>JANIJU010003063.1:17810860-17821450 GCA_025504685.1 Leucosticte australis | reverse complement strand
GCGGGCCTGGTTCCCGGCTTCCTGCACTACCCCGCCGCCACACGCCCCCTCCCCGGCCTAGCGGCGCTGTCCCGCGGGCGTTCCCGAGAGGGACAAGGCGCCGCCGGGCCCGGGACGCAGGTCCCGGGCCGCGCAAGGCACCGAGGCCGCTGAGGCCAAACGCGGAGGTGGCGGGCACGGGAGGGGGAGGGAGGGTGCGGGACCAGAGAGCCGCACCGCCCTGCCCGGCGCCCTCCCGGTGCCGGAACAGTGCCACTCACCTCCCCGGGCGGCCGCCGCCGGGGAAACCGGAGGTCGCCGCTGCCGCCGCCCGGCCGGGCCCGAAGGAGTTAAGAGGAAGGGCCGGGCGGGCCCGTCCCATTCATTACCCGGCGCTTTGTCTCCGCCGCCGCCGCGGCGCTGAGCAGCTGCCCCGGCTCGGCCGCCGCGGGCGCGGGGCGCAGGCGCGGGGGGCGGCGCCACGCACGGCGCGCGACATGTCAGCGCGCCGGGCCGCAAAATGGCGGCACCGGAGTGCTGTGTTCAGGGGATGCCGAGTCCTTTCGCATCCGTGTCCCGGCGGTGCCCCAGGCGGGCCAGGGCCCGACACCGGCCTTCTCCGCAAGGGTGTGGCCGCTGGTGGCTGCAGTCCGCTTCGTTCCAGGGGCGGCTCTGAGGGCGGCGGCTCTGAGGGCGGCGGGCTGGGGTCGGGGCCGGGGTCGGGGCCGGGGTCGGGGCCGGGGTCGGGGTGGTTCCTGCCGTGCTTCAGGCCTGGCGATGCCTTCAGGGCCTCTGCTGCGCCTTCCCCGGGAGGCCGCGGGCGGGCGCTTCGCATTCCCCATGGGCCGGGCGCGGGGAGGCTTTCCTGCGCATCGCTCTGCTGGAGCGGGCACGGACACGCTGTTCCGAGCGCAGCCCTCGCCTTGTCAGGAATTTAGCCTCCATTGTTCGTATTAAACCCATCTTGATTGGTATACCTGGTCTAACGCACAGCGGGTTTGGCTCTGAGCGCTGTTTTGATGCCCCGAGTCTGCCTCGGGAGGGGCCCTTGGCGTGGCGCTCGAGTCTCACCCGAGCGGGCATCCTAGGGAAGGATGTTCAGGGCTGCAGAGAATGCCCTGCGCCGGTTCAGGGAAACAGTGCCAGCTATATGCTTAGGGTCGTGTTATGGTTAAAGCTCCTTCAGTTTCGGTATTCGGTTGTACGTCGGTGTTTTTCTTCTCCTATTGCAAAACATTAGTTGAGGTTATCAATGGGCCGAGTGATCCAGGCTTTTCAGGTGAGGTGAAGGTGAAGAAGGGTGGTTTGTTGGTCCTTTTGATGTATGTAATTTCTCCGGAGAGCTGAGTGAGATATTATCTTCTGTGATTGTGACATAGGTTGTCAAATTCCCAGTGGCAGTCGTAGATTTCACTTTCTTTGCCTTAAGTGTTGGTAACTCGCTGCTTACCTTTGGGAGTGAAAACAGGAGAAAAACCTTAAGAGTACTGTAAACAGTACTGTTTTGGAAACAATGTTAAATTTTAGATTAAGACAGTGTTTAAAAAGACAGTGCTTAACCAAGTCCTTGCTTTTTGTTCTGAGTTATTTTCTTCATCTGTTAATTTTCTTTTTTCTTTCTTTGTAATTTGAAGAGATTTAGTTAAGAGTGTTTTGGTTGGAATATATGGCAGTATATGAAGAGATCAGTTGATAGCTTTTTGATTTGAAATAGTGGAGCTCTTCAACATTCTGCCATATTAGGTGTATGTTTGTACTTAAGTACTGGTGTGATTTTCTAAATGAATTCTGCCAGTCAACATACAGTAAATGGTCTGTTGTGGTTAATACTTCTTTGGAAATCTCATGTCAAGTTGTTTCTTTTTGTTATTCATACACTACTCAAACTCCCAACAAAATAGTTGTTACGCTGTGTGCAGGCAGTCCTTTGTTTCTTATTACTTTTTAATTTACATTTTCTTTTTTTTGGTAGAGTTCAACTGTATCAGTGTGTATATATATGTACATACAGACAATATTTTATATATATAGTATAGGTATTAGTTACTGTAGGTGACTGAGGCCAAAGTGATTTGAGGTGAAGTTACTTGGACTTGCTCAGTTTCCACTGGTACCAAGTGCAGCTATATCAATAGACCTGCTTAAACATGAAGTTGATCTTGGCTCTATCTGCCAGCTAGACACAGTAACAGAGGTGTGAGAGCTTAGTTAAGAAGTCTCTATCACCAGTCTGTTAACAGGAAATTATGGCGGTGATGATAGCAGCAACTGTTATTATTAGTATTGAAATACGTCACCTCATAAAGCATCTTTTAGAGAACTATAAAATTGGAACAGTTGGAATGACATAGTTATGCTTATCACAATATGGAAAGATTAAATATCAGAGTATGTGGCTTTGTTAACTGCCTTTTTTAACAGCTGTGATTTTGGAGAGATTTCAACAATTCATGGTTGAAAATTTTACAGTAACTTAAAAAAGACTGGAAATTAATTTTGCACTTTTACGCTGCTTGTTACTCTTTCTGTAATCACCTCTCTGTATCTCTTCATTTTTTCAAACATCCTCTTCTGAAAATTTCCTTAAGGGTTAGGGAAGTTGAGATTAATGAAAGTTAACTATTTCTTTAAATTATCTTTTGGGTGGCTTGAGAACCCATCAGTGATTCTGTGTATAATCTACAGGTGTATATCACAGATTGAGTGAAATAACTGGAATTTTTCTGTTCTTGTTGTATTACAAAAATACACTGGAAAGTCAAGAAATTGAGTCTTAAAAATCTGAGCAAAGCTGGATCCAGAACATCTTCTCACAAACAACCAAGTAATGTGATGAATAACAGAGGTGGTGATCTGGTAGCAGGCAAAAGAAAGAGTAAGTAACTGCAATTCCTGGAGAAGGCTCCAGACTGCCAGCTTGTGGTGAATGTAGCAGCACTGGTGTGGTGGTAGTCTAAAGATACAGATTTTCCATAAAGGTTGCAGTCTGAGGTGTAAGTATGTGAAAGAATATAGTAATTTAGGAAGACAGATAATTAGGAAAATCTGCAAGGTATCCTCACAGGAAGAACTCAAAATTTCTATTATTTAACTTCAGAAGAGTAATTTTTTTTTATGTGATTTTTCCTCCATTTATGCATTTACAGTCTTGTTATCTGTTTCAGATATTGTGAATAAACATCTTTATTTGCTTGGTTAACTGAACATGGCATGAATTAAAAGTGATATGATATTAAATGAATATAAAGAAGTAATTTCTCTCTCCAGTCCCTGGAGCAAACTGCAAGTATCTGGCTCTCCATTATGTTTTGTAGAATAGCAGAAAGCTAGGAGAGCATGCTTCCGAGGAAATTGTTTGGGTTCTCTGGAAAAAAGCTATTACAGGTTCAAAGAAGAAAGAAACATCACTTATGTAGCTGTAAATAACCATCTCTCTGTCATTCTCAGTACTGGGGTATACCTTGATCTTGGAAGGCTGTCAGGGAGGCTACAGCAAGAGCCTAAGACCAGTTGGAAACTAAATTAAATTCTTATATTCTATCTTACTGTGACAGAACTTAAAGTATGCCTTCAATACACCTATTTCAATATAATGTTATTAGCCAAATGTAGATGTTTAGTGCTGCAGACAGAGTTTTGTGTGTTGTGGTCCCAGGGTCTCTCCAGTCACTGGGCTGTTCATCTTAATCTAATTTTATTGCTTCCTTCCTTCCATTTCTTTCTTGGTAGTAAACATTATGTTGATACTGCAGTAAATTGATGTAGTTCTGTCTTTCTACATTTGTATTCATTTGGAAACACTAAATGTTGATAATAACAGTGTAGTTAGTAGTGTTGATGCTATTCGCTCGTTTTAGCAAAACTGAGCACTTAATATTTATCTCCAAACCTGCTCTGGTACGCTTATTTTCGCTCAAACCTTTGGTTTCACCTCTAGTAACTTCTGCATCAGTGATGTGTTTTCCATATGAAGTCATGAAGACTAAAACTACATTAAGAGATAACAGTTCTTAAATAAAGCAGAAAGAATTGCAGATTTTCGTATGCGCTGAGGTAATACATTTAATAAAATGTTCTCCTTTCCTCCTTGTGTAGACTCCAGCCTCTTCCAGGAACCTATCCAGGCAATGTCAGCTTAATGGTCAAAACCTTCAAATAGAGGTCAGAAGTATTAAATTTGGATGTCCAATTTAGGTTCTGTTACAGGGTTATGATTTCTAAGAACTTGTAACATAGGAAAGTACTTATATTTAGCACACATTCCCATTTATTTCAGTTGGTACTTGGCTCTGCTCATCAGATCCAGGATGAGTGCTCAGAGAATAAGGACTGAGCAATCACACAGTAGTTAGGAGCAAGCATTCACTGCCAAAACCATGGTGCCCTTGTGCATTTATATTAGTTCCCTCATATGTTACAAGCACAACTGTTTAACCTGTATCACCCTCACTCTGTAGCACATCAGAGGTGTATGTCACTGACTTTTGACTTGGAGTTGAGCACACAATAGCATGTTGACGGGATTTACTCATACTTGCCCTTTATGTGGAGTGAGCATGGTGCTGGAGTATGTCTTTCAGGAGTGGTGAGTTTGAAGTTCCTATTCTAGCATTTCTATTGGGCCAATAGAGATTTTTTCTACCTGATGAAGCCATCAGTGTCAGAAGTGATTTACATATACATGAGTTTGGAAGTTCTCTTTATTAGGCAGCATCAGGCTTTTGCTGAGGCAGTAGCAAATCGGAGACAAAGTTGTGTAGGGCTCATTACTACTTGTTAAATGTTACACGCAAGTTGGGTTTCTCTGTACAGAGGAAGCTACAGGCCATGTTGGTTGCTCTTGGTGGTTCAGGCTTTTTTGTGGATGTCATGTGTCGAGTCCTTACTTCTGACTTATTTTTCACTTTATTTTTCCTTCCCAGATTTTGATGTCATCTTCTTGTAGTCCTTTCCCATATAAATGAGGAGGCAAATTTTATTTCTGAATGAGCCGATCTATTTTTGGATTCCTTCTGTGACAAATGACTAGGGATTCTAGCAATCGAACTTCCTCCATTGCAAACCATCTTAATCATCTGCAGACCAGGTTTGTCCTCTAGAATGAATGAGGAAGAGATAGTAAAGTAATTAAGACTGGATTTGGGTCTCATTAGTAATTGAATTTCAACTTAATTATACTAAGGCTGAAGTATTAACTCATTGTAAACATTGGAGATTGTTTCTTAGATACATGTTTGTGAGTGAGCTTACTAGGAAAAGAACTTCCCTCAGAGCTTATACCTCATCTCATATTACATTTGTAGGTTTTTAAACTGACACCAGAGGAATTTAGAATAGGGAAGTCACTCTAAGGGTTTCAACAAATAAAATAAACTTTATGCATATTAAAAATTATGAGGGCAATGTGCAACTTGTTTTTGCTTGGGTGAGTGCTGTGTAGAGAATCCTTTCCAGTAAAGAGGAAAGAGAAGTAGGAAAGAGAGACAGTAACAATGTATTTGCATAATATTGTTTACATGGGTTATGCTATTTTAATAAGTTACTTCATTTATCACAAACTCAGGTATCTTCTGAAATCCAAACCAGATCAGGAGAACAACCACAGAAACTAAAAGAAATTGTATTTCTCAAAAATCATTGTGTATCAGATACAGGTATGGAGCACACTTTGTTTTCCATTTGCTGCATTTGATAAAATTGTTCAGTTCAAATAGGTCCTTTTTTTTTGCATTACCTTTCTATAAATTCTGTCTTATATTTGCTACTCAGGTTTCCTCAGTGTGTCTTGTGAAAATAATCCAATGTAGATTAGCCATGCTGTTTTGTAATTCTTTGCTGTGCAAGTATGATATTTTTTAGAACTTTTTGCATAACAATTACGGTTTTGTTTTTTGATTCCTACCCATTACCGCTGACATTGTCTTTACCCCTAGCTTGGCTCAGTTAGTTAGGCTGTGTGAATTGACAGACACTCCAATTCTAAATATGCAACTGCTTTTGTAAGCTAAACTAATGATGGCTAATAACTGGGGATGTTGAAGAGGCACTCCCAAATCCTGGATTTACTTTACTGCTGCTCTCTTGTGCTGGTAATCATTTTCATCTGATCATGCAGGAAGGCACTCGTGGGAGCTAAACAGAAGATTGGTGACTTGTTTATGAAGGTGTTGTTCTAATGGTAGTTATCCTGTGGCAGGAATAGCTTCCCACAAAGACCTTTCCAGGGGGAGTTACTATGCAGAACATAATGAAGGTGCCAAACTGTAAACACTAGGAATTGAATAATTGATACTGAAGAGACAATGACGGAAGAGAAGGGGAATATTATTCTCTTGATTATGGCTCTGTCTACTCTTTTGGAAACAGCAATATCATTATACATAGGAGTGTCAATAACTGTGTTCCAAGGGTTTGTTCTTGATAAAATAGTCTCAAAAATAGTAGATGGTAGTTTTGCTGTTTGGCAGACCTACAGGTCAGTACATGGGCAAGCTCTGTGCTTGTGTTGCAGCATGTTGTAATTTGGGTGCATTTTTTTGTTTTCTGTTATTGAAGCATAGCTTACATATGTTTTCATGTATATCCTAATAATGAAGTTTGGTTTTGCATCTTTGCAGTGTCCAGAGGAGTGACCTCAATCCTCACCTTCCACTGTGCATCAGTTATGAGCACATATTGTAGAGAGCATCTTAAAACTGCAAAATCCTGAAGGTACATGATGTTGAAGGATTCAAGACAGTGGATAAGTAAAGCAGGCAGTAGGTTTCCCTGTCAATTGCGTATCTCAGCAAAGTGCTTGGTGTATCTCTCCGTCAGCAAGTGACAAGATACATTCCTCTTCTTGCAGTAGGTAACTCCAAACAGTAATTCCAACAAATGCTTAAATGGAAATGGGGTAAGGGCCTTTGCATAGTAGCTTTACTACTTGAAGACCACTGTGTCAAATGATCTTCAAGCTTATCTATAGATAACATTCCATAGGACTGCTTAGCAGATGCAACTTACAGAGATATTTCTTAGCAAGCACCCTGATCAAGCATGACTTCTGGTGGAGCTCTGAGGATAAAAGGTCTCTGGACCTTCATCAGTACCATAAAAGGCACTGACACAGCTCCCAGTCTGTTTTTAAACTTGTATTTCGGTGAAGACTGTTCGTTTGGATAGACATGAACTGTTCTGAAGGGTCAGACTAAAGGGTCTTAGCAATTCATAAACAAAGAACTGCTTTGGCTGTGAGAATGAGAAGGGTGGTATGTGCAGGTAGTAAGAGTTACGGAGGCTGTAAGAAACAAAAAATCCTTGATTCCATAGCAGCTGGTGAACATTATATACACCAGTATTATTTAATTTTATTCCCCCTTTTGTCATAATACAACTAAAACTTCCAGATCAGAGGACTGAGAAGGAAAATCCAGACAATTCTTCCTAACTAGAGAACAAGGAATATATTCAGTAAACGAGTAGGAGTAAAATGGACCAATGCTTTTTTTACATATTTGAAGCCAAAAATTTGATCTTTGTTCTGGGATGGTCATCCAGGACTTTGAACCATATATCCCACTCGGTCTAGTACAATACACCAGTCTTTCTTACAAGATATCAATCATAACTAGGAGATGGATCAGCGATAATGTATATTTTTCTGTAAAAACAAAAATTTGCAAAGATCACCCAGAAGATGCAGAGTGATCCTGCACCGCCACCCCACAGACTGAAAATAAACAGCTGAAATTATGTGAGCACACTGCTGTAATATGTCTATTGATAAGGTTACAGTCTTTTCCAAGGTGAATGCTGTTCTGGCTTCTGTGAGATTTGCAACCTTTCTTTTGTGAACTTGTGAAGTCATGCCTGTGAGTGAGTATTCTACCAGTGCCACATACCACGACTGATGAAGTAAGTGAGATCTAAAAGCATTCCCATGTAGGATGAGAGGACCATGGTAATGTTGTATCTCACAGATGAGTGTGAAGGTGTAAATTGAAAAATGGAGAAGCCTAACTAGAAAATTTACTGGTGATACATTGCCTTAAGACATCATACAGAAGTATCACATACAAGGTTAGGCAGATTTGTCATCATGACAGGAAGAAGACCCACGTGTGTATGTTATGGCAGTCCAAAACCTTTCTCAAAATCCAGATTGTTGCAGGTTCTAAGGAGTGAGGAGTGAGTTCCGATTCTTTCTGGTCCCTTCAGCAGCTAGCTGTCCGGCCCAGGAAAGGGATACAAAGTTGCATCCAAAGTAGGTCAGTACTTCTGCCAGTATTTACTGCTGCAGTGAGTATTGAGTTGACTTTTATTAATCTGTGAAACAAAGCTGATACACTTTAGAAACACAGAAATGGGTCTCATGAAGTTTGAATCTATGAGAAAATTGAGGAGGATGCCGAGGCAGATAAATAGTGATTGTGTTTCTTTGCGTGATCTTTCTTGCAGTGATTCTGTTAAAAATTTGACAACTAGTGGAGGTGAAAGCTGGTAGGCAGAAGATCCTCCTTCTGTGAAGTTTTCCATGCAGTGAGTCAGCATTGGCAACTTGTTTAACAGTTTGATGCTGACAGGGGTGTGAGGATTCTGAAGGACTGAGACTGAAGCCCCTTGCACATGTTGAACTGGTGTGAAAAAGGGTGCTGAGGGGTCTGTTGCCATCAAACTAGGGATCAGAGGGCTTCTTATTTATGGTTTGAAATTGAACCATATTCTTTTGAGTAACCATGTCTTGCTTGTGAGGTGGAAAAGATGAAGGTAACAGATCTTTGAGGTTATAGGCACATGTGCTGAGGACTGGTTAAATACCCCAGACAATACTACATACTGTTTTACATGGGCTAATGTACTAATACTTAAAATGGAGAGGTTGAGCATCCTGCTCTGGTAGCCTGTCATAAGGTCAATGGGAAATTATTTAGAAGTCTAAGACTCCTAATACATAGGTTTTGTTGAGTCCTAATCTTTGTGCTGTTACTCTGAAATACATATGAAGGAATGGCATGAGGTCTGTGTCCTAGCCTGGATGCTCCAGAGCGAAAACTCCACACACCACCTTCTTACTGAGAATAATTGGAAGAATCTAGAGGCATGAGTTTAAATTTCAGAAAAGTGGTCAAATGGTGCAAATACCAATAAGGAGTACCTCATTGTCAAAGGGATGTCCAGGAACTATGGAATGCTGTAGCCCACCTGGCAGAAAAAAGAAACTGGGAAAAAGCCAGACTTGTGTGTTGAACACATTAGAATGTGGACACCATTAAGGTTTCTGTGGAAAACTTGTCTCCAGTTAAAAAGCATTTGTATAGCTGCACCGCAGATACACATGAATTATCCCTTAAAAGATAAACCAATGTATTTCCTTATCATAATCTTATTAGGTTTTTGACATTATTAATTTTTATACTCTGCGCATTAGTGTACATGATATGGTATGGTATGATACTCACTCTTTAATACGCTTCTATCACAGGTTGTATTCCAGCGCAACAACACTAATTTATATCAGCATGTTGTAAGACTTCTGAGACTGGTGGCAGGATCACTAAAACAATTTAACTGGAGAGTAGTTCCTCACACACAAGAACACAAATGATCAGATGGCCTCCATAGTTTGTACAAACATTGTTGTATTAGAAGTCGAAGGTATTTTGTGTGTCTGAGCCTAAGGATCTATTCCTACACTGAGTGGACTGCATGAGTGTTAGCTGCTTTATTAGCTTGTGTTTTGTTCAGAGATCAGTGTGCTAAGTGGTCCCTGATGAGGAAAAAATAATTTGGAAAGTACTTTTCATATTCTACAAGATTTCCACGGCCTAGTTGATAATCTCTCTGGACCTTAATTAACTTTATTCAAATAATAACAGGTGTATCTATTTCTGATTCCCTAGTCATATATTTATTGTAGGACCAACTGGTTTTTGAGGCAAGGAAACCTCTTACTGCTAGAGAAAATGGAACAATGAATTAGTAAGTTGTTTTGCAGGAATTTAGCTGAGTGGATGTGAAATACTGATTGGTAAAAAGAATCACACCTACTCTCAATCACTTGCTTTTTACTATATGCAGGACTTGCTCTGGATGATCAGCACAGGCAAGTGTTTGTGTTAGGCTGGGCCAGCTAAAACGTTGTTTTCTAAGTATGTGGGTGCAGCTGCCTTGAAGAAATGTATTGCAGTAAAATCCTCCAGTTCTCGAATATGGCTGTAATGGCTGTCTAAAAATAATACCTAACAAAGGGTGTCCTTTGCAGGGGAAGCCAGAAATAACCTTTTTCTCTGCCAAAATGTAAGGCTATTATCAGTTAATCTTCAAGCAGCAGTTTGACCCAGAGACCACGAAAGAGCTGACTTTAAATCTCATTTTCTACGTAAGGAATCTTGAGCTTGGACTTCCCCCCTAAAGAGATAATAAATACCAGTCGCTTCAACTTTTTAGCCTTGGTTTTGTAACGAGCCGCGTCCCGCCTCCATCCGTTCCCTGGCCCCCGTGCTGGGCCGTTCGAACGTTGTACCAGGGACGCGCGGCAGCTTCGGGCTCGGGCTCGGGCCCGGCCGGTCTGGGCGGGAGCGCGGCGGTCGCGGGGCCAGCGCGTTCCCGCCCCGAGCGCGGCCGGTGCCG
>JANIJU010003063.1:17577379-17800860 GCA_025504685.1 Leucosticte australis | reverse complement strand
TTAATCCGCTGCGGCTCATTCGTGTCCTTTATAACTGTTACCTTATTCAGCAAGCAGGACGGGTATTTGAAGCAGAAGTGTTACAATGTTAGCTGGGAAAACTACATGGTTTCTCTTGAGTGCCTGATTCTCTAGTACAAATAGCATTGGTTTTGTGTGGCCTCTTGATCTTATGTGTCAAAAGAGGCATTTAAAAAATGTTTGCTTGTTAGCCAGTGTCAATATTTACATTATGTAAAAATGCTGTGAAACTACGATATTGTAGCTATATACTTGGAGGGAAATAGAATGTGATATGAAATATTTAATCTACAGTATAAGTATTACACTGAGATACAGTGTAATCTGCTTTATTAAAATGCCATTCGTGCAAGTACTGCTCTATTAAATGTAAGCTGGCATTAAAAGCATATAAATATTTGCTTTCATCTTTAGTTTCTCTTTCTGCAAACATTGCATGTTTGTTATGTCTGAAATTAAGAAAACATTTGAAATGCAATACTTGTATAGAAAGCAAAGAATAAATAAAAAAGCCCCACTTTTATTAGAAGTAGAAACACTGTATGTTTTTCCATGAGATGTGTTGCATCATTAATGTTAAAAGAGAATTATAAGACTTATGAAAGTAAGGTAAGTAATAACTGACAACTGAGAGTAAAAATTGCTGAGACTCTTACAAAAACATTCTCAGCTCTTCTGATGGATCAGCATTTATGTGTCCCACCTTAACTGATTTCTCTATGTAGATCTTTGGTTTTATTAGGAGGAATACTGTGCCTGGTAGTAAGCTGGATTTCTGTTACTGTGTCTCAAGGCAAAACCAGTATTTTCTTTTGGTTTATAATTTACCCTGTTGAACTATCCTGAGCTTACCAAGTAATTAAATGTAGTCCTGTTATCTTAACACAGTAATATTGATTGTCTCTGAAAGGAAGTATGGACCAGAAAAAAAAAAAAAAACCAAAAACAAAGAAACAGAAAGTGTCGAAATGCAGTATAAGGGGAAAGGAACATTAACAAAGCCTTCAAAACACTGTTAGTCTGCATTCACAGATAATGCTTCTTATTCATCTATGTAGCTCGTGGATTTCTTTTGGGGATTTTTTAAAACATTTTTTAGGTTACTCTGTTTTTTTTTTAAATATGTTCAGAAAGTTTTCAAGATGGGGGGAAAGAACAAGAAATGTGGCTTAAAATTCAGCATAAATAAAGCTATTGAAAAATACTACTGGGGCCAGCATTGCAAAGAACTTGGAAGCTGAATAAATCCAGACCAATGTCTGTTAGCTCTTTATCCTTGAATATACATGTATGTGTAATTTACAGAATTGTGTGAAAATGCTTATTTTAATTCCAGGGGAGGTAGGTATGCCTTGTGACTGTACCTAATACTTGGATCATAGAATCACCTGGGGGGGAATGCCAGAAATCTTCAACTGCTGATGTTTCTTGTCTTGTCACATTGTTTGAAATGTTTCTGTTACATGTGGAAACTACTCCTGATGTCATGCTGATCTCTTTGCTTAAATAAAAAAGTAATTTTCCCTAAATTAAAAAAGCTACTGTGGTGTTCACTAGTTTTGCCTCAGCAGTATTTAAAAAAAGTATAGGTAACTTTAGAGCATCATTTTGAAGCTAGTTCATCTTGACACTGGCTTATTAGATAAGGATTAATTAATGTGTTCAAAGAAATGTAACTTATTTAGTAAATTGTAAAAGTAGATTTTGAGTAAAAATAATACAGTTTTTTCTTTTGTTTATTTTGTGTATACAAGGCCAAGAAGCTTAAAGCAAATTAATATGTTACGTCTTTAACAGTGTTTTCTTACCTCTTCAGTTCACTGTTCTACTTTTCCTGTCCAAGCAAAATTTTACAAGCTACTTGCTCAAATAGAAAAATAGGGGGTTCACAGTCATGTAAGCAAGACAGAGTGCTTCCTACATGTGCATTCAAAATCAAATACTATTTAAATACCAGTAGATGTTGAATAAAGGATAAGAACCTGGAGAGACTTTCAGGCTTCAGAACATGTATCAGTAGATTAAATATATACTGTTAAACTTTCAACCTAGGAGAGGAAAATTCAGTAGCTAGACTTCTAAAACATAACAGTCCAAAAGGAAGAAAACCTGCAAAGTACTTCTAATTAAGAAAGTGTATTTGTTGCCAGTGGATTCTGCAGACTTGTGTTGTAGAAGTTTAAATGAAATATTTTTCAGTCTTTCCAGGATTTGATATGCATTCTGTTAGGCATCTGTATTACTTCTGCTTGGTATTAAAGGAATGTTATCCTTTTTCAACAGGAAGTAAAGATATGCAGATGGATTCTGATTTTCACATAGTTATTCTTTTGCCTGTGTTGTCTTTCAAGTTGGTCAGAACAGTTTCAAAGGTTTTTTATTTTTAAGTTAATAAGTCATATAGTAAGTTTTATCTTTTGCTGAGGAATAGGATAACAAAGTTGTGGTTTTTCACTGTTTAAAAAAAAAAAGTATTGAATGACAAGTTTTACAAACACTTTCATAATCAGTTGCTGCCACAGATTTCCATGAGAAGAGTAGAGAGAGTTTCATCTGTGCAGGTGGGCATTCTGGTCTTCAAAAACTGAAGGTTTTGGATATGGAGCTAGGAGGAATAGTTGGTAAGGCTCCAGAATTAATTTCAATCCCCCAAAAAATTCTTCCTAGCTTTTTATTCTAGTTTTATGCTAATTGTCTTCCAGTAAGTGTCATTGGAATTACTATAATTATCTGTAGAGAAGTCTTGTGTCTTTCCTGCTTCCTACAAGTCTCAGTACATTTTGTGGAACTTTGCTGAACAAGGCTTGAAAATTCAAGTGTTCTGGAAACTCAGTTTACTTTATTGCAACTTGTTCAATAAATTTTTTTAACATTTTGTTCTGACAGATTTTTAAACATCTTCAGTCTTTGTGTGGCAAACGAAGAGTATTTTATTTGCTCTGTAAACTGGAACATAATTTGATTGTTAATGGTTATTAGCACAGGTCAAGAGAAACTGGTATGTTAGTGATACTGAATGAAATGTTACAGGATATAATATAGTTTTTCTGTGTTGTGTGTGCCTTTAGTAGTTCTATGCTGGATAAAGGACAATGCAGAATAACAAACTGATAAAACTGTAGACTCAGGACAGGTATGGTAATTAAAATACTAGGATTCATTCATGTTCAAAAATTGCTTAGTTTTAATGGATAGTGATCTTCCTTTGGGTGTTTGATTAATACAGATTTTCATATTGAGTTCCTTGTGCTTGAGTTCCTATAGTAATGTCAAAATCACATACTTGCTCAAGAAAATGTTCTCTCCAGTTTTATATTTCAAAAGCTTAAGAATCTTGAGGTATTGTAATACTGAAATAATACCTGTGGGATTAAAAAGCATGTATGGTCTGTGCAGTGGTTAGTAAAGACTGATAAAAAAGTGGCTGATTATCTCTCATTGGCTTTCTGTCGTTAAACTGCCACACCGTTGGTTACCAAAAATACTGGTTTCACTTTTCCCTGTAACCAGTTGCCATAGTTGCCACAGTGAAATGTAACTGAAACTGGGAGAGGAAGTCATGAGTCAAAGAAGGCAGCTGTGAGATTTGCTATTATGTTAAAAGCACATTTCTTACATTGACAAAATTTATTTTATGGATTTCTGTAAAAAGTGAGGGAGCAAGGACTGTGTAACACACTCGGCTCTCTGAATGCATAGACCAGTGCATTAAGTGTGTCATCCTTTACAGGGTAGATTATCCATCCACTCTCTCCATGTGGGGAGACTGTAGGTGCTATTTCAAAGATTTGGTTCAAAAGGGACTTTTGCCTGTTTAAAGACAAGCAGGGAATTGTGTGATGTCCCCATTTGTAGTGCACATCAGTGTTTTACAGGGCTGGGGAAAGGAAGTAGTTGGCTGTGGCACAATTAAAACAGTTCTGAAAAATGTTTTTGTCATCTGTGTAGTTTTGGCATGTAGCTCTAAAAAAACAAAAACAAGAATCAGTGTGACTGCTAGTGCTAAAACATCAAAAGGCTGCAGTGGTCATCAGCTTGAAACCTAATGCTTCTTTTATGAGACCAGCTAGAGAGCAGCAGTCTCATTGGAACAGTCACCTTTTTAAGAATTTTTAAATTCCTCTATCAATGTACTTTGTTTTAAATAACTGGTAAGTTGAGGGAAAATTATGGGTTTTTTTTCTCCCAGTAGCTGGTATGCTTGACTTGCCTTTAGAAAATAATACAGAAAGTGTTCTTTTTTGATGTGTTTCTACTGGAAAAAGTGCTAGTGTGAACAGATACCTTAGCAAAAAAATGCCTTTGCTGAGGTATTTTCTGTTGTTCTGGGAGGTGCCCCAACTTCTCGAAGCCTTTCCTCGGCACTGGGGATTTATCAGTGTACTGCAGCAATTAATCCTGTCGTGTACAAGTCAGATCCTGGATTGTGAAGTCTTTCACAAAATGGTGAAGTCTTTAAACAGCTCTCCCTTACCTAGCCCAAATACATCAAATAAATGCTTTTTTAAAATTTTTATTCTTCAGGGGGGGTTTCTATTACATCTTTGTTGGGGGAAAAAAAAAGGGAAGTAGAATGTATGGAAAATTCATTTAGGTGGCGGGAGCTTCAAAATCAATACCCAGTCTATGCATTTTACAGGGCTCTACAGCAACGTTGTCTCATTTCCCCAAAATAGTTGTATTGCCCATCAAAATTTGAGGTGCTTGGGACAGTAAAAAGTGCCTGGAAGTATCAGACTAAGCAAAAGGATGGTTGAAGAGGTGTCATATAGGTAGTGGGTAGTTAGAGTCTAACAGCAGATGTTACATCCTGCTAGCACTCGGTTCATAGTGTAGAGGTTGTGTAGATCCCTGCCACGTGAAGAGCTTCAGAGCTCTGTATTTTGACAAGTATATAGCTGCTACCCATGTGTGATGTTTAAATGAAATACTTGGTTTAGTTTAGAGGGGAAGGCACAGATGAGTAGTTTCCAACTACTTTTTAAGTAGTCTCTGCACTCCAAATTACCTTCTGTCTATTTATATTTTGAAAGTTGGAGAGTGTCTTCTGTGAACATCTTTCTTCAGCTTCTTTTAACACTGCTATTATGTATGAATAGAATGGTTTGTTATGTGAATTGGCAAATGTACTTAAAGCTGTAGTTAAAGATGTTTGCTTAGTCTTGCCACATCTGATGGGCATGAAGCCAAGGCACCTTTCTTCATGTTATGATTCTCTGATCTTTCCAAATAGCTGTGTATTTGGCTGTGCTTTTTTTGACTTGGTTCAGTAGGTTTTACCATTTCCAAGAGATTTGTGAAAGCAATTATTTGATTTTGATTGCATTCTAAAATTAATTGTAATTATGCTGTTTGAAGTATAGTAATGTCACATCTGTTCTGCATTGAGTAAATCTTTGTGGAGCCTGTGTCTGCCTTCCAGTGAAAGATGTACAAGACAGTCTGAAGTCCATCTGCAGACCTAAGCTTTAAATTAAGCTAGAATTTTTCAAGAATGCCTAACTAGCTTAGTTATTAATTAAAAAAAAAAGTCATTGAGAAACCAAAGGACACAATGGCACTGTATTTTAAAGAAAACCTTGGTTTGCTCTGCCTTTACTGGGTGGTGACTGAAAACTTTAACTATAGTTAGTAGCACTGAATAGACTTATCTTTTCCACAGTCCAAAAAACCCCAGGGATAGATGACCTTTGAAGTCAAAGTACACTCACTTGTATGCTACTCTGAAAAAGATTTAGTTTTTCCAGATATTCTTAAAAACCATTTTACCCAAGACTTACTTCTAACTTTACATTTTCCTTAGGTGTTTTCAGTACTTGGCTTTTATCACTTACCTGCAAAACTCCTTTCTTCCTAATACAAAAAGGGGAAAAGTAGAAAAACGTTAATATGTCTATACAATCGTGATTCTTGTTTAAATGTCTCATGGTACTGCTCTAGAAATCAGAAACTTCTTGAGTTAATATTTGCTTGGTTTAGTATTAAATTTTGGAGAATATGCAATAAACCCTCAACTATCAATTGCAGAGTTTTGCTATGGATAGTAGTAATATTCTGAGTGAAGAATTAACACTTTTTTTTTTTCATTGTTACTATCCTTTCTGCAACTGTTTTACATCCAGCTCTCTTTCCAGCTCACCCCTGCCTCCAGATGAAGGAACCATCTCTTGCAATACAGGGGGTTGGTAGCTTGGGACATATTGCATTAGCTTTACCAGGGCTGCCTCCAGTTACAAATACCAGCATTATCATACAAAGAGAAAATATTTTCCTTCTATAACTGTTAGCTTTTTCTAACTTCTATTTTGCTGTAATTTCAAGATATTGTAGGCACAAACAGCTGAAGATTTGTTTCAGATAAGCTTTGTTTTTAGTATGTTGTCAGAAGCCACTGTCATGTTTGAGACTTGGTCATCTATCTAACATGTCATTATTTGAAAAATAGGAATCAATATTGTTTTGTGTGAGGTTCATAACGCACTTTCCTTGAGTATTTGTAAAAAAGTATATTCATAGAGAATTTATGTTTGTTAAAAAACAACTTTGGAGAAAATACTGATTAATTTTGATTGAAATATTGTGTTAATTGTTTACATCGTCCTCACATCTTCTCTGTTTGGTTATTTTCTTGTATGCCTGGGGTAAAATAATAATTGTTCCCGTGTTTTATGTTTTTTGTTTGGTTTATTTGTCAGAAATTTAATATTATTAGAGTAATACAAGGCTTTCATTGCCTGTTTTTATGGGAGGAGCTTGAAGATGTATTGTCTGTAAAATAAGCTACTAATCTTTCTGTAGTTGGCAACAAATAATCTGATGATTTCCATAGTGATTTGGATCTTTTTATCTGATTTCATTTTCAATAGGAAAATCATTCTATGCAAAATGCACATAAAGCTTTATTTTCAGCCCTCGTCTGGGATTGCTCTTCCAATAATGATTACAAAAAAAATTTATTCCCTTTAGTTTTATAAAGTGTGTTAATGTATTTGGCAGAACCTGTAGTGTCAAGCAGATGTATTTGTTGTAATTTACTGCTCAGAAGTAATTGTACTGGAAGGAATCTTACTGAAAGAAGTTAGTAACATAGTGATTACTTCTGGTTTTACAGTATACATTCATATGTATGTGATATTTAATTTCCGTAGATAAATATGTTTTATGCTTTGCTGTGAAAAATACAATATCAGTTTTTCCATGTTTTAGATTAAATAAGATTATGAATCAGGTGGCCATTCAGCGAAAGAAGCATTTTGTTGAACGAGTGCACAGTTACTGGTTGCTCAAAAGACTGTCTAGGAATGGTGTTCCACTCTTGAGAAGGCTGCAATCCAGTTTACAGTCACAGAGAAACACACAACAGGTATGTGACATACTTTTTATTTATAAGAAGAAGATGGAAATTTTCTATTTTATTGAATTAAAAATAAACTAGGAAGCCTAGCACAAAGTAAAAGCTTTTTTTTACTCATGACTGAATAAATTACTTACCCTATTCTGAAGTGATATTACCTATTTTGGCAGTTGGGAATTATCTAGTACTTTTTAATATGTAAGATGTAAAAAGAAAAAATTGTGCAGCTTTTTCTTCTGTTTTTCTTAAATGTTTCACAAAAATACTGTCATCACAAATATCATAATGCCATTATTCATTGATAAGTGTTGTAGTTTTTTGTAACCCATTAATCAATGTGCTGTCAGATAAAAAAATAAAAGTTATTTTAAATTCATTAAAAGATGCAAAGCAGATGTCTTATTTGACACTTGAAAAAAAATGTGGATTTTAACAGGGTAAAGGGTTAGACAGCTAGTTTAGTTTTCAAATTCAGATCTGTATTGCCCACCTTGTTCGGTAATAACAAAAGGCTAGTTGTTGATGAAGTTCAAAGACCTGTTTCAGCTTCTGGTTTTGCTTTTGATACAGTTAAATGGGATTATAGAAAAGCATAAGTTTAGTTGTACACTCCTATTAATAAGTTGCTGAAAAACATCAAAGCAGCAACTCCAGGTGGTCCATTTTGGTTTCAAGTTACTGGATAGCTTCAAAAATAATTAAAACTTTTGAATTGTGTGGATCCATGCATGTAGACTTTGAAATGCTACGAAGCATCATGATGTGGAAACTTACTGCATCCAAGTTACCTTTTTTAATGGAATGGAATGGAATGTGTAGGTGGATGTGTTCTTTCCATTCTCCTGGCACTTGACTTCCTGTAAAATAGTCTAAAATGTCAGAATTAATTTTATAATAATTTACTTGTATTAAATGGAATTTTTCCCCCTCTGAAGTGGAACTGTTATTTTTGTTAGAATTGTATTAGTTTTTGCTGATTAAGTCATTGATTGATGTAGTCATAAAAAATACCGTGGTCAACACTGCTTCCTAAGTATTTGATCTGTCATGTTTCTGTGTGTTTATTTTTTTAGCTTTTCTTGTGGAAAAACTAATTAATAATTTCCAGAATAATTGAGATTGGAAAGGACCTCTGGAGGTGATCTGGAGGTCATTGTTGGATACAACACCACTGCTCAAGCAGGGCCACTTAGCTGTCCAGCACCATGTCCAGTTGGCTTTTGAGTTATCTCCAAGGGTGGAAACTGCACAACCTCTCTGGGCATCTGTGTCAGTGCTTGGTCACCCTTACAGTTTAGAAAGAAACCATGAGTCTTCTGATGTCTGTTCTTACTTTGTGCCCATTGCCTCTTGTGTTGTCACTGGGCACCATTGAATGGAGCCTGGCTCTGTGCCTCTTCCCTTCAGGTATGGTGAGATTTCTGCCCCTGAGCCTTTTCTCCAGGCTAAACAGTTCGAGCTGTCTCAGCCTTTCCTCATAGCTGAGATTCTCAAATTTCAGTTACGTGGACTCCTTTTAGGTGAAGTCAACTTTGAATATAAATCAATCACTTGTTTATCTTGTTTTCATTGTTTCTATATTACTCCATTTTGAAATTTGATTAATCTTTTACTTCTTCATGAGAGGTTCTGAAGAGTGATACCTGGCAGTGTACCTGATTAGTGTTACCTAATAACAGTTGAAATTGATTTATTCAGACAATAAACTTCTTTTTAAATGAGCTTGAGTCCTTATAAAATACTAAAGGCAAGTATAGAAGTGTGGTGCTATGGTGGCAGTATAGAACTAGACCATTGTTAGTGTCTGGAAAATTACACAACCCAGTTTTCTTGTGGGATGGCATGATAAAGGTGCAACATTTCTGTATATTTAAATAATGACTATCACAATAAAACTGTTATTGTAATTGATGTTTGATTAAAATAAAATAGGCCTTTGATATGAGCATTTTAAAATTAAATTGCCTGTTTACCCTTTGGTACAAAAAGTAGTTCTTTATTTTCTTTTCCAATTTGATAACGATTCTTAAATAAGGAAATAATATATTCTAAATAAATTGGAAGCTATTTATATTGGTCTGTTGAAAAGTTTGTTCTTTTGAAAAGTAAAATCTAGTTTCAAGGTGAGCTGAGTATTAAATGAGTCTGTTGATGAAAAATTTGTAGTTAGTGCTTTTCAGTGAGTAGCAAGTGTCCTGTGTATGACATTGTGTCTTTTCCAGAGCAGTTTCAATGCTATTTATTAAAGCAGTCATAACTGCAAGGCAATAAATGTGTTTTGTTACTCCAAAGTATAAACCAATTTGTAATCAAGACAATAAACATCAATGGCATAGCTGTTGTGAGAACACCTTAAAATTTTTTAGATAGGCATGATTATTTTGTTCATTTCAGTCCAGATGGGAAAATTCTTTTTTATTTTGTGTGAGGGGTCAGAATATCAAGAAACCTACATAGATTTTTCAGTCAAACAAATATAAGCAGTGATGTTATAAGATTCAGGGTTTTTTTAAAGTTGTTATTTAAACAGAAAAGAAGTGTTATAATGACTAACCAAAACCCTGAAAAATGGTTTCATGATGTGTGGTGGAAAGTGGTTTTGATCCCTCCCTGTTAGGTTACTAGAACAAATTTGGCAAAGGGAGAAGTTTTCATGATCTAGGCTTTCTTCCTAATAAATGTGTTTCAGAGTTCAGTTATGGTATGGTTTTGAAGATCTAAGAGTTTTAAACCAGGCTAAAAGACCTGGACTGCTTCACCATTTGCAAGGAGCAAGGAACTCTGTAAGAGAATGGTTTATGCTCTCACTTCTCTCTCCACTTGGAGAGATTAAGGAAAGGTATTGAATACTCTAATACTACTTAGATCCTCATTATTTTAGTTTTTTCCCCTGAACTTTAAGAATGCTTGAATGAAAATAAGGCATGAAATGTAAGTGTAGAAGCTTGCTGCTGCTGTAGTGATGTTAGTTTAAAGCCAGTGTTAGAAGAAATAATAGAGAAGGTGCTGATGACTTAAGATAACACCTGCACTGAAGATTTCTTTATGAACACAAGTTGTAATCACTAAATGGTGTTGTCTGATTGCCATACAAGTCCAGCAGAGCATGCTAATAAAACTAATTGTATTGCTCAAGGTCCAGTTTCATCACTGTCATTCTATTTTCGTTTTTATCATATGAAGTTACAGTCTCTCTAAGGAGTGAGGCTGTTCTCACACAATTACATAAGGAGGGATATGGTGCTACACTGACAGTATTCCTGCTGCTGTGGAGACACTCGTAGCATACTAATGGTGAGACGAGTTCTCAGCTGCTGCATGTTCTTTGTGTAGACTTAAAAATGGTTTCCTCTTCCCTCAGTATTAACAAATAGGTAATATTCTAGGTAATACTTATTACTTATTCTCGGTAATACTTAATACTAGGTAATATTTCCAGGTAACACTATGTTCAGTAAGAACTAAGTCCGTTGGAAAATGATAGACTCACAGAATGGTTTGAAGTGGAAGGGTCCTTAAAGATCATCTAGTTCCCACCCTGCTGCCATGGGCAGGGGCAGCTTCCACCAGACCAAGTTACTCAATGCCCCACCCAACCTGACCTTGAACACTGTCATGGATGGGGCATTAACAGATTCTATGGGCAATCTGTTCCAGTGTCTCACCACCCTCACAGTCAAGAATTTCTACCTAATATCTAATCTAAATTTCCCTTCTTTCAGTTTTAAATCATTGCTCCCTGTCCTATCAGTACAGTTCCTGATGAAGAGTCCCTCTCCAAGTGAGAATTTCTTTATAAATTTTTCTTGTGTCATCAGCCAAATGAAACTTGGTGGTTATCAGGACAGTTGTAAAAAGAAGGAAGAAGAACAACTTTCCTATCAGAAAGTTAATAGAAACTTTCTATGTCAGAAAGCTAAAAAATTTGAAAGGAACTATTTGTATGTTAGGTTTTTGCTGGTTGGCTGTTGGAAACCAGTACTCTCTCATCATGCTCTCTTCAAATTTTGTGGACCTTTTAATTTAATTAAGGTATATGTTGTGTGTCAGATAATAAATAGGTTAGGGCAAAGGAGAGTTAGCTATTAAGCTGTAAACTGTCTGCCAGCATTACTTTGCATAGAAGTGTCAAAAAATTGGAGGCTTGCTATTAATCTCCAAACCAGAGTGCCATTCAGAATGGTAGTGCATGTGTGCAGAAAAAAAAGGGATGCAGGGTAGTTTTGATATTTTGGGTCACATCTGCAGATTGGCAAGTATGTTCCTATTACAGGGAATGAAATTGGTAAAACAACTGATTCAGGTAAAATATTTTTATTTTATTTGAGTGCAACTGCACCTTGAGGTTCAGCCAAGTACTTAAGTGTCTAATAAACTACCCTAAGGCCTGCTGTAACATTATTTTTTCTTGCTGTATTTGAGTTTCCTGACCCACCCTAGAACTAGTACACTTTGTTGACTTAGTTTTCATCAGGCTCGGTTCCCCAGTTTTGTAAATTATGCAGTTAAATAGGGCAAAAGAGCAGGCTCTGAATGTTTTCAAGCAAAGGGAGGTCAAGCCTGCTACTTCTGGCAGTTTAATTTTGGTTCTGACAAACAGAAGAACTGAAAAAATTGTACAGCTAAGAGCTGGGTTGCGTTTCCACACATGAGGTTTATACGCAGAGGTGAATGGGGTTAGGAGAGTAGCGTTTAGTGCCAGTGTAGACTTCCTGTGTCAGTGAGTCTCCTCAGAATTTTAAGGAATTGAAAATTATTAAAAATATTAATACTCTTATTTGTCAAAATTTACTTTGAACTATTCTGACCCCAGCAGTTAAAACATCTTGTGTCTATGTAAAGATTTAACTCTTTTAAAAAGAAATTACAACTGTCAGTTGTAATAATCATTGGCAAAGGGAACTAGAAGTTTCTAGCTCCAGTTTGTAGGTTTTGGTTTGTTGGTGGTGGTGGTGGTTTGGTTGGTTTTTTTTTTCCCTTAATGAAAAGAGGAACAAGCTGTTTTTTCCAGATTGGTATATTCTAGTGCAGAAATGGTTGACATTTTAAGTATTTTCAACTTGAGTGAAGTCAGAGATTTGAATAAAACTAAGCTTTACCTTTACAAAGTACGTGAAGCAATAAAATACAATGCAGATGATAGAATTAGAGCACTGGCAAAACTGGCAAATCTATTAGATGATGTTTTTAAGCTTCCAGTTTTTGTAATTCTATTTTTAGAGCCAACGAACTGAAAAATTGCACAAGCTTCCTTTAGAGGACCTATGGTACTTCTAAATTATTCTTCTTTTGAGGAATTTATGGCTTTTGGTGTAATAATTTGTAATGTTGTTTGTTGTTCATCTCCTTAGCTACTTTCATTTATTCCTCTGTCTTCTATATATAAAAGCTGATGGAATTTACTGGCTTTGTTTTAGGTTTAAGAACGCCCTCCAAGATGACTTAGCAAGTATATTTGTATTATGCTAGTTATGGGCAAGCATGCAAAGTTTTGGATATCTCTCAGATATGCTTTTATAAAATACTCCTTTTTCAAATGTAATAATTTTCCAAAGCAGATCTTTCTTTTGTGTAATTGCTACTAATATCAGGTATTCAGTTTCTTTATGGCCTCATTTCTGATGAATTATCAATACCATTTGAATCCTGGAAGTAGTATTCTAGTATCTTCCCTTTTCCTTATAAAGTAGTAAAGGCAAACAAACACTCTGGGTTTTTTATGTATAAATCAATCTAAATACTAAAAGTGTTTAAACATTACTTACTCTGAAAAATGTGTAAAACAAATTCTTTCATCCATTTTCCAAAAGGGTGTATTGCTGCATTATTCACCTGCCATTTGAAGTTACTATATTATCTAAATACCATTTAAAGTTACTATATTATCTAAAAAACAACTTTTTATTTCCTGTCCTCACAAGCCATAATTATTTTGTTTTGTTACAAGTGTGTCCTAGTTCTGCTGGGTGTGAGGGAGGTGGACTGTGTTGATCACATGAGTAATTTGTTTCTGCCAGGCTGGAGCTTCTGAAGAAACTGGTGGTGTTCACCTAGTTTGGATTTTGATACAAAATACCTGTATTGTATTTTGCAGCTTGTTTTATTTCTCGGTTACTGTTTGCTGTGTTCCTTCTTCTGATGTCAATAGCCCTTGCCATAGGATTGCTTTCTAATTTTGATTTTATTTTCAATTAGACCCTTAAGTAACTCTGGAAGATACCCTGACCGCAGGTTTTCTGTTGTTGCAGCGTGAAGCTCATGAGCAAGTGCCATAACTTGCTCACAGTAGATTCTCCTTTCATGTGCATACGTTTTGTAGTTGTATAAACCTATCTTATAAAAAGAGGTATGCATTTTTCTTTTCATGAAAATGTTTTGATTGTTTTCTTAGAGAGAAGATGATGAAGAAATGCAAGCCTTAAAAGAAAAATTGAAGTACTGGCAAAGGCTGCGCCATGATCTTGAAAGAGCACGTTTATTGATAGAACTTATACGTAAGCGTGAAAAATTAAAAAGAGAACAGGTAAATGTAGCACCTTTTAATTTGGTGAAGCTTTTCTGAAGGAAAGATAATTTAAGTATTCTCACAGTTCTTTCAGTAGAAGGTCAGCTGTATCTTAATCCTTATATAGGGTCAAGTAATGTAAGTGCGTGCTGTGCACTCAAACTATTTAAAATATATAAAATTTTCATAGAATGGCTTGGGTTGAAAGGAACATTAAGGATTGTATAGTCCAACCCCTCATCAATAAACAGGAATATCTTCAACTAGATCAGGTTGTTCAAAGCCCTGTCCAATCTAACCTTTAATTTTTCTAGGAATAAGGTATCTACCACCTCTCTGGGCAGCCTGTTGTTCAATGCTTCACCCTCATTGTAAAAAATTTCTTCCTTATATGTAGTCTGAATCTACCCTCTTTTATTTTAAAAGTGTTACCCCTTGTCCTGTCACTACAGGCCCTAGTAATCAGTATGTCCCCATCTTACCTATACACCTCCTTTAAGTACTGAGAGGTTGTAATAAAGTCTCATTTGGGCCCTCTCTTCTCCAGGATGAGCAACCCCATTTCTCTCAGCCTTTCTTCAGAAGAGAGCTCCAGTCTGATCATGTTTGTGGCCCTCCTCTGGACTCACTCCAACAGCTTTATGCCTTATGATGGGGGCTGCAGAGCTGGATGCAGCAGTCCAGCTGGGGCCAAACTGGGGCAGAGTAGAGGGACAGAATCACCTCCCTTGACCTGCTCCCACACTTCTCTCGATCCAGCCCTGGATGCAGTTGACTTTCTGGGCTGCAGGCATACTCTGCAGGCTCATACTGAGGTTTTCATCCACCAGTGCTCTCGAGTTCTTGACAGGGCTGGAGCTATTCATCCCTCAGCTGGTACTGATACCTGGGGTTGCCACAACCCAGGTGCAGGAGGACCTGAAATTCGACCTTGTTGAGCCCCATGAGATTCCCATGGTGCCCACCTCTTGAGTTTGTCCATGTCTGGATGGGATTGTGTCCTTGGGGTGTGTCAACTGCACAGTTCATCTTGGTGTCGTCTGCCGATTTGTTGAGGGTGCACTTGATCCTTTGGTCTCATGTCATTGATGAAAATACTAACTACTGGTCCCAGTACAGACCTCCAAGGGACACCACTCATTACTGATCTCCATCCAGAGTCCAAGCCATTGATCACTGCTCTCTGGATGCAGCCATCCAGCCAATTCCTCACCTGTGGAGCAGTCCACCCGTTAAATCCATCTCTCTTCAGTTTAGAGAGAAGGTTGTCGTTGAGGACCATGTCAGAGGCCTTAGAGAAGTCCAGATAGATGACATCTTCCCTTGTCTGCTTAAAAGAGTTACTCCATTGTAGAAGGCCACTAGGTTAGTTAGACCACTAGGTTAGTTAGGCAGGACTTGCCCTTTGTAAGGCTGTGCTGGCTGTCCTGAATCATCTCCTTGTGCCCCATATGGAAGCTTTGCCTTGTGAAGTTATCTGTAATGCACTCCAGGAGTCTCGTACAGCTTGTCATGGTACTATTCCAGATGTCAGAGTTGAAGTCCTCAGCAGGACAGGAACCTGTGAAAGCAGTGCCTGTCTGTAGCTGGAGCAAGAAGACTTTGTCAATAGGCTTCCCCTAGATCTGAAATAAATTCCAACCACAGGGTTCCTTCTCTCACCTTGGTGCCTAAGCTTTCAACCTGCTCATGGCTTTTCTTGAGACAACTTTTTGCAGTATATTCATTTCTCAATGTAGAAAACAACCCTGCTGCCCCTTGGTACTCTCTTGGCCCTTCTGACCAGCTTCTGACCATCCATAGTCACACTTCAGTCATGGGATTCATCCCACCAAATTTCAGTAATGGAAATTAGGGTGTAGCTCTCTAACAGCACTGTGACCTTCAGCTCCTTCTGTTTGTTGCCCATGCTGTGTGCATTGGTATAGAGAAATTATTTAGGAAGACATTCTCTTAGACTTGGAAAAATGATTGGTTTCTGAAGAACTGTAGAAGTTTTGATCTCTTCAGGTTGTCTCAGTGCATGTCCATATACTTAGTAGGACTTTTATCCTTCTGTCACAAAAAAAGCAAAAATAAAGGCTGCATCTGAAGTCCTACAACATACTACGGTTAACGTTGCCAAGAGAAAAGATTTGAGGAAGTGATAATGCAAAAAGATAAAAGCTTACATGAAAACTGAACGCAAAATGTCTGCACTTAGGAGTTTTTAATGGTCCTTATTTGTAAAAACACCATTTCATTTTTACTTTTGCAAACTGTGAACATTCATTGCAAGCTAATATAATTTGTCCTTCTGGAGTGTTTTCTGGAATTTTGTGCATTATTCATATGTATTCACATGTCACTTGCTTTACACATGTATTTATATGCATATACTTTACGTATGTGTGTTTGCTTATACTTTATTTACATGTATATATTATATATATGTACACACACCTTTAATCTTTCATTAAGAATTTACTTTAGCCATAGCAAGACTGTTTCATTGTTGATAGCTCTTAAAACGGCTTGAAAATTAAGCTACAGAGGAATTGAAATAGTGTCAAAAATAAAAAAATTCTGAAGGATATTGAAGTATTTGAAGATGTTGATTCTGTTTTTTGAAAAAATTTTCTTGGAATTTATGTAGAACATTGTCTTTCCAATTACTCTTTGTTTTGGTCTTGTGTAGTCTGTAAATCAGATTCTCTTTAAACTTTGAACATAGCAGTACAACTGAAATTTAATTTGAAACATTACCTTTAAATTTTTACTATTTTCACATTGTTGGTGAATTGTGAAGCTGTTATTAAAAAGCATCTTGAAAAAAAAAACATTTAAAAGTGGAACAAAATTTTACATATAAAATACAAATTTGAGTTCTGGGAAGCTGGAGTTGAAGGAATGAGATTTTCTTTTTTTTTTTCCTATGAAATCATTAGCTGAAAACCTATGTCAGATAAATGCCAACTGATGATATTGAAAGTAGTACTGAACTCATTTACTTAAATGTTTTGTATTTTATATCTTATCTAAAATACTACACTGTTGCTGCTAAACAACTTTAATACAGTCTGTTAATGGAAAATGCTCAGTTGGATAACTGTTACTTCTTTAGGTCAAGCTTGAGCAGGTTACTATGGAACTTCAGCTTATTCCATTCACTGTACTGCTGCGATCGGTTTTGGATCAGCTGCAGGAAAAGGATTCTGCTCGTATATTTGCTCAGCCGGTGAACCTTAAAGAGGTATGTTTGCAGCTGTGTTTCCTGATGTTTACATGTGGTTCAGCAGCACTTAAGTACAGGAAACAAGTCATTACATGCAGAGTTAGAAGCAAGTTTAATCTTTATGCTGATAATTACCATTATGAGTTATGGTCTACTGCTATGAAGGCCTTTTTATGCTTATATACAAATAATTTCTGGGAAATACTTGTATGGAAATACCCCATTCTTGAATAGAATGTTGGGTATATACTTATACTTTTCAGTAAGATGATTTTGGTAAAGCAAATTTGAAGGATAACAAAAATTGCAATGCAGATACTGTGTTCTTACTTGAAGGTGAAACTAAACAGACTTAGAGTGTATATGTGTGCATTTGTGCATATACTGCATACACATCTGTTTATTATATGTAGAATCATTAAGGTTTAAAAAGACTGCCAAGATCATCTAGTCCAGTCTTTGACCTAATAGCAGTATGCCGACTAAACCATATCTCAAAGTGCCACACTTCCATGGATGGCCACTGCACCACTTCCCTGAGGAGCCTGTTCAATTCTTAACCACCCTTTCAGTGTAGAAATCTTTCCTAATATCCAACCTGAACTGCTCCTAGCACAACTTGAGGCCATTTTCCCTTGTACTATCACTAGTTGCCTGAAAGTAGGAGTACATAAAACCCCAGAATTCCCAAGAAAAAGTAGTTTCAGCATCTCTTAGTAGAGCTCAAACTTGTTACCTGAGATGCAGAATATTGTAATATGTAAGCTTTTGTTGACGTGCAAGTGTTGGCAATATCTAGATGTGCAATTCTAAGTTACATCTTTAATTTCTTGTATTGAGGTGTTACAAGATACGTTTAAAAAGTAGATCAGTTACTAACTAATGCTACTTTGTAATAAGACAAT
This sequence comes from Leucosticte australis, assembly GCA_025504685.1. Lineage (NCBI taxonomy): Eukaryota > Metazoa > Chordata > Aves > Passeriformes > Fringillidae > Leucosticte > Leucosticte australis. Next base: position 17,782,861 of record JANIJU010003063.1, on the reverse strand, counting down.
TTTACCCATTTGTGCTTTAAATATTTATTCAAAGGTTCCAGACTATTTGGATCATATTAAACATCCTATGGATTTCTCTACCATGCGGAAACGGTTAGAAGCTCAAGGCTATAAAAACCTCACTGAGTTTGAAGAAGACTTCAATCTGATCATAGATAACTGTATGAAGTACAATGCAAAAGATACAATATTTTATAGAGCTGCAGTGCGGTTACGAGATCAAGGAGGTGTAGTTCTCAGGCAAGCCAGGCGAGATGCTGAAGGAATTGGTTATAACAATGAAACTGGAATGCACTTACCAGAACGGCCTAAACTTGAGTCACCCCAGCCTTTCTCTTGGGAAGATGGTAAGATGTTTTTCTTGTAAGATTATTTTGGAAAGTCGCATTTTTTATTGCATACAGCGTGTATGTTCCATACAGATATTTAGGATTTTGCTAACTAGATTCTCCACCCCGCATTAAAAACATTGCTTGAAAGAGTCTAGTGTTTGTATTCTACCAAATCTGTCATAAGACATCAGTGCTATCTGGATTCTGATTTTGGCAGTGTCAGAGCCTAATTTAACAACTTAAGTGGAAAAGGTTTTTAAGTTGAGTGCTTTCTTTCACATGATTGTATATGCTTGTAAGGCATGGAAAATGAATACCAGTACATTCCTGAGTACACATTCCTGAGTAACCTACTCAAAAAATTGAGCACATTTGTAATACTAGGATTTTTTTTTTTTTTACATACACATGAGTTTTCTAAGATTTGGCAGTGGAGAATAGTTAACACATTTCTTTTATAACCATAATTTTGTCCTTTTCTTTAACAAGAAGGAATTGGTTTGTTAAAGTGGGAAGGATTAATTATGTCTTCCTTCTGACCTCTTTATTTCTTTGCTCTACTGCTTAGTTTTTTAGATCAAAATGCTGATTAAGAAAAATAGTAACTATATAGTAGGAATTAATGTCAGTATTTCTGGCTATAATCTGAATAGGCTTTTGACAGTATTTTTTTATTTTGGCATGTGAATTCAGTTTTTTTCCTGTTGTATTACTGTTCTGAGAATATTCTGGGAAATGCTAACATGTTTTCAATTGTACGTGTTTTGACTTCAGTGGATAGGTTACTGAATCCTGCAAACAGAGCACATATGTCCTTGGAAGAACAGCTGAGAGAGCTGCTAGAAAAACTTGATCTCACCTGTGCAATGAAATCCAGTGGGTCAAGGAGCAAAAGAGCAAAGCTGTTAAAGAAAGAAATCAGCATTATTCGCAACAAACTCAGTCAGCAACACAACCAAGCTCCTCAAATAGAGTCAGGTATTGGAAGTTTCGAGGAAGAAAGTGCAGCATTAGATCAAGATGGAGAAGAAGAAGGTAAGATTGTAAACCAGGTTTAAATGTGTACTGTTCTGAGCCACTTCAGTCAGGTGCTGTGATGTGAGTAATAGTGTGAATTTAAGAATTTGATCAACTAATATTAAATTTAAAATACTGATTTTAAAATTAAAATAATAGTTTGAAAATATGAAGATAGCTGCCTAATCAGAACAAATATTTTCAGAGTAGAATGATTTTCTTAGGAAAACCTCCCTCCATTACTTTTCATGGTAGCAAGGCTTTAAAAACTTAGGTGTTAAAAAATGAAAGTGCAAACAATCTCAGATGAAAAACAGTTGGTAATGCCTGAGTGGAAAATATCTTTTTACATTTGAAAATACACTTATGTGTCAAAATATGTATTAGGGATCATGTGAGCCTAGGCTAATGGAAAACTCTGGCTGTTGTACTCTGTTTGTACCCTTTTTTATTCACTACTCCAGACTCTAGGGAGGAGGGTGGGTAGGCTTTGGGATTATTTGTTTATTTATTTATCTATTTTAAATTAAGCTAACTATTTATAAGACTTAACAGATTTCATGTTGTAGAATCAAGTCAGCCACATCTGCCTAGCTCTTCCCCTTTTGCTTCTCTTCCTCCTCAAAACATTTGTCTCAGAACTGTGTCTACTCTTGGCTAATTGCCATTGATTTCAATTAGAGCAATGTGCTGGAAAGACTAACTTAATATTTTAATTAAATATAATATTTGCATTTTTAGATTTTAAATTTAGTTTCTTTCCATCATTTTTAAATGATGGAAAGAAAATCTGTCAGAATTCAAATAAGAATTCTATTGACTTTGTTTCATGGTTAGCTCTAAGGAACTAAACCTTTTCTTTAGGAGAGTTAAGTGTTTCATTTTTGAATAAGTGCCTTGAATAGGAGGAAAGAGCTCAAGGGAAAGTGGAAGCATGGTAATAAATAAAATAATCTCTATTTGTTGTGGTTTGATGCTTTCAAAATTTTTGAAAGGCGAAGTCAGTTAAATGATTGTCCTTAACTGCCATTCAAACAGCAACTTAAACAGTGTTTACCTCCAAACAGAACTTGCTGGAGATTTGAGCATTGGTAGAAAAAGTGTACATGAACCAGCACAATATCTTGTTCTGAGTCTTTTAAATGTTCTCAAAATATTTAATGGTTTGGGTTTTTTAAATTTGGGTATTTTTTTAATCTTCAAGTGATGATGGTATTAAATACAGTTCTTTAGGAATGTGGGGTTTGGCGTCTAATGAATCCAAACCCTTTTTTTTTTTATTTGTAGCTTAACATTTTGATGCCACAGCCTTTCACTTCAGCAGTTTTTTGTGGAAAAAGTAATCCAAAGTGAACAGTAGTGGTTTTCTTATATTTACTATCTGGATTCTGATTTTTAAAGATACATAGGCTTTTTAAATAAAACATGATGAAAGGCACAATCCAGGTTTGATTGGTGTGGTTGTTACGGTTCTGATCTAGTGGAGAGTAATAATAATTAGTTCACATTTCAGTTCTTAAATGGAAGGTACATAGAGAAGTAAAGAAAAGAAATTGCCTAAAAAAAGATAAGAAAAATCCTGTGCCCAGGATCTCTACAGGAGCTGACTTCGATAGAACTCTGAATTACCCCCTTGCAATTCTGTTTCCAGTCTTTGATCATGTGAAAAATACAGTACCAGAATAACCCCGTGAAATTTAGGTTTTATTTCTAAATAATTCTCAAGTGCTTTTATGTTCTTTTATCTTTCACTGAGTATTTTCTAATTAGTTGTAAGAAAATCAGAAATATTGTTCACAAAGGAAGTCACAGTGGCGATTTTAAAGTACAGGATTTTTTAATGGCTGGTAGTTTAAATGTGCTTATCTGACTGTATATTTCATTCTACAGTCTTTCTGAAATATTAGTTACCAATTCTAATACCTATGTGCCTGCAAATGATGTAAGCACAGTCACACTGTATTTTAAAAACAGTTTTTTTAATATGAACTATACTATTGTTTCATTAAACTTTAAACAACAGGGTAAAGATTTTTTTTTTGCACTTAGAAATCATTGATTTCCAAGTAAATATTGCTGGGCCAAAACCAAACAAAATAAACTGCAAATAGAGAACTTAAATGCTTTGAGGTTTTAAACCTTTTTTTCAGTTGGCATAGAAAATTTAACTAAGTTTAAATATTTTATGTGATAGCATAAATAGTACATTAGTGTTATACAGTTACTCTAGAATAAGTATTTCCTTTCTTGTATTTTGAAAGATTCTTTTGGAAGCTAGAAAGATTTTAACATCTTTTTAAGTTGATAATTATGGGTTAGGACGTCTTTCTATTTGTTTTAGGGAATGCTGCAATAATAGAATGTTTATTTTCTTTCCCATTACTTGTGAGGAAAAATTGAAACTACTTTTGTGCACTCACTGTTATATCTCTATTGTCTTTTCCCAGCATGGATTTAGTGGAATTGAGTGGGACATGATCATACTAAAAAATATTAAAATGTGGGGGAGAAGGGGAGAAAAATGATAGAGGGTGGTTTTTCTGATTTCTCATATCAAATCTGCATTATCAAGTGTGTTATTTTTCAACTAGTGGCTAATCAAGCTGTAAGATATTGGGGGTGTTGGGTTTTTCTTCTCCATTTTTATTACTTTTTCGTAGATAAAACTTCTGGTCACAACTGTAAAAAAGTTTTACAAATCATGCCCTTGTGTAGATTTTGTAACACATTTTAGTTCACTCAAGTAGAACAGGTTACAAGTACTTTTTTTTTACTGTTTAGCTGATAAAATTTTTCATAGGCAGGTGAGGTGAATATTGATAAGGTGAAAGAGTATGTTACAAAAAAATTTACTTGAATGGCAGTATAATTGCATTTAACAGATAATTATCCACCACCCCAACTTCCTAATGAAAAAATAGATTTTGTAGTTTTTAGTTAATGAAACTAACATAACTGCATGAGAAGAAGCAAGTACTTATCCAGGTATAAACTGTTAACACCAACTCTAGACGTCTTCTTTTCTACCCCTGTTACATTCCCAGTATAAAAGTAGGAACTACTAACTAGGACAGATTGTTGCTAGACAAGTTTTGGTTTTAAAATGTTATGCTTTGTTTCCAGACAACAATTTATTTGGTGGGCTGCACATTTATAGTGAGTTTTATAATAGACTTTATAACTACAGGTTTTCAAAAATCACACTCTATTTATAATTTTTTCAGGAGATAAATCTCCCCCTAAACTTGAACCATCAGATGCATTACCTCTTCCTTCAAACTTGGAGACTAATTCAGAACCACCAACCCTCAAACCAGTAGAACTCAATCCAGAGCAGAGTAAGCTTTACAAAAGAGTAAAATTTGATAATGAATTATATAGCACTTCCATTCAGAAAGAAATAAATGGACACACTCCAGAACACTTACTTGACAGTAATCTCAATGAGTCGACTGTTTCTGCTGTAGCTGAGTCATCAACTGATGTAAACAGACGTACATCCATTCTCTTCTGCAAATCGAAAAGTATAAGCCCCCAAAAGTCTGCAAAGAACACTGAAACCCAGCCAACTTCTCCACAGCTAGGGACCAAAACCTTTTTGTCTGTAGTCCTTCCAAGGTTGGAGACACTTCTGCACCCAAGGAAAAGATCAAGGAGTGCATGTGGAGATTCTGAGGTTGATGATGAGTCCCCTGTAAAGCGCTTGGATACAGGTAAATGTTTACAAAACTTATTTGAATGGATGCATCTGGAAAGTTAACATACCTGTTAGTTTTTATGTACATGTTAATCTTCAGATTTTAGCACTTGAAACAGGTTGTCCTCACAGTTGAGGAGTTACAGTTTAGAAAATTATTATTCATATTTGTGTTGGCCCTTGACAGTTAGACTTACTGAATCAAGTCTGGGTTCTTTAGTTTCATGATGCAGTTTTTAAGTACACATATGGGTGTATATGAAACCTGTAGGAAAGATGAATTGGCTGCTTTTTTGCAAATTCCCTGTTAAATTACATGGAACTTGACATGTGATACCAAAACTAGAAGGCTTGTAAGCAGGAGCATGAAAAATACTTGTGCCGTGTATGATTTAATTTTGCTGAGTGTTACTCCAAGCATATTTTTATATTATGAAACTGTTGACTGTGAATGAGGCACTTTGTATATCCATGTATTTTATGGAAGTGTTAAAACCCCAACATATAATGACACTTTATGTGGGTTTTTTTTTTCATCTGTGCACTTTCAGTAGAATTGAAGGTGAGATAATGCTCTTAATGAGACTTCTCTAAAGGATATTTGAAAGAAAATGTTATCTTCATACATTAGTGCAGTACAAACAACTCAAGACATTAATTATATGTCTCAAGACATTAATTATATCTTTTCTTAGCACACCATAGTTCTATTTATTTGAGAAGTTCATATAAAACCTTTGAGGAAGAAAAGCAGCATCAGGAAATTACTTATGGAGATTTCCTTAATGTCATCCATGGCCATTGCTATGACTTTTATATTACCTTTGAAATAAATACTCTGTTTCATTGTCATGTTGGGAACTTATGCAGGTATGAAAACAGAATGTGGGGATTTGTCTCTTTGAATGAAAGAGATAGGAGTTTAATTTAAACATTAGGTGTGAAGATGTGCTCCAAAAGCTTGGGAGGGATGGGGGGTTATTTTGAGGGGAAAAAGAAAAGTGTTGTTGATTTTTAGGTTGTTCCTTTTTTGTTTGGTGGGAATTTTTTTGTTTTGAATAACAGAATATTTTGGGGTGTGGGGCGTTGAGCTTTTTTTGATTGGTTGGTTGGCTGTGGTTTTTTTTGAATGATCAGGTGAGGACATTAATGATTCTAATGCTGGAATCATAGTATGAGAAAATGTTATGTAAGATGCAGTGAGGGAAATTGTTTTTCATTTATATTTTTGGGTTTTGCTTGGTTTGCCTCTTTGGAAAGCCCCAACTTCCATTCATTTTCCTAAGAGCTTGTAAAGAGCATGCAGATTTGATCTGATACTTTAGTTCTGAAGTAAGTACCAAGTGAAGGCAGTGTGATAATAGAAATTAGTTAATCTTTATTAATAATATAAAAACATTGGTTTCCAAATATCCCAATTTGCCAGTGTATAATCTAGATAATTTCATTATGTATGTGTACGTAGATTGCATTTTATCATACACAGTGAATCATTTCATGCTGGGAATTAGTACCAATTCCTTGGAATTTTTGTGTTAAACATTGTGAATTTTTTCTTTAAGGGAAGAAAAGGTTTTTATTTTGTAAGAAAACTAACTTAATTCTTAAAGGGAAAAAAAAGGCAGCAACAAAACCAAAATCCACCAGATTTCTGAATACATTTAAATTCAGCTATTTATTTCTCTCTCTGGAGTTAGGTATATGTAGAGCAAATATGCTTTTGATTATCTTCAAAACTAACAATCTAGTTACAGGAATAAAATCCAGAAGTTAAAAAGTTTTTCTATTGTTAATTTGAAACAAAATTATGTAGTCTTTTTCTGAAGCTAGTAAAGATATAAAGAGAATTAAATTTATGTAGAACTAATACTTAGGGGGCATTTATAGTTAGAATTTGTACTTGTTCAAGAAGAGTGAATTGAAACAGTTTGGCCAATTAATATTCACCTGAAAATGTTCTAGTTATTCTTTATTAGTATCTTGTGTTTTAAGCATATATGGGTCATACAGATGTGGCAGTTTATCAGATCTTATTCCTTTGATTAGTTTGCCTATTGGCAAGCAAACATTTTGCTTTCACATAGGAAATTTTATTCCTCATGTTATTTTCAAATTTGTGTCTCCACACTAATTTAAGTAATTTGCAGTTGGCAGCTATCGTGAGCTACAGTTCAGCAGGAAACCAGCACAAATGTCAGATACTTAACAAGATTTAAAAACAGTTGAGATTTTTTGTGTATGCAGCTGGTATTGATTCATGTAGATGTCTGTGTAATGATAAAAATGCATTAGGTGATGTATACAGCAATACATTCTTTCCCTTTGGTTATTTTTTTACAAAACTTAATCTTGTGCTGTAGCTAAGAATGTTTTTATTCAGTAGAACCCAGCAGAGCTTTTTCTTCCAAAGCCATCCAATCATAGGAGAAGGCATGCAACTGGCTTCTTGTGTGCGTTGACTTGAGTTATCAGCTTTTTGGGAAATCCCTGCAGTTGAAAATGAATTATTGTTGCATAGTTTTCTTTGAGTGGTGTGAATATTAACTACCCTTAATTTTACTGAATACAGAAAAAATCATGAAAAAGAACCTCACTTAATATGCCAAGGATTGAAAATTGTAAGTGGTCGGGAGCTGCACTGTCACGTATTTTTTCTTTCTTACCTATTTATAACTGGTATGAGGGGTTTTGACATTATTTAAGGATGTCTTGTTTCTGTCCCTTACTCTGCAAAGTTTATTTAGTTGAGTGAAACCACACCTACCTGGTTGTTTCATTATTCTTGTAGACTGCTTTTAGTGTGCTCTCTTGACTTACATTTGGGGTTGATGTTTTTCCAGTTATTTTCAAGAAAGAAACATATGGAATCCACTGACACACTCCTTTGTAAGTGTGGTGTCCCACATGCTGTTGGTTTTCATAGATAAGATTACTGAAATGCCAGCTCTTTTTTGGAAATAGGGGACTATTGAGTTAGCCTTCAAAGGGAACTGAAAGCAGTTCATTTCCATACTGTGATCTTTCATATGTGAATCTTTAAAATATATGAAGCAGGAGTGTAGTATAATCTTAAATTTAAATTTTCTAGTGTTCTGCATTATCACAGAGTGTACATCTGTCTTTGTTGTTGCTGTGTAGAAACTGACAGCTGCATAGTGGAGACGTGTTTTAAAATTTCCTGTACATATTTGATGTATTTTGGGTTTGCTTCACATGGTATCTAGCAGCAATTTCCAAAAGAAGGTTGTTGGTTTACCTAGGAAATTTTGGTGACGTCAGAGATTGATGTATTATGATTCTTGAAGGTTGGGTATGTCCAGTCTTAACTGATAAGTTTAATGACCTTTTCAAAATACCCATTGTATACTTACCTTGCTCTTTGGTTACAAAGATGAATCCTTTTTGTCAGGGAAATATTTTGTGCAGTTATTTATCAGAGAAAAATGAAATTGATTAATGGATAGAAGGTAGATTTTACAGACCATTAAAAATCTGCCTGTATCAGTTGTGAATTAGTAAGATTGCAGATGGAACAAATTAGTGTTTCAAGAAACCTTTTCTAACATTGTAAAATGATAGATTATGATCAGATTAAATTCTCCTGTGTACTTGTTGTTATTAGTCATCTCTAAGGTTTTGTAAATTTAGGTTTTATAATTCACAGTTGTGGTTACAGTACTCTCTATTTTAATTAGAAACTAAGTATTTAAAATACACTAGCCTGAAAAAACCACTGTAACTTACTGTAGAATCAGGATTTCAGATAGTGATTATTATAGTGCAGTATGTTGTTTCTTTAACTTATTGTCCAAATGCAGTAGTAGAAAATTTCAGTGAAGAAAATTTAGTTCATATTTTCACTTCCAGCTACACAGATTTTCTCAAGGTACTGTAATACATGTAAACAAGTATTTAGAGTATGGATCACTGAAGTAGAATATTCACACAGTAAAAAGCACAGAGTGGGGGAATTTATAATTTCTTAATACATACTTCACATACAGTTATCAGTAAACAACAAAGATTGCTTATTAAATCTCTTAGTAAATGTTGGGCTGACTTTGTTTCTGCTCGACTACTAAAAATGATGGCAAGTAACCTGTATATGAATTCCATTTGCATTTGATAGAATTTAATATTGTAGTGCGGACCACTGTTACTTAATTTGATATGATAAGGGGAGACATTGTGTCTGGAGTGAAATGGAATGCAGTTCATTTTTTAAATTCTTGAGTACTTGATTTCTAATGAATATTTGCCTCTCTGGAGCACAGGCCCATTTGGCTAAAAGTCAGGCTTCATATGCACAGCATTCATTACCATTCACTAAATGGAGGAAGTGAAAGTAAAGCATGCATATCTAAGAAACTTCTGTTTTCGAAGTAAGTAAAAAAACTAAAATAAAGGTTTCTGAGCGAATAAAAGCCCCAAAGTGGTATAATTTCTCTTGTGGTTAGCATAGACAGGAATGGCAGTATATGTATGTGTGTATATATATCTGTATATATATAATTGATATTCATGAATCATGTGCAACAATTTGACTAAATCTATTGACAGATCCACAGTCCTGATTTGTTGTGTTGAAATGCATAGTGATTGTTTCATGTGAAGTCTGATTTGAAATTTAATTATTTGAGGACTTAGTGGTGTTCAAGAACTTTAGCTGCCTGACTCCAGGAGGTTTGGAAACATAAAACATTTTAAGGTGTATTTTCAAACATACGAAGTATTAGAGATTGTGAGGAGATTATGAAGGCCTAAAAGGAGTTATTCCCTGGATTGTTAAATTTGTCAGTGTAGAGACATGGGGAGTAGAGGAGTCTGACTGTTCAGTTGTCAGGATATGTTTGGTTAATTGGTCTTCTAGTAGGTTGATAGGCCACTGGGAAATGTAGGACCATTTGCTAAGAAAATAAAGCAAATTAAGGAAAGAAATTAGGAGGGGAATAAAAAAAAGAACCCCATTGCATTTCCTAATTTCTTTTTGGCCCACTCAAACTTAAGCCAGGAGTTCTGCCAGGCCTATGAAAATTTCTGCCAATTTAATTTCTGGGAACATTTTGAGAGATAGGGGAGGGTTTTTGTAATACACATAGAATAAAATAAGTGCATAAGGCAGAAAGATGGGGTAGGAAGCTATTTTATGCCAATCAACTCTCACAGTGTGTTTTAAGAACATAAACGTTCCTTCTGGGTTTTTTTTCATATAAATAATCAAAGTATTAACTTCCTGATGATGAAAAATCCTTTTCCTATTTCTTGATTTATATTATTAAAATGGGGGAATTTTGAACAACATAGTTGAGAGTGGTGGGGGTTGATGAACACCCGGATAAATGGCAATGTGGTGCTTTTTTCAAGGCTTATGAGGTGTGTGCATACGTAAGGTACATTATACACTAGTATTCTGGAAATTTTTCTTGGGTCTTAAAAATGTTAATATCTTTGAAAGTGATGTCTTTTGGGTTATTTTTAAGATATTAATTATTAGCACCCAATCTACAATTGCCGTGTTTTCTACTATAATTATAACCAAATCTTCTGTAATAATAAGCAAATATTTCTGGAAGGCCTTCTGTTTTTCTTGATGCTGTAGGAATTGTGGAGCCTTTTACTGTATTCTAGTTCTGCTTTTTTTTTTATTTTTCTCTTTTTTTTTAATACTTAGCTCATTTCTTGGCCCAGGTTTGGCTTTGTAAAAAATTAAATGTCATAGTCCCCAATGTGCTTCATTTGTGACATTTAAGACTATTTTTTTCTGTGTGGTGCAGATGGTAAACAGAACTGTGGGATTTATTGAAAATATCTGAAAAGTTAGTGAATTCGGAGAGCCACACTATATTTTTTGCAAGTGTGTTCTTAATTTATTTAAGAAGATACTTGCCATGGTGCTGTGGTTGAGTATAGATGAGCTACCTTCAAACTCACAGGCTTAAGTATGGTAAAGTCCCCTCTTCCCAGACATACATATCAACATGGATTTATGAGCTGACCTGCTGGAACATCATAGAATAGTTTGGGTTGGTAGGGGCCTTTAAAGGTTATCCAGTCCAACCCCCACATACCCACCCACAGGTCTGATTTAAGAGGTGGACAATAGAAAAGGTTAATCCAGAGACTCCCAACAGCAGCATCAGGCACTGAACCTGGCAGGCAAAAGTACCAGTCACTTGCCCATTCTGCTGTGAGTGGAGAGAGTGGCACAGTTTACACTGTGTGATTGACTGCAGATTAATGTCTCTCAGAGAAGTTTTTGTGTGGATTTGTGGTTTGTGGTGGTTTTTTTCCTTTTCCCCTTTTTCCATTCAGTGAGAACAGATTAGATTATGCATTTGCATGCACAGAGGAACATCCTTCATAAAGAGTAGTTATGGTAGCATGCAGTTGTCCATTGTATCATACACACAGTCCAGTATTTGGGGATAGTTTAAATTGAATAGCTCTCTGCAATGTTTCTCATTGTAGTACCCAGATGTAATTTCTTTGGCATGCACAGGAGAAGTGTACACATTAAGAAGATATCCCATACAAAGAAACATGTAAGGGGTTAAATTGAAGCAAAGTTGCTTTGTTTTGTTGTTACCAAAACAGTGGTCATTGGTCATGCTGTCACTTTGACAGGCTATGCTATCCTAACGTGGTAATGCTCCCACTTTGATTTCATTTTCTTTTCTCCTTCCTTTTATTCTATTTTCTTCCTTGACTTTTCCTTTTTCCTTCCCTCCAAAGTTGTAATAATGCTCAGAAATTACTTCCTTAACAGCATGGCATTGAAAAAAAAAAAAAGGAGACAAAAGCAGATGCTGAGAACTAACCTTCAGCTGATAAGCATGGCTAAGTCCTGAGTTCTCTAAAAAAATTCTGTGTTGAAGACAAAAGTACTTCAGGTCTGAGGGGAAGAAAGCAACTATAGATTCATCTGATTAGACACAAAGATATGAACATGCAAGTCAGCCTTATTTTAATTCTTTTGTTCAGTTTTTCCTAAAAATAGCAAAGCTGGGCTGGTATTTAATAGCCCTTGATTATCTTCACTTGTGGATGCTTCAAGCACTGTCAGGTTGCATGAGCAGTGAAACATCTCATTTGGTCTTTCCAGATCCTGTCGATGAAGCCAGGAGGAAAATCTTAGGATAGCAAGCACTGTTGATTTTTGCTAGGCTGGGATAGTTTTTAGTATGATGTTTCAGTCTCAAAGGACTCAGGTCATGCACTTGCTCATGTACTCTGCAAGCTATCATAGAAGGAGGCTGTAAAGCACTGGATCTTTTATACTGAATCACGTGAAGTTTTAATCTCCCTGCATGAAGTACATCTCAAGGTAAAAAAGGCCTGGAAAATTAGGACTGGGAATGCAGCTGGGTAATTTACTGAAGTAATTAAAAGATTTCTATTTTACTGTGGTGTTCTGTATGTCATCTCAGAAGTGGTAGATCTCTGCCTTGATCTTTGTTTCAAGTGGCAACTTGAGTTTCATTTTCTATTCCCTATCCTAGAAAGAGGAACAAATTATGCACCAGTTTTCCTAAATACCTGTAGAAGGCAAATAAATGGTAAATTATTTATTTTTAATAGAAACAGATTGCTGGACCTGCTTACAAAGGAGAGCTCTGGAGTTTTCTGTCCATCTGTTTCCTTGTCATTGGATAGCATACCTAAAAGTTGTGTTCTCACAATTGCAGGGCAACCCTTACTTTCAGTGAAGAAAAATCTGTGTTGATAAAAGCTCTGTGTAAAATCCTGTAGCTAGCAATTGCCAAAAGTTAGTTCCATTCAGGAACATCTCGCTTTAGGAAATGGAGCAGCCTTTCTTTGTAGGTGTCAGGTCCTGCTGGGCTGCTCTGAAAGACTCCTAGGCACTAGGATTTTCATGCAGTGTATTGATAAATAATTGTCGTGCTTTTTCATTATGTAAGTTGTGAATTAAAGTAGTATATATTGATTTAAGTCTTTAAGAAATCTCTAAAATTTTTTTTCATTTATATCAGGATTTTGTAGGTGAGAAAGTAAAAATCTTCAAATGGAAAATGTTTAAAAAATTTTGTTTCTTTCTTAAGGTTCTTAACTGGGCATAAATCAGTAAAAAATGTTTGGAAAAAAGATTCTAATCTTAAATCCTCCTAAGTAATTTTTGCCAAGGTAATTGTCAGTAAATATTACTGACTTTCTATAGTAATTTCTGGGATTCTGAATGACATACCATTGGTCTGTATGTGATTCAGGCACCTAAAGCTTGTATTTTGCAATTAGCTGTTTTACATGTCATAGATTATATAAACCAAAGCTGATTCAGGAATTCAGTTTGTAAAGTTAGTTTTGAATTTTTTAGATTTTGAGTGTGCACTTTGAGTGGCATTTTCTGCCCTATTGGTTCATCAGTGTGTACCACTGGAACAGCTGATACTGTCTTAGAAGAAGTTGTAAATTTTTTTTTTTTTTGAGAAATGTTTCTTCTTGTATGCTCTTTTATCATTTTAGAGTTTTCTGGAGTGTTTTCAAACTCCTCCACTAAGGTTGCCTCCCACTTGCATGTTTTAAAATGTCTTGAACAATCATCCTACAGTACAGAGATCCTGTTGTAGTAGAGCAACGTATGGTCCTTATCTTATGGAAGCTGTAGTTATTAAATGCTGATTAGTTTTCCTTTCTGTTGTGTAAATCAGATTTTGCTGTTTGATTAGAGTCTTACCTGATTTGCCAGAGACACTTCTTATTCTCAGATTTGAAGAAAATTAGAAGTTACAAGATGAATTCTTTGGCATTCTTTTGGAACCCATCAAACAGGCCATTCACTGAGCCACCAAACTGTATTTGTTCTGTGTCACTTAAATCTTTAAAGGTTAAGATTTTCTGGTTAGGATCTTGAAAGGTACCACTGTTTAGTGTGTAGGTGCCACATCATGGGCTCATACTGAGCTGTCTTTGCTGTCTTTAGCCATGACCAAGTTTTAAAAGCTTTATTTCCAAGGGGACTCTTCACTCCAGGCTTTGTAGTCTTTGAGTAACTGGCTTACATTTTGTCTGCATACTGAAACTGTTTTAAGTACTGGAAGCTTTGTTGTGCTCTGATATTCATCTGTGTACTCTGAAAAGAAGAATTGTGTTTAATATTCCTACTGCACTTTAGAATTTACTGTTTGAAGTAACATATAAAAGGTTTCTCTCAGGGTCTTATGCTCTTACTTTTGAAAAAAAAAATAACAACTTAGTGGATGCCTTCCTGTTTCTGCAGTCTGCCCATTTCCAAGGTTTGCATTTTTAAGAATACAGTAACTTTTGATGATTTATTACCTACAAGTATTCCCTTATCCTGTGTGTGCTTATCTGTATATATAAATCCCCCTAAATCAGTGACATCCCCTTTCTTACTCTTACTGGAGGTATTTTTATCTACATTTCTAAACTGTGTTCTTGATGCATTTCATGCACATGGAGGTTGTATTCTGTGTTTTCAATGACTTTCAGTATTTTCTTTTTCAAGAAAGAGGCCTGAATCAAAGTGAAACTTACTTAGATAGTCCCTTTAGAAACCGTAGGTTTTAGTGATAGAATACATGGGACCCTTGTGTCATTCTCACTGTCTCTGGACACTGCTGTAAGGATGGCTTATTTAATTGAAAGCTCTGTTTCCTTTCAGAGAGACTTAATGGCTTTTTCACTGTCTTCCAGGTTCTCATATTAACTAATATCATGCTGGGTATTTATCTCTTTGGATCCTAATTATTTTCTATTATCCTCAACATGGAATGGAATTCAATTAAATGATCATTTTGGAACGCAGAAAGACAATTACATTTGAAGTAATTAATTTGGATCATGTTGGAGACACCAGCCATCCTTAAAACAAATAACAAATAGAAATGAACACTCTTGGAGGAAGTCTTTGACACATATGAAACTATGCTCTTCATTCAATATATTGCCCCATTTCCGTAAGTTACAAAGTTGTACGTGTTGTAGTATATGTGACACACACTGGTCGCAGAGTTTTACCAGTCCCAACATTCTTATTCCCAGAACATGTTCTGTGAGAGCAGATTAGCTAAGAATGCTACATCTCCAACCTCTTCCCTTCCCCAAAAAAACCAGTCTCATCCTTGGAGAAGTGAAATCTACCAGAATTTTTTTTTTTAATAAAATACACATTTTTCCTCTACTGTATATATATTTTAATGAAGAGTAACATCAGTGTTCTGGGTAAGTGCACAAGTCATGGCTGAAAATGAGACTAAACAGTGTTGTAGAAGTGCTGGTGCACTGTGTGCACTCATTGTTTGAATGCTCCCAGGTTTTTTAGTGGTTGAATCTCAGCCCTTCAAATCTAGTTTTAGGAAAGCACTTCATCTTACATTTGGATGTGCTTGGTTTTGCACCAAGCTACACATAGTACAGTATTAATTGTTTAGAATAATTTTGTGCAAGTTCTGCTTCTTTCTTTTTGTTTCAGCAGAACTGTAAGGTGTGATTACAGTCTGAAATGTACAATTCTGTGTTCTGGGGCAGCATTTTGTACATTCATGGACATGCTGTGGTGCTCTTTGGACTATACTGAGCTTTGTTCCTCTACCATATTTTCCAAACTTCTGCTTTCTTTTGGAAATTACCTTTTTCTGATTCCATTTATTTAGTATGGGCAAAAAGATTCCAACTTGCTTGATGTAGGTAGTCAGTGAAAGTTTTAAATGCAGCCTAAGAACAAACTGGCAGTGTTGAGAAAAAGTTAAAACTTTGCCTAATAAATACAGTTTTCAGTGCAGTGAGAGACCTGTGGAAAAGTATCAGGCTGATCATCTTTGCCTTACTTTTTTTCTTAGTTAGCATTTCTTTATTTTCAAAATGCTTGTGTTATGCTGTGATTTGCAAGGCAGTAAATTTTCCATGTAAATTGAAGTTAAACTGAAGATTAGAAATGGCAGTAACCCTGCATTTAAGATTGATAGCCGACTTCATTGTTTGAGAATTCCCTTTTTAATTGAAAAAAGTTAAGTTCTGCCTCTTGAGAGTGGACTGCTTTTTTCAAGAAACTTAAGAACAGAGGGGAAAAGTAAAGGAAATGAACCACTAATTAAAGGCTTTTAGTTTGATCTTTAGGACTTTTGGGGGGAAGAGGAGGGTTGTCATTCAGTGGTATTGATGAAGCAATATGTGTAAGAATTTTAGTACCTGACATAAAATTCCACTCCATGCTGTAGAGAAAGCTCATTTGATCTAACAAAATCATGAGCTTGTGGAAAGTTGTAAGCAGGATGAGCTAGGTCTCATGGATTTTATTTATTTGGCCTTCTTAGTTATATGTACTGATTCTATAAAATGTAAGTTCCTTAAAGCAAATGTAGATCTTTAATTTCACTTATTCTAGTAGCTACAGGACATTGGGTGTTTCATGATTCTTGAGAAAATAGTTTTGTAATGATATAACAGAAACTAAGTTGTGCAGTATATCTGATCTTTTTTTGCACATCAGTGCTACTACCATAAAGTGCTTAGGTTTTATTGCCTCGTTTTTTTCTGGCAAGTTACAAGGTCACTTGTGAACCACTTCATCTATGACAAGATATGAGTGTGTTTTGTTAAAATAAGCCTTGAGGTTTTCCTTTCTTAAAATAATGCCTATTCCTTATACCTTCTGAAACGTGAACTGTATAACCTGGAGTCTCATGGATTGTGTAACCTCCTGTCATTTGGGGCTTGATGCTCAGGAAAATTACTCCTGCTGATAGATTGCATTTTCTTTGTTTTTCATACTTCCACAAGCAAGAGAGAAATATGACTGGGAAGCTCTAAATTCTTTTGCACTTTACTATTCCTTTTTTGTCAAAAATGCTTTGAGGTTTTTTCCCCACTTACCGTAGTTTAACCCCAGCTGACAACCAAGTACCACCCAGCCACTCTCTCACTTCCCACTCCTCGGTCCTCACAGTGGAATGAGAATCAGAAAAAGGTAAAACCTCTGGGTTGAGATAAGAACAGTTTAACAATTGAAAAAAAAGTAAAATATAACAGTAATAATAATACAAAAAAGGAATAAAACCCAAGAGAAACAAGTGCTGTGCAATACTGTTGTATAGCACCCACTAACCAATGCCCAGCCCTGTGATCAGCCCCTCCCAGCCAACTCCCATCATTTTATCTATGGGGCGTGGCACTCCATGGTTTGGAATATCCTTTTGGCCAGT
The DNA here is from genome assembly GCA_025504685.1 of Leucosticte australis. Taxonomy (NCBI): domain Eukaryota; kingdom Metazoa; phylum Chordata; class Aves; order Passeriformes; family Fringillidae; genus Leucosticte; species Leucosticte australis. The sequence goes on along the minus strand of JANIJU010003063.1, from coordinate 17,765,636 downwards.
TTGGGTCATCTGTCCTGGCCATGGTCCCTCCCAGCTTCTTGTGCACCTGCTCACTGGCAAAGCATGAGACACTGAAAAGTCCTTAACTTACTGTCAGCACTGCTCATCAACTCAAACATCAGTGTGTTATCAACATTCAAATCAAAATACATCACTTTAGCAGCTTCTCAGAACAAAATTTGCTCTATCCCAGCAGAAACCAGGACACCACTGTTAGTAAGTATTCTACAGATTGATAAAACATTTTTTACTGTAATCTGTAGTGAATTAAGTGAGTCATTAAACTCACAGCTTATATTTAAACTAGGATAGGGCTGGACTGCCACCTCAGAGAGCTGTCTCCATTGCTATAGTTGCAAGTTTCTGCTGTATCCCTTGTTTCTTAACTTCAGCAGTCAGGCAATCACATGGTTGCTTTGTCCAGTGTGTTGCTAAAAACTGGCTCTTTACCATTTCTTGGTACTGTCTTGTTGACAAAGAGAAGCCAGTGTTTCCAGGGACTTAGGGTGCCAAAATGTCCATTTTAGTGACAGTGCAGTCATAAACTGATTGAAATAATAAAAATATGAAGCCCCTCTTGTCCTGGGTGTGCATGTACAAAACCAATGTATGTGGAGATAAGCATCCAAGTCACATTTGGCTTATATATGGTTAAATGTTTTGCACATTTTCTTAATACAGGTACTTCTTTCCACTTTCACAGTCCATTGGGAATGTGAACTGATCCCTTGTTCTGGCAGCAATCATTATTTGATCTGTCTTCCTGTTTAAAATTCAGTCTGTGATCTGACTTGTTTCTGATGATAGCTGCTTCACATTAGCTAGATGCCTGAGTGATAACTTGAGTAATGTGTCTCCAGCTTGTGGCAGGATGAAAACAAAACGGTTTATACACCTCACTTGAAAGATAAATCTGACAGGATATTGAAGAAAAATAAGTAATTTTTGCAGAGACATAAGAGATGTCCTTTGCAGAATGTTTTTTTTTTTTAGCTTTTAATTTCAAATGCCATGTGAAATATACTGTGATAACTTAAATTCCCTTCTACACTTTTTCATAAAGCATGCTCTGTTTCAGCACAGTCTAAGACCAAACTCCTCCTTAATCTGCAGATATTTTTATCAACTTGCTGAGAGTGAGAACAAGATTAATTAATACCACTGATGAATAGTTTGGTGCTTGTCACTCAGGACAATGCTACCTTTATAATTTTTCTTCTGTAGGAAATCCAAGGCAAATACAGGAGTTACAAAACAAACACTCTCAAATGAATATTTACAGTGTAAACTAAATGACAATAAAAGAGAATGCTTATATGTAAATCCTTAAGAACCTTGAGTAAATATACTCCTTTTTCTCTTAAAAATCTGAAATTGTGTTCATAATCCAAATGGAAGGTCTCCTGGGGTGGAGTGGAAAAACTCTGTAAGTCACTATATGGAAATGCTTGAAAAATTACTGGATTGTAAAAAGTAACTTGCTAAGAGCAAGTTCCTTAGTTATCAGCTTCCTTTGTCTTTGTAGCAAACAGACTGGAAGAATTAATAAAGGAAGTTCTGCCATAATTGTTTTACAGTAAAAGGCTCTGTGAAGGGTTACATAACCTAGTTTGTGTCTAAATGTACAATGGTCATGATGGCCTTCAAGTCTTTGGCAGTGGTAAGGATGGCTGGGATGGGTAGGTCTTTCTTGTGTTGGGAGTGGCATGCCCAGAATTGAATTAGTTTTAAAATGTTCTCTTTGTAGCCTACAGTTTGCAGTGGCTGACTGCAGGCTGGTACCATTGCCTTTAGTTGAGTGCTTTTCTGATCGTATTCTAGAATCTCTGTGGGATGCTTTCCTTGTTAGTCCTAATGTCTACACCTCCACATACACTCCCACACGCCCTGGAAAGTCTTCAGAATGCTATCTTAAAACTTTTCATTTGCCTCTTTAATCAAGTATAGAAATGGCTTAATAAGGTCAATACTGTTTGTATAGCAAACCCCAGAGCAGGATTGGCAACAGCCCATCAAATAAGTGAATTGTAATATAAAAGCCTTTTTAATGTCTTCATTACAATTATGAAATTAAAATGTAATATCCTTTGATGTATATAAACTTTTGTTAGGGGAAGGCTAATTAAAAACAGTACCATGCATATTATTGATTATTGGTGACAGAAGACAGTCATCGTGGTGTCAGTCTGAATTTGCTAAAATGGAAAGACTACCAGGAGGAATCAGATAGTGTCATGGAGAAATCCATATCAGTCTTTACTTCCAGTGTTTGAAAAGGATTTTAATGATCATAGCATTCCATTGAAATAAGTCTTTTGTTGACTTGGTAATCTGCCTGATTTGTAACATTTTCGGTTTTTGGGGTTTCTTTCTACTTAGCTTTTGCAGCATGATTGTTTTAATAGTTGGAAACCTTACTGCAAAGACTGATTTGATACTCCTGTTAGTATTTCCCATGTTACAATCTCTGCTTGCCTTTTTTTTGTACCTTACCTAAAGGTTCACCCTGTTTTTAAAATCTGTTCAACAGGAGCTTCCTAATTTTAATACTTCCTTGAAATTACATATTTTGTTAATATTCACATTCTTTTTCATCACACCAAAATACTTGAAGAGCAAAGCAAATAATGATATATTGTGGAAATACAAAAGGTTGTTAATGAAAATGGTGTGGTTTCCAGTTTGATGCAGTTTATTTTTTGTGTTATGCTGCAGGTCTATCAAATGGTTTTGGAGATGAAAGTAAAGAGAGAGCATTAGATGATACTCCAGGAAGAAAAGTTGAACCTCGTCGCCGCTGTGCATCAGAATCTAGTATTTCATCTAGTAACAGTCTCTTGTGTAACTCAAGGTAAAACTGTAAATATGAAATACAGATTTGAGACTGGCTATATCAGTTTTCTATAGTGCTTGTGACCCACGTTGGAGGATTGCATAAATTTTGGAAAAAAGAGTGTATTTCAGTTTTCTCAGTTATGTCAGATCCGAGATACGTTTCAGGATTGCTGGGATTATTCTGTTGAATTCAGATTATTGCATATCCAGGCAGTTACATTTTTAAACTGACTGTGCTTCTCTTGCTCTGTAAAGATACAGATATGTTTTTGCATATAGTATCTTGGCTTAATTACCTTCCTGATCTGGAACACTAAAAATGTGTGTGTTTATTTTTGTGAGGGCAAGAGAGAAGCAACTTACAAAGCAGAGTCTTGTACAGAAGAGGTAGTTTGAAAGCTTTGGAACTGTAGGTTGTCAGCCTGTGAGTTGCTGAGTAGGTACTACAGTGTTGATAGTAGCTCTGTACCAGCTATTGACTTTCTCTCCATGGAGTCTGTTGTTAAAGGCAGGACTGTCAGAATGAACACTTCTGCCACCATTGATGTCTCCATCACCAATGGTGTATCTTCTGAAAGAACACTGATTTCTGGGTAAGGGTAGCTGTCTCCAGTGCTGGGCTATGAGGATGGGACATACAGGGCAGTATAGGGTAAATCTGTTAGACATGAAAAGAGGACTTTATTCATGTGTTCAGGTTAAGGGAATGGTGTTAATTCAGTCATGTCAAACAAGCTTTCAGAAACAAAGATAATTTACTATTGCATCTATTTTAAATGTGATATTCTAGATCAAATTGTCAGTATAATTGTTGTTCACATTCTGTGATTTCTTGAAGAAAACTCAAGTGTGTAGAAAGCAAATTTCCAGTTTTGAGTAGAGACATTTCACAATTGAAAGGCTGGAATTTTTAGTGAAAAATTAGAGAGAATAGTTGTGTGTTCTGTGTAGTAGAACTGTTGGAGCAGTGGACCTGTCTTTTACTGATAATCAGGCAATTTTGTGTTTGAAAATAATCAGAGCTTTGGCTTTTATGTTGTTTGTATTTGTTACTCAAAATATTTTTAGAGCTTGCTCCACTGATTTTACTCTGTACTGATGAAATTTAAATTCTCATTCAAAATTTTGATTTATTGTGCACAATGTTAATTATCAAGTAATGGTTTTAATATTAACACTTTTGTAGTTTTAGTCTCCCGAAGTGTGGTAAAGGTAAACCTGCCCTGATACGGAGACACACACTGGAAGATCGAAGTGAACTGATATCATGCATTGAAAATGGAAACTATGCCAAAGCAGCAAGAATTGCAGCTGGTAACTATAAATAATTCTTAATAGTATTGTATAATTTTGACCATTTATTTGACATATTCTAACATTCTTATTTTTACTGCTTAAATACTTTAAGCCTTCTGAGAGTGTTGTTGATATCCTTCCAGAAACTACTGAATTCTGCTTTTGACTCTTTAAAGACTTTTTAAAGAATCTGACTCTGATTTTGATTAATTTTCTCTCCTTACTTGAGGAAATAAAGAGGTTTTGAAATAAAAAGAGAAGAGTTTTCTTTTGCAGATCTTGTAAAAGAAAATTAGTAATCCTATGTGCTAGATTAGTAACCCCTTACTACCATGTGGAATAAACTCTGACTAGGAAGAATTCTGAGACTCTTACTTGTATGTACACCTGAGAAGTCTGAGTCTGGCTGCATGCATCCTGTCAGCTTGTGTATGATTTTCTATTCAGCATTAAAATACCATTTTCTTTGCATCTGAGAATAGTGTAGATTTCTGTCTTGTTAGGTGTCCTGAAGAAGGGGACTCGAACTGTTTTTATGTACCAGATACAGTTCTACATACGTATTTTTTGAAACAGTCTGTAAATGAAGGATGAATTAATTGAAACAGTCATGGCTCTTTCTAACTGACATGTGAATACAAACTGTTACTAACAGAGCAGAGAAACAGAACTTACTGTGCAAAATGACTGAACTAATTTTTTTTAATGTGATAATTTTTTTTATGTGTAATTTTTTAATGTGTAATTTTTTTTAAATACTTTTTTATCGCTATTTCTACTTTTAAAAGATCTTTATCCACTTTTTTCCCCTAGTGTGTTTTGTAATGTCAAGATAGAACATGCATCTGCATGCCACCTTCCATTATAAATAAGCAGTGCCCATTTGAAATGCACTTTCTCTCAGCAGTAAGTATTGCCTGACTGCTGAAAGAAAGTGCAGCTGCAGCCCCTCAACTGTATTTTGGTACCAGGTTTCCCCATACAAGAAGTGCTGCCTGACCTTTACAGCCCATGAACTTGGATAGCTATTCCCCCTTTGATCACCACCCTCAGTTCCATCTTGAGGTTGTAACTCACTGTCTTCTGATCAGTCTCTGGACTGTATCTAGGGGACCAGTTGTGGTTTTAGTTACTGAAAGGCTTACACTTGTCACAGGCTTCAATCAATTGCTGAGCAGCAGAGAAGAAAATTGAGGATTCTGTAGAAGTGCACAGTAACTTAAACTCAGTTGTTTGTTACCTTGCTTTTTGAGAAGAAATAAAACACTAGTGCTGCTGCCTGGAAACCTGTTGATATTTTTGACTGCAGGAAAGGGCAGGGCAGAGAGAGCAAGAAAACTTGTTAAAAATAAATGGAAATCAAAATGCAGGTTAGAATTTAGGCATAAGAATAGACAGGTGTACCAGTATTATTGAGTTACGAGGTGCTAATCTCAGTATGGGTATCCAGGTATCCAACACTTGGAAATATATACCATGCAAATTGCATCTTGAAAATCATCACCTCTGTGACAGGATTGTCATCACAGTAGAAGAAACTGTTATTTGAAGTACCATAATTTTATGTTTTCTTTGGAGCTTTTTCAAAGGGAAAGAATTATTGGAATTTGGCAAACACTTCCTAAGAACTAAGATGTTTTAGATATGCTATTTCTAGAAGTGTCTAAACACTTATTCTTTATCTGTAGGCTTGGAAAAAAGTATTAGTATTATGTAAAGAGCTCTTATGAATATTACGTTGTTTTTGTTGGTATGTGTGTGAAAGTTGGTATTAGTATTTGGATTCTAAGGATCACAAGCCACTGATTAGGAAACCAGGAACTGCAGATTTGCCTGAGGTTTCATTCTGGAACATTTTAATTTTATATTTCTTTGTTCTTAGAAGTTGGGCATAGCAGTATGTGGATTTCAACTGATGCTGCAACATCTGTTCTTGAGCCTCTAAAAGTAGTATGGGCCAAATGCAGTGGATATCCCTCTTACCCAGCTCTGGTAAGTGCCCAGCTTCCCAGAAGTACAGTACTGACTGTTTCTGGTCTGAAAAGACCATGGGCAAACTTAAGGTAATTGGTAAATTCCCATTCAGGTTGAAGAAAGGTGGCTAATTTTGCCCTCTGTACTATGCACTGAGTTTGTAAAGTAACTGCAATAGCAGATTTTAAGTCAATAATTTCTGCTCCCCTGCCAGGCCTTTGAGATGTGCAATACTCCTGTGTTGTGCAGCTTAGCCTCCTGCAGCCACTCGCTAGCTCCCTGGGGGTGGAAGAGTGCAAGTGGGAAAAATTTTGGGTTGAGATAAAAGACAGTTTAATAGGGAAAGCAAAAGCCATGCAGAAAGCAAAGCAAATTCATTCACCATTTCCCATGGCAGCAGGTGTTCAGTCCCCAGGAGCACAGAGCTCCTTTACGTGTGGCTTGGGAATACAAACACCATCACACTGAATGTCCCTTCCTTCCTCCTTCTTCCCCCAGCTCTATATACTGAGCATGTTGCCATATGGGATGGACTATCCCTAAGGTCAGTTGGGTTCAGCTGCCCTAGCTGTGTCCCCTCCCGACTCCTTGTGCACCCCCAGCCTCCTCACTGGTGGGGCAGTGTGAGAAGGGGAAAGGCCTTGACTCTGTGTAAGCATAGCTCAGCCTTAACAAAAACATCTTTATGTTGTCAATGCAGTTTTCAACCCAAATCGAAAACATCGCCCCATACCACCTACTGTGAAGAGAATTGTCTCTATCCCTGCTAAAACCAGCATACTTGTCTCAGTAGTCATTGTTTCTACATTTCTGCTGCAAAATTAGTATAAAAATACTCTTGATGCTGCAGTTCATTAAAGAAACAAAAAACTCAATAGCTGGAATAAACTGACTGATTGCAGCCAATTGTGAATGATGTACTGGAAACTAAAAGCTGTTGTTAATAGAGGAGATATATGTATATATATAGATATATATATACGTGTGTGTGTGTGTTAATAAAGGAAAAGCAGACACAGCTCTGCTTACATCAAAGCTTGCAGAGAAAATATTGATGAGGTGTTTGGGTTTAGGCCTTTAGGGTTCTATGAACAGTTCATACACTGGCTTGATTTATATACGAGTCTGGACAATCACGACTTTTAATATGTGTTCTAAAGACAGCATGAAATGTAATCATACAGAGACAGGTTAAAACCTCTGGAGGTGGCATTCAGAGCACTTGAGTTTAAGTACCCTCAGTGGGTGACTCAAAGACACTTGAGTCAGCTGCTGAAAATTAGATGATTGTCTCTTGAAAGATGTTAGCGCTAGATTTAAGCTGATGAAGACAAAAGGGTTCCTTTTCTGCCTTCTCCTTTATGTCAGCATTGGTGTTTCTGAGGGATAAGTTAATTGAGGAGTTAAACCTCTGTCAAGAGAAGAAAATTCTGATTTCTACGAGCTCCCCACAGTATTAGCTTTCTATTTATTTCCCTAAGTCAGTTTATTGTAGATTAAGATTGGTTCCAGTGTGGATGGTGGAAAAACAACAGGAGTTCATGGAGTAGGAGATGAGTGGAACAGGCATGGAGTAAAAACCTTTCTTTGGAAAGCACTTTGGAAGCTAAGCACTTCATAATGGTCTGAGCTGCCTGCAAAGGAGCTTTTCCATCAGGATGGTTAGTTTAACATGAGCAGCATTTTCCCTCTCTCCCTCAAGTTTTGTTTAGAAAGACTTTGTGACTGTAACTGCATGTTTTGCTGAAGACTGAGTCATTAAATTGGATATGCAAGATATTTGAAAGTTACAACTTTTTTTCTTTTTAAATTTTTGCTCCAGAGTTTGAGTATGGAGCATGTATTTTACCGAAATACTTATACCATAACATAGGTTGGTTCTTTAAGGTATATGAATTTCAAACCCTAAAATTTGAGGCCAGTTACAGCTTCTAGAAATCATGGTTTGACTTTTTCATTCTAAAACCTGCTTGTCAGTACACGTTGCACTAAGTGGAATTCAAATGGGACTTCTAAGAAGACTGATATGGGTGAAAAATACTTTTTCAGCATTTTCAGTAAAATCTCTCACTAGGTCTCCACTATGCCTAGTCAGCTTATGTCAAAAAGTTGTGTGTAACACAAAGTCTGTTTATATCCAGTGGCTCTTTAGTTTATTATTTATTTCTTGTTAACTTAATTTGTAATACCTTATTAAAATGAATTGCATCATTTTAAAAATGAGGAACTGTTCTCTCTTCTCTCTTACAGATTATTGACCCTAAGATGCCTCGTGTTGCTGGCCATCACAATGGTGTTACTATACCAGTGCCACCTCTGGATGTACTGAAAATTGGAGAACAAATGCAGACCAAATCAGACGAGAAACTATTCTTAGTACTATTTTTTGACAACAAAAGAAGTTGGTATGTTATTGAAATGTATTGTTTGATGCAGTGACTTAAAATTTTAAGAATCTGAACCTTTGATCTAGAAGAAAATTGAAACACTGTATTTCCATGGATATAATTCCTATGGAAGCATGAATTGTAAGGTTAAAATTTCATATTTGAGTCTTATTTCTGTACCAAGGTATATATCATCACTGAAAGATATCTTTTTATTGTCAGTTTGGAAGAAAAATATTTTAAGTCATTAATGGTCTTTTTTATTTACAAGCGACTTTCATTTATTGACCTGATGAAATTGCTTCATTGCTTCATAAGTTTTTTAATAGTCTAACATTTATCTCTATTATCCTTCATCATTGCTTTCTGAATTACAACACTTTTCCCAGTCTGCTTAAGTGCATTTTCTTTGAATTTTTAACCTCTCTTTAACTCAATGCTTTTTTAACACTTTCACATAACCTTTTCTATTTTTTTTTTATTAAACCTTCCCTATTTCCAATTATTTTAGCATCAGCAATATGCTGTGTAGAGCCTCAAGGGGTATAGTTCACACAACAAAACATTCTCTTTCCCTCCCCCATGGTCTTCAGTTTTAGGGCTGGTGGGGTTTTTCTGGGGAGGTAGGAGGAGACATAAAAGGTTTTTTGGTTTTCTTTTGGTTGTTAGGGTTGTTTTTAGTTTTGGTGGGTTTTTTCTAGACATGGAAAAAATCTCATCTACCTTTCATCCAACTATGTATTTCTTTTCTATGTTCTCTGTAGACCCTCTCCTCTCCTAGTTTCCATACAGGTCAAGCTAACTGTAAATCTGTCCATGTCTTGTTTTTCTCTTGAATTTGCTTACTTTTAGCTATCAGTTTCCTCTTTAGATGATTATATGTGGCATTGAGTGATGCTGCCATTCTCCTGTACTCTATGCCAGTACGCTATCACTTAAATAAATTTCTGCTTAAAATTTATAACTGATGTTTGGTCTTCTGCCCCTTAGATTTTTTGGCATAATTTTTCTGTTCTTCAGTTATTTTCTTTATTAATTGGTACTTTATCTTGAGTATCTTTGTTCAGTTGCTCAGGATTCCGTAAGATCCTGCATTCTTCTCCCTTTGTTTGCAGAGAACATCTGCATTTAAACATACTCAGTCTTGTTTCTCTTTTTTTTTTTTTTTTCTCTTACTGGTGTTGCCAATGTAATGCATGTTTTCCCTGGTCAGTTTCTTAGTAATTGCTCTGATTGCTTCTTGATCTGGGGAGTCCTCTGCAGCTTAAACTTTTCTGATTAGTCTCTATATGCAAGTGGTCCTAAATTGTATAAATATTGTGCAAAGTTGTCTCTAATGGGTACTCTGCATAGATGAACAGGAAAAGACTCAATACTTCTTCCATCCCCTTTCTTCCCCTCCACCCTGACCCCACCAACTTGTTTTGGTAATGATTCTTTTATTGTCATTATTTTGGCAGTCATAATTCCATCTCTGTTGTGTCTCGTTAAGTCTTGAACCCCTGTTTGTGATTTTCATTCATTTGCAGGGTATCTGTCACCTTCATTCTGTGATACCAGTGTCTATCCCCTATGGATTTTCATATTTGTTTCTTCTTCCCTGCTTATATCTGGAAGACTTGCAAAGCTTTCTTTTAAAAATACCTTCTTAAAACTTCTTTGATCTGTATTAAAACTGATAATGGTTAGACTGATGCTTTTCATGCTGTTATCGTACTGTCTGTGTCCTTGTACTGACTCTTCGCATTTTATTTCAGTGTGTGTGCTCAATACAATAGGGCTCTAGTTTAGAGTCCTTTAAGAAAATGAAAATATTTCAATAGCCAATTTTATTTATTTAATAGAAAATTTTTGAAGATTTGACTCTCTGATTTCCTGTTGGTTTGGCTTCAAATGGTTTCCCTCCCAAACAAATGTTTTTATACAAAAGGAGGGCTTCTGCCCTTTGCAGGATTGGGATTGCAGACTACAGTAGCATATTTTAAATATATTCATTAAGTGACCTAATTTTTGTTTTCCTCAATTTCTGTAACTTTGGAAAACAGGATTACAGTCTACCTTTATGAAAATGACATAAATTTAATTTATACTTTTAAAGTAAATATTTGGAATGCTTTAACTAGAAGAAAGGGATGTAGAGCTTTTTCCATTATCACTCCTCTATGCCCAGAATTTGAAGATACTTATGGAGCTTGAAACAGAAAAGTACCCTGAATATGGAGCCTATGGGATTTCATACTGCAGGGTAAAAGCATACTAAAGCAGAACTTCCTTGCCAGCTTAGCTTTCCCCATAAAGAACAAATCGAGATGCCTGAAATGTAAGGCAAAAATCCATCATACAAAAACTCCTTGTAATAATGGAAGGGAAAGAATGAGGAGAAACAATACTGTGTCAGGTGAATCTTGAGCCTTGTCCATTGTTAGTTGCTGCTGCCTATTCTTTTAACTGCATCAGTATTTTAGGCTAAGTTTTTTCTTTTGATATTTAATCACTAAGTACATATCACTGAATACATTCTCTGTTTTGTGGAAGAGATTTTCTCAATATTTCATGTTCTTTAAATATTTAATGCAAGCAAGCACTATCTTAAAAGGTGTTTTATTGTTTTGTTTAAAGTGGTAAAGCTGATTTGCAATATGAGAAACATAGCACAGTAGCCCTGACATTTCTGGACAGAGTTCTTGATTTTATTCTAGATTTAACAGATTTATTTTTTACCCTTTTCTTACAGGCAGTGGCTTCCCAAATCCAAAATGGTTCCCCTTGGGATAGATGAGACCATAGACAAGTTAAAAATGATGGAAGGACGGAACTCGAGCATACGAAAAGCAGTAAGAATTGCTTTTGATCGTGCTATGAATCACCTGAGCCGAGTCCATGGAGAACCAGTCAGTGACTTCAGTGATATTGACTAACAGAGATTCTCTTGCAAGGCATGAAAAATACCACAGAGACTTGAACTCTACTAATGAACCTCTTTGTCTAAAAGAATGTATTGAAGATACAACCCCTTAATTGTTGATTCAGTGGCTGAGTTCTGCAAACTTGAAATAGTTGAGCAATTCTTCTAAATCACCATTGCCATATTGATTAATTATTTTATTGTGTTGTAGATTGGAGGATTTTCCACTAAACCTGTTAAAATGTCTTGTTCATAGTGTTCATAATTGTACATAAATGTATATTCAACACTTAACTTATTCTGATTTTAGAAGTAGCTCCTTAATTCCTTTTATAATTTTGTTGGGGAGGGAATTGGTTTTTGTTTTTTCCATGCTTTTTACTTTTTTTTTCTTTCTTTCTGAGGTTGTTACCTAAGCACCATCTTCCAGCTTGAGGTGTTTAGTGGATCTTAAAGCCTAATATCAAAATGGCATCAAATATATGTTTGCCTAAATCATATACAGTATGGTGCTGCTTGTATCATTTCTTCCTTGGTCTGTAGCTTCTGAAAAAGACTTCTGAATGTTTGTGTAAATTGTTGCTCTTTGCACAAAGTACCACATATTTAAGATTGATGTAAATTTACAATTACAAATATGTATTTTAAGAAAGGAAGTTGCGTTATTTTGGAGGGTACTTTGTGAGAAAGACATCAATAAAAATTATACTATGTACATCACTTGCAAATCACCAAAAACACTCCATTGTTGCCCAAAATGACTTAAGGTTGTTACTGTTTTAAACAAACCTGGCTTAAAGCCTGCAAGCACATTATTTCTTTCAAAACCATATCCCATTTATCTCTCATTGGTTTAATTTTGTTGATATGTGTGCCTCCCTGTGTTTTATTTATTGTAGAAAATGTATTAATTTGCTTTATAATGAAAAATAAAATTGACAAATATATTGATATGCATTTTTATACAGGCACATGAGAAGACAACTTGCTTTGGGAGAAAAATGTATTGGAAATTGTATAAAATATCTCGATGGTTTGTGTGTAATTCGGTTTTTTGGTAACTTGTAATCTTTTGTTTCCAATGAGGGGATTTATGTAACTTTTAATTTAGAACACTTTGGTAGCAATAGAAACTTTGGATACATTTTTGTATGGTACATGTGATGTATATAGAATTAGTACTTTATTTTTATTTTTAAGAAGTAAAGCATTATGTTTGGGCAGGGGGAAGAAGGAGGGTGGGTTTCCAGAACTGCATTTTTATATTAAAAAGAAAAAAAAATAAAGTCAAGATATTGATTGTTGTAGCTACTTTATTCCTACCTTCACTGAGATACTGAATTTGTAACAATGAAAATGGCAAGGTATGTTTGCAATGTGATTTATAATGGCTCCATTATTTATAAATGCACTGTGTTTGAACTCTTTTGCAGTGATATCGTAAATACTGTACCAAGTTATATAATATGAAACACCAAATAATGCATATGAATGCACGAAGTATTTATGCCCAGCTTTTTTATAAAGGATTAGCAAATACAGCAAAACCAATACTTTTTAAATCTTTTTTTTAAAACTTCATTGAATAGCATACTTCATTGTTAAACCTGCTTGAATCTTTATTTTAAAGGGACAATTACTTTTTAAATAGTTTTTAATGTTTTTATTCTCTATTGTTTGTAATACCCCCGTAGAAGCTTGAAATAAAATTTCTTTCTCAACTGTAAATTTTGTCCTGAATTTAGCCCCTGAGATTTTGCTGCAGTGCCCATTTTCTTACTCCATGACTGAGCTGTTCCAGAGGCACTGGGCCAAGAAGCTGCATGTTCTCCTGTGGCACCCAGCATTGTCCTTACTGAGCCCTTTGCATAGGAGGTATTCCACTTAGCTGAGACCAGTTGCCTGCGATGGACCCTGGTAATTAGGAATGAGTTGCATAAACTTCACAAATGATCAAGCAAATAGTTTTCTGAGACTTGACAGCAGACTCAGCTTTAGGGAGAGCAGTGATGGCAGGTACCCTGGAAGGACCATCATTGAGGTATGCTGCTCTGGTGGCCACAACAGCCACATCAGTTAGAAAAATTAAAATCTCGTTGTTTGCATTTAATATAATGACTTCAAGGATCTGACATGTAATCATGCTCTTCTTTAAAAGGGAATGGAGCCTAATTTGGGCAGTGTTGAGACAGTAGAACCACTTGTCATCATTAGGACTCTGTTAAAGGTATTAAAAAAAATACACTGCATCAGATTTTATTTCAGACTGGTTCCACAAAATGTACTCAGATTTTGTATGTGTAAAACTAGCTAATGATTCACAACCTCATTTTGGTGCACAGAGAAATGGGCCTTTTTTCTCTCTTGGACTTTGGAAATCTGAAATGCAGTTACAACAGAGGTTGGAAGGTGACAGTACTTGTATGATAAGGATGTTGATACCTGTGAAATACAAAGTGCCATAAAAAAGCATAGAGTTGCAAAATGATTCTTCAGAAGGCTTCCTGTGTTCTCAGTTGCCTTGCACGCTAGCAACATTGCAGGGGGGAAAGAGCTCCTTTTTGCAAAGCTAAATATTTTTTAACTTTTTTTTTAAATCACATTGTCAGGGAAAGCTCTAGTTTGAATTTTGCTCAGATTTCTGAGTCATTTTATGACTTTTCTGTTCAGAGATCATTGTGTCAGTTCTTGGAGAAGGAAAATGTGCTGCCTTCATCTTACAGGGGACTATGCACTTACGAGAATTATCAACTAGAAAACTTCACTGATTAAAAGATGCTTGTTAAGTATCCTGAAAAAGCACGCTGCATCTTCTTCTGGTGACACTGACATGAAAGGCTCGTTTATTTTTCTGGTTATGCAGTGGAAACTGTTCAGAAATTCTTCCCAGACCCTGCCGAGAGGAGGTTGCAGCAGTGTCAGTTGCTGTTCCCATACTCTCTTGTGATGAAGTCCAGTATCATCCAGTGGCTCTTGAGATTGGGTTAAAGTTTAAAATAATTAATCAGAAATAAATAAACAAAATAGAGTGGAAATTAGTATTGTAATGGAGAGAAAAACTGGAACACCACATTCTGGCTTGCCAGCTTCTTTGGGAGTGTTACAGTTACAAGTACAGGGTGTAAGTTTGCACATTCACTGCTCAGTTCTGGTGTGATCATTTTCTGTTAATCGAAGTGTGAGACCTAGATCATCAGTTGAAAGGATGTGAAAATGTCTTTTATTGTATCAAAATATGAGCAATTATTGTATAAATATTTTGGGGGAAAGTGTGACTGGAGGATAATGTTTTTTTAAAAAAAAGTTTGTTACCGATCTCAGTGATTTTTTGGGGAATGTTTGTCGTGATTTTCTTTTACACTAGAGGGAGCAATGCACACAGACCATCTACATCTGCAAAATAAGTATTCCGTTTTTCCTTTTCAGAATGCTGCTATTAAAACTTACTGCTTGAAAACAGTAAGTCTTTTTTGCTTCTAGTGTTTCTAGTCCATCAAAAGTAGCTTTCTCTGTTCTTGCTGCAAGTGGGCTGATTCAGGAATGCTTAATTTTAACTAGAGCTAGCACAAGGACAAGTAGCTCTAGATTTTCTGGCTCTCATGTCTAATTGCAAGTGACAGATGAGTAACTTCTTACACTTTTATTTAGTTGTTGATTTTCTTTTCAGTTTCATTCTATAGTGTTAGAAAATGACTCAGAGATGGTTGCTGCTGGTAGCACAGTGCAAGTCAAACACATCAATTAACAGAAATACTCAAGTTTTGGGGTAAAGGTTCCAGATGAGACAGTTGCTCTGTCCTGCAGCCTGGCAAGGGGAGGTTGTCTTGAGGATGTGTGCTAGGGAATCATAAATTCATCTCAGTCTTTTGATCATATGGATAAAGGTTCTTGCCTATGTGAGGACAAACTTGCCCCCACCATATCTGTAACAGAAAATACAGAAGTAAAATGTAAATGGAGGAGACGTTTACTGTCCACATCCAGCTTAGCTCTGTTGGGTTACCTTGTTGAGATTTTTGTTTAACGTTCAGTTGCTATGACTTGCCTGTTTTATCAGTACTTCCTTGAAAGATTTATTTCCTCTAAAACTTTAATGTAGAAAAAGAGTAAATTCAAGGTAATGGAAGTTTGGAAAATAATATTTTAAAATAGCATGAAGTTAAAAAACTTTATTTAAACATTTGGGAGTTGGTATTTGATGGGAAGGGGCTGTACATTTATTTTTACCTGCCTACTTATTCAACTTTTATTGGCTGTGCACAGAAACTGCTATCAAATCTCTGATGGTCAGGAAAGAAAATACAAAATGTCAACAGCTGTACTTTAGCACTCTTAATGATCATTTTCCATTGTTTCTCTGTGTTAACCAACAGTGCAGTGATTGCAGTCACCCCATTCTATTTTCTGCTTATACTGTATGGAGAGAGGTGACAGAATAAGAATTTTATTTTTCCTTTTAATAATTTAAAATATGATTTAAATTTTTTAATTAATTCCCATGATATCACATATCTTCTCATCACGCTGCTGCTCTGCTGCCTTTGTGCTGCTCTGCTCCTTTTTATTTTCACAGTTCCTCCAAGCTCAGCTCGTTTTTTGGTCATTTTGATCTGTTTTGAAGTCTTCACTGCAGCAAGCCAGCACTGTCAGCACACCAGGGAGGTCTCCACCTGCTGGGCTAAAGTGGCTAAAGTCTGGCTGTACCATGAAACTTGTAGGATTTTGGGACTTTGAAGATTGTCTAATTTTTCAGTGTGCAGAGTTCACAGAGGAATTGCAGCACTGTAAATTACTTCAGTTGTAAGAAAACCAATCCTGTGTTCTTTTCTTAGGAGTTATTTAAAAATATTTTACAAATAAGGTGTGCATAAATTGTTGCTGCTTAAGATTTTCTGTTTAGCACTTCTATAAGGAAAATCTTATAAGGAAAATAAGATCATAAAATAATCTTAATTAAAAATAACCATAAAACTTAATAATTAATGTAATAGCTATAATATAGATATAATATTTAAAATATTAATCTTGAAATGAAGAAGATAATATGTTGTAGAACAAAGGGATCTGCTTTATTTACCACAAGGTTTTATTTTCTAATAATTCTGATTTTTAATGCTGCTTTAATAATAGTCTGTTGTTCCTCAGCTGCTCCTCTTTCACTGAGAATGACTGACAGCAAACCAATACTTGTCAGGAAGCACGAAACAGAAAACACAAGATATCACACAGATGAGAGCAGACCTTTGGACAATCCCCATCCAGGTGCTCAGTGCACCAGTGCTTCCCTTGCACGAATCACACAGTGCAGGAACTCCTGGGCAAGCAAACAAGCATCCTGCATGGATTTATGTGGCCATTGAAGCAGTGGGGTAGAAACAAGTGGGCATTAAAAACCAAACAAAAAAACTTAATAATTTTGGGACAGGAACCCTGCAACAGCAGGTCATTGTCCTTCATGGCCCAGAAGGTCTCTTCAATGCTGTGTTGTTAGCTCTCAATTGTTAAGCTGCCTCATGACAGGTGAATATGACTTTTTACCTCATTTTCTTAAGTCTAATTTTACTATCAATTGTCTTCCTTTCTCTCCCCCCCCAATTCATACATTAAAATAAAGTCAGAATAAATAATCAGAATTAATGGTTCCCAGGATGAGAGAAGCAAACATGATGTGGTTTTTGCTCTCCTTTTCATTATTTACTCCCATATTCTGTTTATTATTTACTTCATGGTATTTTGTACTGTTGTGGTGGTGTTTATACAAGCCATATCATTAAGAGAAATAAAAAGTTCTAGTTATATAAAGATAATGATATTTTGAGTAAATAAGATGTGTCATCCAATATTGTAATTTCTTTCCGGTTTTCAGAAGACCCTCTGGAATGGGCTGAAAAATACTTCTCATCAAAATAAAGAGCAAGAGAAAATTGTTAGCAGTTAAGAGAAGTTACTGAATTTGATTTATCATAGACTACGCCTGTCAGTCAGAAAATACAAGGAATAGGTAAAGAAAACTGAAGAAGTAAAGAACTGAAAAGAGTAAAATAGTTTTTATTTTAAAAGCCCTAATTTCTAGGCAAGGAAAAACAGGCTGAATAGAAAATGAGAGCAGGATTCTCAGTTTAGAGTTAGAATAATTAAAGAAATAAGGTCAAAGACAGTAACAGCAGCAGATAGTCACATGACACCTCCTCCAGAGCCTTGTATGCCAGACACTGTTGATGCTGCTTATTACTGCAATTGTTCAAAGTGTCTGTCAAGTCTCCCATGCTTCATATAAGCTATCTGCATAAAAATAAACCATTAGCACTTTAACACCTCAGCAATAAAAAGTTTTAGTTTTCAAAACTCTGGTCTTATTTTATATTTAACATTCAGTAGTTTCATTAATCTTGGTTAGTGTGACACTGTCTTCTGTGTCCAAGGTTACCAGAGTTGACAGTGATATATTCAGTCAGGTTAGGTGTAGCTAATGAACTACACAAGTCTGTTTTATTACCTGTCTCTCTAAAAATTACTTTTGGGGACAGCATGAAGTTCGTATTAACTTTTGTATTCAACAGTCTTTAATGTCAGCTCTATGTGTACAATTACCAGTTAAAGTACAAACAGCCCTGAAAGTGAAAACACGGTTGCAAGGCTGAAGCTGAGCCTGTTTATAGCAGTTGCATTTGCAGCAAGAGTACACAGGAAATCTTTGCAGTAGATATTGGTCCTCTCAAGCACACATAATCAAATTACCATTTTCTTTTCTGATATTCATGGGATCTGCTATAAAAGAAGACCACAGGCTGTTTGGTTATAAGTTTAGACAACCTCTTACTGATTAATTTGATTACAAACAAGAGGGAAAACAGTTCCAGAACAAGACAAAGCAATACATGGCTTCGTGCTGCTGCTGCTACCATTAAATTAGTTTTGGTAAAACTCCTGTTGGTGGAAATTGAGTGAATTGTCCAAGGACAGTAGAAATTCAGATTGTTCAGGGCCACAGAGAAGGCCTGGGACAGAGCTAGGGATCAAACTGAATACATTTCTGCCTTAGTGATGAAATTATGTCTTTTTTAATCAGTTGATAGATTTGGAATTTAATCACAGGCTCAGCTTGTCAGTGAATTTCGTTAGGAAAGGAGTGTGTTGGGCTGACCCCAGCTAGCAGCAAAGCAAAGCAGAGCTACTCCATCATTCCCTGTGGGATGTGGGAGTGCAGAGGAAGAGAAAAAGCGAGCAAACTTCTGGGTCAAGATTAAACAGCTCAACAAGTGAGCATGGAATATGCCTTTGGGCAGTTCAGGTCAACAGTTGTGGCTGCATTTCCTCCCAGTCTCCTTCCCTCTCCCAGCAGAGAGGCAGAGTGAAAACCAGAAGGACTTGGTGCTGTACAAGCACTGCTCTGCAGGAGCCAAAACACTTGTATGTGTTCAACACAGTTCAGTCACAAATCCGGAGCACAAGACAATATCAGCTGCTGTGACATTCCAGCCAGACCCCGTACAAAAGTTAAAGATTTTTTTTCAATTTGCTTTTGTTTTGCACCAGCATCAATGGTCTTGTTACATTATTTTTTTATTTTTATTTTAAGGCAGAAGTCCTCTAACCTCTTGTTAGAATAGTCAACAGTGCTGTAGGCAGAGCAGCCCTATGGAGTATGGGAGACAGAGTCCCATTTCATCCTGTGGACACTGAACATGGGCAGTTACCCCAACCAGCCATCCATTCTGTAAATAGGAAGCCTTGTAAAAAAAGCCCTGTTGAAATGAATATGCTTTAGTGAAAACCAAATTTTTTACAAAAAGCAGCTTAATAATTATATCAAAAAGTTTTGCTTCAGTACAGTTATTTATCTTGGTCTCTTATCTACCCATAAATCTTGATTCTACCTTATTTCTACTCCTGTGTTGCAGATGTGAAACACAATATAAAACTTTCTCTTTTAAAAAACAGATACTAAAGGATCTTAATCTATTTACTGCTATTTGACTGCTGGTACCAGTTGTTCCATGTCAATCTATATGGGTATGCTATGACAGTATTGAAATAAACAGTTCCACTGTGCATTCTGGAAATGTATTTGGGGACTACCAAAGCAAATAGTGTGTGTAGTTAAAGAGTTTAAATTCATCTGTAATGTGTTTCAAGTTATGGGGTTTTACCAGTCTCTGCTTCATTTAGAAACTCCATTCCCATTTTTTTATGTGCTCATAAAAATATGAATGTTTTAACATTTAATTTAAGTTAATTTCATACTGCTAGATCTCTGGGCAAAAAAGATGACAGGTTGTTAAGTATTATTCCCTAAATACATGTTGAAGTAGTAAAAAAAAAATAAAAATCCTTATTTTGGAAAAGTGGAGGCACTAAGTTTTAATCAAAGGATAGCAAGAAATTAGCACAGTGGTCTTTGAGGGATTTGAGTACTTAATTCTGATGGATGAGCTGCTCATTTAGTACAAATATACTACAAAGAGAAAGGAGAACTATGTTAGGCATAATTTTTCTTGTGAAAAGCTTTTCTTATTAAGACCAGCTTAGTGTGAAAACACAGTAAAATTATAAACTGCACTTATATATTTCGCAAACATAATTCATTTTCACTAAATGAGTACAACTTTAGTTAAATAGTTTTCCCTCAGAAGCAAAATATAGATACCTTAATTGGCTGAATTTTGCCCAAGCCTAAGGTTTGGGCTAAAATTCATGTATCATAAATGAAAAAATACGGCCATGGACCAAAACTTTTGCAACAAAAATCTAAACCTGACTCTCTTACTCAGTTAAGGTTGTTTGCTTGCTTGTTTACTTGTTTGTGTTTTGTTGCTCCCCCTCTCTGTGCTCATCCTTACAATTTCTGATAATCTTTCCCAAGGATGGAACTGTAAAAGTAACTGCTTGGAGACAGAGATGAAGAGGATGTGGCCCTGCTTTCCATTTTCTGTCTTGCTTCATCTTTCAGATATCTTAGGGGCCCTTTTAACAGTCATGGTCAGGTTTCCCTTGAGTTGATTTTCTTTATCCTCCTCTGCTGCGAGAGGGGAAACAAAATTGTTAACTCTGAAGGAAGTGAACAAACTGAGCACATCTTCAGCATGGGGCTTTTACCATTGCACCATGGGAGATTAAGAGGGTGCCCAAGAACCATTTTATGTGGCTCCTGCTCTGTGCACCCAAACAGGCCTGCTGAAGTAGGCAGGCTGAATTCTGGGCAACTAACATTTACAATTACATGACAATAGATATCCAATATGAAATTTTAAATTAGCTGCTTGGGTGGATTTCTTGTATTACCTATTTTAAAACAATACATATTACAGACAAATACAAGTCTGCAAAGGTGCTGATTTCCAGACAATATTCTGCAACTAGCAGTTCAAACAGAAGAAATATAGACAAATAATGTAAAGGTAGTCAAACCAGGTTATTCTTCAGTGACTATGCCTGTATTCTGCAAAGTAGAACTGACTCATGTCCAATTTGTTTTGGTAAACTAATGCTTTTTAGATAGAACCCTCTTTTTGTATTATGGACCACTTGTAAAAATATTGTAATATATAAAATCAGTTCTTTCACTCACTTTATTACTATTTGCCATGGTTTGATTCATGCAGTTCACAAATTAGAGGAAGTTTGCTCTGTGTGTCCTTCAACTGTAACTGAAGTCACAGAGCTGAGTGACTGCTAGTGATGCCTCCAGGATAATGTAGACAATAGCAATATCAGTAGGCCTTTGGCAGAGAAAGATTATAATGTTCTAAGACTAAATTATGAAAGTTAACTATTTAGAAGGTCATGGGAATCTCTAGGGTGGGACATAATTAAATCCTGACTTGTTCTCAGAGGAAGAGTTGCTGGCAAAGGATAAATCTGGGGCATTAAGCTTTAAACAACTTTTCAGTTTTAAAAAGTTTGTTTTATCAAAAAAGATCACTTGCTGAATCCCATGCTTACACAAAATAGAGAAATTTTGACACTGGCTTTGAAAATTAATGTTGTGGAGCCTATTTAACCCATTGTATTGGGTTGGAGTGGCAAGGTCTTAGTAGTAGAGGGGCTACACAAGTGTCTCCTGTGAGAAGATTCCAGAAGGTTCCCCCATGTCTCATGAAGCCAATGCCCTCTGGTTCCAAGACACTTCTGCCCAAGGCTGAGCCCACCAGTGTGGTGGTGGTGGTGCCGAGAGAACAGGTTTAAGGAGGCGGTGAAACAGCTGCACAACAGCTGGAAAGAGGAGTGTGAATGCGGGAAAGAGCCCCGCAGTACAAAAGGGGTTGGGGGAGGTGCTCCAGGCAATGGAGCTGGATTCCCCTGCAGCCCCTGGTGCCCACAGTGAGGCAGCTGTGCCCCTGCAGCCCCTGGAGGAGACTGATGCCAGGGAAGGTGCACACTCAGAAGAGGCTGTGATCCTGTAGGAAGCCCACTCTGGAGCAGGCTCACAGGGAGAGGAGCCCAGGCTGGAGCAGGTTTGGTGGCAGGACTGGTGACCCGTGGGAGATCTACACTGGAGCACAGCAGGAAGGACTGTGGGGTGGGACCCCATGCTGGAGCAGGGGGAGAGTCTGAGGAGTGCACCCTCTGAGGAGAAAGGAGTGACAGGGATAATGTGTGATTAATTGACGTGACAGCCCCCATTCCCCATCCCCCTGTGCTGCTGGTGGGGAGGAGTTAGAGAAATAGGGAGCAAAATTGAGCCTGGGAAGAAGTGAAGGGTGGGAAGGTGTTTTAAATTTCTTCTGATCCGACTTGGATTCAATTGACAATAAACTAAAGTAATTTCCCCAATCTGAGTCAGTTTTGCCTGGGACCTTCTGATCAAACAGCTGAGTAACCTCTCCCTGTAAGTGCTGAGTGATGTCTCCCTGTCTTAATCTCAACCTTTTTTACATTTTCTATCCCCTATCCAGTTGTGCAGGGGAGTAAAAGAGTGGCTTGGGTGCCCAGTTGGATCAGGCCCCCACACCTACCAAGGAAGCAACTCTGATGGTCCTGGCAATAACTATGCATGATGGATCTGTGAGATCAGCTCTGTGCCCTGCTTGAGTTTGCCAAGGAATCTGAACACAGCCATGCAAATACTTCCACTGCTACCCTCATGCCTACAGTGCAAGAGGACACTCGTGGTTTTCTTTTCTGGTGGAGCTGCTCAGCTCTGGCAAATTTCAAACTGTTTCCACAAAGACTCACTCTGTAGGCCAGGTTACAAACACGAGATAGAAAATGTCTGGATTCATTTCTTCATAAATATTTAATCGATTATTTAAAGTGGAATAACTTTAGCAGATAAAGATCTTTCTCATTACAGGCAAAATAATTAACCATGAGGATTTAAGCTTATCTCTGTGACTTTGCTTTGGAACAAGAAAACTGTGCTGGCCCAAACAGATCCTGTAGTCACCTGGCAAAGACCATTAATTTCTGGTTTTCAGTCCATATTTTATGCAATATATTATGTACTGGAAGCTTAAAACATGCTGAAAATGGACAGGTCTCCTTGCAGATTTTCTGAGGCTTTCTGGAGTGAAGGGCATCTCAGCTAAGCAATAACTCTATAGATTTTAAAGAACTTTTGGTGAAAAGCTTGGTTTTAAATCAGATATACAATGCAGATGCTTTCATTACTTTCATTTCTCTTACTTTGTTATAGCCTTTTGAAGTAAAGAAAAGGCACTGAGTTCAAATTTGAATTTTTCAAACTATTTGAATAATCTTCTGAAACAAATAAACTTATTTATCTGAAGAATGTTGTTTTCCTAACTGTCATTTCCTTGCAACAGAAGTCCTACCCAGGCATTCACTGAATGAGCATCTGAGCATACAAGTCTACCATGGAAGGATTAGAGTCTAATGCTTTCAGCTGCTACACTTTAAACGTAGAGCTGAAGTGTCCTGCTGGATCACTCCTGCTGCAGAATTAGCATAATTTGGGAATGTCATTTGGTGACCTTTTTATTTATATTTTCAAATTTGTTTTGTTTAGGCCATTTGCAGAGTGCTATTATTTCCCACTGTCCACAAGCTGACCAGCTAGAACTAACTTCTGACTTTTCCTGATTCTGAGGGCTGCTGTTTCTGCATGCTAATTCATCACTACCTGTCCAATACATCAAAATGCATTTGCTGGTTTTCTCTAAAATTTACTGAGAATATTGAGTGACTTTCCATTAAATCAATATTTACTGGACTGATGAGCTGTAAATCCATCTGTCTGAAGCATATGTGACCAACACAGCACAATTTGGAGGGATCTGATGCTAAAGCAGATATTTCAAGGTAGTTGCTCTTCTGCTGTTAATGAAGACTTTAAAGTGAGAACAGATCTCAAAGGCTGAGTGGTGACTATTTTATCAGTTTCAAAATAGTACAGCTTTGCTTTCATATTTAAATAGTCAGTTGGAATCACAAGGCTGCAGGACTAGGCAGAGTAGAAAGGGAACAGAACAAGCAACAATTTCAGGTATCTCGAGAGTAAATGCCAAATGAATCTATGCATATCATTTTTTTGTAGTTATTTGCAGCTCTCTTGTTGAGTCTGAAGCAAAGACTTTAAAAGTTTACTGAGGTCTAGGAATAAGAAACAGTATCTAATAATTAAAGACAACGTTGTTCTGATGAGTGCCACCTGTATAATTCAGTTTCTTTGTGTCTGCCCATGCAAGGTAAACCCATATGATGTGATTGGGTTCACATAGGGAATTTTCATTCATGCTGAGTGCTCTTCAGGTTGCACAGACATCTGAAGAGGATCAAAGCTAACAAATGGTTCAGACAACCTCTAGCCATGTCCCAAGACCCTTGAAGAGGCTGAAGCACTGTTTCTGTTCCCCATCTTCCTCATATGTATTGACATAAATAAGGGGTATTGTAAGATCTAAGGCTTTAGAGAAAAGCCAGCAAGGAATAGTTTAGTTGTTTTAAGCTCTGCTACCAGTTTTGCATGCACCTGACAATTACTGCAGCTTTTTGACACTTTTTGGTCTGGATGATGGCCATGTCCTTCCCTTGCAAGGGATAACACGAGTCTGACTGCAGGGCTATGGCTTACACAAATAAGGTTTGCAGAAAAAGAGACCATATATGCTTAGCATGTGCATTTTTAATAACAACTGGGTGAGAAACGTCCAAAGATAATTTTCTCCTCATGAAGTTACTCTTCTAGTCAGTTCTTTCCCATCCCTTTCTTGCTCTTAATTCTCCTAACAGTAGCAACAGGAAAAGGAAAAGCAGATCAGCCCTGCTGTCTTCATCCTTTGGGAGGTTTCATGCAGTGTGAAGCTGACTCTGTGCTCAGACAACAGGAAAGATTTCATTTTCAACACAAAGAGTATCTGATAGTCCAGCCTTCTGGGGGTGTTTGACTCTGAGAAGCCAGAAGTGAACCTGCAACATATAAAAATAAATTAAAACAAAAACAAACAAACAAACAAACAAACAAAACAAAAAATCCCACAACAACAACAAAAAACCCCAAAACAACAAAAAAACAAACAAAAAAACTTATTTCTGCAACAACTTTTGTGTAGCAGAAGAAAAAACAGGCTTCAAATGCTGCCAAGACATTTTAGGTTTGACATTAAGAAAAAAGCTCCCTAAAAAAAAAAAAGCTCCTTTCACAGCTCAGGTTGAGGTGGCTGACAGATTTTGTGGAGTTGTTATAATTTTATATGTTAGGAGAGTAATTAATTAAAATATTTCAAGGCATTTGGGATTTTTTCCCCCCTCTTTTTCTATAATAATATTTAAATTGTCTTTTTCTTCAAATGTCATTGTGGTTAAAACTTTTACATCTGATGTGAGTCATTTTTACTTTTCCCCTCTTGCAGGCAGTTAAAGATAGACCAAAATGTTAAGTAAAATGTTTCCAAGTGGAAAACTACAAAGGCACACATTAAAAAAAGGACCAAGGTTTTAGACCTTTTCAAATAAAAAGACAAACTGTTTTATGAGATGTAATTACCATCAATACTTCAGTAATCAGTGACAAGTAACACAGATAAGTAATATTCTTATTTTTGCTGGAGTTTTTGTTTGTGATAAAAAAAGGAAAACATCAAAGCTAAATGACTCCATGGAAACTGCAGTTACTCATGCTCAAGGCATTTCACATGATCTATTAAACACAAATATGTTTTAATTTGAACACTATTTTTATGTTCCTGGTGCTATCCATATTTATAACATTGATATAAGTATTTATAACAAGTCTCATCACATTTCTCAATATTTTAATTGTGAAATACTTAATGGTACTGACATTTAAAATAACATATTCAGTATTACAAATAAAACTGAAATTAATAGAGTAGTGGAAAGTCTAAGAACATCTTTATACTTACAATGACATTGTGTAGCACTTTATTATAATTTTAATAGGAAATAATTTCATTATTATGGGTTTGCTATCAGCTCATAAATGTACCCTGAACAGGGAAGCTGTGTGTGGTTGAAATATAAATCTTTTACCCTAGCTTGATTGCTGTAATTCTTATTAGCAGTCTGATAAAAAATTTGCCTGGAAACATTTTGGAGGCTTACAGAAAGGAGGGCCTAAACTACAAATCTAGTTTAGCTGTCACCAAAACCTTATCAAACCTCTCTCTTCATAGAAGGTTTCTTACATCCTAACATCTGTGTCTTAAACCCAGGAGATTCCTCTGTTTTCTACCAGAAATTAGCAGAGTATAGTAATTTGTGGGTTTTTTTCCATGTCAGTGTTAATTCAACTTCACATCCAAATCCTATTTTAATCCTTCCAATGACCATGCCCTTTTTAATTGCATGCAACTTTTACCCAGAGAACATTCCAGCTATGATTTGAGTAAAAACTCCAGAATATTGACACCTTTGAAGGGAATTGTGTGCTTTCCCCCTTGAAGGCCTGCTCTTGATGCTGCAGATACTGCCTTTGATGGGTGATACCACAGGGACAGTTTTGTTTCAACATAACGTGTTGCCTGTTAAAATAAATCTAAATGAACACAGAGGTCACACTGAGCTGGTCCCAAATGTCCCTACAGACATATGTACAGACAGGTGGTTAACACAGCCTCCTGTCCAAACCAGATCTGGAGGGATTTCTCCTTATTCCTGACAGATGGTCAGCTCTTCTCAGAGAACCTGAATATGTTCATTTAAAATATTTATGTGAGCCTAAGATGGAACTACGGGTTCTTTGGGTGCAAAACCATGATCCACCTTTCAAAGGTAGTTTACTTGAGACTTTGAAATTCATTTCCTTTTCATGCAAAAAACACCTACAAAAGTACTGAGGACAAAACTTGAGTTATTTAGGGATAAATCAGCAGAGATTAATTATATTGCATTATGCTCTATTTCCATTTTTTTAAGACCTCTGGGGTACCTTTGCTCTCCTTCAAAGCCACTGCTGTTTGAGAACAGTGTATGATTTGGGTATCTGTCCATCCTGAAGAGGATGCAGAGGACACTTCTCTTGTGCAGCAGCACTGAGCCAGGGACAGGGAATCCCTCTGTGTCACCCGTGTTTCTCCGGCTGTGACCACACAGCGCTGTGTCATGCAGCCTTTCATGGTCACTGCAGCAGTTTCTCATCCTTCCCCTGCTCCCTTCATCAGGAACAGGCTCTGTGGGAGCAGCACAAGGCTGCCTGTGCTGGGCAGCTCTGTGGAATGCAGCTATGGCAGAAACCACCTTCCCTAGTGTTCTGGTCAAGTTGCTTGTATCCTTGGTCCCAAAATGGCCATGGAAATAACACCCACAGCTTTAACTTTGTTTCTCCATGAGCTGCCAAGCAACTAAGAGGAGCCCAGAATATTGTTGCACCAGAAAAACCCAGCAAGTGATTCATAAAAATGTCTGTAAAAAAGTATGAAGTATATATGTAGTGATACAGTGTTAATATCTTTTAATCACTGGGTTACAGACAATTCCCATAATGTGACAGACCTGTGGGTGATAATGGCAAGGCTCATGCTGTGGCACTGCTTAAAATTATTACTGTAATTCCACCAAGATGATCTGCTTGCACAGGTAGAGAAAGTAGGTACAAAAATGTCTAGGCTTAATATTCAG
The DNA here is from genome assembly GCA_025504685.1 of Leucosticte australis. Lineage (NCBI taxonomy): Eukaryota > Metazoa > Chordata > Aves > Passeriformes > Fringillidae > Leucosticte > Leucosticte australis. The sequence goes on along the minus strand of JANIJU010003063.1, from coordinate 17,738,201 downwards.
AGAGATTAAAAATGTGTTCTTTCACAGGCAAGTGTGGATAATCTGAGCCTTTGGGTCTTAAGTCCTGTATTCTGCTACAGAAATATCTTTCAAAGCCTATTCTAAACTAAACCCACTAAAACTTAGAGCTGGTTTGCAAAGAAATTTTGCTCTGTCAGCTTCTGCACAGTGGTGTTTTAGTATCCTTATAAATAAAGAGGCTCTGTTAAACTGAGTGAAGCAGATCAAGTGTCTTTACAGAAAAACACATTTCTGAGAAACAGCTGGGACATTTTTTAATCAATGGAGGTTTTAAAGTGAACTTCAGCACATGGCTGCATAAAACATATGGACCAGAAGATGATTAATATGTGTACACAGAAACTCCCAAGTAATCCCTTTTGTTTTGATAGATGAAAATTACTCCCAGGAAACTCCAGACTCGGTTCTGTGCTAAGATGATGATAATGATGTTGATGATGATGATAATAACAACAACAACAACAATAATAATAATAATACTTTGCATGAATAAAGTGTGTTAGCCATAGTCAGTCTAAAAGTCAGATAAAAGTCTAAAACATTTCTAATGATGTTTGATGTTTCCCAAAGGAGTAAACCCCACATAACCTGTTTTCTAGTATTAGTTTAAACTTTTGACATTTGCAGATTACTACTCAAATGTGCAAACAATTATTCTGCCCTCATATTCCTATTAATTTCATTGAGGAATTATTAGCTGTGGTCCACAGCAGGATTCCTTACATATTTCTCTTTGCAGCACCAGGCAGAAGTGGAATTTTCATTAAGTGTGGAATTTTCTGTGTCCCTGTGTCTCTCCGGGTGGTAACATAAAGTATAAGCTACAAGTATCTTATCTCAGGAGCTCACTGGTTTTATTCCTTTGTGTTCTTTTCAGTGGAATTACTGGTCTCCATGCATTAGTATTGCATTAGGCAGCTCTTTAAAAACAGACCCATTTAATGTTCCATGCTGAAAGAAACGTTGGGATACAACAGTAATTAGAACTGGAGGAGACTTAATGATTATGTCTTTAGTGTCAGAAGACACTTCAGAATTTTGGATTTAGTCAGCTGATATATACAGGGACACTGACAGTACATGGCCTCTTTAGACACCCATATGAAGTTATTCTCTATAGATACAATTTATTTTCCTTTTTATGATGTTTGATGTCACATCTGATGTTTTCTCAAAACTGTGATTTAACAGAAAGGTGATGATGTAAACATGTCAAAATGCATCACACGAGGATATGTGTATTTGTTATTGTTGTGACACAACATCTGCTCCTACTCATGTGCTTTGTATGAGCATTTCATAATAATGAAAAGTTGCAAAATTTGAAGAGAAGATAAAGCAATAAAGTGTACAGAGCTTACTGCTCTCCTTACTGCAACAACACTCACCAAGAAGACATGGATTTTTTTGGTTGGTCTTATCTCTGCTTATGTCAATCTCATCTATGCTCACAGACTTAATGACAGCAGAATGGAGTCTGTGTCCATCATTCTGCTAAGGTGTGAGTGTGCTAATGTGGGAGTGCCTTTTTCCAGCCAAAGCCACACCTTAGGGGGAAGGGAGCCAGCATGTTTGCTTGCCTTTCTTGTTTTAAAGGACTGAAATATTCCCTCACACATTGCTCTAGAGTGTGTCATGTGTGCTGTATTACAGACCTGAGCTTTTCAGACATGCACTGATGTCCCTTGAGGCATTATGTTGTATGTTCTCAAATGCAACAATCTTTTGTACATTGCCCATTCAAGATATTCATGATTCTTTTTCAGAAGTGGAGCAACATTTGTCTCCATTTGATTTAGACAGGAAGAATTTTAAAGCTTCTTAAAATAATGTATGAATAATTTCTACTTGGAAAGTCAAAATAAATGTTCACTGTTAAAATTCATCTGATTACTATGGACACAAATGGTTGAATACATTTGCATTTTTTCAACTTCTGTGATAGAAGCCGTGTGTGTTTGCTTGAATCTCCTCTGTGTATTACCACACCAAATGAAGAGCAGAGTAAATAGAGCTGAGACAAAGTTAACTGAGAATGAGTGATCATTATAAAAAATATTATGGAAAATTGCACTAGAAATCTCTTACAGTTAACTGGCTGATATTATACATTTAATGCACAGTTTAAAGTGACAGCAGTACAGTATAAAATATTAAAAGCAAGCTTCCATTTACAAAAATGATGTTGTAAATTAAATGCAAACCAGGCTGATGTAATTGATTGTTACTGGATCTCTACTATGTGATTAGATTTCAGACTTGTTATTGTTTCTCATTTTAGCTCTGAAATAAAATGCAAAATGTTTAAAGAAAAGTAGTATATCTTCAATAATATCCCAGTTTGACACCCTCTATATCATGTATCCCCAATATATTGTTATTATTGACCAAGGGTCCCTTTCAACATGGGCTGATTGGCTTCTCAAAGGAACGTGGCATTCTGAGGTCTCATTGTAAGCTATGCATTACCAGTACAAAGAAGGAGCTGCACATTCTGCAGGGTCCTGGAAAACATAAAACAATGCTCTTAGCTTTTATCTTTGGATGAAATAGTCTCTCTGGCAGCAGATGACAGAGCAGGGAGCAGGGCTCAGCATTCCCCACAATGAACCTGCATTCTCCAGATGTGCCCTGTTGTAGGGAATGTCTGAGTGCCTGAGATTTCCAAGCCCAGCAATCCCAGTCCAGCAGGGCAGTGTGCTTACAAAACAGGCGGTTTGATTTACTTAGGTAAACCTAAGTAAATCAAACACACATATATACATCATATATGTTTATTGGATATATGCTGTCTGGTCCAGACAATGGTGCTTAAAATCTTTCCTTATTACACACATCTTTCCTTGAGAACAGCCTGCTTTTTTTGTGTCTTGGAATTATTTTTTTAATCGGCATTCTAAAATATATTTAAGTAGGATGCAGATATGTCAAAATATTTTCTATTCAAATACTGAGTAAATAAAATAATTTATGCCCACTAACCTTTTTAAAGAAATCAGTTACCTGTGTAACTTGATAGGTGAGCAGTTTTCCTTTATTAAAGCTGCTTTTCTAGCTAAAGTCTTTTGGGAGAGAATATTACCTTACCAAGTCACCTTCTGAAAGGTTTAATTAAATTTTTATGTCTAAATTTATAAACCATTAATCATAGTCTTAGAATAGAATATTATGGGTTGGAAGGGACCACTAAAGGTCATCTAGTCCAAATCTCCTGCAATGATCAGGGTCATCTTCAACTAGATTGCTCAAAGCTCCATCTAACCCGATCTTGAATGTTTTCAAGGATAGTGGATCTACAATCCCTCTGAGCAACTTGTTCCTCCATTCACATTGTAAAAAATTTGTTCAGCTGCAGCTGAACAAAATGTAGCCTACAGCTTGTCTAAATGTAGCCTCTTTTAATTTGAAACATTATTCCTTGTTCTGTCACAACAGGCCCTAATAAAAATTTGTCCCCATCTTTTTTATAATCCCCCTTTAGGTAATAGAGAGCTGCAATAAGGTCTCCAGGCTGAACAATTCCAACTCTTCCAGCCTTTCTTCAGAGCAGAGGTGCTTCAGCCCTCTGACAATCTCCATGGCCCTCTGGACTCTCTCCAAGAGGTTCATGTCCTTTCTCTGCTGGGGACTCAGAAGTGGACACTGTATTCCAAGTGGAGTCCCATCTGAGCAGTGTAGAGGGGCAGAATCCCCTCCCTCTCCCTGCTGCCCACACTGGTTTGGATGCAGCCAAGGACAGGTTTGGCTTTCTGTGCTGCACATTGCCAGGTCAGCCTCACCCCCTCATCCAGCTCTCCCCCATCTCCTTCTCAGCAGGGCTGTTCTCAGTCCCCTCATTCCCCAGCCTGTACAGATTGATAATTCTTGCACGCAAAAATGTTCCCTGTAATTGTAAAGTGTTGATGCTGTAAAATATTTATTATCAGATACTATTAATTTTTTGTAAACTGAAATTCCTGATTGTTTCAGGAGAGCTGAACATCCTTAATTTGATCTTAAAAATTCATTGAAAAGTAATAAATTTTTTTTTAGAGAGCAATAAATTTGTCATCACTGATCACAAGGTAGCAAATATAGATTGTAAAAATTTTCTTCTGCAGCTACAGTCCACAAGATGGCAATCTTGGACTGAAATTGTCTCCATAAATTCTGCTGATACTTTAGCTGCTGTTTCTAACTCTGGGAGCGTGTTTGAAGCCTGTTATCCTGTGCTCATGTCTGGGGCTGCCCTGCGAGCAGCCCTAAGGCACGTTCTGATGGACCCCAGTACCCTCAGAACCGGCAGCTCCAGTAGGGCAGAAACGTGTTCCTTCTTTGGTCTAACCAGTTTTCACTGATACTCACTTTCATTCAGGCATCTAGTTTTGAAACAATCTTTTTAGAAGTATAGAGGCTATTCATAAGTAGGAACACCTCTTAATGGCTTCTGTATTTTTAATTCAAACAAAAGCCTTGAACATAACCACATATTGCACATTATCTGCTCAGTATACGTTACCCTGCCCCACAGCATTAAAACCTCTAATAATATTTTGGAAAATATTGACCTAAAATGTGATCCTCAGCATTAAAAAGCCACCACAGTTTAGGTGGCTATGAGAACTAAACTTCTCAGCTATGAGAACTCATCTGGCTCCACTGAACTCAGCGTTAGCACCGTGGTGCACATGCAGCCCAGAAGGAGTTGCTCCTCTCTCTCCTGGGGCACTCCAAGATTTGAAGGCATCATGCTAATCCAAAATTGTCTGCTTAGCAGGGCGTAGTTGGTAGTGTAGTCCTAGGGCATAAATCAGCCTTCCTGAGAATGGTTTCAGAAATGGGCAGCACGAGGCTCTGAGGAGGTGTTTGCAGGATGACGTGCAGAGCATGAGTGTCACAGTGTGTATCAGCCCTGGAATTCTGGTTGTCTAGTTTTTCCTCCAGCTAAAAATATTATTTCAAAACCTGGACAATGACAAACCCTCATTTGCTTATCATAGTGGAAAAAAATTTGTGATTTGTCTGTATTCATTCAATGAACAAGATGCACTTACTCATTACTATTTAGGGCATCTCATCTTTCCAAGGCTTGAATTTGGGATATGGAAATGTCAAAATTCAAGAGTTAAATAGGAAAGGGAAATTATCTGAAAGGAAGCCAAGAAAAACAAGATTAACAGTTTTGTCTTTTCTTGCATTAGATTTTATTTCTATTTTCTGAGTTATTGAAGGCTTCTGAGCATCAAAAAGCAGTTCTATTACCTTTCTTCAGAGCATAAAGTGGACAAGGACCATTGTGACTTCTCTATCACCAGGCTTAGTTAAAAGAATAAAGATTAGTGGAAAGGAAATGAAGAAATCCAGCTCATTCTTCCATGTCCTTCAGAAAAGGAGACAAAAGCTAAGGCAGTCACAGAGAACAGTATAGGCTGAAGCCATGGTCTGAGGCACTGCCAGAAAAGAGAGGTGTTGGCAGACTGGCAGGAGTGGGTGCTGCCACATGGTGACAGGACTGTGCCATCAGCTCTGATGTAAATGCTTTCCTGGTTTCTCCTTTTTTTCATGTTTTGATCTACATGAGTCTTATTCAGACTGGGTAAGTCTGAGACTGAAGTGCCTTAAGTTGTCCCACTTTTTGATACCGAATTTCAAACTTAAAACTTCAAATTTCTCAAGATATCTTTTTTCTTTTTTTTTTTTTTCCCTAAATTTCTTCTGATTTTCCAAATTTGATGGAGGAACTTCAAACAAAACTGAATCTTCAATGCTTCTTCCCACAAATCAAAACCTTTATATTTATCACTGTCATGTATTTATGGCTATTTGGATAGTTTCCACTCAGTACTATTTTGGTTATTACTATTTCAATTAAAATAAATTTTGCAGATATTAAGGTTTTATGAGACATTAGACAAAGTATTTAAAAAGATATATCTTACCTTTTATTCATCACCTGCAATATTTTTTGGTTAGGAAGGTATAAGAAAAATCGTATTTTGCACATTCCAGCTAGTATTTCTGGGAAAAAAAAGAAAAAAAGGAGCTTACCAGAATGCAATATTACTGAATTATAGTGTCTTTGTCTTCCACTGACAAAGCTGACTGTGAGATAAATTTAGAATAGGCTACAATAATTTTTCCTCAGTATTTCAATCTTATTAAAGAAAGATTCAGAAATGCAGGTTAGACCCAATCCCCATAACTGTGTAAAAAGTTCATAAAAAAGGTATTCTAAATACTGAGAAAATCTACCCATGTAATTTCTCTTTTTATCTCAAATGCCAGCAAAAACACACGTCTACATAACAGTGTAGAAAGGTGACAGAAAACTTAGAGGTCTTGTCTTAGTCCTGTGATTTAATGGGGAGGTTTTCAATTGCTTTTAATAAGAGAGAGATAAGGTCTTGAGAATGTAAACAGTGAAGAGTTGTGTTAATTGCTCTTATTCTTAAAAAGCCCCAGCAGGAGCTCTTTTTTAATCCAAACTGCCTGAAGAAACATTATAGTGTGTATACATGAGCAGAGTTTCTTCTCTTCTTTTACCATTTCTTATAACATTGCATAAACTACTGGCTTATATTTCTACACTTAAAGCTGTATTATTTGCAGGATAATTAAAATGAGACTGTTTCTCTGCAGTAAACACTGCACAATCAATATTATCCTTTTATTTATTGCATACACTAAGAAGTACAAGAAAAAATTATGCTTAAAATAAAAGCATTTTAAAAGAGAAATCACTTCAGAGGGCATGAAACTGTGTTTAGATTTGGAGGTTATCACAGGGAAACTATTATAAAAAATGTTATAATTAAAAAACTGTTTCCTTAAATTAATTACTGTGTAAAAACCCCATTGTATTGGAAACTGAGATTTGTATAACAACACCATGGAAAGCATTTGTTCTTCTAAACCCAAACAATAATACCACTTTGTTTTTGTTTGAGGGAAGTGCAGAGTTGGGTGCAGTTGGGTGTTCCCATTGCACTGCTGCTCCAAAGTGTCTCTTGGCAGCTCTTCCACAGGGGGCCTTGGCTCCTGCTATGAAACTGTGGGAGTGTTCTCTAGATAAGCAGGAAGGGGTAAAAAAAGAAAATTTACTAAAAGATTCTTTTCTTTCTTTTGAAGCTGGGGCAAGAGCTGAGCACACAAGTATTGTAAATCAAAGGCGACTCCGACGAAGGGGAGAGAGAATGATGCATCTGACTCCATCACCAGAAGGCTAATGAATTACTTTATTATACTATACTGTGTGCATTGTATCTAAACTGAATCTGCCAGGCACTCACTCTTGCTCCCAACTGCACAGAACTGCCCTCATCTCTGATTCTCTCCTGACTGCCCCGTGACAGTCCCACACACACACACTGCTTGGCCCTGCTAGGCCAAGGGAACAAAACATCCTCACTTTGGGTAAGCAATCTCCATATTGCATTTAGCGCAACGCAGGCACAGCAAGCGAGATAAGAATTGTGTTTTCCTTCTTCTCTGCTTGTCTCACAGCTTCTCTCTGTTCAGAGGGCGTGTGAATGCCACACACAAGGACGCTGTGTGTGTGCCATTTTGCTGGGAAGCTGCTCGCCCACCATGGTGGCAGCCACGGCAGCAGGGCGCTTCTGGGCTTCCAACTTTTCTGAAATTCACCTCATCCTGCAGAGGTGAACCCCTGCTGTGGGAAAAGTTACCTTACTCCCACATGGGTGTGGGACTGCGGCTTCCTACAAAATGTGCTGACTGGAGAGAGTAAATGGGACCTGCTCACCGTTTGCAAAGAGCGCAGCAGCTCGCTTTCGGGACCGCGGCTGGGTCAGGAGCTGCTGACAGGATCTCATCAGACAGGGGGTGGAAGCTGGTGCTCCTTTTGCTCCCAGGCAGTGTGGGAGCTGATCCCAGGCTGTGAGCTCCTGGCACGCTGCAGACCCCCCAGAGGGGTGCTGGCTCATGCCAATGCATGAGTCTGTCCCAGAGGGCAGGCGCTCCTGCTCTTGAGAAGTGACCACACTTGGGCAGTCATGCAGCCCCTCTGCCCTCCGCTGTGTCAGAATCCTATCGACCTCCTGTCACTGGCACTGCTCTTCCTTCAAACTGGAGCTCAGGCTCATTAGTGGGGCAGCTTGTTCTGCTTCTGCCCTGGCGTGGCTGCTTTTTGAGGAAGTCACAAACTATTGATGAGATAGGTCTCACGAAGATTTATTCCTTGTCAAAAATAGAGGGCATTGATAAACTTTCTAATTAAATTTCTTTTCTCCTCTCTGAAAGGCTTTTTGCCAGCTTCGAGTATCATATTTAGTTAAGTAATCTGTGAGGATTTGTTATATTATTTACACTGGCATAAATTACTTTCACACAAATTTGGCTAATCATCTGTTGCTGAGATTTTCCACTGAGTTACAAGGCATGGAGAACTGCATGCTGGCTTAGAGTGAGGGTCTCTGGCTTTCCAAAACAGAGCCTGTCACTACAATCACCCTGAAAGGACAAGAGTTGATTAGTTTTCTCTGAGGCAATAGCTCATTACAGGATGATGAAGTCTAAAAGGTAGATGAATATAATTTGAGCTTTTATCTGGAGCTTTTTGGAACCTTAGTGGTCCCTCCTGCCTCTGAACCCTAACACTTGGCTTGTTTTCAAAGCACCTCACCCTGATCAATCCAAAACACTGTTTCAGTTTCTTCAGTTGTGAAATGGGAGTAACAGCTGCATTGCCAGCCTCAAAAACTGAAATATGATGAACAGCTTTCTGGAGAATTACTAGTTTGTTTTCAATGTTCAGGGGTTTTGTGGGGGCTCTTGTAGGTTTGGTTTTGTTTTCTTTTTAAATTGCTGTGTCATTTTTTGATGTCACTAAATATTATAGACATATTTTGTGCTTCTTGTTGTAGTTAGAACCTTCCTTGGAAATAAGAAATCAAGACTGGACATTTTCATATATTCACAATATTTACTAGTAAGGTGCTGAAAAAAAAATCCTGCAATTATAGGAAGAAGATAGTTTGCAAAATTATCTGAGGACTAGCCTGCAAGAATCAAATTAATCCTGATTCACAGTCAAAATTGCAAGGTGCCAATCATGATAGTTTTAGTTTGACTTCCAAAGAATCTAAATGGTACCATTTACATATAATACAGGTATACTTACTTTAGTGGTTTTAATATTTGAGGTATCCTAGAATCAAGTGAAAAGTAGATTTCTCCCAAGCATTCAGAGACTGCTGTGGCAGAAGACATTCACCTGGTTTCAATAACAAGAGTCATTTGCCTTCAGCAGAGTTTTCAGATTGACTCTGGTTTGGGATCTGGCCCAAAATGAGAGGACTCATCCCGAATTAATCTGCTCTTTAAGAAATTCTGTTTCTGAGATCTTCACTTCCCCAGTGAAAGTCAGGGCAGTAGGAGGTAAAACACTGTCATGATTAATATTCCCCACATCTGTCAGGAGCAGAATGCCTAGTGCAGAAAGCCAGCTGACCAGAGGGCATTGTTAAAGAAGGTGATGCATTCCTACAGCTAAAAGCACAAAGACTCTAGTGAGAAAACATTTCTTTTGTAAGGAGTAAGGTTCAGGTCTCAGTCTGGCAAATTCTTATCATCTCACCTTATTCAGAGATAGAGGGCAGCTGGTTTGAAGTAGGGGTTTTTTCAGTCACAATGAGATGTTGCTTTGTTTCAACACTGAAAATAAAAAAAATCTAAAGCACAATACGAGTTTGCTTAGTAAAATCATTTAAATTTGTGGGTTGTTTTTTTTATTTTTTACTTTTAATTTTTTTTGGTCCCTAGAAAATCTTTAGAATGGTAAGAGTTTAGCATTTGGAGGTAATGCTGTTAGTAGTTTCACAGTAATAGAGTTTAGCATTTGGAGGTAATGCTGTTAGTAGTTTCACAGTAATGTTAGAAAAAGGATCTGCAAAAATTGTCTTCTATATTTATATGGCTTATTAAAAAAGCTGCATGGGACTAAGTATAAGTTTGCACATTTTATCTGTGATTCAATACCACAGGAAACATTCTGCAGCAGCCCTGGAAATGCCAGGACTCCACAGTGCAAATAAAGTATCACTGTTCTTTTCTGGTGAAGGCTGCCTCAATGTCCATGTACATACCAAGTACTCCTCTACCTGTGAACACCTCATGATGTGTTGAGAAACAAGTCACCAAGTCCCCTGTTAGATGTTTCCTTTGAACTTATTCCTTTTAGTGAAGTTATGATAAGAAATAAAAGAATAGTTCTCAGTTTTTCATTTAGTGAAGAAAATGTTAAGTGTTTTAAGTAGACTATAAAATGCTCTAAACAGATAAAAAATTCAAAAGTGAACTTTTTCAGTATTAACTTTTCTAATTTACTTTTTCCTCTCCTCCTATTTCATAGGCTAACCAGTTTATTATCTAGATCAAAATGTCAGAGTTCCTAAAGAGTAAAGAGTTTCTAGTTCACATGAATGGCAGTTATTCTGCATTTAAAAATCTGTTATAAAGGGAAATCTGACCTATGATGTCTGGAGAATAGCTGAATTGTAGCTCACTTGCTGCTTCTTTTCTTCCTTGTCTAAGTGGGGGAAAGTTTAATTCTGCTGCAGAGAATGAAGCACTTTTGTAGGAAAGAATATGTACCAAAAGGTAATGTTTTCCCAACTAAAGTCACTGCTGTTAAGGTCAGTGCATAAAACACATTAATAACATTTTGATTTGTCCTTCTCCTGGAATCTCAGAACAGAAGTTCCTGAGAACAGGAACAGAGCTAGTCTCTGGTGTAAGACAGTGCTTTGCACATGGAGGTTGGTGACAGCAGGCTGTTATGGGTTTCCTGAAGAATAATGGCTTGTGCTACCATTAGAGCAAGGGAGGGTAGGACCAGTACCTACAGTGCTCCATCACTGACAAATCTTGTGCATTAAATGTCATCAGTGACAGCCCTCACTCCTCCATACCCTCCTGCACTACCAGAAGGAAAAGACAAGGAAAGAGCTTTAGCCTCAATTCATTTAAGTCACGAAGAAGGACAGGAGCTTGATTGCCTCCCTGGAATCTTTGGGTACAAAGTAGAATGCAATGTAAATTACAGGACTCAAGATACCAATAAACACCAGTTGTGACCATACTGAGCAAATGGTCTTTAATGAAATACATGGAAAACCAGAATGTGTATTTAAAAACGTTCCTCTGAGATCCTGTTTCTTCACATTCCAATTGTTTGAGAGGCTGCTGCTGGAGGAGACCTCCCCATTTTATGTTCACTGTAAAGAAAATAAAAAAAGAAGCATCACTGACATTCAGTAAATAGTTATTTAAAGGTTGACCAAAGCTGTAAGAATATAACTTTTATTTCTTTAATGGTTAGGCTTATATTAATGACTTCAGTCATGTTAAGAGTCATTTAGAAATGTAAAGCACCAGCAATAATTTCAGGAAGTACTTCTAGTTGTAATTGTATATCCTCTCTATAATGATGCTGTTAACCTGAGATTTCAGCCCCTAAGCTTACCAGAGCTATTTATATGTTTACTTACCTCAAGGTACAAGACGTGAAATTCCTTGAAAAAGCACCATCATTAGCACCCAATTAAAGAGAAAACTTGTGCTAAAAAGCCCAGGAGTTGCTTTTAATGTTATGAAAAAGAAAAAATATTTAATGACTGTATTTCTGGAAACCTTTTGATGTTCATGATAATTAGTTCAGCCCGGCTACTAAATTAAGGGCAGTTAAAGTATTAAACAGACATTTGAAGGTTGCTATATTCAAAGACCTTTTGCAATCCTTTGGCAGTGAATGGCATCTTAACCAATATACAGATTTAGTCAAAGAATGTCAGCAGTGGAAAACCAACTCAGGGATTCTGTTTGGGTTTTTAGAGGCTTTGTGTAAATCTTAGATGAGGAAAATAAGTGAAAATATTTGAAAAGGTAGCTGAATAGTTGCAGAAAATTAGTTCCTGCATCTGCAGAAAGTTACATTCTACATTCAAAATCACTGGTATTATCAATGCATTCCACTGAATAATCCATAGTATATCAGTCTTGAATATATTCAATAACAGTTTGCGACTTATTTCAACCACAATACATTTCTGAACCATTCTAGTACTGTGCAAAGACCTCTCTCAGCCAAGTGACTTCAAGTGTCTGGTGCTAGTTTCAGAAGACTAACAAATACACATTTTTGAATAGCCTAGATAAGCTTTTGATCTTCTCTCAGAGCAGTTCAAAGGGACAAAATACCTCATTTTCCAGGTACCTAAGAGTTTTCTGTGGCAGAGGTGATCTGATGGAGTACAAAGAAACTGTGTTGAGGAGGTATGGTTCTTTCCAGTCCCTGGATGTTCTTACAATCCAGAGGATGGTCTGGTAAAAAATGGTGCAAATTAGGGCTAAAATTGCTTTACACTGTATTTACCTTTTCATGTCCCTGTGGCAGCATTGCTCAAGGAGGCTTGCAGAGATCTAAAGCCGTCCTGGTCCTGCCTTCTTCAGTGAAGGCCAGAGGCCACTTTGGCCATCTGTTGTACACCTAACTCACCTTTCACCTGATATACCTATGCACAATAGATGTAAGTACAAATAATGAGGGATTATTTTTAGTATATAAAAATATGATAAAAATTGAGGATTTTCTTCTGGTTTATTAAGACAGCATTGCTCTCCTTTATCTGTGTAAATTACCAACACAGTCAGCAACTATTTAGGACTTTGCCTCTCCTCTCCTCTCCCTTTTCTCTCATTAAAATGTATCTCTAATCTTGTTCTTTCCTTGTAACTTTTTTGTCTTTGACTTATTATGGTAATTCTTAATGGGAACATCTGAAACGAAACATTTACTGAGCTCAGAGCTGCTGAAGGATGCGTTGATATGCATGAACTTGCTAAAGATACATCTCAACCTCTACAGACCAGATCCTTCAGGATCTACACAGTACAGCTCCTAAAAACATATATATCTGTCCCTACAGTACAAAACGGTGTAAATGCCATCACTACTGCCAGCCATTTGGCTGTTACAGTAAGGAAAGCTGCAAGAATTTTGATTGTACATTTGTCAGAATACGCCAGGGTGCATTTTTGGTCCAAGGCACTGCACTGAGCTAAAACACGCTGCTGACCTTGTAGTGAACTAAAGAGATCAAAGGAATCAAAATGCAAAAAATGCAACATTTCATGTAATAAGTATATCTCTCTGTTCATGGAAAAAATGACAAAAACATCCAAAGATGCTTAAACAAAAGTCAAGAAAGTTCTGCCCAGCTGCGTTCGTGCACAGCCGTGAGCCGAGGCGGCTGCTCATCCTCAGAGAGCCCGGCACACAGCGAGCGGCAAACCCGGCTCTGGCTGCTCTGCCACACGCCCGAGTCAGGAGCTGGGGCAGCCCATTTAGGCTGTCTGGAGGTGTCCTTGTGCTCAGATCCGTGGGCCAGCAAATGGCCAAATGGCCATCCCGGCCCCTGCTCCGTGAGGGAGCCTGCCCGTCCCAGCCCGCACACCGCCGGGCACGGCCGCGTGGTGAAATTGTGTGTAAGGGAGGGCACAGAAAGGCCACAAAGGCCAAGGAAAAGGGAAGAAGGTGTGAGAAACAGCTCTGCAGACAGCAAGGTCAGACAAGAAGCTATGGAATGATGAACTGCAGGTGCTCGATCACATACTCCCCTGGAGAGACCCTGCTGGAGGCGGTTTATTCTGCAGGACTGAAGCCCATGGAGTAACCCACTCCAGAGCAAGGACAATCAGAGAGGAGCTGTTCTGTACTGATCAGTCCCCATTCCCCATCCCCTCGTGCTGCTCTGGGGCTGGGGCCTTGTTTTAATCATTGTTTCTCACTTGCAAATCTATTTCAATTGTCAATAAGTTAAATTAATTTTCTCCGAGGTAGGTCTATTTTCCCCATGATAGTCACTGGTAAGTGACCTCCCTGTATTCATCTCCTCCCATGAGCATTCTCATGCTATTCCTCCTCATCCTGTCAAGGAGGGGCAGTGAGAGTGCAGTGAGAATGCAGCTGGGTGGGCACGAGCAGCAGATGGACAAGGTCAGCCCACCATAAAAACACAGCGGAGGCTGCCGAGTGCTGCAGGTGCAGGATTCACACACACGCTCCTCGCAGGGCTGCCTGCTCTCTGCCACACACAGGAATGGCTCTGTGATCGTGCTTCTGTGTGAACAAGGAGACAGCTGTGTTGTAAGTCAGTGCTGAATTAGGGATCTTCTCCTGTGCTGTGGGGCAGTGCTGTGTTGACAAACATACTATGCTTGGATGGGCATTACACGATAGTCAGCACTGCGGTGGAGCGCGAGCCTGGGAAGCAGTCCTGGGCTTGATGTGCTAGATTAGCTTCCTGACATAGAAGAATGTTGCAAATTATACTGCCTTTTTTTGGATGGGGTTGATGAGTCCTGAGGCTGAAGCACAGAAGTTTACATAATATCCAGAAATGGATCAATCTTCTGGATCAAAATTTTACAAATAAATCTCAAGGACAGATTCAGACTGACTGAACATAAAGTGGACACGAAAATATGAGACTCAGATTTCTACTCTGTGATAAAGTAATACCTAACATACACAGCAGTACAGTACTGCACATCAGAGTAATCAATTCTGCATGCTCAGTTTTGAAGAGAAGGGGTCCCTACACATTTCTGCAGTGTTTGCTACAGTCCTGCATACACAACTCAGAGGTGATTTCATCTACACTGTCAAAACAGTTGGTTTTGCTGTCAAAAATTCCTGCCTACATTAACATGATATGCTGCTTGTCTGTGGATAACCCTTCATAGGCAGCTAAAGCTTTTTAGGTATTTACCAGGGAAACTTATCTGAATATTTTTCAGACACAGATTTTTTAAGACATTTTCCAATACTTGGCATCTCAGTGATATTTTTCCAGATGGAATTCAATGAAGGTTCTGGTATGTTCCTCATCAGACTGACAGCCTGATTTAGGGACATACTCCTCAGGGTCCCTAGAAAGTATAAATAAATAAATGAATAAATAAATAAACTTAACATCTAACTAAATATTAATAAAATATTATAAAATTGCATCCATGCTACTGATATTGGTTCAGCTTTTCTTCTGTTCAGGTTACAAAAGCCATCAGCCATACTGCTAGAGAAGAGTATGTCCCTTGTCATTTGAAGAGCCCAACAGCATTGAGAGTGCAGAGACCTTTGGCTTAGGTAAGACTTAGGTGACAGTGAGGAAGAGGGGATCCTGGAACCCAGAAGGAGAGAAGTGCAGCTGCATTACTCTGTAGCTCAGTCAAGCAAGGGGAGATGGTTATCAATTAGTCAGAGGAAGCACTGACCAGAAGTGGTTTTACTGCTTCCAGACCTGGGCTGTTTTATTTGCATGTCCCCTCACTGCAATATGGCAGCCACTGCAGAACCCAAGAGCAGAGCTGGGCTCTGATGTGCTGTGGAGTCCTGCACATTTCAAAGTAGTCAAGGTCATGTGTGTGCAGTCCAGAACTGAAAGAAATGCAGTTGCACATGTGCATTAATAAAGAATGCAGTCTTTTTCTAAATTGTAGCTGATTATTAGGCTACATTTGAGACCTTCCCCTCTGTTATTCAATTATGCTGAAAACATTAATATTAATTACCAAGCATTTGTATTAAATATAAGGCTTCCTTATCTGAATATGTTTTGTTTTGGTTTTTCTTTTCTCTTTTTGTTTTTTTGTTATGAAATGGTTGACATGGTGGTAATAACACCAAGGCTGTGGGATTGATATTCACATGGGCCATTCACCTAAGAGTTGAACTTGATCCTTGTGAGTCCCTTCCAAATCAGAATATTCTGTGATTGTGTGATCTTGACAACAAATCCACAGTACATTGCTAATGTCTATTGGAATTGAAAAATAGAAGAAAAATGTAGTGTAAGCGAGGGTGAATGTATTTCAGTTAAAAAAAAGTGAAAAATAAATCCTTGAAGTGCATGTTCAGAACACAAGATTGTGTAGAAAATTTAGACAGGAGATTGTAGAAACTGAATGAATCACCATATAGAAAAGAAATGAAGAATATAGGAAGGCCTTTACACTAGAATTGCAAAGGCAAAAAAGAAAACAGAGATGATATAAAAAGAGTGAAAATAACTAGAAAGGACAAAACATGGAAATGGAAAAGATAAAAAAAACCATAATTGGATTTGGCAAAATGAGCAGGAATGACAATGGCAATAGGAAGAAAATTGATGAGGAATTAATTGGTTTTATTTGATGATAAGTCTGTTTATTAATTTCTGACTCCTTTTGGCAGATTGTTATGTGTTGGGCTGCACTGAAATAGCTGAGCTGTCTGAATATTCAGCAGAGTCATACACTGGAATTATTTCATCCTGATAGCTGATAGAAGCTGCATGTGTGTAGCAAACAAGGCAATCAGCTAATCACAAATTATATCACAAGTATTTAATTCAGTTGAGAACATGGGATGCATTGGTTTGTTTTCCTGGTGTTCATCCTATGTTTCATGAACTTTTTATGCCTAGGAATTCCCCTCATGAATTCCAGCCATGAAGGCATTAAGAACTATTTTAGGCTTAGTCAAAATCTCTCTCTTATGTCAAGGAGACTTGTATTCACTAAGAACTAATAGCCAAAAACATTTACACTTTTGATAACTCCTTTAAAACATAACAATATTGGTAACCCTTTTTTTTTAAAATATATTTTTAGTAAAGAAAAAGACGTTAGAAAGCAGAGACAGCAGGATATGAGGCCTTTCCTATTTCACCCATATTGAATGGTGGATCTAGGCATGGCAGTGACTGTCACAGGACAGCTCCTTGGTTTGCTGTGCCAGGCAGGATGTAGTTTCAGATGAGAATGTAAGAGGAAAGTTTATGAAACAGCATCAATGAAACTCAGCCCAATTTTAAATATCTGCTTCTCAGTTCTGAAGCAGCACCTGAATATAAAGGTAAAGAATCATCTTCCTTTCCCCTGTGTGACATGAGTAAATTACCAAGCATCTTTTATAAGAATAAAATAAATGAGATTTTCAATGCACATGAATATGTCTCAGCAAGCCTGCAAAAATCCAGATGCCCTTATTGCTCTAAGCAAGTTTTGAAGACCAAAGTAGGCTACCTGTCTCCTCATTAAACAGCTATTTTCCTGATCCTTTGGAAAGAACTATCACTTTATGTGAATTTACTCTAGCATAGTCAGAGAGGAATGACTCTCATCACAATTTTGCAAGAGCAGGGTCCTGAAATTGCACTACCTGAATGGACTAAGCAGAGGGATGATGTGAAGTGCACACACATGAATGCCTTCCCCTAATCCCAAAGAAATCTGACATGTGGATGTTTCATGTTGTAGGTCAGCTCTCAATACAGGAGTTGATATTTCTGGCTGTTCAGAAACAGTCTCTGTAATGACCTTTTGTTTTTTTCACGTTTCTTGCATTGGATTCACTCTGGAGGCTTAAGAGCCTTCAGATCTTATATCTGCATTGTACAGATGCTCTGTACATCTTTTTTCAACGCTTTTACATGTGCAGACCTTCTCTTATAAGGATAGTCTGACTTGTCATTTTGTCATTAATGGTTCCTCTTCTCATTCTCAGAGAAATATATTTTTGAACTGTAAGCCTATTGCACAAATATAAAGACTCTACATGGGACAAAAATAATAACTGAATAAGAAAAACCCAAGGTAAAGCTTTTAAATCCTCAAACTAAAAATGTTGTTCTTGGCAAAACAGAACTGGCTACCTACCTACCTCTTTATTTAGAGAAACAAAAGCTTTGGATGCTTCTATACCTGTGGAAATTCCTGGGGATCCACCATACAAATATTCTCATGGGCAAGGTTTAGTAATTTTGAGGAGTGTCTAAGCAGACAAAAGGAATGAATCCTGACACTTATTTGCTTTTTGAGGCACTCTAAGCTCCAGCAGAGCAAATTAATATGATTTTCCTAGGAGACTGAGATCCAAGGTACCCTTAGATGGGATTTGATATCTTGCTGGTTAATCAGATTTCTCTGCTGTCTTAATGGACTGTTTACAGTGAACAAAAAAGGTTCCTGAATAAGGGATGAAAAGTTATCAGTCCCCATGATCACATGGCTTGTATTCCTTACTGTATTGTACATTTTGAAAGCAATATACATCTGTTAAATGGGTATGTTAGTTTTGCTACATAATTTTTTTGCTTTGTTTTCATTTAATGACTGGACCACAGAGAGCTAGTTGGGGAGATAAGGAATGCAGCAGGGAGGAGGAGCTCTCCCTGCACACAAGGGAGAGAGTGTGTTGCAGTAAAGGTGACTGGTCTATGAAGGTTTGGACAGATTTGCTGGAGCAGGCAGCAGGGCTCAGACAGCATTAATGAGATTGTTTATTAGTACCGGATGAACAATTCTGCAACTCACTTGACAAACACCAAGCAAAAAGCACCACAGGGGAGCGTCCCACTGCCTTAAGCAACTCCATGATCTGTGGCACAAAATAATCACTGAAGAAAAACAATCTATTTTCCATCTATTGAGTTTTCTCTAACATATGAAAGTGCTTCTATCAGAATTTAAAATCTAGGCTAACCCTGCATGAGATCAGGAGCTTTGTTTAAAAATCAGAAGTCTGTTGTTAAAACAGCAGCACAAACCTGAAATGTTGTGACTGACTTAATAAGCTGTAAATGCTGTACTGCAGCTATTTAATTTCTGGGGTTTTAAAGTTCTTTGGTTCTGATTCTTAAATTCAAAAGTGTTACCTTAGCTACTGCATAGCACCAGATTTTCTTTCTACTGAAAACTGCTCTATTTTCCACAACTGTCTGCTTTTCCTGCATGCCACCGTGTTTGAATCTGTTTGAAATGGATGCTTGTCAGGTAACTTCATGAGAGCCTTTTTTTTTTTTCTTTTTGAATTCATTCCCTCAGGGTCTGCCTGAACTAAGCTTTGTCTGTAGCAAATATGCTTTTTGCTACATGTGTACACACACATTTCTATTCACATTAAAATTGTGTATGCATATGCTCACATATACATCATCTTTCTTTTTCCATCCTTCCATCCATACATCCATCCATTCACTCATCCAGTTTAAGAGCAATTTTTTAGGATAAACAAAATTGCAGGGTTTTCATCTTTAACTTTTTTCTTTGGTGATCCAAGATCATCAGAAAAGTAAATGTGAAAGGCTGATTCTGCTTCTTTATTAAGTAAGTCTAGGAAAAGTGACTAAACTGAAAGGAATTGGTCACACTATGTCATTTATATTTTGAATTAGTGACAAGAGTGGTTGATTCAATTGGTTGCTAAAGTGATTCTATGATTTCTCAGGTCATTTGTACTCAAAACTGAACCTTAGTGTTACAATGGAAGGTATACCACAGTTTTATAATGGAAGATATACCACAGTGTTACAATGGAAGATATACCACAATGTTACAATGTAAGGCATACCGTTTTGAGGGGATGTGTCATTACCATATTCCTCTTCTTGTATTATGCTTTCTCTCTTGTGATAACCAGATGCCTTCTTGTTTATCTTGACTCCATCAGAATGAGCTGTCATTGTGATGTCGATATGTTAAATACATTCTTCCCTTTCCTCTAGATTACCTGCTCCTTTCCTTCTTCAAGACAGTGAACAACTCTTTTTTTAACTGAGAAGAAAAGTTGCCACACACATCAGTACTCATACATTCTTGTCCTTCCACAACCTTGAAACAGACATTCTCGAATTCTCATTTGATTGCAGTTTTATGGGTTTGGATTTAAAACGTTTAGTACACCACAATTTTCATTGCTCTCTAAGGTTTATCTTCCCTGACTCTCATAGGTATTGCAGAAATGAAGCATCTTTGTGTTCAGCAGGAGAAGTGTTGTTGATTGCTAACAAGCAAACTGCATCTAGAAGGAATGTCATCCCTACAGTAAGATCTTTCAGTGAGTAGGAATGGATTGGCAATACCACCTGTGCTGGCACATGGAAGCCATCTATCTATTTAGAAAGCTTTTTCTTATGTGGTTCAACATAAAGCAATACCATCTAGTAAAGGCAGAAGGCTGAAACATCTGCTTTAATAACCACTTGGTTATTTATTAGGAATGATATAATTATATCTGCCTTGGTAGAGCTGAGGAAGAAGGAGTCTCTATCACCACAAACAAACTTATGATTTTACTTTGCCTAAAACAAAATTTTCAGTCTCCACCTGCAAGGGATGTCTTATTTTTACTCATATGGATATTTTGACTACAGAGAAGTAGAACTTAAAATGACAATAAATAGCAGTTATTATTTTATGCAAATTCTAGGTTTAATGCTTTCAATTTAATGCTTTTTGCAAGGTCTTCTGTGTATTGAAAACCCAACAGATATTTGTTGACTATTTAAAGCCATAGGCCTCATCATTATGAGGGAAGTGAGATTCTGGATGGAACAGGTCACCCGGGAAAGTTGCAGCCTTCCCAACCCTGACAGTGTTCAAGGCCAGGGTAAGGCCTTGGGCAACCTGGTCTAGGGAGAGTTGTCCCTGCCCATGAAAGGGGTGGTTGAGACTGGATGATCTTTACAGTCTCTTCCAACCCTTACCATTCTATGACTGTGATTCTATGATTTATTGAAGAGCTCTTAGATGTGGTCATCTCAGCCAGAGGGTCAGATGGGCTGTCAAGGCCCATAGCTGTCAGCCAGGTGACTGCACTGTGTCAGCTCAGCAGCACTCTGCAGGCACAGCTCACTGAGGACATGATGGGTAAGGACTGAATGTTGGGACTATGTCCTGATAATGATTCATAGAGATTACAAAGCAACCACTGGGACTGTGTGTTGTTAATGAGCAGCAATCTAGCCAAGCCTTGTTTTGAAATTTGAAACTTGCCTGGCTTATCAGTCTCTTAAATATTTCTATCACAGTGATCTCTAATTTTCTGACTGGTATGTGTATCTATATATATATACACACACACACACACCCTCCTGTATTTTCAGTTGTAAGGCCAGTGTCAGGCAGTCATTGAGAGTGTGACAGAGAATTTTACCTTTAATCACACATTCTCAGGTTTCACCTACCTAGCTTTCTGCACTTCGGCTGTTTAGTCTTTGCAAGGCATTTGTGGCCAGCAAGGGAGAAAGGCACCATCAGACCTCACTCATTCCAACTCTCCTGGACATCTAACTTGGATTTGGAGTCAGCTCTCTGGGGTACCTACAATGCTCATCTGATTATAGAGAAAGGCTACGTGAATTTCTTGGGCTTGGAACTGCTACCAGTCATCGCTGCACTGTTTCCCATCCCTGGAGGCTGTTATCATTTTATTGCAAACCTCTCACACCTTCTCAGTGATTTCTCATGGGCAGCTCCTCACAGCAGAGCCAACAAACTC
This sequence comes from Leucosticte australis, assembly GCA_025504685.1. Taxonomy (NCBI): domain Eukaryota; kingdom Metazoa; phylum Chordata; class Aves; order Passeriformes; family Fringillidae; genus Leucosticte; species Leucosticte australis. The sequence continues at coordinate 17,716,861 of JANIJU010003063.1, read as the reverse complement.
CAACTCTCTCCTCAACCAGCTAACCCACTCTTTTGTAGCACTCATCTTCTTATTGGACATAGCTGTGGCCTATTAAGGGCAGGCCTGTTCCTAATCTTTGGGGATCAGTACAGCTGCAGCTCCTCAGGGGTGAGACTACCTTCTGCACTATCTTTATCTTCTTACATTCTAGCCCCCACAGGAGGCTGCCTCTTCTAGGTACTTAAATTTTCTTTTAATTCAGGCCCCAGTTGTCTAAACATAACACAATCAACACAGATTTTTCAGTGTTATTCACCAGCCACTTGTATCAATTTCAGTAGACTTTTTGCTGGGAGTTCTGAATGTAAGCTTACCTATCAGTGGTGAGGAGAAAGCCCAGTCCATTATCTAGTGTGCCTGCAGCTAGGCAGCTGTACTTATTTTATTGAACCAAGTTCAGAGATTCATAGATCATAAAAGCCAGAAGGAACCATTGTGATCATTGGCTGTGACCTCCTGCATAACACAGTCCATTGGAGATTTTGGAATTAATTCCCATATGAACTAAAGTGTTCCATTTAGAAAAATAGCCAATCTTGAAAGTGTTTCCAGAGATAAGTCTGCCATAATCAGTAGCAAATTATTTTAATGTTTTATTAGTCTATAGTGCTTTACAGTTGATCTGAATTTGGCTTACTCATCTAGATCATTTGATCTCATTACAGAATTACCTGCTGCACTGATGAATCTGATGTTGTGAAGTGCCTGTTTGTTATGGGGGTATGGAGACCTAAGGCATGCAACAACACAACCTTCCATTTATTAAGGAAGACTGAATGAATTAGCTACTGAAGGACACGTATTGTGAGAGGTATTTTCTGATCAATAGAACTTGTATAAACATTTTCTACACTATGAACACTCTTCTAATAATGCAGGCCTTGAAGCTGGACAAGACAATATCCCTGCAGGTGCTGTACCACTGCCAAGTACAGAAATACAGATATCTTATCTATTCCAAATAAATATCCTGTTTAGTGAAACAGGATTTATATGACTAGTTTTGATCTTGCTGTTGCATTTGAAGGTTGAATTAGCTATTAGCCGAACAGGTCTCTTAATACCCATGTCTTCAGATAAAAAATAAGAGACAAATTCTTCTGTTTTTTAAGCATTGGCTATATTTGGATCTACTAAAAGCATTAAAAAGCACTCAAAGCCATACTGAATGCCTGCACTGCTGCTCATTTTAGCATGGGATCTACCCCTAGCGTTAATGACATGTCCTTATTGTTTGCCTTTTATACACTGTTATGTCTTCTAGAAGTAAAGTACCTTATTTTATGTCTCCTCTAAGTCTTTACTTCTCTGCAATTACAAATACATCATGCAACATATATTAAAACACTAGCTGCTGTCCACTCTTGAGCAAATAATGATATTTATTTTACCTTCTCTGTTTGGGGGATCAAATCTTTAGTGATCTCAGTTACCCGTCTCCTAGCGCTCCTAACAGAATTGGGGCAATTATTTCCAAGACTATTTCTAAGCATGCAAACCACATTTTTTCCCTCTGAAGAAGTTTCTCTTTCCTTCTCTCTGATACCTACAGAAACAACCAAGGGAACCAAACAACTAGCAGGTGAGGTGGATTGCTGAAGGTGGGAGCTGCTCATGCCCATTTGTAAAATTATCAGCCGGTTTTAATCCTCTGATAGGTTTCATATTCTTTTTCCATTGCTCTGTTTTTGTAAGCAAAATATGTTAAGCCAAAGGCCTTAGAGTAGTCTAAGAACACACTAATCAGTTGCAATTACTTCTGTTATTTTATGAAGACTTAGAATATGGTCACAAAGATATTAATGAACATTCAAACATCATAAAAAGGTTCAGCCAAAAATCAGACTGAACAGAAAAGCATGACAACAATTCTTTTTGTTCATCAGTGTTATCTATTGCAGAACAGAGAAATAAAATTTAGAAACTAAAGAAAAGGGAAAAAACCAGAAAGATGATTACTTTTAGTTCAAGAAAGGTATTTAAAAAGATTCAATACAGGGCACACTGAAACAATAAAAACAATAAAGACAATTTAAGGGGGTGGATGCTCTCAAATTAGTTACCTCCACTTTTTTTAACCACTCCCTTTTCACCAGTAAGGAGAGATAAGTATGAGAATATATAAGTTAAAAAATACCAGTTTAGTTTAAAAATGGAACAACAGGTGAGAAATAAAAGTGATAAACACCAGCTACAAAGCTCCTGAATCTCACAGACTTCAAACAGAGAGAAAAAAAAGGTGGATAACCCCCCCCCTCCAAGGTGGTGCCCTCCATAGATGACTGTGTATGGGCAGAGAGAGTGAAGAGAGAAAAGCAACACGGCCAGCAAACCTCCGCAATTACCAAAACTCATTCTTCTCCCCAAATCACAACCAACGGGGAACAAGGACAAAACAAAAAGAAAACCTGAAGTCCAAAACCAGCCAAATGTCCCTCTTATCTCTCTGGTGGCCTGAACTGGGTCGGTAGCTGGAACCTGTGGAGGGACTTCACCTTCTCCTTGGCAAAAGCAGCACACAGCTGCCTGGGCTGACTGGGACTCCCTGCCCTCCCACTTCAGCCCAGCACTGCTGGTAGGCTGGGGTGGCTGCATGGAGCAGGGATGTTTCATTTTCCTTGGCGTGGTGCTGTGGCTGCTTGTCTGCCTCAGCTCTCCTGGCAAGAATGGGAGGGTGAGACAAGAGAGCTCCTGCCTGAGCGACACCGACCTTAAAGAGCAGCGCCCCTTGCTGACATCGTGGCTCTGTTTCTGGCTGCCAGGTCTTCAGAGAGAGGAACAATTTGGGGTGCAGGTACTTATGGAATACAATAACATTTTGGGTTATCCATGTCTGGAGCTATTCCCTTCTCATCCTCCTTCTTCAGCGAGTGCAATACTTTGTTAGCCTATCATAAAGATTGCAGAATAATTCAAAATCTCTGAGTGCAACAGGGAACGGGCCTGATCGTGCTGCCAGATAACCCTTAGCACACACCTCCCTCTGTCACACCCTGCTGCTCACTTGCACGAAGGCTGATTTCAGGGCTGAGCAGAGAGCACAAACAAAGAGCACAAACAACACAAACTGATCAGATTTTGTGATGGTGCTGTGCTTTTGCAGAGACAGATCCTATGTTACCTGCATTTTGAAGGAGGAGTTATTAATCTTTTCACAGCTGGCACCCAGTTACTCGTGCAGCATCTGGGCACTAGGAGGGCTAATGACCCTAAGAGAGCATTCTTGTTTAACTGTGCCACTCCGAGCTGGAGCTGTTTGGTGCTATAATACTCATGATGGCAGACACTGCAGACATCTCCCTCTCTGTTCTTTAGTCTCTAAAGAGGTTGCATTTAGGCAATATAAAGTGGCCACAAGCCTTAAACATTCCCCAGTTCAGTGCAGAGACAATTCCTTTAGAGAAACAGTTGAGAGCAATAGAGCTGGCAGAGCTATCTTCAGTGTTTTTGATTATTTAATTAACTTTGAGACTATTTCTCTTTCTTCATTTAATTACCACTACATTTTCTAGATCTTTGCAAAACCCAGTTCTCTTGCCAAGGTTATTTTTTTTTTTCATTTTAAGGGATCTGCATTTTCGCTCACTGCTGATTTCAGTGCCATTCGTGTGTGTGATGACTGAAGTGGCATTGGGCCACTAAACACATGAGCACAATGATTCACATCTTTCATGCTTTTTGAAAGAAATCCAATTTAAAAAATAGAAACGTCGATTAATTATGCACATAGGAAAAAACCCGTAAAAGTTCAAGGTGGCCGTGACAAAGAATTTTAACTTGACATTGGGAATTTCTTTTCACCTGCAGAATAGGGTGAGAGTATTGTGACATGTATCCAGGCAAAGTATGCTTTCCTGAAGTAACAGTGTGCTTTCCTGAAGCAAATTTTAAAAGTGATGAGAAAGTAACAAAAACTTATTTCTGATTTTGCAGACACAAACAAATCTTCATGAAAATTGAGCAATCAATGAATAGAAATTTCATTATGTAGCATCTTTGTGCTCCTTGAGAATATGTATGGTTTAAGTTAGGAATATTCAACAGTCCGTAAAATACCATATTTAAAGACTCTTCTAATATTCCTGAATTATGAATAGTTCCAGAAAAGGTGGTGCACAGTGTAGAAGGGGAAGCTAAATTTGTCAACACATTCTCAACTGAATTATATACGAATGAAAGAACAAAGTATATGATGCAATATTCAAACTACATATAATAATATGTAGTTTGAATATTGCATCATATACTTTGTTCTTTCATTCCCATGATCTAAAAACATTTAAGAATGAAGTAAAGAAACCTGGCTGAGGATGAAATTTACAGCAGGTGTTGTAAACTCAATTTAAACCTCATAAAATAAATCTCTAAATGGCAATTGCCATGCATGGCCATGTTTGAATGACATGGTAACGTATTCAAAAGGACACAATGAATGAATGGCTACCAACAGATAGAAATGCTAAAATACAACATAATAATTGCCAGTGAAGAGGCTGTGTCTTCCAAATTAGGCACCTTGGTGGTCCAGAGAGTGAACTTCTCCATCTAGAATAGGTCGGAGTCATTTTGTGGAACTCTTTCTTTGTTGTTAAAAGTGAATTTGCCAAACCCAGAAGTCTTTCTCAGAAATAGTTTCAACTGAAGGTGATTAGAAAGGTTTCAGAGGAGACTACAAATGTTCCAAAGAGAATAAAAGCCCAAACTCCATTTCCCATATGGTGACATTAATCCACCTTTGCCCTCTATGGCCTTTCTTCAGATAGGAGAGACCCCAGAGCAAGGAGTGAGAAGGGAAACAGTACCTGTTGAGATAAGGGGACCGAGAGGATTTTGCTCTTGCAAAAGCTGAAGAATGGCTCCTGGCCACTCTGAATGCAGAAGCCTGAACTCTTGGTCATTCACAAAAGGTCCTGCAATCTTGCACAATTATGATTTGCCCAAATTGTCTTTTGCTTTCCCCTCAACCCATCTAAATTCTGGGGGGATGCCCCAAGGAATTGCAAACAGTGGCATCCATTTTAACTCAGTTAAAAACTGCAATTTTAAAATTGTGCATAGCAGTTTCTTGTGCTAATAACTGTAATAATTCTCAGCATTTTCATATAGCTATTCATCTTCAAAGAGTATCACTAATATTAGCTAATTAATTTTCTGGTTTTCTTCTAAGACAGAGCATTGCAGGCTGTGATCATTCAGACCACCCAGGTAATTATAATTTTCTTTGCATTGAAGATTATTCCAAAGACAATTTTTGTTATTTTATCAAATGCTAATTTGATCAGGTAAAAGTTAACACTAAAGTGATTAAATGATAGAATTTTTGTTTAAAAAATTCAAGAATGGCATGCTGGTAAATCCTTATTGAAAAAGGATTCTTTAATCTAAAACTTGACTGTTAAGTACTGAAAAATAGCATTAAAGGATTGGTTTTGACACAGCCCAGGCACTGGAGGAATATAAGAATTTAACTTTTATACTATCAGAAAATTATTAAATTAAATATTCAAAGTTCAGAGCAGTCTTTTGAAAATGTTTTCCACAATGATTTTCAGCAGAGCAGTAAGTAGAAATTGGTTCTTTTCACTTAAAAAAGGAAGTATAAAAAGATGCCTTTTGCAACAAATAATTTGTTCAAGATGCATAACACATGAGCCACTGCTCCACTGACCACCACTTACTTGATTCTTGATTTTTTTTATTACTCTAGTGATTATTGCTTCTTACTTAGGGGACAGCAAGTGGTTAAACTAACAGAGTTAACTATTTTTTTCACCCCTCCTCTAAGGTACTAAGAATTAAATAATAAAAGGCATTTGAAATGAGCAACAGAGCAGATTCCTTAAATGTCTTCTGTCTCCTCTCTCCAGGGACAAGCACAACAAGGTGAATCTCATCATTATTTGTCTTTTCAAGGGCAAAGCTGTGATAGACAGGGCTTAATGTGTATCTTGGTGGAATTGGATTTGATCCTCAGGGCTGGGCCAGAAGGCTGCTTTGTTAGATTTGTTAGATTTACTCTCTCTCCTGTGTTCTCTCTCTGCCACAAACAAAATTACCTCTTGGAGGCCTGCATCAGCCTCAGCATCCTGAGACTATCTCCTCTTCTTGATTTCAGTCACATCTAAATCTGTTTAAATTGTCAACATGATGATTTGTGGAGAGACAGGGATTAAGCAGAAGGGAGATTAACACAGTTGTCTGTCTTCTTTGAAATAATATACCTGCTGCCAGTAAGGGCACTCTTCCATTTACATAACTTAGCTCACAAGGAGGGCTTTATGGTTGCTATTGGGTTGCTTTTTTGCTATCAGCACTACAAACTCACCTTCTACCTGCACATTTAAAACCTTGACAGTCCATCTCTTCAATTCCTCTAAGACTGAGACATGCTCTCTTCTTTACCTAGTCTGAATGAGATTTTTTGGCATTTGAGTAATATGCATTCAAATAGATTATTTAAGAAATATGTATTAAATTCTGCTGGATTAGAGATGAACTTCAAATACTCTAAAAAAACACCTACATTCCAGTAGAGTCAAAACTCTGAACAATTGTTTTGAAATGGAATAAAGATCTCTGCTTTTATTTAATTTGCTGAAAGAAGTTGGCAGATTACTTATTATTCTAGTTGTCTAGGAAAAAATGCCATGCAATTTCTTCTTTAATACTTAGATAATTCTTAACAGCAGTAACTAGAATTGCTTATTCAGAATTTTGGGCTAGGCCTTATTGTGGTGGGGAACAAAGAACCACAGAAAAGAAAAAAGAAAATTCTATCTATTCTCTAACCAGGAATAAGAGTATCTATTTTTCTCCCACTTTATACCTTTTATCTTTATTCAGTTATAAGGGATAAGGCACTGAGCCTTTTATTCTGTATATACAGGACTTTGTAAAAGAAACCTTGTTTTGAATTAGGAACCAAATTGTGAGGTAGCATTATGGAAGTCAGGATGAAGCACAGATTTTAAGCCAGAAAATGGATAAATGTACTGTCACAGCCACAGAAGCTGGAAGAGCTGCATATGCAGGAGAAAAAGGAATAATTACATGGGAAAAAAACCAGTAGTCTCCTAGGTGTGAAACTTCTTTTTTTGGTACTTTATATTTTTATATGAAATCTCACATAAAAGCTGCTTCATGATTGCCAGGTAGTGTGTGCTGTTCTGCTAGGATGAGGAAACTTATGTAGTTTTCTCCAGCCTTGCTTCTCTGTGAGTCAAAGCATTTGTGAAAACATCTGTTGCACCAGAACTAGGAAAGTTTTTTGTGTTACAGAGCTTCAGCTTGTTGCTCAGCACACCGCAGAGGAATGAAGGCAGAGGAACAGACAGAACTGTTCTTTTCATCCCCCTCTGGGTCTCACTGAAATGCTAAGCAGTTCTTAACATGCTATAGGGTTGGGGTTTTTTTCCAAATGAAAAAAATGAAGTAATATGAACAACTACAAGTGATGACATAAATAAAATGTATGAATGAGTCCATTTCTTAACCTATTTCCTGGGTCAAATGTTTCTGAGGTCCGAAGAATTTACCTATTTTTCTTTTTGGTTTTTTTCAGACCTTTTACTTCATTATTATCTTTTAGTGTCTTCAGCTGTCTCTATTAACCATGCCTCAAGAAACAGATTATTTTCTTGAACTTCCCAGCTAAACCAAGCAGCTGGAAGTCATTCAGATTTTTAGTCAAAAACTTTCAGATAGGCATCCAAACTTTGAGGTGCTTATAAGGCTTGAATTGCATATTTCAGATTTATCCATTTTTGGTAGAAATTCCAGCAGATGCTGCTTTTCTATCTTTGCATTAGCTCCATCTTTTAAATAGCTTCTGTGACATGAAATTTTGGTTACTTGACACTTGTGAATGTCAGGATTTCTCTGAGGGAATAAAGACACAGGCTCAGTCCTCAGGTGTGCAAAAGTCAAGACTCTGAGCTGAAAGAGATTATCCCAGTGATGACAAGGTGAGGAGGAGTAGGTAACATTATCAGTGACACACACCATTATGCAAGAGCCTCAGTGGACTCCATATTCTCCAAAACCACACAAAGTTTCTGCAAGTCTTTGCACTGGTTTCACTAGCTTCTGATTAGTACCAGAACCATTTACAACTATTATTAGTTTTGTTTTACCTATAAACTAGTGCTGGCTGCTGGTAGTTGAAAAAGGCTCAGATGTGAAAAGAAAGGCTATGTCTTACACAGGCTTAGAACAGGTATGGTAGAGACAGATAACTTTACAAGAAAGGACACACAATGATTAACAGAGGGAGAATACTTGATGAATAGATCCTTGCAGTAAAAGAGATTTGGGCAGCTGTATGTTTTCCAGTACATTCTATCTATAGTAATTGTAGTTGCTTCTGTAGGTCAGATCTTATTTTTAATTAATTGAATTGCTGGATTGCTGAATTGGATGTTTTTAAGAAGGACAGTCTTAATTCTAGCCTTAAAATCTTTAAAGGCTTACTCCTAACTAAATAAATTGGTCAGGAAGAATAGGGCATCTCTATAAATTATCTTGGCATTCCACTTATGGGAGAAAAATTATCTGGAAATTACCTTTTATTGCCACAGATACAAGAAGAATCAGAAGTGCCAAAGGGATGCTGAGAAAGGCTGCTGTACTGTCCCTGTCTAGTTTAACCCATTAGTTTGTTTAGTTTCACTCTTAGACTTTTGTGGAAAAAAAATTGAAAAAAACCTCTTGACAGAAAAATTAATTTTTTCCTTTTAGTGTGTGAAATTATGTCAGCTGTTGCCACTAAATCTACGATGTGAGAGGAATTAATATAGTTTATTTTCTGAAATGTTTGTTTTATTTTGTGCAGGCTTAGAAATCTACAGAATTTTGTTTATGCTTGCAACACCTAATCCAAAACGGGGACTGAAAAACATTTCCTCTAAACTCATTCAGCAAATTTAATTGCTCACAGTATTCTCTGTGGGAATAAAAAAAAAAATTGCATGAATGCCCAGCATGAAGAGGCACTGGGATTAAATACTAAACAATTCACCTTACTGTGACTTCATATGAATGGGTTAAACGTGATAAACACTTTATGTATTCACATCAATTTAAGCTGCTGGGTGTATCTGTGGAATGAATACATTTGCTGTTGTTTTTTTGGCTCATCAGTAAATCTAGTACAAAATCTGATGGTATACCAGTTGGATTTATATTGCTGCAGCAGATAGAGATTATTACTGATGCCAAGAAGACTGATTTTCTGCTGATTTGATTAGGACAGTAACTGTGCAAAGCTACATATTAATATGTTAGAACACTGCAGTCCCCTAGAAGCCTGCAGAAGGGAATTTTGTATTGGATTTGGAAAAAACAGATCTATTGTTTCTGTATCTTACTGCAACTATTAGAAAATTCATACAAATGCTTTAATCAGCCTGCTCATGTGTGCTAGGAAATGGGCTCTCCATATTAACCAGGGAAATGTCAACTCAAGGCTATGGGGGCTGGTGCTAATAAGGTTAATGAATAGCTGGCCTGAAAAGCAACAGATGGGCCTAACAGAGCGGGAGCCTTAATGGCATTTGTAATGCCTAGGGTCAACTGCAGTTTATCTTCATTTTTTTCTCATTTAAAATATTCCAATGGAATAATAAAATAAGTTTAAATTTTCCCCACAGGGAGATGAAATTTATGCAGCACTGTTTATTGAATATCAATGTGTTTGGTTATAAACAGAGCACTGCTGCACCACTGCTAGAACTGTAGTTGTTGTATATTTGCATTTGCAGAGGAATTTTTCATTTAGCTGATTTGAAACAGTACTCTCTTTTTATCAATTGCTGCTGCAGAACTGTTATGGGTGGTTTTTGTTTGTTTTTTTTTAAATTTGGTTTTGTTTTGCTGTTGTTTTTTTTTTTTTTTTGAAGACAGCTAACATAGAAGGTCAACTTATGGCTTTATACTGCAGCTAGATACATGACCATTATGCTAAATTTGCATAGAGGAATTGTAAGGGTAGAGTTTGAATGCCCATTTTGTGGTCTCCCCTCAGATGACAGAATTCATGCTCATTATAATAGGATGTCATACATAGCATAGGGTAGAGATGACAAAAATGTATGGTAGAAATCATAAATGTTTCTAGATAAAGCAGAAAATGTTTCTGATCAAAATATATTTGTTGGATCTAAAATAACTTCTGTGACCTTGTAGTCCTTCATCTCAGATACACCAGTCTTTAATCAGAAGAAATAATCTGCACAAGGGGCAATTGATATAGTCCTCTCTACTCTAAATACAGGCTCAGGGTGATGTTAAACTATCCTTATAGCACATCTATTGCCTGAATTTAGTCCACAAGATTTAAGCTCTCATATCAGCTAAGGCAGTGAAATATAATGTTAAGGGAGGTTTTAAGACTTGTATTAACAAACAGTTTTTGAATAGGCATTGTTCTTGGGGAAAAAGAAAACACTGAATTCTAATTTAGCTTATGCCTCCCACAAATAGCTTCAAGTAAACAGATGGATCCACAGGAGTTTCATTTATTAAACTCACTTTCCTACTTTGCAAATACATGGGAATAGTTAAGAACAATTTAAGTCTGGGGCAAGACTTTTTAAAGCACTTAATCTTGAGCTAATGCTGCAAAATTTTCCATATCAAATGCTTTTGATCACTCCTCTTCTGCTCCCTTAGTGCTCCCTTCAAGTCAGTGTAAAAACTTCCTTTGACTTTAATGGGGGCAGAGTTAGGCCAATACTGTGGGCTTTTGAAAATCTCACTTTATGTGGATTTAAAAAAATATTATTAGATAATTCATGATGAAAACCATAGATTTAACAGTAAGTTTGGGCATTTCAATGATTTCAAAGTATCTGATGAAATTTGTCTCACCCAAGTCTAGATGCTGAAAAATTAGGTGTCCAAGTCAAGGCCAGCCAGCATGCTGCTGTTCAAGACAAATCTTCCTACTGAAGTTGTCCAGAAAAGAACAGAAGACAGAATTAGTTATTTAAGATGTAATAACTGAATTAATTTTCCTACTCATTGCAAAAAAAAAGAAAAAGGATTTCTGTTATGATAATCTTGACATTTTGAGATGCAGGAATCTGCTTTATAATATTGTCAATTTAAACAGACACAAATGATCAAAAATTTCAGACGTTGGTTGAATTAATAAATAACTTAGTGTATTTTGCTTAAAGAATATCATATTCCACATACATTATAGAATGTTTCAAAGCTAGTGTCCTGGATGAGAGATTAATATATATCTAAATAATTTACTAATTGTCCTACTATTTCTATACATTTGGCAAAAGTAAGAAAAATATTACTGAATAAATTATGTAATGAATTTCATAGAATTTGTCAAGTAATATTTAATCTGGTTTTCTCACAGATACTTGTGGTCTGGAGTAAAACTCATCACATAAATTCAAGAACAGAAACATCTAATTTTATCATAGAATGACCTAAATCTGCATATTGGTTTGTGATAGACCTGTACTGCTTACTGGTCTGGGAATAGGATCATCCTTGCACTGTACATTATAGTTGCAATGAATGGCAAGTTCTGTAGCTACAGCATAGAGGAGTGGAATCTACTCGCCTTCCCCTTGAGCACCAGAGAACTTATGTGCTTATTGAACAGGTGATTTTTATATTCTTTCATGTTTACTACTACCCACTGACAGCCAGTCTGTTCCAAGTCTGGTTTAATGGAAAGCAGTTTCACTTGAATTCTGAAAAATGCCATTGCTTTGTTCCCTGGTGTATCTTAGGAAGTCCCAGTTTTATTTAATTGTACAGATGACATCAACTTTTCCCTGCCTGCACCTTCTATCTTGAGAGTATCGCCTGTCCTCTGACTCACATGAACATTTCCTTTATTTGAATTATTTTAAGTTTGCACAAAGCAGTTAAATTAATTGAAGGAAGTAGAAACTGAAACTTTCATGTTAAATTGAAAGTCAGGTACAACGTAGAGGTCTCGTACTTCTGAAGTTCTAATTGCATTCAACATGAGTTTGGGGGATTTTGTAGGAGGATAGCTTTTTTTATTTATCCTACCTGCTGACTTTTCAAGAGAAGAAAAGACACATTTTTTGCTAATGGTTATTTTTCAAATACTAACTTAAAAAAATTGTGCTCATTGATCTGTGATTTCATTATTTTAGATGGCACAGACTATATTTGTAAGCCTGTAAGGTGGTAAGTTTCAGAGAGGGTTTTCAACTTCTAAGTCCAGAAAATCAGTTGACAACCACATGAGAACAAAGGATAACCAATTTGCTGAAAAAGAATGTAACCAATTGCTATCTCATAAATAGCTGTAGCATTTTTAAAAGATAAGCTTTCCTTTTTTTCCTTCCCACCCTCCACCCTGATGGCTTTATGCTTACCTAGAACTCTGCATGCATTAATTTAATGTATAAATGAAGAGTCTTCTGTACAGTTTTTGTAGTTCAAATCTGGAAATTGTTTAGCATTAGAAAATAACACATGTTGCCATATGGAAAAATATAATGCTAATGAAATCTGATAGATGGCACTGTTGGATTGTTGATAAACTATGTTCCTGACTCCTCTATTACTAGCATTCAGAAGGATGTTATTGCTTTTTAAAGAACTGTTGCTTTACAAAGTTTGATAGAAACACATTTATTTCAGCCTGTATTTGCTCAGTAGTGGGACTCAATGTACTGGTCTGGTTGCTAGTCTGTAATTCTCTCCTTTTTCTTTCTTCTAGAGCCTCTCTGTATCCCATTAAGACTTGCTATGCTCATCCCAAGGGTGTGGGTGTTTCTTACCTCACCGCTTCTGGTTAGAGCAGAGATTTTGGGAACTAAAACTTTGATTCTTTCTTCTTTTGTTATAAGTCAGAGCATTAAACATTTCATCACACATTCATTTCATATTCCATTTATCCTTTTCTTTGAGGTCTTTCTTGACAACCACCTCCTGTGGGATTGCTGGCTACTTACAAATGAATTGACTATGATTATCTGAAGCAAATTAAAGGCTAACTTGTCCAGCTTTTGCACTAACTTAAGATCAGACAAATGCAAAAGCACTGTTGGAACTAGTTCCAGGTAAATCCATTGGATTTCATTTGAACTAAAACCTAATGCAGCTTTTGCAGGAATATTAGAATGAGAATTTTCTTGATGTATTATCTGACATGCAACTTGGATTATAACCAAAAAAAACTTATGCCAAACAAAGAGCAGCAAGGAGATGAGTCATCTATCCTTAAATATATAACAATGTTGTTGAGTAATAGCTACATTAAAGAGTTATTTTATGCACAAGAGGGATTCTGTTATTGAAAAATCTTCATACCAGTTGTGAATTCTATGATTGTTATGGCAATAACAAAAACTAAAGCTCGACAGAGACTTGTTGAACATCTGTTTTGCAATATTCATTCTGTTTGTGCTGTGTCATTTATTCTCACTCTTCTTAGCACTGCAGTGAATAAAATTCCACAACAAACTTCTAATATAAACATGTAGTATTATTAAATAGTTGCTCAATTTTTTCTGTTTTAAAATTGACTACAATTGTGCAATTTCTGTGATTGCAAATAATAGTGAATGTACCTAAAATCAGTAAATGCACTCATCCACCTTAGAAGATCTAAGCAGCACACTGAAGGATGTAATGGATTTAGGAAGATAGAGTTGCTATAATTACATAACTTGAAATTTATAATGCACAACTAAAATTTTCCCTGATGATAATGAAAAAACAAAGTGACAAAAACATTAGTGATTATCTTCTTTCAGGTCTGAGATATATGGGAAATATAAGGACAACTCTTCCCTATTGTGAAGAAAAATTGAAAGAAAAATGTAAAGCAGAAACTATCCCTGCAAATTTTCTCCTGGAATGCCTTTCTCCCTTTCATTTCTTCAAAAAGCAAAAGGTTTGTTCTGCTGGAAAACAATTACAGGACTGTAAGAACTCTGAACTTGAAAGCTGTTGGGAAGCCCAGGTATGTCTGTGATGGTCCTTTGCCTGCACATTTTCTCCGTGTACTGAACACTTTTGTTCTCTGTCAGACATCAGCCAAACTCTTCTTGCTTGGTAGCAGCTGCTGGATCCAAGGTTTTGGGTCTTAAATGGTTTTAGAAGTCCATGAAGGTGTAAATGGGAAGAAAGCACTATTATTTTCCTGTGAGATAGGAAATGTGATGCTGCAAGTCTTGTTTTAAGCCAAGGCTGCCCCCTGGCCTGTGCATTTGGCCTTTGGTCCCCGACAGGTTTTTGGCTATACACAGTACCTGTGTGGGAGCTGGAGAATTCAGATATACAACAGCTTCTGCCAAGGCTTGTCCATTTCCTGTCTGTACATCCCTTTACACAGAGTTCTTAGGGGAATGAAGTAATACTCAGTTATTTTAATAGATTTTAGAGATTAAAAAAGATGTTAGTCAGGTACAGGAATAAATCATGAGGACTGTACAGACATCTGAGTGAAGTACAATTTATTTGATTTGAGTCAAGTCACCTAGAGAGAAGTAAATTTTATTTCAGCTAGATGTATTTGTGCAGAAATAGGATATGATTATTATTGGTGTTTTACAAGCATTTATAATTTCATGGCTGCACCAAGTTAGGAGGCTATTCCAGGAATACAAAAGACTGCACCTAATTCAGTGATTCTATTCCAAGAAAATCCTCTAATGGTACCACATGATAGAGCAAAAATCAGTTTATAATGAAAGTTTGAACTTTTGATGACGTGAAAAATAGTTTTGCTGATGAATTTTGCTTCTTTTATTTCAGGGGATATTTTTTACTAAAAAATTAAGTGTTTAGTAAATAAAAATGGATTATTGGGGCAACATCCACTGAATGTGGTATAACTCCTTAATATACCTTTTTAGTAGATCAGATTTGTTCTAAAGAAATGAATCTAAAAAGTACATCTACTGATTACTTAAGAAGTAATAGAAAAAAATATGCAATTGTATAGTTTATGAGTTTGGTGTTTTGAACATTTATGCTTTTAAAGAAATAGTCTGAGAAATGCCAGTTTGTGTCTGTTCTAGACAAAGATTTTAATCTCCACAAGCACATGTAATAGACACCTCTCACCTGAATGTATTCTAGATGACCAATTGCACCATTTGAAAAGCACTGATGTCTCAACTGCTTCCTTAACCAGATGCTTAATGTTCAGGAAAAAAAAAAGTAGTAGTAGATTTTTAAAAAATCGACTCATTTAGGTAGAATAAAACAGGTTCTAGGAGTAATTGGGGACCACTTCAATGCCTGTAATAATTCATCAAGGCAATCTTTTTGCCTAATGATCCAGCCATGGTTGCAAATTATAGCACCATTGTAGTTTCAGCTAGCTTTATTTTTAGAAAAAGAGAAAAAAAAAAGATGCCTTAGTAAGAAAATTATTTGGTATTTAAAATGATGGTTTAGTAATTTTAAATATTTGAATTATATTTAATTTCCATTGATATCTTTACTTGTCATCTCAAAAACATTTCATCCTTCCCTTGAAAGCAGATAAAGCTTGAGATGTCTTTGTCCAGTACTTTAAAAAAGGGAAGAAGAACTTTCCAGTACCTTATGTCAGGGATTCAGATGATTTACAAGAGATTGCCTGTAAGAAGTTCTGTTTAGAACTTCATTCAAATAGTCATGCAAAAGTTTTCTTTACTAAATGAAAGAAAATGGGAAACTTAATATCAACTTAATAACTGTGTCCCACTGCATACGAATGAGTAGGGTAGAGATGACAGATATGTGGTAGAAATCATGAATATTTCTAGCTGAATTTATTGAAAGAAGACATTTTTGTCACAAATGAAGAGAGAGGCTCAAAAGATGGTAAAGTTTGATGGTGCCAGGAAAATCTTCGCTCTGTTGAGGACACACAAAGCTGTAAAGCACTTCAGTGAGAAACACAGTGGAACTGTTAGAACCACAAATCAGAATTAGGTAGAAAGAAATATATTTTCATGATTTGAGCCTTCTACAAAACATAATTAGTCCTTTTACTTACTGAAGGAAAATACTGAATGTGAGACAGCTTCTTACAAAACTCATGATTTTGGGAGGATGAATATCCAAAAACTTGAATATTCTAATAGACACTTGATTTGGAGATTATCTTCCCCTTGAAAAATATGAAATGCAAGAAACAATTTCTTGCTATTTTAAAAATTGTAAGCCACTTGAATGACTCTAAAAAGTACATCTACTGATTACTTAAGAAGTAATAGAAATAATTTGCCAGTGGCAAAATATATTCTGAAAAATTTTCAGAAAACATTATAGACTAAAACATTACCACTTCAGTTCATTTTTTTCTCTTAGGAATGCACTCAAGAATGTATGAAAATACTTAAAAAATTACTTTGGTTACTCTGTTCATTTACTTACTCATCATTATTAGAAAAATGTGTATGAAAAACATTTGCAGAAGGCATGTCTGCAAAGATTGAAGCTTGAAATAAAAGCCTCTATTATTCAGACTGAATTGAATCAGACAGAGCATCACACTTGCTAAGTATTTCTAGATTTTTTTTCTTTCTGCTTTGATGTTTTAGTGTCCACTTTGCCACTGGAGATCCAGGGGATGTAACCACTTATAGAAACAAGAAATAAATTTAGATTTTATTATTAAACATGAGCTGCTATGGGGTTGAATGATTAGCATTAAGAATATTCAGATGGATATTTAGTCTGACCTTGCCATATGCTGCAGTTTATTTTAGCAAAATTATTTAGATATGGATTAGAAGATTTCTGCTTGTGATATGATTGGTTGAAACAATAGAAAAAGCTGCTGAAAAGTTCCATGTCAATATTTTTTTAGAAGGAATAAATAGTCTTTGTGTAAGTATTTCTCATTTTCTCCATTGTTTAATTTATACTTTTATACATTTATACTTAGTGATTCTATTTTAAAATACAGTTGGGAATAGTTAATGATTTTGCCCTTTATCCAGGCCTAATAAAACTACTTGGTTATTGAAAATAGTTTTTAATAGAAATCTTAGAAAAAACATACCATATGAAAACAGAAATAATCTTTAAAAATAGGTGGTTTTTTCCATGAAAAAGGAAAATGCATAAAATATATAAAAATATGTTACAAGATTTTTGCAATGAAAAGATGTCATCTCATTGTAATTAAAACCACAAAGTGTCTTTCGAGAAGTAGTTATGCTTCGATTTTGAGTATAAGGAGAAAATCTATTGTATGATGCTTCATCTCAGGATTCAGAATTGAGAAGGATATATTTGCTGAGCAGCAATACTTCCAACTCCATTACTTTTTCCTTTTTAAGCCTTTTATGACTTTTCCATAAGAAAAAGAAAACCACAGTTGTTGAAAAATAAGGTATGGTCCAAAAAATAGAAACTTGTACATGACTGAATATTTGACACACTTTGCCTTTATTTCTACTTCAACCAGACTGTGGTGGGTTTTTCTTCTGTTTTGGTTGTTTGTTTGATTGGGTTTTTTGTTTTGTTTGTTTTTTACATTTTATAACTCTCTTGAAGCTGAAGGAATATTTTGTAGGAGAAAATGGCTGTGCAAAAGTCCAGGCTCCCATCATCCATTTGTGAGTCAGTTCTGATCCTTGCTTTGCAATAAAACATTTAGTCACCTTTCTCCCAAAGCTTTACCAAGACAGGCTTGATTTTGGTGTAAACAGTGACATTATTGAGTGGCAAATAATCCCTGTGACTCCTGTGAAAGCTGAAAGTCAGTCATTTCTCATAGGAAGGCTGATTGCTGCCTTCTCTTTTCTGCATCCAGAAAAAGTGCCAATTATTCCAACTTGAACACACACACACACACACACACACACATGCACTTATGCTACATCTCCTTTTAGAATTAGAAGACTACAGCATTAAATTAAAGTTTAAAAGAATTAACTACAGATTAATGAAACAATTTGGCTTGGAATCAAGACAAATGTGAGAGGTTTGAGATGGAATGAATAGACCTGTCTGGTGAAAATGAAGGAGGTGATGTTAGTGTGGGGGACACTTTGGGCTGAAAGAGGCTGAAGAAAAGTGGCCCTAGCCTGGGAATGGGGAAAGACCTATAGGACAAAGCAGGTCAGGGATAAGATTTCAGGATCTGAAGGAATAATATCTTTGGGAGCAAGAAACTGAATCCTAGACTGGCTTGAGTTGTAAGGGACCTACAGCCCCACCCTGGATTAGGGTTGGTGTTAGGGCAGGTTGTTTACAACTTCCTTGGTCTTGAAACATTGACTCTGGGCACTTCTCATCTGAACATGTAGGGGTAAAGATGAAAAGCCTCTTCTCCCCTGCAGGGGACTGAAATTCCTCCCTTACTCCTCAGCACCCCAGCATGTATGAGCACTTACCACTGCTGTTCTTCTAGCCTTGCATGGTTTCTTTTGCTAGCATAAAAAATATATCTTTAGTTAGAATCTCATGGAAGTTTTGCAACATTAAAAATACCAAAATAAACCTCAAACCAAAATGATGCACTAAACTTCACCAGTAAATGCCTCACCTTTCTAAGAAAAAGCATATTAAATATCCTAAAGGGAATTGTGTTGAAATAAAAGGTCTGACTTCTATGTTTTTGAAAACTGCAAGAATAGAGGTGATGGCAAGAAGTTGTAATATAGCTGTCAGGAAACTAAACTACACTGAAGACCCCCAGATTCTATGAAATAACAACAGACACTGAAAGAGTCATGGCAAAGCTGACAGATACACAATGCAGGGAATTTACTGATTATCTGGGGAAGATAACAAAACACCTGCTGCTTACTAAAGTCCACTAGCTATCAGCATTAAAGAAAAAAATTCAAAATATTCTCCTCATCTGCCTCTATTTTATGATTCACTTCCCCATAATTTTCACAGAGATATGTCTAAAAGCAATTGCATACATTCCTCTTTGCATACAGAATGACACAAATGAAGATTACTTAAACTTGCTATTCTGAGAAAAGAAGGCCCTTAAAAATCTGTTTTGAGTAAGCTCCTCTATACAGAACCATTTTAAGTCTCTGATCTGTCCCTTTTGGAGATGGCATGGTACATTTACCATAGCTTAAATGAAAGGTGTGCTTATGGATTTTTCTTTTAAACAGCAAAATTAGAAGGGAACAAAAAAAGGGCTGAAGAAGATTCGTAGGGTAGATTTTTGTACCCACATTCATTTCAAGTCACACTTTTGTCTATGAATCTCAGTGCTGCTGGAATTCTTTCAGAACATTGGTCTGTTACTCACATGTGAATGAAGATATCAGCATCTGGACAGTGTTCAATGAGTCTGGAAATATTTTACTTTAATAGGTTTAAAGCAGAAAAGCACAGGAAAAGACCTCAATAACTTGCTTGCATGAGTAGAAACTGCAAATGCTTTTTGACCTTGAATACTACTGTCTCTTAATAAGTGTCATTTTTAGGAGACTGTCTAGCCCAACCTCATAGAGTTGATTTTCTATTCTGGTTTCTTGTTCCTTTTTTTTTTTTAAACTGATTGTTAGAACATATGAATTGGGTGGTCTCTGATATCTCTTTCTATTCTAAGTGAGTGTCCTGAAAGCCAGTCAGATACAGGTGTTTTAGAGACAGTGGGCTGCATTCTACTGTTTGGGGAAAAAAGTATCTTGTGTAATGTGTGTATCTGTGACAGCGATGTCAATCATTTGTGACTCTTCTTCTGGAAGACATTGTGAGTTATTGTGAGCTAGCTGCTGCATCCAACATGGACCCTCAAATATTAACCAAGACAGTCACAGGGTATGAGGTTGGATTAAACACTTCCTTAAGAATTTTTTTCTATAAAATCCCTTTTTAAAGTGTGTTTGTCAAAGTCTTTCATCCAAAAGATAAAACTTTTTTATTAATATTAGTCATTTAAACATGGTTGTAAATATGAATTAATTTATGCACTGAATTTTAGCTGTGCTCTTGAGTTGTAGCTTATATCCATGAAATCTGAAGTCACACTGATTTTAAGAAGAGTGAAAAAATACCACTTAACTAGTGAACAGTAGAATCACAGTTGTATTAATAGCATTCTTGGCTTTTATGGTGTGAGCAATATGATGAAACCAAGAACCCCTAACTGGTCATTTTCCATGGGGACTGTACTGGTGTCACTGCCCAGGCACCTGCAGTGGGGACTGTGGGACAGCCCCTGTGAGGAGAGGATGGGGCTGCCCTGAGAGGATTTGAGGCAGCCCCAAAACAGAGCTGGCACTGGCCACAGCTGGGCCCATCAGCAGTGCTGGTGCTGCCTCTGTGATAACGTGTTTAACAAAGGGTAAACCCACTGTGTGTCAGCTCTGCAAGAGGAGTGAGAAAATATCACACAGCCATCGGTATATCTAGGTCAGAGAAGGAAGAGGAGGAGGAGGATTTTGAGGCTCTGGAGCAGAGATTTCCCTGCAGCCCATGGAGATATGTCTGTGAAGCAGGTTTATCCTGAAGAACTGTAGCTCATGGCTGGACCCACACTGGAGTAGGGGAAAAGTGGGAGACAAAAGTAGCAGCAAATAAGAGCTTTTTAAGGACATTCCCTGTCCCCCTGCAGCACTCAGGATGGGAAGATGTTGAAGAATAAGAAATGGAGAGGTGAAACTGGGTGGGAGAAAGGTGTTTTAATTTTTATTTTTTTTTGCAACAAATTTTCCCCTAGTCTTTATCTCAGTCCTTGAGCTTTTTCATCATGTTTTCTGTGCTCTTGGTGAAGAAGGGTGAAGGTGCATGTGGGTGGGCAGCTGGCAGGTGCTAGTCATTGTCAACCAATTGCAGAAATGTTTTCAAGTTTTTCTTCTAATGTTTCTGTAATTGTTATGGTTTAACCCTAGTTAATTGTGCCTAGTTCTTAAATTCAGTCAATAGCATGGAGCAGTCTTCCCACATTTGGAACTCACAGGTTCAAATTACATCTGTAGGCAGAGTGGCAGGGCAGGTCTCTTTCTCTTGGCAGTGTTCAAAGTGCCTTAACACCTACCTGTCATTATAGCTAGGCCTCACTGACTGCTTCCTTGACTATCATGGAAATTTTAGATGCATCAAGAATAGAAAATTAGCATTAATTTACAATGAAAATGTTCTTTTTTCATTTCCCCAAATGTGTTGGTGGGATTTAATATAGTTCTAGCTGCAGCTGCAAGCAGAATCCCTTATAATGATTGACTCTGCAGCTGGGTTTCACATGCCCTGTGTAGGAGAGTCCTTACAGAGTTGCAATTAATTTCTTTAAAGGTGATCGTGGTTTTTTGGCACATAGTTATGGAAAATGCAAAGTGCCTTTTTGGTGTCACTGTGGTTACAGCTAAATAGCTGCTGTTGAATGCTTTTATATTCT
This sequence comes from Leucosticte australis, assembly GCA_025504685.1. Lineage (NCBI taxonomy): Eukaryota > Metazoa > Chordata > Aves > Passeriformes > Fringillidae > Leucosticte > Leucosticte australis. The sequence goes on along the minus strand of JANIJU010003063.1, from coordinate 17,695,518 downwards.
GGCCCAAGTACTGGGTGTAGGGCTATTGTACTTGATTCTGTGTTACTCCTGCCTTGGCAGCGCCCCCGTTCTATCAGGACAGGTGTATGCTGCACATGACAAAATGCAGTTTCTAAAACTGACTTCAGTGAAAAGATTGTCTTAGATAATGTGGCCCTTACTTTTCTTCCACAGGCTCCCCAGAACAGCTGTGACCTCATTTGTAATATGTTATCCCTATTATTCACATTACAGTAGTGCCCAAGAGCCAACAGAGAAGTTTTCTTTGTTCCAGATGTGATATAGAGAATAACAGACACTCACTTGAGGAGCTTACAGTAGGGATTGCAGAGGCCTTAGATACCCTATGAGAGGAATGACAAACTGTTCCAACCTGAGATAGACTAAGAGAACCCAGTGATCTGTCCTGTCCTTCACAATAAGCCTCCTGTAACTCCACCTGACACTGCTGTGAATATTCAGTTCAAATCCACAGGCAAGGGCAGGAAAAGGCATAGCACACACAGTGGTGGTGTTAGTAGATGTTCTGTTCTGTGCTCTTTGTTGCTTTTTTACTCTATTTTAAAATAGAAACAAATACATACGCGTAGGTAGACACTTTAAACTGAGAATATGTTTAAAGAAATTTCTCCCTGTTTTCTGTAATCAACAAGAGTTCTGACATTCATTGCCTAATATCTGAATAATGTTAAGTCCACAATGATGTATTTCTGACATTCTGGATTTTCAAATAATATACTGTAACACTGAAATATTTTTCTTTGCCTTTCTAAGTAACAACAAGAACAGTTATTAATATTCTGGAAAAGCACACTGTTCAAATTTGGACAAATACATAAACAGGATTTAAAAGATGAGAATTATTGATGTCAATAAAGAAATTCTTAATCAGTGTTACCTGACTATTTATAAATTTGGGTAATAATTTTCAAAAGTACTTTTCAAATAAACAACCTAAATTTAAAGTTGAATTATTTTCTGCCATATTGGAAATACAGAAGAGATTATTCACAATTTTTCACAACTTAAATGATTATTTAATGGAGAATGCACAAGATTAAAAGCTTTTTTCCACATTCTCCTGGGCATATTGATAAATCATGCAAGTAGTTTTATATCCTCTAATTTTCTACAGTGCATGTAGAATCACCTTCAGTTTACATTTTTTTTGGTGGTTAAAAAGTACATTTTTCTTCATGGTTAAGTGTTTCTTTCTCCCTCCTTCCACATAAGGTTACTGGAAGTAATGGTTATATCTAAGAATGACAGTCATCCATTCTAGGAGGAGTTACCCCTGATAATGGTTATTTTACATTCAACTCAATTTTCTTATTCATAATAGCAAGCAGAATAACAAGAATAACAGCATCTTTTACAACAGCTGCCATAAAAACTAAAACCTGCTAGCTGTTACATTAATAAAGGAGAAGATAGAGAACAGTTCTAAACTAAAAATGGTTCAAGTGCATGGAAAATTTGAAGTATAATTTTTTATCAATTGTTTTTGCAAATGAAGGGTAGGGGGGTAGTTACAAGATTTCTCTGGAGTAGCTATCTGCAATACTAATGGTTTTTTAGTTTGGTTTGGTTTTGTTCTAGTTCTTTTTTTGTTTTTTTTTTCAAAATAATAATCTGTAGTTTTACTCAGTTTTTCTTAGAAAAATATTTGATTTATTATTCTTCAGGTAAGAGTTAAAGATTTTGTGACCATCTGATAAAACTGTTGATAAGCAATACAAACCTTAAAGCAGCAACACTTATCAATACTCTAACATGTTTAAATTAAACTATTCAAAGGATGTTCTGCTCTTGATGTCTGTGTTGAACATGAGAGTAAGGGGACTACTCTCACTCCCTTCTTTCTTTTTAGCTCCAGGTTGGTTCAGCTCTTACTGTATAAGAGGGGCAAATATTTTTTGATAAACAGAAGTAAATGTCAGATGATGTGTTTGTGTCATGTAATCCTTCTGTACCAAGTCTTAGTTTTCTTACAGATTAAGGGACGATTCATATATCACTACTTCCTTATCTGGTGATTCACCAATATTGGTTAGAGAACATTATTTTATCTTTTCCATCACATTACTCTATGTTAAACAGTGATATGTTTTGTAAGCCATGGATTGTGTTTGAATCAAAGTGCACAGCACATTTTGTACTTCCATGAGATTTAAAACAAAGCTATGAGACATCAAATTTTATATAAAGTCTGTCTGTCTGATGAAACAAAGTTTCTCTCTATTAATTAAATGCCAGTGATTTGGCTTTGAGTAAGAATATCTGGATTGTGCAGGCAATAGTAGTAACCTGCCAGGTCAAGTGATCTTACAGTAACAAAAAAATGTTTATTTTTTATGGAGGTGTTTAAACGTACTTAGGTAAAAAGACATTAAGCAACTCAGTATCATTATAACATACATATAAATACTTTTAAAATAATTTTGCAAAGGTTTTATTTTCTCTTTATTTAATTTTTTGCAGTAGGAGGCTGAGAATAAAGAACGAACCCAGGCAATGCATAGAATGCAGGGTGCAAGAGCCAAATTTTCAGCCAAACACCTAAGTCTTCTTTCCACCATGTACATTAGGCTAATAATTCTAGCAGAGCCTAATGAAAAGGAATGTCTGAGGTAAGTATTATTACCCCATGGGGTGAGAAGCTACAAATCACTGCTTTATACAAGAGCAGTATGTCCCTACACAATGTCACTGCAAGGTTTCCAACCAGGAGAAATTAAGATACATTAGTTCTTGTATAAACAAGATGTTGTTTAATCAGACAGTTCCAGCTTCTGCTGGATATTTGTGTTGCACTGCATGTGGTTTTTTTATGTATAGTACAAATCCCAAGCTAGTCTGCTGCACAGGGCACAGCAGAATACCTGAATCATTTCGTGTTTGTGTGTAGCTACAACTTCCCCTGCATTCACAGTAGTGTTTCAGCATGGATGTTTTTTGATGCATTCTGTTTGGAGCACACTAATTTGAGACAAACTTGAAAATGAAGGGTTTAATCTTCTCATCTAGCTATTGTTGATTTCTCTCTCCCCAGAATGGCTACAGTATAAAGCTGTATTCCAGAAGTGAAGGGACTTTGTTATTCAGGATGGAAGTTCTGAATTAGACAAGCAGGAAAGTTATTAGGAGCAGGATTGTTTCACATGGGAAAGCCTGAAGCTGTTGTCTGACTTTTGTTGTTATACTTTTTCTAAAGGAAAACCCAAGGACTTTCAGAGAAAAAAAGAGGTGAGGAAGTGTTGGATGTTGGATTGCATGAAAGACAAAGGATGTGTATGCAACTTACTGAGGGTACAGTGTAAATAAACACTGTTGCTTCAAGGCATGGGGACTGATGTATATAAATATGAGAGTACTGTGGAAAACAAAACAGTACTCTTAGAGGATATGGTACTGAAGATTGGTAGCCTTAGGAATGGATTAGTTAAGAGGTTAGCAAAGTGTGGCTTTAATCTTGTCTAAGAATACTAAAAATATCCATCCAATCAATCTAGTCTTCAATTTTTGCTATTAACAGTTTAATATCTGATAGTCCTTGGTTTGGGAACTATGTTTTGGGGGCTGGTATTGGAAGCTAGCCCTGCATAGTCTGTACATTACCTTTTATTAATTGCAGTCCTTCCAGAAATGGGGAAAAAAGTAGTAGCAAAAAGATGAGCTACTTAGGAAGACCACCAACCTCACCACTTCCTGTGATGTATTCTCCATGTAGGCATTTTGGCACCCACAGCTGTCATGTTACAGATGGAAGAGGATACATTCCTTACTGTTGCTTACCTGTATTTGTTTCTGGAATTGCTGCTCAGAATTTTTTGTACTTTCCAAACCTGCAGATGCTGTCTGCTTTCACAAACTCCTCTGATTTTGAAACCTCTAATTCCAGAAATTTAATACATTTTGAAATGTAATATGACTTTCATTCTTACACTCTGTTCAAAGGAATATTCTTTTACTTGTTTGAAATTGAACTCCTACTGTTTTTATCAAGTACTCCCTGTTCTTGAACTGAGGAATTTAGTCAATTTCATTTTGTATTTGTCTTAGCCACTGACCCCCTGAGTTTTGTAAACTTTGATCATATCTTTTTTCCATCTGCTTTTCAAACTGGAGAGCCAGAATCTTTGGTCTCTCTTTGTAATATAGCTGCTTTATTGTTTTTAGCAAATCAGATCATCTCCAACATTGCTATATCCTCCTTGACATGCAGAGACCAGAGCAACACACCATTTGGGATATGGACAGACACCTGTTGGTTTTATATGACATAAAAATTATACATTTGTCTTGGTCCCAATATTCTTCCAAATATCATTTTGTCTTTCTTGGCTGCCATTGCATACAGATGTCATGATTTCAGTGAACTGTTGATGATCTCAATGATCTCTCCTGAATTGCAACAGCTACTTTTGTGGTCAGCATTGCACAGACATGGCTTTGTTTATTTTTCCCTAGATACAGTATTATCTTATATTACTCTACAGTGAAGATTATCTAACACATCTTTCACAATATCTTCATAGGCAAACTTGGGAACTGTGGACAGTGAGATGGATGAGAACTGACTGAATGGCAGTCCCCAGAAGGCCATGATCAAGGACATGATAATGAACAAGGAATAGCTAGAGGCCTGTCACTAATGGTGACCCCCACGATTCAACAGTGGACCCAGTATTGTGTAACTTATTCATCAATGACTTGGATGAAGGGGCAGATGTCCTCACCAAGGCTGCTGATGACAGCTGGGAGGAGTGGCCGATGCCCCAGAGTGCTGTGCAGCCCTCCAGGATGGCCTTGAGAGGCTGGAGAGATGGACAGAGAACTGAAATTCAGCAAAGGCAAATGCAGGGTTGCCTGGGGAAGAAGAAACTCATGTACCAGCACAGGCTTGGGGCTGACCTGCTGGAAAGCAGCACCGTGGAGAAGGAGCTGGGGGTCCTGGGGGACAACAGGCTCTCCATGAGCCAGCCAGTTAAATCCTGCCTCAGGGAGCATCCAGTCCTATTCTGTGCTTACACGGAGCTTCACACAACATGGAATCTGATTCTTGGCTGGACTGCAGGCACTGTTTTAATGGTAGTAAGTATTTAGGAAGATGACTTGAATCATGAAAGTATGGCCCAAATTGTCAGCCTATATGATCTCTCTGTTCACTTACAGCACACCTTTAATGTCTTTGTGTTTCAGTCTAGTGGCTTGACTGTACCACATGTAAACATGCCATCTCCTGTTTTAAAACTAGCTTGCCTGGGGGCAGACAGCAGTTTAGCCATGATAATTGGGTCTTCCTGTTCTCAGCAGCACCTCATGTGTGCCTTTCATATCTCTTGCAGCTTTGGTACCTAAGCCTGTCTCAACCAAATTTGCTACAAAATTTCTAGACAAAGATTCAGAGTAGACTACTGGAAAAATAAAATCCGGGTTTCCAATAATACATTTTTGTCTGTTCTTTAACTCTGTGGATGCTATTTTCATTCTTTTTGCATCTCAGTAAGGCTTTTAACATATGCTTGATTCATAATTGAGAGCACTAAAGGCAATGGCTGCAATGCATATAATAGCTAACCTGGTATTACGTGCTGGGGCATTAATGTGCAAGAATACCTAGCACTAACAGCTATAGAAGGCAAGCAGTCTTTGTTTTAGATGGAAATTGCAGTAAAATAATATAAGGGAAATGTTCCTTAAATAAAAGTTTTATTAGTTTTACCAGCACTCCACATTTAAATACTGTAAGTGATAAATTTGGAAAAGACTTAATGTTTTTCTATTAAGCTGTTATGACTCCCTTCATCTTTTCACAATGTAACAGTTTGCAGACAGAATACTAAAGTCAACTGTGGATCATTGCTAATTCTGTTAACAGGATGATTAAAATGACAAGAACATCTGCAAACAACTGTTGCTAGTATTATTGCTGTGCCTGAAAGCTCTACTGTTACTAAAGATCTGACAGTGCCTCCATTACTAAATCTCATTGTAATCCTCATTGGGTTTAAAACTGGAATTCATATTCTCAGTCCAAAAGACAGTTTTTTGACAATATCTGGAATTAGCCATATTTTAGTTACAGACAAGTGAGAGATCCACAAACACTTGATATTTTTTAAGATACATTGTATATTCTAGAAGGATTTTAATGCTTCTAAAATGATTCAAGTTGGAAGGTTTTTATGAATATCATGCATTCTTGGTTATCCTGAATAACAGAAAAATGTGACCATTTGAAATTACAAAGTATATAAAACATGCGGATGTAGATTCTGCAGATATTTGCACCTGTACTTAATTTCTTAAACATGAATACACCCTCCCTGTTGATTTAGTGAAGCTGTTCAAGCGCAAAAATTTAAATGAACATACAGATTATTTTTGGTGGTCAACAAATTGCCCTGTTGCTCCTGGAGAACTTTATTTTAATCTCTCTGGAAGCCAAACTGTCTGCTAAGAATCATGCTTAATAGAGTCTGATTGCACACACTGATTAACCTCAGTAGACCCTGATTTCACTATCTAGATAACACAGATAATATCACTGTTTTTTATTAAATAGCCTACAGAGAGCCAGTGCAGGAGCCTATAAGCAAAGTGGTGTCCTTTTTTGAATTACAGATTTGTATTTAATGGACTTTCCAGCATAAAGGCATATGAATATTCTTTTGATACATGTCAGAACTGTCAGTTTCCCAAGGACATTTACATATATATGGAAATATATAAGGTTTCCTTTCTTTCTTAGGAGAAAACAGGTCAAGAGCATTCTTAACGGTTTTACTAACCTAGTTATGAAATGCTGGTCATCTAAATTAAAAGACCAGATTTCCAGAGATTCCTAGCACATGAGCCAAAATACGACTAGAAAAGAGAAAAGGCAATAATTTTTCCATTTCATTATTGACAGTATGCAATAAAACATAGTTTTTCATAATTATTTTCAGCTAAATTGTCACATTCAGATTCAAAGTATATCTTAATAAGTGACCCAAATATAAATGTATGAATTGTCCTATAAAGCACTTTGTGCTAATAATAGGAGATAGAAATCTCTTACCAATTCGAATTCATGTGCAATTCTGCTGCAGATTTATTTTAAGAGTGAGAATTTAAATGGATGACAATTTGTATCCAGTTCAAATGATAGCTGAGTACAGCTGATATATACAGAATATATAGAAAAACTATTCTTCTAGTCTGGTCAACACATTGACTGAATCCATAAGAGAGTGAAAAAAATTGTCACTATATGGTTTTGAGTCACTAATTGAATTTTATTTGCCATAGTTTCAATATTCAGCCAAATGACCCTCACCCTTTTCTTAAATGTAAGCAGCCATGAGTATTATTTTATTGGAGGACTGTAGCTAATCCCTCTGCTTGCAGTTATCATCTAATCCTGATTCTCCTCAACCCTACATACACCTCCTAGGAAGATGCTGAGCTTGCATATTTGTACTTTAAAGTATTAGCACAGCTCCAAGACTGTCCCATAGTGAGGAATTTTGTCAAAATTGAAAAATCAAATCTTGTAATAGGCAGATTATTCAAAGAAATTTTATTACAGGTAAAATTAGAAAACCTGCAGTGTTTTTTGTGGCTTTAGATTTTTTTGCCATTCTGTGTTGCTCCAGTGACATGAATTTAAAATCACATCTAACAACAATTGAATTGGGTCAGATTTTCTTGTATGTTACATTTCAAGCTGTTTACCCCTTTTCCTTCATGGGGTTAAGATGTATTATACTTGTGTGATCATGAACACTTTTCCATGTAATTTCTGGATCAAGTTTTGATAAAGTGTACTTTTAAAGTTTCATCTTGACTATTTTTTTTTTCAGCTAAAAGGGCTTTAATAAAGGTAAACTTAGTGAGGAAAACATCTAGAAGAAGAAACTGTAACCAATTTTTGATTCTTTTTAGTTACCACCTTTTCTTCACTGTTTCCAAATGGTGTTTGCATTCCAGGGCTTTCCTATGCATTGGTCCTCGTGCTTTGACCTTGGCTTCAAATTCTCCCACCGGCCTTTGTGTAACTTGAAACAAGGATTACAAGCGCATTACTAAAATTTTCATGGGCAAGCAGAAACACATTGATGATTTTGAAATCTAAGCACATAAATTGTTAGGAATAATCCTCTCTACAGTGAAAAATGTCCCAGAGCTGTTTTTTCTAATCTGCTTTCTTATTACCAGGACACACTGTAAGTAATGTTGTGCAAACAGAATGAAGGTATTTAAAGAAATTCTGATTTAAATTATCTTACTTCATGCAACTGGGTCACTAAGCTGCTTGGCCTTCATTTTGTTACCAGTCAGTAATAACGAGATGACTGCACAGCAGCTTTCTCATTTAAAGTGGAAATAGGGGTTTTTGGTCATTGCTCGTATCACTAAATTTGCTCTTAATTGTGAGGAGCTTGGTGTGGATCTTGGCACAATCCAGCTTTTTGTATTGGTGGTTGTTCCTCAGTGGAGCAGGAGTAAATGACTGCTATGCTTTCTGGTGCAGAGGAGAGGGTGGATGGGCTAGAAAAAGGTAAAATCAGTTATTGAAATTTGAAGAATCCAGGATAAACCTGTGTTGTGACAATCCTACAGAGTTTGGGTAGCATAAAAAATATGGACATACTAGAAACTGAGTTTGACAGGAAATAATTTCTACATGGTTTTGTTATTATTTTGTAGTTTGTTTGTCTGGTTTTATTGATTTTTTTAAAAAAGTGAATTATTATTGTGGAAATCCTCTTAGATAATGGTGCACGCTAGTTCAGTCTGTGATCAGGATACACTTACTGTTGTCAAGCACTGCTTTTGGGATTTTGGAGGGAAAAGTGCTTTGCAAAGGCAGGCATTATTTAAATAGAAAAAGTCTATTTTCTTTGTAACTACTTCCTTCACTGTGTAACTTTTTACTTCTATTTTTTTTTTTTTTTTTTAAATCTGACTTCAAGTCTGATACCAAACGATCGATACAAGGGTATTGTCAGAATTGGTACTGTATTGTCAGAAATGGTTATATAAATGTACTGAAGGTTTATGCAGTTTTATACATATAAGCCTCATTGCAATTAAATACAGACATGTTAAATGTTTTATATTTACATACATACTACAGTATGAAAAACTAAAACACACAAAATATTTTCATTTCTAAACAAATGAAAAATTATTTTTTGAAAAACAGGTAGAAAACTATTTAATATATTGTGTTATGGTATAACTGGATAATCATCCTGACTCCCAATCTGAGCTAAGCAATTTTTCACTGCCTTTGAATATGATGCCTGAAACAAGTAATAAGTGAAGGATGAAACCCAAAAAGAAATCTAAGCTGAAACTCATGCTGATCTCTACAGAGAGTTAGGAGCCTTTATGCTTTGATGTTGCTTTAATCCACTTTTCTCCAGTTGTCAGATATAAAACATCACGGGGCACATCATGAGCTCATGTAATTTGTTATAGTGCTATTGAAAGTTAATGGAGCTGAAAGGCCAGCTGAAGGTCTGGCCCTATAACGCTTCAGCTAATGTACACAAATCTGTAGAGCTGAGCTATTACAAGTCTCTTCCTCAGGAATGCCTTTCTCACTTTCCCACTTGCATTTACAACAGATAAATTGCGTCAGATTTGAGGAAAAAGGGTGATGTCTTCTGCTAATTAGCTACCATAGAACCAAATGAAACCTGAATTGCAAAGTGTAGAAGGTCAACTTCTCCTATGCCTATTCTGGCATTCACAGTCCTCCAATTTATATAATTTAGCAAACAGTAAGAAGCCAGCTTTAACTTGAAATGAAGTTTCATAGCCCTAGCAATGGGAGTTGGGCAATAGCTTGTAATGAATCACTACCTACTACCATACCACTGGTTTTCCATGAGTTGGAGATTGTGTCATGCCTCCAGGAAACTGAAGACAGCAGCAATTCAAAATCCATTTTAACCTGACTGACAGAGAATCATGTATAAGTCAGCTTTCTGAAGAAAGCTGGCTGTTATCTGGTAATGTAACTAGGAGTGCTGTCTTTTTCCTAAAAATATACTTGCTGTACTATTAGCAGACATAATTTTCTTGTATTTCATTTAATGAAATACTGAGGTCAACAGTGTGAGGCTCCACTAAAGCATCTGCCTGATCCTGCACTTCTGTCACAACAATTGCAGACAGGGCCACAGGCTGGGGGAAAGCAGCCCAGCAGAAAAGGACCTGGGGGTGCAGATTGACAAGGGCTGAATATTGGCTAGCATGTGCCCAGGTGGCCAAAAAGGCCAATGTCATCCTGGCCTGTGTCAGCAATTAGTGTGGCCAGCAGGACCAGGACAGGGATTGTCCTCCTGTACTCGGCACTGGTGAGACCACACCTCAAGTGCTGTGTTCATTTTGGGCCCCTCACTACAAGAAAAACACTGAGGTGTTGGAGTGTGTCCAGAGAAGGGCAGCAGAGCTGGTGAAGGGTCTGGAGCACAAGTCTGGTGAGGAGTGGCTGAGGGAGCTGGGGGTGTTTAGCCCAGAGGAAAGGAGGCTCAGGACAGACCTTGTATCACTCTCTACAAGAACTTGAAAGGAGGCTGAAGCCATGTGGGGATTGGTCTCTTCTCTCAGGAAACCAGCAATAGGACAAGAGGATATGGCCTCAAGAGGGAGGCTCAGGTTAGACATTAGGAACAACTTCTTTGTGGAAAGGGTTGTCAAGCATTGGAATGGGCTGCCCAGGGAGGTGGTAGAGTCACTATTCCTGGAGGTATTCAAGAAATGACAGGACCTTAATGCCATTGTCTAGTTGATAAGATCATAGGTGGTGATCACTCAAAGGCTGGACTTGATCATCCTGGAGGTCTCTTCTAACCTAAGTCTTTCTGTGATCCTGTGATATTTTATACTCAGGAACCTTAGATTGCCAGAATGTCTGAATCAATATAATCTGTGGGCATACTCTTTGCACCCCTTCCCTCCTACTTTGCAGGACATTTGGGTGAGTCACAAGTATTGTGGTTCATGATTTCATCGTCATGACCTCATCTTTGAAGTCCAGCTTCATCAATGTACAAGTGTGTTTTCACTTTGACCGGAATATAGCTCCTGAACTTCATATGTGCTCTTTAATGAAAAGAAATGCTTCCACTGAGATTGTAACTTGATTTAGAAATTAATTTTTGATGGGATTATAACTAGCAAATAGAAATTGAGGGTTTTTTTAATAATGCTTCTGAAGACCATTGAAACTTTAATTACATAAATTCAGCATCATGATTGAACAGTCATACTAGCAAAGGGTTGAGTAAGCTTGTTTGGTCTGTGTCCCATGTTCACAATCTTTAAATACATGTGATGTTTACGAAGGTGAAACAGGAAAAAAGAGCCAAGCTCAAGTCTTGTGTATGTCTTGTTTCTCAGCAGCTCTCAATATTTTACAGAGAGAATAACATCTTGATAATTAAATTGCTTCCACATCTGTGCAATGGTGTCAGCAGGATATTGCCATATTGCATATGTTTAACAAATTACACATAATTTGTCTTTATATTTTCATTATGGAAATTGCATTCATATTATTCATCAAGAAGTACTACCATGTAAGAATGAGACAAGAAAATGGAATAATAAAACTGGTTTTGAATACTTGCAGAGTACATGCATTATAACAAAGACAATAAAAATCCTGCTTTGGCAAGTTACAAGAGAAATAAACAAAGCTGACATTCTGACTAAACTTATTAATGAAAAAATTATTTACTTTTGTACTGTTGGAAGTGTTTATAGCATTAAAAGATAGAAAAGAAAATGCAGTCCAAGGGGAATGCAAAACTTCAAGGTTTGATGAGGAGTGAGACTTGATGGAACAGCAGTGAATATGCCACAGAGCTTAGGGGCATAATTTGAGTTACTTGAAATTGCAGGTTAAATTTAATTGTGATTGTTATCAATTGTTTAGTGAAAACTGGTTTTTGATAAGTAAACCTCTATGGGTTTTTTTGGATGGGGAAGAGAAGTAAACAAACCATCCCAAGAATAATTTCAAATAGTGATTGGTTAAAAAAATATGGAAAATAGTCTCTCCTCCTCTGTGTGATGTAATAAAACTGTTTTTCTTTCAAGTAGCTTTAGTCGATACCCTATGTCTGTAACAAAGAAAGAGATTTTAATTTTTTTCTGTTGCTCAAAGCTAACAAAGTACACAGAGCTGATACCTAGAGGTAAGGACAACAACACCTGAGAATACAGTTCCTTATAGATTAAGGCAGGTTGCTCTGTTTAAATATTTGCATGACTGCATCCTCTTAATTCTTATTCTATCAATTTGCATCCAATTTAGAGTGGTGCCTCAGGTGCTCATTGATTTTTGTTCTCTGTTACCAGTCTCCTTTCATTCTGGCACTAAATACAAACAGAACATAAAAAATGCAGTGTTCCCTGCAGCTTTTCCTAGTAAATAATTTTATTACTTGGCATTAATCTAGACTTTTAATTAGTGAAGAAGTAAACTGATGAAGGCATCTCTCTCTTCATACAGCAGAAGATGGGTAGATACCACAAAGAACAGAAGCTAAATTTGGTGGATGGAGAGGAACAGCTCTGATTTCTGTGGACATGTATATACCTATGCTGACAGGCTCCAGGCAGCAACACAGCTTGACAGCAGATGAGGACAGGTTCTGGTCTCAACAAGGGCACCTACTTAATGGTCAGCACTCAGAAAGTGCAGAAAGCACTCAGAAAGGGAATATGATTGCAAGGCCCTTTGGAGAACTTGGCTTGGCATGAGATGGTATCTTCAGGAGTTATCGTCTCTGCACTTGGTCTCTAGTGCCCCTCTTGGAGACACCCTTGCTCTCTCCTCTTTTAGGAAAACTAAAGAGGATAATATTCTCTAATATAATCTTCTATTATCCATAGAAAATTACGGGTTTTCCTCATTGAATGATTTTTTTTTTTATCTTTGGAAAGCCCCAGTAAATTAACGTTCCTTTAATTTTACACTTAGAAAAATTGTTCATGAACCATAAAAGAGATAATCTGGACTTAGTCAATGGTGATGCCTTTTCCTATTTTATGGTCCCGGGCCTAAATTCTGGGAATGGTGCTTTGGGGGTTAGGTTTCTTTCCTTTTGTTCCTTTTTATTTATAGATTTTTTTTCCCATAAGGTGCTAGGACACATTAACAAATGGGTACTTCAGACAACAAAAGTGGCCAAGCTCAGGGGAGGAGAGCACCTGGTTGCACTTCTCCTATCTGGGAGTTCCTCTCCGAGGAGGGAGATACCGCAGGAATTGGGCAGGTAAAGGACGGGGCTGCTGGCGCCCTTCCTCTGGCTTCGGAGGAGGATGGAAGGAGCTGCTGCTTGGGAAGGGCATTCGCTGCTGCCGCTGGAGTCCAGCCCAGAGCTGCTTCTTCTGCCTCTGCTTGTGGGAGCAACCACTGAACTGGGACCTCATTATCACCCCTCTCTAAAAGAGGCACTTGTCCCCATCGCTCGGGTGCGCGGGATCTTGGGCTCGCCTCTCCCTGCCCTGCTGGGAGCCGGGTCGCTGCTGCCTCGCCCCCGCTGCTTCTTCAGCACTGCTCTGAGATTTCACTGCACTGTAACCCCTGTGTACCCCCTCACCCCCTGCCTGCTGAGTCATCCTGCCATTCCAGCTTGCTGCTTCCGAGAGCCCTGCTGGGGCACCGGGACCGGCTGCCCTGGGGTTTGCGGAGCAAAGCCTCTCCTCCCTCCCTGCCCGTCTGGGCCCAGCCGCCATTACCGGCTGCTCCCGAGCCCGCCCCACAGCGCCCCCTGCAGCCGCGGGGGAATCACCGCACCTGCCCCGCCCGCCGGGAGCAGCAGCGCCCCTGCTGGCCGTGCCCGGAACTGCACCAGAGGGGAAGCGCCGGCCGGAAGGCCGGGACCGAGTTCCGGGCTCCGTTTGTGTCCGTGCCAGAGCTGCTGCTGTTGGTTTGCCTTGTTATACACACTAGCAAAGAACTGCTATTCCTATTCTCATATCTTTGCCTGAGATCCCCTTAACTTCAGAATTATAAAATTCAGAGGGAGGGAGTTTACATTTTCCATTCCAAGGGAGGCTCCTGCCTTCCCTAGCAGACACCTGTCTTTCAAACCAAGACAGTCCTCCTTGATTTTGTGCTTCTTTGCTAATGTAAAGTTGCCATAGCGCTGTTATCTCTCATGAGCATTGTTTTTGCAACCTTCTGGGGGGGAAAGGTGCATATCCACATCATCCTACTCCAATGGAGAGTTATTATGTCAGTGAGGCAGGTGGTCAGAGCCTGTACAGAGCGGCTCCCTATTTATTCAGCCCTGGTGAGACCACACAGGATGTTCTGCGTCCAGTTCTGAGCTCCCCACACAAGAATGACATTGAAGCAGTTCCAGTGAGGAGGGTTATCAAGAGACTTAGGTAAGCAAATGATGTGAGAGGACTGATACTTTTCAGTCTGAAAAAGACAAGGCTAAAGGAAGAGTGCTTGTCTTTAACTCTTGAAAGAGAGGTTATAGAGAAAATGAAGACAACCTTGGTTCAGAGGTGTATGATAAAAGGACACAACACAGTGGGCACAAGCTGTAGCAAGACAATATCTAACTCAAAGGAGGAAAAAATACATTCTCCAAGAGAATGGTTAAGCTGTGAAAAAGGTTGTCGAAGGCTGTGGAGTCTACATCTTTAGATATATTCAGAGAGTAACTTGACAAGGCCCTTAGAAACTGAACAGAACTTTTAAGTTGATCCTGCTTTGTGTAGGGAATGCATAAGATGACCTCCAGATGTCCCCTCCAGCAGAAATTATTTTGTTGTAGTGTGACCTTTCCCATTTCCCAAGCTGTATAAGGACAGAACAGGGATCTTGCTACCTACCTCAGAGTACATTCTTCCTCCCCCTCCTGGGTAGATTGGTATCCCACATAAACTTCCCAGTGGTACTTCACCAACAGCTGAACAACAGAGATAAGTGAAAGATTATAAAGACCTGATTTTTAACAGATAGTCAGCATTATTAATGAGCACAGCCCAAGATGGGGGGGGGGGAAAGCCTTTTAAATTCAAACTAAAATATAGAAATATTTTCACTGGCTTTGTTCTTTTCTTTTTGTGGGGAGGAAAAAAAAAAGTGAAAACCAGTGCTATAGCTATAGCTGTTTTCCCCTGCATATTTAATCCACCATTACCTGCATATGAATTGTGCACAAATGAAGAAATGAGGGACATAAAGCACGATTGTTAACACTTCAAAGAAGATTCTTCATCACTATGGGAGGCATCAGACATATATCACTCCTCCAAATCCTTGAGAGTGAAGATCTGCAGCTTAGAATTCAACCAGTGGCTTTCAGCTTTTGACACAGACTGCCTTTATGAAGTAGAATTGAAGGAGTTTGAATGCTTGTAATGGATCCCTCTGAGAAACAGTATAATTGGTATGGCATTGGTCTGCTCTATTCCCTCTGCCTTTAGGGTAACTACTACATTCTCAGATTTCCCTTAAGATGAAAGGACTTTGGCTGACAGATGCCCTATACATTGAATGCATTGCTATAATCCAAACCTGGATGAGGAGGAAAAAAATTCAGTTCCCCTTGAGTTTTAAGAACTGTGAATCACATATCTGAAGAGAAATAATACCTTTCTAGCTATAAGTCAAACCTATTTCCCCTTTTCTTTTATTCACTACTGTTAAATCAACACCTTATAGAGGAAGAAATTGCTAAGAGCTACATTGCTCAGATGGATGTTCATGTGCATCACCTTTTGTTTCAATGGTGTTTGGATGTTTAGCTCCAATTTTCTCCTTTTACCCAAAATACTGTTGTCTGAATTTTGTGGCATTATGCTGTGAGAGCAGCTGAGCAGCACATGGAATATTTAGCATCCTTTCACTTTGGTAAAAAGTATTTTCTTCTTTTCCATACTTTTTCTTAGGCTCCATTATGCTTATCTAGTTATTATTCAAAACATATTCTTCTTACTAGTTCTTATTTGCCCTTTTTTTTCTTTGTAGTTTCATTTCTATCTCCCAGTCAGCTTTTTGTCCTTGACATTTGCATGTTGCATTCTGACCTTATCTCTTTATGTATTTCTTTTAACTATTCCTTTGTTTCTGTTTTTCTTGTTTTATCTTAATCCATCTTTGCACCTGCCTCTTCTCTCTTTGCTGATACTCTAATTATACTTTCTCTTATTAATTCTAACCTCTCTTTCCATGCAGAAAATGTCTATTTGGTATTTCTCTTTGGAGTGATAAGTCTGTTTTATATCCTACATCCATTTCTGTTTTGCCACAGATCCTTTCTAGGGAGGATGAGAATATGTCAGTTTCTTGCTTTCAGTTACATGTGCTCCATATCCATATATTAATTTTCCATTTTCCTATTCCTTCACTATTGGTCTCTGTTCATCTTCTCCCCTGCAATGAGTGAAATTCCACTGTATAAGTCAGCTATCAATAAGAATTATATATTGATGATAGTATCTGATTTGTTTCTATTATGCATAAGTCAAAAAGGTCAGGTAGAAATACAGAGACATTCACAGATGAGCAGAATGTTGTGCTCTGCTCTATACACCAGTACAGACTTTAGACTGGAACAGTAGTCTGGATAGATTTTGAATGATTCAAGGAACTGAATAATTAAATTAGCCTGGCATTATCATGAAGAAGCTTGAGAAATGCAAAGGATAACCAAGCAAAGCAAGAGTGTAGAGTGTTTGCCTTTTTGAAGATAATGTTTCTTCCCTGAGATTTTATTTTATACAGTCAGGATCTCTGCTGGGTTATCTACATGAAATAAAGTTTTTTTTGCATCTAGCTCAGACTAGGTCGCTTTTTGAAACAGATGAGAAGGGTTTGGGTTATCTCAAAAGTTCTAAAATGTGCTTAGTATTAGAGTAGAAATAACAGTGATCTCTTAATATATATGAAGACCTAATGCTGGGACACAAAATTCTAAATCTAATAAAGAAAATTTCACTTCACTGCTAATGATTGGATAATTACAGTGGAGTTCAGAACAGAAGTCAGAGGCAAAGAAAAATTGTAACAGGTGCAGAGGAAAAAAAGGAGATGGCAAAGAGCACACTTCTGTGTCTTGATAGAATTTTTCTTTGTTGAATTGTTTTTCTTAAGTTAGAAGTACTCTTTTTTGTGGTTTGAGTTTATTTTATCAGCATCTTGCTGAAGTACAGAAAATGCCAATTATTTCTTCTTTTTTTTTGCCTGAAGTACAGTGTACTTTAAGGAATGGCTTTCAGAGAGGATGGTGCAAGTGCATCATGCAAGTATTTGCTAGGACAAGTAATAAAGATATTGTAAGGATGAAAGTTACATCACTAGAAAAAAAGTTTATTCTATCCAAGAAAATGTATATACTGCAGATTTTCTTCAAAAAGCTTTCTTCTTGTAGTTTCATTGTTAATTATAAGGCAAGCATTGTTTTGATGTTCTAAGAAACTACTCTGAGAGAATGAGAACACAATTACACTCTTCTGTCTCTGTAGACAAAAGTATGCTTGACATTAGAGCCCAAGTGCCAGAAAACCTATACTTTATTTTGTCTTTAAAATTTCAAGGATTTCTTCATAGCAATTTGCATGGTGCTGTGTTTTGGATTTGTGACAAAACCAAATCAGAGTCACCAGTGTTTTAGCTATTGCTGAGCAGTGCTTAATGGGTGAGGGCCTTTTCTGTTCCTCCTGCTAGCGAGAAGGCTGGGGGTGCACAGGAGGGGACACAACCAGGACAGCTGACTCCAAGTGCCCCAAGGGATGTTACAGGCCATATGGTGTCATGCTCAGCATATAATCTAGGGGAAGATCATGGAAGGTGGGAAATTTGGAGTGACGGTGGTATTTTTCTTCCAAAGTAACTGTTATGTGTGGAGCCCTGCTTTCCTGGGCATGGCTGAACACCTGGCTGCACATGGGAAGTGGTGAATGAATTCCTTGTTTTGCTTTGCTTGGGACCACAGCTTCTGCTTTCCCCAATAAACTGTCTTTATCTCAACTCACATGTTTTCACACTTTTACCCTTTTGAGCCTCTTCCTTAAACCACTGAGGGGGACTCAGTGAGCATCTGCATGGGGCTTAGCTGCCCTGTTAAAGCACAGTAAATACTGCAATCACAATGCACTTCAACTTGAAGATGTGGTCCCTTTATTGAGTGCCTGAGAAACAAAAATATGTGATCCTTTCATAATTTAATCACAGTAACCTGTATTAATTTTGGCAAATAGGTTAGTAATTTGAACTAAATGACAACAAATAGTCAAGAAACAAAGGCAGAAAAAGAACACAGTAGAAAAGAAGAAAGGAAAAAAATGTTGAAATACTTCAGAAGAGATTTCAGTCTCCTCTCTCTGGTGCCTTTGTTTTCCTCTCCTTCCATTATCTTTGGTCACTTGTCTAGATCATGGCTCTTAGAGATGTTCAGACAACTGACAGGTCCATTAATTCCTTGAGTCCATTGATTCTCATTCTTTCTTTAAGGGCATTGTCAGGAAGGTATAAAAATTGGTAAAGCTCTTTGGCTCTTGAGGTGCTGGCTTAAAACATTCTTTTACAAGATGTCCAGTTGTTTTAAATCTGCAGCTACGATACCATGTAAGAAAAGTTTGAGTCTTATGCTGTTTTTTGTTTTTAATTTCTTCCCCCGAGTGGTAAACAAAAATAACTGTTAGAAGAACTGAGAAAAGTACAGACCACTGAATACTCCCTCTTTGTGGAGTCTTATAGACCAGTGTCAGATTATTAGCATTTTTCTTTATTAGGCACAGCAGTAAATGTATTTTACATTATTATTATTATTATTATTATTATTATGTTAGCATCCTTGAAACCTCTATCCCATTGATTAGATTTGAGCAATAATTTTGAAAGTTATTAAGAAAGCAGTAGCTACAGGACATGAATATGCAACCATGTGGTATGATCATGTGAAAAATTTGGGAAACCTGTCTAAAGCAGACAATATTTCAAAGCTCACAGAAATTATTTCAGATCTATCCAGCTACTTATTACAGGAACATTTCATATTTGTTTCAGTACCCTATTTGAAGCATGTCAAGAGTGTGCTGTCCTTCCAGTATCACCCAGCTCAGTTGTACAGTGTGACAGCTCACTCAAGGTCAGGAAAACAGTGTGTGCTCTCTAAAATACAGGGAAAGGGTTGGAGAGAAAGGGAAGGAATAGGGAGACAGATTTCCTGGTTTAGGTTCGCATGGAAGCTCCTGACACTGGGATGATTTGAACAAGTAATGTCCTGGCTTTGGTGACAGGGAGAAGCAGCATGTGCTTGGAGATAAGAACTTGGTTAAATGTGACTGAACATCCCCAGGCTCAGTCCCATGGCAGTTTATCTGAAGGTAACTTTTAATGTATACTTCATGATCACTGTTTTAGTAAACTGGAAAAATATTTCTGTCTTTAATTTTGTCAAACCTTCTGTGTGCCCTGCAAGGTCTTGTCACTGATCCAGTCCTGATTCTTAATAATGGAATCCTTCAATCACGTCCCAAAGTATTTTGTTGAACTTTTGATTCATAGCATTGTATAATTTTGGAATTGCATACAAATTATATAGCTTAGGACTGCAATAATAAATTATTGCTGACTGGTTTTCCATTTAAAACTAATGTTATAAGTGGCTTAGTTACAGTAAAATTTGTATTCAGGTGCTCAAAAACATTAATCCTAAAATAAAGAGCTAATTTAATAATAGATTAAATGAACACATGATCTGCTTCAGCACAGTAGGTGATCAATGTTTAATATACCCTTGCTAGGTTTATGTAAAGTCTAGTCACACCCTTCATTAAGATATGTTGACAGAGAAGTTCATTTAGTTGGACAAATACCAGGATTCAAAATCCAGCTCTTAATTATGTTGTATTATATATGGTGAGTGAATAAGAGTGTGGACATTAGCAGTGAATAAGACTGTGGACAAACTGATTAACTGCAATTAAAATGCTTGTGCATCTGTAAGACTATCCTACTTGTCTGAAAATGAATACTGCAGCAAAGCATTTACCCATAAGCTAACTGTATGCAATGCACACTGTAATTAGCAAGATGCATGCTTTGTTTTAATTGCTTCAAACACTGGATCAAACTGCAGAAAATATTACCTGAATGATTGTAACATGTTCATTTTCTTCATCATAAATTTTGAGTTGAAAAATAATATCTCATTGAAGAAACAGAAGATTGGAAAAGAAAACAAGGGCCACTTTCTTACTGTACATACTTACCTGTGGTAATATCACTGAAAATATCATGATAGCAACAGTTTTATTCATAGGATCTCATGAAAATGCCATTTCCTACAAAATGAAGTATTATTAGACATGTCAAATGTGTAAATGGATTTCCATTAAAACACCTCATAATTACCCAGATTTAGTTTCTATTGGAAATAAACATGTATCTGTATGACAGAAAACTGTAGTGTTTGGGGAGAGCTCAAGTGTTGCATGTGTGTATATGTGTGTGTGTGTGTGTGGGTGGGTACAGACACCTCAGAAAAAAAATCCTGACTAGTGCAGAAAATGAGGCACTAACTGCAGCTTCACTATTCAAATAAATAACAGCTATCATTGCATCTAACCCTTTTGATAATGGCCACCCAATTCCTTGGACATTGAATATTGAAAATTGAATATTACCAATTAGATTCAAAAGCCTGCAGTGTAATTAAATGAAACTTACATAAGAGCATCTCTACTCCCATTTAAACTGCATGAGAATTAAAGAATAAGGAGGCAGACAGAAGCTTCTCACAAGACTTGTAGATACAGTTTTTCCAGACCTCTGAATTTAAAATAAGGTGAATGAATAAAATCCCCTGACTAATACAAATTCACCCTGTCTGCCTGGGAGAGAAAGAGGCACCAGAGGCTTGTCATATCTATTGTGCATTAAGTGAAATATTTCATCAGTTATTTCTGGGTAATCAAAAGAGCTTTAGCCCAAGTGTAAGTTTGCTTCATTTGTACCCTATCACTTTTATTCAAAGCACTTCCTCTTTATCTTCCCTTTGTAATAGGAACAATAAAAGAAAATGTAATTTATGCAGGAATGCAACATTTACAAAAGTTTTTAGATCAATAAATTTAGTTTTCATGACACAATGTAAAAGGGATTTGCTATATTGCATGCATGAAAAATGCATTGTTTAGTAATCATTCTGATATTATGTTGTTCTAAATGCAAAGCTTGATGCAACTGTGCTATTAAAATATATTCCAAAGAATATCCCAGGGGTCTCTCTTGTCATTTTGGTTGAAGCTGATGCATAAATTTCCAGTTGTAAAGAAATACTCTAAGTTAATCTTCTCAGGAAGTAGCTGAATGGTCCTCATGAGTCCTTGCAAGGCTTATAAAGACAGTTTCAGGAAGAACTTTTTCTAGCAAGATGTGTATTATATGAATTCAAACACATAATTCTACCTGTAATTATGCAAAACTGTACTCACAAGTCCAAAGTCCCAGAGTATTTCAATGTAGGCTTCACAGATCAGAATGGAATCTTGAAAACACAAGAAATAGAACTGAATGGATTAATTCTGTTTGAATTTTTATTGTAATTCAAGGTGTATTCAACCTAATTAAATATCTCAAAAGAAATCCCCTTTTATATACAAAACTGGGTTTTATCTAGCAAGACAAACATCATCTGAAATGAAGCAAGATCTCTACTGGCATAAATTTGGAATGTAAGTTCTGTCTTAGTGTAATTTTACACAGTTGAAACTGCCAAGAATTAATTATTTATCATTTCCCTGCTGCATTTTGTCTATGGGATGACACGAATAGGAAAACTCTGGTCATTTTAGCAGTGCTTCATCACCCGTGAAAAGTATCAGGCAGCCAAGTATTTTCACACTTGACAATAGTGATCAAGGAAATTAACACCAATTTATATCACCAAATATCACAGTGATACTGTGGACCAATAGGCTTGGGGTTTTCTCTGAAGACAAAACCTGATCCTCTTCTGTGGAATCCTTCCAAGAACAGAAGAGAAACAAATATGTAGCTGTCCCTACAAACAGGACATTTGGTTTGAATCTGCACAGTCTTTGTATATATTGGTTGAATATATTGGTTTCTCAAATCCAGAACTATTCTATGAAAGCCTAATTCAAGGAAGAGATGAGCCATTATGAAAGATTATTAGCACTCCTTTTTTATCCCCCTTTAAAAAAAGTCCTCTTTAATTTTTGCTTTTTTAATATTATCATAGCACTGTTTTCCCTTCCTGAAAGCTTACAACATTTCATGCATCTCACTCCTTCCTCCTCCACCCTGTAATCCTTTGTAAGCATATATATGCCCCTTTTCTCACAGATATTCCCTCTAGCATGGATTATTTCCTTTCCCTTTAATCCTCACAGGCTGAGGATGCTGCACTTAACAGTCTTACACAAGTTTGCATAGAAAGCCTCTGTTTAGTTGATGTGAGTCACATGGCTGCCAGGCTAGCTGGAGAGAATTCAGGCTGGATAAAAACTGTGTATTGTGTAGCAGGGAAAAATGACTAAATTCACATTGTCATAGCAAATGAGGATTAAAGCCATTTCATTTATAAATGATGTAATTATGTGAGACTCAGAAGTATACATTCAGGGTCAACCAAAAAAATCCCAGATACACACAAATTTATGAACCTACCTCTTGCTAATAGACCAAAGTTATTACTGCCTCCAGCTCACACTCACACAGCACCACACTTAGTTACCCCCTTGCCATGGTTTGACCTTGGCGCAATGCCAGTGCCCCCATGAAAATACATTCTCCCTGGTGTCTACTGTGAGATGTGTTCAGAAATAGAGCAAAGCAGGCTCTAGCTTAGGAATAAAAGGAAAAAAAAACTTTATTAACCTACAATATATAAAAGAAACACACAGAACTCAGGATGAAAACCTTCCAAACACTCCTCCTCCCCCCACCAAATTTCTAACACATCACAGTAAGACAAAACTGTGGATTCTCCATTCGGTTACCACCCCTCCGATCACTAACTCTCAGTCTATCTCCACCTTTCAGATAATCAATTCTCAGTTCCTCAAGAAGAGAGGAGTCCCTCTTGTACCATAGGCTTCCCCAGGAAACACAGTTGAAACCTCTCGTGTTTCCATGTCACACGTGGCACCGCCCTGAGAACATTTGCCATCGCGATATCTTCCTTCCATGCCCAGTGCTCTCACCACTGTGCATGGACCAGAGCTGCTTCTAGGGTTTTCCTTTTAAGGGTGCTTTGCTCAGTTCCAAAAAGAGCACAGTCTCTCACTTTCAGGACACCTGTCCCCCCCAGATTTCACCCCCTGGGGACGAGGGGTCTCGAGAACAGAGAGATCTTCTCCTTCACCGAAGATCGAAGGCACCACCACCCTCCTCACTCGTCATCTCTGTTCACGCACTCCTTCACATCACATCACATCACTGCACTCTCTTGGCTCCGAGCCATTGCCTCCCCCTAAATGCAGTCTCTGTGTCACAGGAAAAATGGTTCCGTCCATGGCTATACAAGAAAAGTCCAGCTAAAGGCCACTCCATCATCTCCTCTCACCTAAGATTCTTCTTAGCTTCTCTTGGACATCTTTCACTTGCACAAACTTGCATCACACTTGCCTATTTCCTGCTATTCCATCTCTATCTCTCTCCTTCCTCATTCAGCTCCAGGAGGATCAGCATTTGTAAGGTTTCTATAATCTAAGAAAAGGGTTAAAATATCAGGCTCTGCCCGTCCAGAACTCCCACGCTGCCCTGCCAGGCACCTTCTCGCTGCAACCCCCTCCCTCCTTTCTCCTTCGCGGCCAGGCTGTGCTATCAAATTTCAAGGTGGCACTAGCAGAGGCACAGGCTCCCTCTCTCTGTCCCTCAGGGGGTGGGGGTGGGCTGCCCGATGTCTCTCAGTGCTCCTCCACCCTTCCATCCTGCAGAGGCCTTCACCTCCCTTCTCTGTCCCGGCCCCGTGGCTTCCCCTCCCCTGCCCTGCCCGCAGCTGGGGAGGGGAGCTCTGACCCCTTACACAGACAGAACCCAAGAGAGCTTCCCCCTGAGCGTTATCAGCTTTTAACCCTCCTGTGTTCTCAGAGGTGTTTCCATGTCCTCAGTGGCCACACCAGGTGCCAATAGTCAAATCTGAGCACCTATTGGTTTGATCACAGCATCCCAAAAAACTGACTTCCTCTCAAACCAGGACACCCCTGGTAGCTGCTTAATCCATTGATTGTCCTCTTGCTCTCGGAGACATGGGCTGTCTCAATAACACAACCAGAGATTATTTTTAAAAATATTAAAAAGGAAAAAAGAAACACTTTAAGAAAGGGAAAAATGGCTATTGAGAGGGAAAGAGAATTTTAGAAGTCATAGTCACTGCCTATGTCATAACTGCCTATGCCTTATTTTATTCAAAGACATGCTGAACTCATTAAAAATAGACAGTAGAAATTGAATCTTATCACAAAAAAAAATTGGTTGTAATCTATGAACCCAATTGGTTGTAATTTATGAACCCTATTTCTTAACACATACAAACTCTTTTTAAAATCACACTTTACAACATAATTGTAATTGTAACAAGACACTCCTGTGTGTGAAATATGAAATATTATTTCATACCTTATTGCACCAATGGCACTTGTCTTTAACTGCATGCCAGGCAAGAAATTATATTCCAATATTCACATCTCACAGTGTCATCTTACTTATCCCACAGTGTCTTTTGGTTCACATATTTTCCTGCATTCTCAGCATTTCACAGGCTACTCTGAATACAAAGGAACAATGCAAGTGCTCAAAGCTCCCATTGGAAGAGTATTTTAGACCTCATCCTGCAAATGTTTTGCTGAGGTTTTTTTCCCCATAGTTAAACTAAGAAGAGTTGAAAGTTTGAAAGCTCATGAACCATTTTACAGTTTGTCCACTAACTGCTTTCATTGCACAAGACCATTTTTACTGTTTTTTGATTTTTTTCTTTTTGTATGGGTTTTGTTTGTCTGTTTGTTTTTGAATCCCAGTGTTCTGACCTGTTGGGATAGTAAAGAGTGCTTGTGAGGCTTTTCTTTCAGAATGTGCAGATGATGTGCAGATGATGGAACTAACCTCACTCTGAAAGCCTGGTCTGAGGAATTCCACCAGACCCTGAGCACTGACATGCATCAGAAAGATTTGTCATATTCTGAAGTTTAAATACAAGGCGTTGCATTTAAATTTGGAGAACTCATCTGAGTTTTCCAGATTATTTGTGGAGAGCAAATACAATTTATTTAACTGGTAAAACCTTGCAGATCTACAGGAACAGAAGCAATAGCCACACAGATATAAGTAGTAACAAAATGTGTGGCATGCAAACTGATTAAGAATTGGTAAATCTAAAGAGTGTTTTAAGTTGTCAGTATTCATTTAACACAATTTCTAAGAGAACTGGATCTAAGCAGTTCATTATGTAATTTTTTGAAACTAAGTAGAACTTATTACATCTTTGCCCAGTTCTTTCCAGATATATGTAGTTCTTTTTTAATTACCTAGACTTTTTCTCTGCTTGAAAGTTATGTTAGAAAATATCTATTGAATTTGTGGTTTTGATCTGTTTCTGTGCAGTTACAGATACACAGTACTGCCGTATTTAGAGCACAGTTGTATTTAGCTGAAAACAATATAAAAATAAACTGTAAAGTTACTTCAGAAAGAACTTTTTAACATGAAAATAATATCCTGGGAGATCTGTTGAATGGAGTCAGAAGCAAGATAACACTTGGCTAAGAAATGAAATTGAAAGGCTTGTTAAGGCAAACCTATGTGTTGGAGCTTGGTTTGAAAAATTACAAAACCAAGAATAGTCAAACAAAAATATATATGTTTGACTAACCCAAGGATCAAGTAGCTGACCAGCTGGGACATGGATAGATGATATTGGTTATCTTATGAACGTAGGAAGAAATATTCCAAGTAAATCACAGAGATTGGTTTGTCTTTCACACTTTAGCAATCCACAGAAGAAAACATAAAATACAGCAGCAAGAGACTAATAGTATGTCCTGGTTCTTTACATCAGGAATATTTTATTTTCATGGGATAGACCAGAACTTCTTTATGTAAAGCTCTTTTTTAACCATCAACAAATTTTAGCTCATAAAA
Source organism: Leucosticte australis (assembly GCA_025504685.1). Taxonomy (NCBI): domain Eukaryota; kingdom Metazoa; phylum Chordata; class Aves; order Passeriformes; family Fringillidae; genus Leucosticte; species Leucosticte australis. Next base: position 17,669,375 of record JANIJU010003063.1, on the reverse strand, counting down.
AAAATAGTTACTTGGATAGGAGTGAAATGCAATCTTTTAATAAATATGATTTAAACCTTCATTTTTTATTTTGTTTCTCTTCATATTTTATTCTGTCTTTAAAAATAAAATAATTATAATATTATTAAGGTTATTTCATCCAATATTTTAAAAAATAATTAAACAGAAGGGATAATGAAGATCCAAATTAATTTCTGTGTCTGTTGTATTTTAAAACCAATGAAGTGTAGCACCGAAGGCAAAATCCCCTGTGCATTGATGGTCGTCCACTGTGCTCGGGACTTCCTGTCATGAAGAATAGTTCATAGAGAAACTTAACATGTTAGTCTTTGCCTAGTACTGGAGTCTCTGCATTTTACAATGAAACATGCACCAATGTTAATGTCTGAGAATGATGGAGCTGAGTTTTGCTAACAATACCTAAGAACGTTATTTCCTTTGGTGACTTAAGATCTCTCAGTTACTCATGTAGCCAGTGAACAAGATATAACTGATGCCTGTGTGCGAACAGTATATGAACAGAGATCCAAAGTCCCCAAACTCCAGCACTGATCATCTGCTGATGGTGGTTGCAACAGAATCTGTGAAACACAATCATGGAATCATAGAATCATAGGTTTGGTTGGAAGGGACCTTAGAAACCATCTAGTTCTACACCCCTGCCATGGGCAGGGATGTTTTTCATTAGAACATGTCGCTCATAGCCTGATTCAATTTGGCCCTGAACACTTCCATGGAAGGGACATCCACAACTTCTCTGGGTCTTCTGCTGGTTTCTCATCACCCTCACAGTAAAGTATTTCCTCCTAATATAGAATCTAAACTTACCCTCTTTCAGTTTGAAGCCATTCTTCCTTGTCCTATTACTACATGGAATTGTGAAATGTCCGTCTCTATGTCCCTTGTAGGCGCTTTATGTGCTGGAAGGCTGTTCTCAGCTCTCCCCAGAGCCTTCTCTTCTCCAGGCTGAACAGCCACAACTTTCTCAGCATAGGAGAAATGCTTCAGCCTTCTGATCTTAATGGCTCTTCTCTGGACTCATTCTAACAGGTCCACATCCTTTACTTGTTTAGTGTTCTGATCTGGAACAATTAAAAAATAAGATCTTTATTTTTCATGCTAGGCACATGGAAACTTTGTTTACTGAAGTTTAATATCTGTCATAGTCTGGGAATAAATCTTCAGTAATAGGTAGACAATAATTTTTAATGAACAATTATGTTTTTTTTCTACAAAAACTGTAAGGTTGTTAAAACTGAAGTTGTTCATCGAATCTGTTTCCCAGTTTTGATAGGCTGCTTTCTCGGCTGAAAATCCTAGTGAGAGACATCTGTTCCATATTACTCAGAAATAAAGTGGCATAATAATGTAATCAATAATGAGTAGCTTACACATAATATGTGGGAAATTATATGACTAATTTTCCTTATTCAATAGTCCATTGAATTTATTACCTCTGATTTGGAAAATTCATGTTCAGGATTATGGCAGGGACTGGAGACCAGCCTCGTATGTTTCCACTTTACTGTTATAACCACCAACAGAGTGTGATGGCTGTAGTCTCTGCATTTCTTATGTGCCTTACTTTGTATTCAGTGTGATAAGAGTTTGGGTTTTTAGAGAAATTGAAAATATTTTCTGAAAAATCCCCTTTTTTCTAGATATGAATTCTGAAGTACATGAGAAGAAAAAGTAGCAAAACAGGTAATTAATTCTACCAGGTCCTCTGACAGCAATAAATTTCCAAGGAGGAGGAAGATAGCTCTTAAGATGTTGCTATGCAACTGCTTTCAAATGTATATAAATCTGTTAGTTGCTGTTGTTTATTTTAATTTTTGCAGCCAGTATTCTCCAAAGATAAAAGTAAAAGACCTGGAATTGAGAAGTGTAGCCCGCTGCTACCATTTGACATTATACATATCAATTTGACATTTGATATTATGTAGGTGCTCTTTGAAGCTGAGCAAACTCCATGTTGAAATGGTTTCTCTGGTCAGAAACTGCAGCCACACCATGGCATTGACTTCAATGACCTTTGAGTATAAAGCACCGTGAATTTGAATTAATTTCACCACAGTTTCCCTTTCCCAAAGTGTCTTCAGGCAGGCTCACTCAGTGTCCCCAAGAAACTCATTCAAATGCCCTTTATCACTGAAAAGAAACACTTTATATTTTGGTTTGGTTTTTTTTTTTTTTACTTAAGGGACCTTCTCTGTCCCAGCCTGACCTGCCTATCGAGTACAATAATAACCTTGAACTGTCTCTCACCCTGTTGCAGCCCATCTCTTTTCTTCATTTCCACAGCACAGTTGTATTGCCTGTGAATTCCCATTACTGTTCTTGGCTGAGATCTGCAGTTTCTCAGACACTGCAGGGAGAGGCATTGAAGAGTGTAATACCAGATTTAATGTCACTTAACTACTGGGAAAATTAAAGTATTGCTTTATTACATGCTTTATTACATGTACATTCTACTGCCAGCCCAGGGTGCACCAGGAGACCTCCCCTACCTGATGGGTGGAAGGAGTTTTGGCTGCTGGGACTCAGGACCAGCTGAGAGCTGGTGCTGCTGAGGGTGGCGCCTCCCCTGCTGTGACCCTGGGACATGCTCCTGGACACCATGAGGTGGCCATGGCCAGGGCTGTCCCCCAGCCCAGTGGGGACACTTCCAGAGGAGACTCTTGCTTGCCCTATCACTGTGGGCCATCACTATGGGCCTGGTCTGGTCTCTGTCTGTCCCTGTCCCACCCCAGCTTTCTCCTTCTGCCCTGCCGGCCAGAAGAGCGTTATAAAAGAGTGGGTTGGCGGGTTGAGAGGGGAGCTGGAGTCAGTTGGCTGCTTTTGAGGAAGGGTCAGTGCTTGGAGGAGCAGCCCATGAGAAAACACCAAGAAGGTATGAAACTTTAGCAATAAGGAGAAAACAGTATGGAGCCCCTGCAATAAGATGACAACAGGCACAGTGGCACAAACTCTCCTTGGCTACCCTTGCTGTGTGGTTTACACCTGGAAGTATTCAAGCACCTTATATTCCCAGCATATGTCCGGGTGCTGAATATGAATTTAGACTTCTAACTGAATCAAATATGAGGATTTCATTGTAATATGTGTACCTTATTTACTGCTGTCTCCTCAGAATTTCTTACATTTCAGACTTGCTGTGACTTCTGCCTGTCTGCTATACCTCATGGTCCAGAACATTTTGCTTGCCTGGAAGCCAAGAGTCTCCTTCCCCAAAGGTATCATTTTGACTCTCATCTTAACCTTTTAATTTTAACCGCTTCACCTCCATGGGGTGATGACACCAATACTGATTTTTGAAGAAAATCACCATTGTGGTTTTTTTATATTTAAGAATTTCTTTTTCTGGGGAAGAAACAGAAATCATTAAAGCACATCTGTTGGATCAGTCCTTTCAGAAGATACAGTGAGAAAACAAACCATACAAACCCTAGCATGGATGGGTTAAGTTGTTGAAGAGCTACTAAGATGCCTCTGTATATTTAGAGCACATAAATAAATAATAAAATCTCTAAAATCTGTATTCTACAGATTTTTAAGTGTTCTTTACTTTTCAGACTTAAATGTTTAAATTTCACTTTAAAACTCTTGTGTCTCCTTCTGGATCTCTTTCCTTTCTGTAATATAATGCAGTAATAATAATTCTGTAATCATATATATTTTTTTTCCTTCTTATTTCTAATTATACTGTGAACTTTTCAGGACAAGATTCTTGAGCCTGCATGAGATAGTAATAGCAAGCATGGAAGTCTGTTAGAAACACTTGCATGGTTAAGGGAGGGTGAAAGCTGATCAAGTGGGAAGGACTTTCCTGGTCTGTCTTAGCTCTTATGCTATTGATTTCTTGGTGGTGACTGTGAGTACCTTAAACTAGTAAATTAAATTACATTACTGGTTCCCACCATTTAGTCTTTTCCGCTTTATTTCTCTATAAAGAAGAATTATAACTGTGGGACAGTATCTTGGTATTTCGTATCTTGGTATTTCTTTTGGTTTATATGTTCACAGAATTTTTTATGGATGCAAGATTAAGTGGATTTTTTATTAGAAGAAGTAAAATCACAGAAATTCACCTGATACTTGTGTTAGAGAATTTTGATGCTATCAATAGCTTTTGAGCCTGCTCTTAGCTCCACCTGAGGGACCCTGATAGAATTGTTTTCTGCAACAATGGACTTGAGGGTTTTTTTCCTCTGTTCCTCGTTAGAAAGATTACTGATTACAGATTTCATGACAGGGCATTAGTGATCTTTTAGATAGAAATTATTTAGATTTTAGATTACTGAGGCACTTTGTAAACCAGATATTTTTCCACAGGAAAACAGTGAATAGAGTGGTAAGGCACAATTTTTACTCCAGTTTTGATAACTAGAAAATACGTTGCACAGATAAAAGCGTTCTGAGTGATCCTAGTAGTAATCTCTCTGGAGAAATGTAGTCACAGATGTTGATTGTTGCTTTAGAAGAAGTTCAATTTGCTAGGAAACCCATTGAATAGACTAATTGTGGAGTACACTGTTAAACTGAAAGACTGCCTCATGGCTAGGAATATCTGCAAAGTTGTTTTATCAGTTAAGTAGTTAAAGATGTTCAATGAAGTTAGACAATAAACAATTAGTGAAGCTGTGAAGTGTATGGTCCTTGTACTAAAATTCACATCGTCACTTTTGGCATCTTTGTTAGCTGAACGAAACAAGAACAAAAATATCCAAGTCTCCTTTCCACATCAAACCCCCCCACCAAAAAATCCAAACCTCTTAGTGAGAATAGCAGAACATATCTATCTTAATACTAGTTCTTTTGCCCAGTAAAGTTTTGGTTGTTGTAGGCAGTCTTCCATCCACATAAAAACTTAACTGAAAGTAAAGGTAAGAAAAAAGTGTTTTCATAATATTGATCTCATATGTCACTATAACAAGTGAAAAACAAAATGAACCTTTTTTTCTGGTATTTCAGACAGAAACTCCTAGAAGAGAAGAAGCTATAGAGCCTGAACAAGTCACATGTGGCCCAAAGCACCAAACATAGCTCTCTGATCTTCGGGGCTCTGTGAAAATTTAAGTTACAGAGCATCTGCTTCTTGTCTCTTTCTTACCCTCTCAATCCTCACTCAAAAGCAGCCCAAACCTTTAAGTGTATAGCTTAAGGCTGAGATTATTCTTATCATGTGTGCTGCAGCCATAGGAAAGGAGCAGGCTTTATCACTAAAGAGAACTTGGAGATACCACTTATGTTTTTGACATCTTTCAGTAAAGTCAATGAGAATTTTCCTCTATCTACAGAAGAAGATCTATCTACTTTGAATATTCTCACAGGTTTTCAAGATGTGGACAGGTAGGTGAACAAGGGTTTTTGCATTAAGTCCAGTCTGTTCTTCCCATGGAAGTAATTTGTACAATAAAGAATATCTTCATGTGTTACAAAACTTTCACCTGTTTCTTATCATCAGCCAAACATGAAAATACTTGTTTGCCACTTTAACAACTTCAGATTATACCAAACAGAAAGTTTGCTTCAAATTACCGGATAATGGCTCATCCTGGGAGCAATCCAAGGTGTAGTCTTTGAGTCTTTTCATTCTTTCTTGAAAAGATGCTATAAGAACTTTATTTTATCACCAATATCAAGATATTCAGAGTATAACAGATTATAGGTGAATATTAAATTTTCAAATTATGCTTAATATTCCTATCCTTTTTTTTTTTTTGCTGTGCAGCTGTGTCAGGTGGTTATTCTATTTTTGCTATTAGGGAGGTTATATTTAAGAAAAGAATTGGCTTATATGATAGCAAGTTACTGTTTCCTGAACCAGGAGGTTTCTTGCTACCTTGTGTTTCACTGACTCTTAGACTGGTCCAAAAAGACATTTGTCTGTCTGACTAAAGTATTGGACTTTGTTCCTCAACCAGGGTCTGCAAGAAGCTCCATATCTTAAACAAGTTATCCCTGAGATATTGCTTAATTCTGTATAAAGTTACATAGACTAAAGCTGTGAATGCCCTCTGCTCCCTCAAAGGATACTAGGGCTTGTAAGACAGGGATTTAAATGTAACACCTTTGGAATATTACACTATGCAGAACATAACAGCATCAGTTTTTCCTGTGAGTGAAACTGCTGATAAAGTCTCAGAGAAGAGGCAAATTTCCTCCTCCAGCCTCCATAAGCTCCTGCCTTTGATGTCTTTTCTGAACTGCTTACAGTGACTTCAATTGCAAATCCTGCTCATTATGTGCTTTGAGCTATTCACTTCAACAGAGCCTTTTGATTAACCAGAATCTGAGAGTGTGACTCTCCCTGGTGTTCCCTAATTCATGGTAAGCATTAAGAACAAGTTACTGCTGTAAATGACAGTGGATCAGACAAAGCTTTTATATACATCAGTTACCTACTACTGCAGGCCGTGTTCGAAATTCCTAGTGCTTCACAACATTCTACCATGCAGCCTTGTGTCACACTGCAAAGGGAGTATCAGGATGACTACACAGATGTTCCTGCAACCCCTACAAAACCCAGGCCTTTACTACAGAGACCATCATCCTCCTTAATGGATTCTATGCATAATAAATACAGACTTAATGATGAATATCTAAAATCATTCAGGATGATAAGGCTATTTTTCATCCTCTGCATGTTGTAAAGGGAGAAAATTGAGAGACATATGCCTTTAAACTACAGAGGGAAAACTGCTAATTTCCTGTGTGTGCAGAATATTTTTGTGGTTTGTTTGCTTTTATAAATATTTGTTAGCACCTGAACATCTTTGAAGGATTGGACATTGACAGTCATTCCAAATAGATAAGCCTATTTACAATAGAGATGGTGAATGTTTTTCTGTTTTTCTATAATATTGTGTTATACTGACATTGGAAGAACTTGGTCATCTAAACATTATCATAATGTATGAGAGAAGCTGGAAAATCTGAAAATTCTATTCTGTTGCAAATGTTGAATTTTTTTTTTTTGATAGTAAGTAATTGATGAAATAGTTATATTAGTAATTGGGTTAGAAATTGAAATATTTATATTGTAAAAGAACAATATTACTTCAATAAATTTAATTTGAGGAATGTGGTGTAAAAAAATATGTAAAAAATACCAATATGTTGTGACAAAAAGTGTCATATTTTATTTCATTGTATTACTTTGCCTTGACATAATGCACAGTTGATGTAGTTTAACCATTACAGTATATTAAATTAGCATTAAAATTTTCACATTTTGACTTTGTTGAACTAAGAGTGTTTCATAAAGTCAAAACAAAATATGTTAACACTAGCAGAATATGCTACTTCTGTTATTTCTTGTACCTTTAAAAATTACTCAGGTATATACCTTCAATTCCATCAAATCATTATTTTCTAAAATGATGCAGCAAAACCTTCTCTAGCAACAGTAAAATACATGTGAGGACTGTTAGGTTGATGAGCCTCATCTCCTTTGTCTTTATCCAGGCAATACAATTTTACGGCGGCTGAGGATCTGTCCTAATGTTCCTGTTCATTTTCTTGTCAGTCAGTGCCTTCCCTTTTATCATGATGTTGGGAAAGCTAGGTCAAACATCTCAGCTTTACATTTTGGTTTTGGTCACTCTGATCTCTGTCACAGCGAATTTCTTAGTCACAAGCCAGCTGCTGAGAAAACTGTCTGACACTCTCACAGGTCTTTCTTTGATGCCTGACATTTCCAGCTCCCCAGAGGAATGCAGTTGTCATGAGAGGTCATGATCAGGGGGACTGGGAGCATCTATTAGGTTGCCAGGGCCAGTCACATGCTGGCCTTTAAAGAGAAGGACTGAGAAATGGAGCCTCAATTTTATGCAGCTGGGGCCAGCACTGAGAGCTGGGATGCAAGTGATGCACTTCTGATGGTTGGGTCTGGCAAGCACTTACAGATTGTTGCATTCTGCAAAACATGAATATCTGGAAAGAGAAGGTGAAGAAAAAATAAAGACCTGAAACATCTGATTGTATTCTAGTGATCTAGTTGTATACTGTCAGGGTGCCCTTGAGAGATGAAGCCCTGGGCAGGGGAGCAGGGACCACAGGGGTGGCTCACTCAGGATCTTTAGACAGGGGCTTCACCATGCAGGGCCTGTCCCACCCAGCCAGGAGCAGGAAACACACGGGACACTGGGGCAACCCCAGCCTCAGGAATGAGGCATGGTCTGAGATAGGAGTGGCACATGGGCCCATGGACTGGGCTGTAGAGACTGGCCCTGCTGCAGCATTTCTGGGGAGGGAGAGGGCTGGAATGAGGTCCTGGCACATAGGCAGGTTTGGGGGAGCCACAAGCAGAGGTGAATGAGGACAGTCAGGACTCTTGGTGGCCTCCAGATGCTAAGAGTATAGTACTGTGATCTGTTACTGCAGGTCTCTCTCTTATTAATTGCAAATCTTTATCAGATGGCTATTGGAGGAGAAAATGAAGCTTTAAATCAGTGATAAAACTTTTTATTTTTCCTGCAAACTGACCTGAGGGGATTTGACAAATATTGGTGAGAATGAAAAGAAGGCTTTCATTAGTACCATCTAGATGTCCTTTAGAAAGCTATCCAAATAGCTCTAAAAGTCCGAGTTTCCAAAGTCCAAGTTTGGTCTTGAACCAAAGACCTCCATGCATTCTCTGCAGAATTTTAATTGAAACACAAATTAAGACAATGCAGGAGACAGCTACAAACTGCCCATCAGGCCCTGAGAATCAGCTGTGGTTCAAAGATCACCCTCTGGAGCTCACTGCTTCCAAAAAGTAGGTGGTAGTTTAGCAAAATAAGGGTTCCTAGGATCCGCAGTAGATGTGAACAAAGATATACAGAACTGGAATTTTGTGTTCTTTTCTTTCTAGTAGTTTTATTAAAATATGATAAACTGTATCTGAGAGCATTTAATACACTCTCTTAATGTGATACAAAACAAAAACAAGATTTCCAAGAAACCAGCCTAAACTGGTTTCTAACTTCAGTTGGTGGTAACTACAGGCAAACTCATGTTCAGTGAAAGTTAGCCTTTCTGTACTTATTTCATGCAAGTGTAATTTGGCTTCATGCAGAGTAAGACCAGGGAAGCTGGCAGGATTCCCTTCACAATGCTACTGCCCAAGAAATAGGCTTTCAGTTGTTTGATGCAGAATAGCTGTTGCCTCTGTGGAAACAAATACCTGTTATATTCTTGTACAAGAAGGAGTTCTAGAAACTCATTTAAAGTTGTCCCTGTGCTTTATAAAGGAAATATTGATCTATTTTAAACTTTCAAAATTAAGTTGACTTAAATCGCAGTGATTTTAGTGTCACATGGAAAAAAATTATTTTGAACAAGGTTTGAATACCTCTTTGTTGTCAATAATTTATGATTCATAACTGAAATATACTTCTGTATTTAATGCTCAGAATAAATATGAGATCTCTAACAAGAAAAAAGAATACATTTGAGGAGTGAATGGTACACACTGTTAATATGATACAAAGAGCTTAGATCCTTGGGAACTATTTTTCAACCCTAAAAATACCAACAAGGTGGTGTGATCTAAGAGTTGTAAAAGCAAAATAAATCTAAGAGCTTGGAACTGACTTTCTAGTCTCCAAGAATATAAATTGCTGCAGCTTCTTGTGTTGACATTTATTTACCATTTTGCAGTATGAGAAAGAGCCTCAAGATTAGAACAGAGAAAATTAAATTATGTTCCTGTTCCTTTGGCTACTGGGAGGATTGTGTTTTAGAGATAGCTTTAAAGGTACATGGTCACTCTTAAAGGCCAGTACCTCACTTAACGTAGTTTATTCACAAATAAACTGTCCTGGAATCACTCAGCCAGAACTAAAGAAATCAACCAATTTTGTTGCCTACTAAATAATTGCTTATTCCTGAGGAACATTTAGAAATATAAATAGTATGTAGATGATGCTGTCACTTTAGGGGCTGATAAGAACTTCATATTAAATTCAAAAGTCCAACTGAGGTTGCAGCTAAGACATGCAGCAATTCCATATCTGAAGCAGCACTGTTTTAAATTAGGTGAGATTTCCCACAAATAGCACTGTAATGAAACAAAGATAATTTACTGTCTTCTGGCTAGACTGAATTTCCTGTCTACAAAGATTCATTAGCTCTTTGCAATGTTAAAAGCCTTAAACATCTTTTATTAATACTGCTTTAGGTAGAATTTCTATATAATATTTAGGCATGTAAATATCTGAACAAAGATAAGGGGGATGAGATGGTAATAAAATACATAAGGTTCTTAAAAGGAGGGTTGCTGCATAGCTTTGAATTTATATTAAGCATTTAGGCAATAAAAAATTTATACCTAGCTTTCAGTCCTGTAAGAAATGACAGTTTTCATAGCTTGTTTCACTGACAGTGATTGAACCAAAATACACTGTTTATTTTGTCCTGATACAAAATATATTTTGTTTGCTACAAGTCGTGATGAATTTATTGATAGATTTTTTTCTTTTCTGTCAAGTTCTTATAGTCTAAATTTCCCTGAGAGAAGACAAAGAGGAATATGTTAAAATTACCAAATAAAGCATGGAGGTGGAAAATATTAATTAAGTGTTCAAGAACTGACATATCATAAAATTAGTATGAAAAATGAGTAATACAAAAGGAAGTGCTGTGCAGCATGAAGTAATTTGAATGCTTTGAACAGAGATCAGTGCCAGAAAGTTCTAATAATAATGTAAGGAAGATTTAGAAAAAAAATGGCATCCAAAACTGGGAACCACAGACATTTATTCTGTCTGTTATGCTATTACATGTTGAAAACTTTGGTAATTCTGGTTTTGAAGACTGGTTTGCCATTGAGAAGTGTGGAGTTTTAATTTAATAGCTGATTTTTCTGGGAAAGACCAACCAGCAACTCTTTCCTCTTCACTTCCTCAAAGGAAAGGGCCTTTCCATGCAGGGACAGGCATGGTTGCTGAGTCTCATATGACTCATGGTAAGAAAAGAGCTTTTTTTAGGCCTCTCCCGGCATCCTCTGGGATTGTGACTGTAGCCCACAGAGACTCACTGAAATCACATGTTTTTCTGTAAGTCCAAATCTGTTTCTACTTAAGTTTCCAAAACCATGTTTTATGTGAGAAGCACATGGAGACATCTGTCTAGCACATCATAGGGCGTGAGTTTTGTAATGAACTAGGAAAGAGCACAATCACACTTTTAGTGTCTGGTTGTCATAAAATATCTTTATATTGTTCTTTACATTGCTGACATATGTGATGCTTATTTAATAGGAGATATACAGCATAATCAAAGATAAGAATAAGATGTCTTGTGCAGATGTCTCATTTTGTTGATTGCTGAGGAAGGTTCTTGGGTAAGGCAGCTGCTTTAGTCACTCTGGAAGAGCAATTACCTTGAGGTGCAGTCATTCAAATGGGGCTGTAGTGCTAGATCACATAGGCAGTTTAGGAACAACAAGAAAAATTGCTGTGTCTGGAGCAGACTAAATGACCCTTCAGCCCAGAATCATGTCTTTGATAGGAGCCATCTCTAAAAAATGATAAGAAAAGGCTTCATATAGAGTGGTGCTTCCCTTGATAAATGTCCTTGCTTTGGAGAAACTGTAGTGCAGGTATTTCCTGAAGTAAAAGCTGTTGCTGCATCTTTTGAATAACAGTCCTCAGAACGCTTTTCATCCATGATTTGTGTTACTGTCTTTGCAGGTATTTATACTTTTGACATGCACAGCACCTCATGACGATGTGTTCCACAGGTTTATGACCTGTGTGGAGAAGTTTTCTTCCTTTGTTAATTTCAAACCTTCAGCTTATTTAACAGGAGGGTATAAAGCATAACCACAGATCAATATTGCAGAGACACAGGGCCATAATGGAACCTCCTAAATATAACTGAGTAAAAATAAGGTAGAAACTTAGAATATGATTTAGTGATTCATGTCATTATAAATAATCGATTCTCTCCTAAATTAATATCCCTAAGGGAAACAGGATCCAAAAATAAATTGAAGCATGTTAAACACAAATGTACACCAGGTCAAATATCTTTCTTGAGTGACCCCATTGACCTCCCACTTAAGCTAACAGAAAGATCTCTTAACAGGCAGCCCAGAACTCTAAAATACTTGTCATTACTGATACTGTCCAGCCTTATTTGTAGTTGTAGTAATAGAAAAAGTTAAGTGAGCTCTCTGCAGCTCTAGGGGTAATTGAGCTCTTTTCATTAGCTTATGCTAATAAATCATGGTAGGTGTGTGGCAGAGTACATAAGTGTTCCCTGTCGTGTACTTGAGTGCGAACTCTGAGACTGTCTGAACATGTGCACGAGGACTCTGGGCTGTTAAACCTTAAGACTTTTTTTCTTTTAAGAAGAGGATGCAGAAGCAGCTCTTTCAGGAGATAAATCATGGTAGCCTGGACATTCTTCTGAAAACTGGAGGTTTACTGATTCAAGAAGGTTTGGTTTCTTTTTTTTTTTTTTAACTTGCTTAGAGAAAGGTATATTTTCAAAAGCATATGTTAAGCTTTTAGAACATGGTGAGTGTCTTTATGTATGAATAAAAAAGACACCTCCTTTCTACTACTGAAGAAATAAGTGAGCTCCCTCTCCAGTCAGCTGCTTAGAATCTTGTTTCCTTTAGAGATTTCTTTCACAAAATTGTTTGCTTGAGTTGTGAGCCAGAGTTAATAGTTACTGTGTATTGATATTTTGAGCACCTGGTTTTTCAAAGCTGTAAAAGGAACTGCATTACAATCAAGCTGCTGCATTTTGCAGGGCTTGACAGAATGACATTTCTCACACCTTAGCCCTAGCTTTTATAATGTTCTAACTTTCTAATGCTGACAAAAGCAAGCAACAAAGCAAATCTTTCAACAGAAGCAATAAGTTACACATTCCTTGGTGTCTGCTCACTCAGAATCTTCACACACAACTCAGTGATCTTTGGCTTCATATTTTCCAGTAGCTGAGGCAGCATAATGGAGGATCTTTCCTGTCAGCATTAGTAAAGAATAGAAGAATAGACAGTTAAATTTGCATAATTATCACAACTGTGATAAATATATATATCAGTATATATATACTATACAGTAAAATACATGTTTACATTACCAACTTTTTTCTTTCATTTCATTAATTACCCCAGGCATTTCAGAAAAAATGGGGTAGAAGTGCAAGTTTTTGAATTTTAGAGAGTTTCATATAAAGGCAATTTATGGTCACCTCTATAAAGGAGAAGGAAAGGAGGGAGAAAAGCTTTAAGGGAATTTGCAAAAAAAAGCTCTTCTTTCCTTTTCCCTTTTCTCTCCCATGTTGGATCTTTGTTTAATCCCTAAACACCTTGAATGTCCCATAAGGGTTTTTATAAATTTAAGTGTAAATTACAACATTTATAAACTTAAAACTAAGGGGTTCACCTGTTTGTACACACTTATTTAGACCCATATGAATTAAATTTAAGGGAGTTTTCTATTTTCATCGGTTAGACTTGATCAATTCATTTGCTGGAAAGTTAATATGGATGGCTCGAATCATTTAATAATCTGACCAGTGAGCTGAAGGAAAGATTCTGGATGTAAATGGTAAATTACAAATTTCATTTTTAATACCAGGATATTTCCTTATGGCTGAGAAACTCTGTTGGTGCAAAGGAAGAAGAAAGCTTTATGTGCACTGCAAGCCAAACAAGTCAAAGTCCCTTATCTGTTTGTTCATTTGCTAATCAGCTCCTGTCCCTGTTGATCTACAAACATCTATGCATGAATACAGATATTTATAAAAAGTGGGACAAAGATGCACTACAGAGTGAGTTTATGGTCAAGACACTTTTGATCTTGACTATTTCTTATGAGAGATTTGTATTTTCCAGCTTTTGTTAAGAAAGACAAAACAATGTAATACTACATTGATCTGAGATCTATTGTCATTAAAATTATATTAATAACTATATGAATTCTGCTGGTTTTTAAATTGGATCATTCAAGAATGTAAGGATGCAAATTTGTCAAATATTTAGCTTAAATGTACTTAAAACAGATAATGAATTCTTCTTCCTTTTTCTTAGTACTTCATGATGCTTCTTATTGCCAGCTAAACATGTAGTCCATACTAATAACAGAATTTTGTCGACTTGTTAGTTAAAATTCTCCTGCTACTGTATCTTTCTCTAGGGAGAACACTATTCAACAAAATCTGAAGCTCCCTCATGTTAAGGAGATAATTCTACCCAATCTATCCACTTCAGTTCCCTCCCTCAATAAAAATGACAATATCCTAATACATGACACTTGAGAATAGAAATTGAAATAATCACTTATAAATTTATCCACAGCTGACAGCTTTATTAATCTCTGTAGCTGTTGTCATTTGATAAAAAACAACATATGATAAAAATTCTGCAAATTACCTAATTAGGCATTCTGCAGCAGAAGATCTGCTATTATAACAGCCAGTAATCAGGTAGAAGACCAAAACAATAACATTTGTCTTGGAAGAGAAAAGCTCTTTGAGAATCTTCCTCATTTATGATGATCTAGCTACAATCAAGGAAAGAATAATGATTCATAGTCAATGGCAATATTCTGGCATGTAGCTATTACTGCTAACAGATGAAGAAAAATTTTTGTGTTTGACAGGAAATCCCTCTTGCAAAAATACCCTGGAGCACATTTGTTACAGCATACACATAAATATATCCTAGAACCTGGAAGCAGTCTTCATCAGAAGAGCAGGACTTGGAGGAAGGAGATCAACAAGACTTTCTTCTTTCCTCTGTCTTTTGAAGGAGAAACCTAACTAATTTCAGTAGAGATATCCAGTGGAAAGCCTTTAATGCAATTCCTTTCAAGCATTAATAATGCCTGAGTCAGTAATGTATTTTGTCTAATGGGGTTGGTTTTTATGAGGTCATTGTTTGGCATCTTAGTATGACCTAGTTGCCAAATGTTAGGAGAAAATAGGGCTTTGGTCCTTTGAGAAACTGTGACTAAAAAATGTTTATTTTCTTCAGTTGACAGTAAATAGAGCCTAGGCTAAGTAGTTAAAACTGCAAACACCTGATGTTATGTGTGATACCTCCAGAATGTGTTATGCCTCTGTGTTTGCTGGTGGTGTATATATATTATCCCATTGTCAGTGAGTCACAGATATTATAGTCCTTCATTTAATAATTAAATACTGTGGAAATTAAATCACTACAAAGTTTTGAAACTTTCATAAATCTGCTTTTTTTATGTTGGCTCTTTAATCTTGCCTTTGTTTGTGTAAATGGCATCTACTTTTCTTATTAAACTACCTTTATCTCAAACAGTGAACTTTTAAATCTTATGTTTTCCTGTTCTATTGAGGAGGGGAAGTGAGAGAGAGGTTGAGATTTCTTGCAGACAGCCAAAGTCGACCCATCACTAAGTCAAAAGCTGTATGACAGGAAAGCAGTGGATATTTTCTATCTGGGCTTCAGTGAAGACTTTGAGACTGTCTTCCATAAGATCTTCATAGAGAAGCTGTTCATATGTGGGCTGCAGGAGCAGACAGGGAGGTAGATTGAAAACTTGCTTGGCACTGAGGGTGGAGATAAGCAGCACAAAATCTAGGTGCAGAACAGTGAGCAGCAGTGCTCCCCAGGGATCAACACTGAGCCCAGTCCAGTTGAATGTTTTCATTAATGATCAGGGTTGGGGTGGGTGTGAGAGGGGCTGCATACCCTTAGCAAGTTTACTGATGGCACTAAACTGGGAAAAGTGGCTGATTGATCAGAGGATTGTGCTGCTGTGGAAAAGACCTCAATAGACTGGAGAAATGGGCTGACAGTAAAGTCATGAAATTCAGCAAGGGAAAGTGCAAAATCCTTCACCTGGGGAGTAACAAACCCATGCACCAATATGCGTTGATGACTAGAAACTGGAAACATCTTGGTAGAGAAAGACCTGGGGCTCCTTGTGGACGTGGGGTTGAACATGAGCCAGCAGTGAGGCCACACCCAGAGTATTGTGTCCGGATCTGGGATCCCCAGTATAAGAAAGATGTTGAGATACTGGCAATAGTCCAGTATGTCTGGACTATCTTTGTGTACCACAAAGATGAGGACTAGACCATCTCTCCTGAAGAATGGCTGAGAGAGATGGGACGGTTTTACCTAGAGAAGAGAAGGTTCAGGGACATCCTATTTGTGTATTTCTTCAGGGAGCGTGTAAAGAAAGGAGAAACAATCTCTTGTCAGGGGTGTCCAGTGATAGGATCAGAGGCAATAAACTCCAACTATTCTAGTCTATTCTTTTCTGAAATATAAGAGGTTCAGAGGTTCCATGTGAACATCAGGAAACACTTTTTCACTGTAAGTATGCTTGTTTGTGAGCTCCTTGTTTGACTTCAACATGGTCAAATAATGTCTTTCCCTATGTGTAATTAAAGAATTTATTAAAGAACTCTATAACAAGGGCTAGAGATGCACTTAATTGTTTCTTTGTGTACAGCAATTTTAAAAGTTAAAATGGTTAATCAATATCTGTGTCTGGTTGATGTTTCATTAGTCTTTCTCATGAGAAGTCCTTGGTTCTGTCTTTGTTCTCATTGATCTCATTAGATTCCTTTAAGCAGAAGACAAACTGAACTGCTTGAATATTGGTATTAATAGGATAGATATGCTTTACGTTCTTGTCTTGGTTTGAAAAGACAGGTGTCTGCTTAAGGAAGGCAGGAGCCTCTCCTGAAATGGAAAATGTAAACCCCCTCCCTCCAAATTATTATAATTTTGAAATTAAAAGGCTCTCAGGGAAAGATATGGGAATAGGAATAGGAACAGTTCTTTACTAGGAAAATTAAAAATACAAATGCAATAGTACAAACAAACAAAAAAAACCCAAACAACAGTGACAGAGTCAGAATATGACCTGACAGCCTGTGGGTCAGGGTGTTGGTAGCAGTCTGATTAAATGGTGGCTGCAGTCCTCCTGGAGTGACAGGGGTGGCTCTCTTGAAGCAGTGATCCTGCAGAAGGGTGTAGTTTTCTTCTGAAGGTCCAGTCATGGTGTAAGTGGGTCTGGACTTCCCCTGGGAGTCCAGTGGAGAAGAAAGCTGCTCCTCTGGGAATCCAGGGGGAAAAGGCTGCATGTGGTATTCCAAATCTCAAATTATATCCAGGTAGAAATGCTTGGCTCCTCGCCCTGTGCAGAGCATCTCCCAATGGGATGATGTAATTTTATCAGCCATGCAGTGACACTCACTGGCCCATTAACAGAAGATATCTCCTGGAGAGAGGATTGGTTGGGGAAGAGATAAAGAAAACTGCCCCACCTGGTTTTAACAAGTGGCCCAATTAACAGCAGATAGCTGCCTCACCTTTAGCAGAGGGTAATTGAATACACATCCACCTAAACCTGAGATGGCTCCCTTACATAATTTTCAGACATGATGCGTTTCTTCATTCTGCTTGAAATACTTTGTTCACTCTTGCAATCTGATAATGCTACAAAAGAACTGCCAAGACATGAAACTGAAAAGATACAATTAAAAGATTTTTTTTCTCCAACACACAAAAAGGTTTTCATTTTTGTGTAATATTCAAGACAAATAGTATGTGTTGATACCCTGGTGTTCTATATTGAATTGTATTGGTGTTTATGTGTTCATTTCCTTAATTGTAATGCTGTGAATATTTCCGTTTTTCTTTTTATTTTTGGCTAGAGATTTTGGCAGTTTCCTCTGTGCCACAACACAGTAAATTGGGATCTTCAACAGTAGATTATTCTTTGAAAGTGTGCAGACTTTTTTAAAAGAAGATTTTCTTCTTTCTAAGCTACATTGTGTTCCTGTATTTGCTGCAACTTTCTTCTCCAAAAATGTCAATGATAAACATAATTCTTTGGTTTTAAGTGCTAATCTGGGGTTAATATTAAAGCTTGTGATAACAAACTACATTCAAGTTATTTTTTTCCAGGGCTCACAGCGTATTCTCTGTTTATTCTGTGAAAAAAGAACAGATTTTATTCCAGACAGAAAATTATATTAGTACCCCATGCAAGTATTGAACAA
Source organism: Leucosticte australis (assembly GCA_025504685.1). Classification (NCBI taxonomy): domain Eukaryota; kingdom Metazoa; phylum Chordata; class Aves; order Passeriformes; family Fringillidae; genus Leucosticte; species Leucosticte australis. The sequence continues at coordinate 17,651,372 of JANIJU010003063.1, read as the reverse complement.
GAGACCATTTATATTATTTCTACAATAATAAATTGAGTATTTTAACTTTTCCAGCTTTGGCTTCTAAATACATGTACAGACATGAGTAATACCTTAGAGTTAGGAATGAGTACAAGAAAAATAGATTATCTGCTTATATGGATTTTGATAAGAGACATGGATACAAAAATAATATTCATAATAATAATAAAAATTCAGGAAAATGTATCTGACACAGGTATTGGGTTACTCTACATGACTAACTCAATTCATACATGCTTAATGGAAAAGCAGAGAAGATAATAAATTGCATTACAAATACATAAGATCATGGTTTTCCTTTGCGAGAGGCATCTGAAACCACATTTTTTGGGATTTGGAAGTGTCCAAGGCTTTCAAAACATGCCTTTTAGCACATTCAGGAGTATTTCATACCTTTTGAATTTCTCTGGACATAATTTTGTGTTTCTATTTTTACTTACTTTTCTAGATTTCTTTGGAACTGGAAAAATCTCATTATATTCTCTCATAATAGTCAAGCTTCAATTTGCTGTTTCTTAAAGGATGAAATCTACTTTGAAGATCTTCTGTGAGCTATTGACTTTTAAGGAAGGGAAAGTTGACTGTTGACACTTCATTTAGGAAATGTGCCAGAGAAGCAACCCCTACCATAATTCTACAGACCTTGTATTTTCATTCAACCATGTATTTTCATTCAGCTACACAGCTGTGAAAAATCCTTAGCAATTTGAAAAATCCCTTTGTCTTCTCTATTGCTGCTAGGTTTTCAAGTCCAAAATAATGAAATGTTATGAGCAGAGTGATAGGGGAGGATTTTTGTTGGTTTTGGGTGTTCTTTTTGTGTGTGAAAACAGCCTCTGGCAACATTAAATACAATACAAAAAAGATAAGGTCTAAGCAGAAACAAAAATCTTAAAATAGTTTTTTCATATTTTTGTACAGTAAAATGAGTACAAATGACATTAGTAAAGCTTGCAAATGTGATCTTTGGTAACAATTGCATTACAGTACAAAACATAAGTATAACTTAAAAACAAATGAGAAGACTAAGATGTTATATAAGATTATCTCTTAATTTTCATTATTTTTCTTCCTTTTTGATAATACCACCCATCCAAAGTTCTCTTTTTAAACACTTAATCTGAGAAAGTGTGTACCCAAAGGGGTCCTTATCCAATATAACACAGAACAAATGAGAAATATAAAATAAACTATATATTCCTTTAGAAAGAGTTTGTTATTTATTATTTATGCAGTGAAAATATATTTAGACATGAATTTCCAAAGGCTACTATTATTGTAGTACATTGTTAATGTTTTGGAGCCAAAATGGGTAATCCTTGTTTTTTTTATTTGATTCTAAATCTGTTTCCACACTTGTTTGTGCACTTTTTCCTCTGATATAACTGTGCACCTCTATTTCAAGCTTAGTTTAGTTAAAATCTGAAATGTATTGGATGATTGATTGGCTTGCTGGACTTAAGTCTACCCTGAAAATTGGCATGACCTGACCTTGTAATGTTTCATCTCTCTGCCCTGTCATAGCAATTTGAATGAGACCCATATTTTAATAGCCATTTATAGTGCTCCCAAATGCCAAACCTCGTCAGCTTGGCTATGGCCTTTACAATTATGAGTGGAATTGCTTCCTTGTGCTGAGGAATGGCTTTTACGCTGTGCTATAACCTGATATAGATTTTGCTGTATTTCCTTGCTTTTTAGAGCAAGAGTGAGAAAACACATATCACATCAATTATAACTTTATTCTTCTTCTATCCTTACCTCCTCCCCCTTACACTTTATGGCTTGATTGTTAGGCTGTTGGTGTCTGGGCTTGTAGCAAAGACAGGTGTTCCAGATTCTGCTTCTCCCTTTCTTGAGCACAGCACTAGCATGGAGGTTCTGTTTCTTCAGTGTCTTTCAGAAATGTTTTATACCAGAATGAATAGCAAGCTGGGAAGGAACCCACCCATTTCCTTTGCTTTTGGAGGTATTGAGAGAAGACATCGAACATAAATTTTAATTCTGGTTCCTTCCTATCAAGAAATTCTACCAAGAATTTCAATTATAAGAAGGTTGAAAAAAATAACTGCCACTAAGAAGTGCTTTTTCTACTAATATATCCTCTTTCCAATGTCTTTTTCCAGATATATCAATTTTGCTGGCCTCTGTGAGAAGAGGCTGAGACTGCCCCTTTGCTGAACACATCCAATTCCACCTGGCTTCAATGAACCACTGCAGGGCACAGCTGACCTTATCAGGATTGATAGTGGTGCCTCTGGGAAAATGTATTTAAGCAAAGGCAGGAAACACCACATAGGCAGAGGAAACAAAAACAGAGAAAGCACAAAAGTCAAAGGAGGAGGCAGTACTTCATGGGAGGAGAGCTTTTCCTTGTGGCCTGTGGGTGACCTGCACCAGAGCACATTTATCCTTATACTTAGTCCAGCTATCTTTTCAATGAGAAAATACCAACATGAGCCAACCTGAAGTATTTTACTACTCACATATGTTTAATGAACATGACTGAAAAGCATGAGGAAGAACAGGAATTTTGTGAGATCTGAAAGTAAAATATTGTAAAAAGTGAGTAATGAAAAGTCTGACAATTCCCAGTGCTCAGAGCAACAAAAATAATGGAGTGAAATGGTAGCTCTTGTTGTCATGCAATCATTATCAGCTCTCTGTGGATGCTGTGTGAAGCTCCAGGGAGCTGGATCCCATTCTGAAAATTCCAGACATGCTGAGGCAATGTCCATGCAACAGGTCCTGTTTGTAGTGGGTGAATTAGTTAATCAGCAGGAGATGCGTTGTACACAGAGTCAACTGAGAAGAAACTCAACCATCAGGTTTTCTGAAGAAAACTTTCTTTAAAATTCTCCCACTCTTGTGTTAGAATTATTGTGTCTTTGTGTTACTGACCTTCCAGGTGTCCACATAATGTGTCCTCTGACTTGTGTTTGAACTTAATCTTGGAAATAAGGCTGATTAAGTGTATTTGTATCAGTTCTGAGTTAGGATATGTAAAACCTCTGCTGAAATAATGCATACCTTTCAGCATTTGCTATTTCCCCACTCTGCCATGGTACTTACTGCACTGTTTATTTCTCTCCAGGTCACATTAGAATGAAATGTGCTGTCGTCAGAAGCCATGAAGTGCATCATAAAATGCCACATGTTGGCCCTACCAGTAATAGGTGCAACTCCAGGACTTCATCAAGGTGTCCTTGCTCAGACCAGAGCTGGTGCCTTGAAATATTAAGAAAAATTGTCTCATAAAAAATTATATTAAAAAGAAAAATAGTAACTCATAAATAAAATTCCAAATTCAAATTCAAGTAAAAGGATTCCAGTAAGCCTCTCTGTAATACCTCTGGACCCAATTTCTTGAAAAAAATCAAGAAATATAGCTATAGGTAACCAAACAGATATTAGATTTTGGTTTCTACAGTAAAATTGTTTTCAGCTCAGGGATATGTATGAAAGCAAATATGTGAAAGTAAAGACTTCAAACCAAAGCAGACAAAAGGTGTGAGCTATTGAAAGTATAAGGCTATTACTAAATTTCAGGCTAAGATTACAGTTGTAGATGTATGAATTACAATAAGCTTCTGGTAGTAAAAAAAAATTAAATAATGCAATTTAATTAAAATAGTTGATTATCTCATGGAATTTTATTAGCTGAAAACCTGGAAGTTTTTTAAGAACTTATCAGTGCTTCCAAAATATTTAAGAATAAACAGAAGCTGCGAAGTTTTTACTGCAGCGATCTTGTGGGTAATGATGAAAGAAGCCCTCTTTTCAAGAGTTGTGACTTTCACAAGAGCCAAACCAAATTTATTTTAGTTAACATTAAATTAAATTAAAGTAGATAATAAACCATGTGTAGAAGTGGATCTTGATGATGGGCTGTAATTGCTGACTTACAAACCAATGCTCAAAAGTTTATTGTAGCTGTAATTCTCCAGGTAGAATGGCCAGCTAACTGTTTAGGTTATTAACCTCCATGTGTGAAGTGCAAATGCTTCAGCAGAAGTCCTCTGCTAACACTTCATGATTGTACATAGGTTTACAAATCGTAAGGAAGAGATTATTTTTGAGAATTTTGGCATGGGCCTTCTTGGCAAGAGTCAGGGAGTAGGAAAGGAGCTGAAATGTGGTAGTCACAACTCATTTAATCACAGGACAACTTTCTGATGTAACATAATCCAATAAAATGTGGTATGACTCCACTGCTGTCAATTAAGGAGTTAGTGCAAAGGTTCCGCAAGAACATGGGGAAATACTTGTATTAATAAACTGAATTAAATATGATAATGAGAATGTCTCCTCTGCATCTAACAGTATGATTTGTTGATCCAGATCCAAGGACAAACTTTATAGAAACATACACAAAAGGATTTCTACATAGAAATCAGCAGTATTTTATGAAGCAGGATTCTGTCAGAGATCACAATTTATACTCTTACTGTATAAAAATGGACACTCTGGACAAGTTAATGAATGAATGATTAAAGACACTACTAAAGTAGCAAAGCACAGTCATATTTTAACAGTACTTTTCTTGACCTCTAAGATGTAGAAAAAAGTTTTATTTAATAGAAAAAGTGAGTTTATTACCAGAAATGTTAACATTTTAGAGGGATGTCATCAATCTTGCTTTAAAATCAACCATCAAATATTTGTCTTGACACTTCTATAAATTGTTCTGTTAATGCAAAAGTTTACATTAGAAAAATACAATTAGAACACAGTTTTTAAAAGCATGAAATTCAACTCCATCATAAAAGTAATAAAACTTTTAACACTGCATTGCAGTTTTTTATTTACAATCCATTTTATAATTTGTTAAATTATAAGAGAAATATATGGGCTACACTTACAAATATCAAACTTGATTGAAGTAGGAAGTTCCTATTATGCAACCCAAACCTAGTAAGTTAAAAAAATATACATTTTTAGGTGTCCTAGCTTCTGCTGATTTATGTAATATTTGCCTGGATTTTCTTATATTTTTGTTACTGTAGAGTGCTGTTTTAGTCGAAGTCATGTTCTCTCTTATAAGAAAACAATTATGTATCTTACAGTGTAGAAAAGTAATATTTGTACAAGAGCTTCCTCAATCTTCTGTTGAGTTGGCACTGTTAACATGTGCAAGAAATTTCTGTTGGCCATCTTCACCTTCTGGCTCCTTGCCACCTTCCTCATCAGCCTCTTCTTCATGGGTACCATAGATGTTTTCTTCCTCCACCTCCTCACCTCTTGCAAGTTGTGCTTCTCTCTCCATCTTCCATTTTTCCATTGATTCTGCTATAACTGTCTTCTCATGTTCCTGCTCCAGGGGCTCCAGAATCCCATCATCTTCATCCCTGTAGCCATAGTACTCAGCGTTGATGTCCTTCATAAGCTTAGCCCGGGTCTTCCGTGGGGGTGGCAGGGGTTCCTTTCAAAAAACTCTCTAACTTCTGGCAAGTCCTTTGCAGCCTCTAAGTATTTGTAGCCTCTGTTTCCTGGAGCTTTCACTTTGTGATCTAACATTTTCAGGCTAATCCTAGCATAATCATGACCTCATAGCTCCTTTATTCTGTATTCCGTGTCCTTTCTCCCCCAGAAGTTTGTTAATTTCACCATTAATGTCCCAAATTCTGGATTCACCCAATCCAGCATTTTGGATCTGTGCCACTTTCTTAAAAATCTCCCCAATGATGTCTCCTCCATTTCTCAGCTTTGGGCAGCTCATTACACTCTGTTGCAAGGAAAGGCCTTCGCTCCTTGACTTTTCCTTCCTCAAGCTGGGCTTGCCGAAATCTTGCCAAGGTCGTCATGGCCTTCTCTGCATTGCCAGCCATGGTCCCGCCGTGCCCCACAGCCCCTCAGCCCTGCTGAACACACCAGGCACACAGCAGCTCCATGCCGCATAACTGAACCCTGCTCCAGAAGGATGCCAGTGAAACCCTCCTGGCACAGAGCCAGGAGGCAAAGACACTTTTAGGATTGTAACATTGCACCATACCTTCATAACTGGATGATCCTGCACAGAGACAAAGCCACCCATTTCTTCAGTGGGGCTTTTCTTCTATTTTTCAGGTTTTTCAGCTTCTCTGTCTTTTTGTTTCACACAGCTCTTTGGTTGTATTTTCCTCACATCTCTGGCTGTCACTAGCTCTGGCTGTATTTTTGCAGCTTGTTGCTGCTGGGTTGAGCTCACCTCTGGTCTTTTCCAGCTTTCCACTGTGGGGACAGGCTCTGCATGCACCATCCTCTGTCTCCCTCCACTCTGCCTGCAGGAAATGGTTGTTGTCCTCACACTGAGCCACCACAGGTTATGACAGGAGGGGTGGGTCAGAGATAGAGATGTCACACACCCCAGAATTCTCATGCAACAGCAGTGTATTTTATTCTTCCTACCTCCTTAAACAGGAGGATTTGAATCTCCTGGTCCAGACAGCTCATTGGTCTGGCTTGAACACCAGCTCCTGTGCCAGTGAGATGTCTGCAGCTTAGGGTGGGAAGTGATGAAGTCCCTGTAGGCATTCAAATCCATCCCATCATAACTCAGCCCAGGGGCTGGTTTATGGAACCAGGCTGGGTTTCTTATTTATAATCAAATTAATTGCGTAGTTACTGTAATTTGCACCTTTATCCATTTGGTCCAGGCTGTATGTTTTCTGTCCCACGCCACAGGATTATTGTACCGATGGAAAAGCAGTGGTTGTTAATTTTCCATATAATAAGAGTAAAAACACTGCTCATCATCAGTCAGTTTCTTCAATACATATGGTGTTAGCCAGAACTCGATCCTCCCTACAGGAGGTGCTCTCACTGAAATACCTTTGCTCCCAAACCTGGCCTGACTAAAGAGTACCATCTCGGATATGGTTACTTTCTGTGCTTGAGATGGGCATATACAAGAAATGGGAAAATTATTTGAATAGCTTAAAGTAATTTTAAAAATCCTGCCAATCTGGAGTCTAAACCACATTTTCTGATGACAGTTGAAACCCTGCTATGGATATACACACACACACACACACACACACGCACAAATCCCCTTTGCAGTCAACTTTGAATGTGACCTCAACCCCAGAGAGATGAATATTTCTCAATGTATAAACTTCAGCAAGTTGAAAACACTTAAAGTGTTTTCCCAGAAACATTTTCTATGGACTGTAATAATCAAAAGGTTTCCTCTGACTTGCTATGTAATGAATTGTCCTATCTCAAAACAAAAGTAAAATTTAGCTGGATCATAGGTTATATTAAACATGAATGATTTATTTTTTCCCTTGTGGTATTAAAGCAGGACCAGTATCCTAGGATTGCTTTTATACTATACAGTATTATGACTTTACCTCCCTTTAAAATAAATAGAATGCTGATATCTTAGCTACGTAATATAAATGTACGATTTTCTCTCTCTCTTTTTTTTTTTTTTTTTTGGTCCATAAATGTGTTTCATTAAATGCCATTGTTCAGGCTATACACATATATATTCCTAGCTAGCAGTTATTGTCATAGCATACTTATAATTATATTTTTAATTTAACTATATTTTGTAATTTTAGACACACAGGTTTAATACTGATTAAGTTTTATTTTAACATCATCTTTTCCCCTTTCCTTCCTTGCTTCTATTCTAGTGAGTTTGCACTTTCAGGACATATGCTTCTAAAATGGTATACAGCTTCAAACCCTGGAAAAGTCAATGCCAGTCTATGCAGGTCATTTTAACTTCTCTCTGAATTAGAGCATGTGTCAGTGCCACAGTGAAGGCTGAACCCAAAATACAAACAGCAAGGGTAGCATGTGCTTGATGAAATTTACTTTAGTCTCCTTGCTATTCTGTAGGAGGGCCGCTTACCCACAGAATGTGAACCTTTCAGTATGGAAGGGCAATACAAGTTCTGCTTTCCTACCATATCATGGTGGAATACATACATTACAGTTCTGGCTGCCAGAAATTGTAGTCTCCAAAAGAAGCAAATGGTTCATATTGTGGCTGCTTTCAGGGATCTATAGTTTCCTTTGCTGATTAAGAAATGGCTCTAAAAAGTTGCCAGTACTACAGGCTATAAAGCCCCATCCAGTGAGCTGCCAAGTGTCTTCCTTTGCTGCTGAATTCATTATCGTTTAGGCACATTTAACATGTCCTTGGCTGTGCTTGCTGCCACGAATCACTTGGGAAAAGTCTTTCTGAGTGGTCAACAACTCTCCTTAATTTACCAGAACTGCTTGGACACCCTGCTAATCTTATTTAACACACATTGAAAAGTTACTGACTATTGTGACTTACTCAAGATTTCTCATTTGTATGTTATCCAACCTGTGTTCATTTATCTTGTTAAACATTACATTTCAGTAAGCAAACTTCTCAGTTCTGGTGTCTTTATTATTTCCTATGTATATCTCTATTTTACTCTTCCTTTCCTGGTATCTTATGCTGTAATTTTTTGTTGTCTGTCTCATATCAAAATATAATCAAATTTTTTTTTCAATTCCTTGTACCATGTCTTTATTAATTAAAAAAGGAAGCTTTGTATTCTTTTTCCAGGTTCTGAGTTTTCTATTTCCACAGCCTTTTACCTACTCCCTTCATTTTTTTCCTTCTTTCTTCTGCTCTATATATTTATCACATCCTCTGTGCTGCTGACATACCCACAGACTATCTCACATTTGCTCATCTAGGCATGTTCTCATGAAGCTTATCTCTTTCTGCCACTCTCAGTGTAAAGACTCTTACCTTCCTGCCAGTACCTTCTTTTTTTGCACACATTTTGAAATTCACTCCAGTAGCTCCTTACATACAAAGATTAGCTACAAAAATGTTGCTAAAAGTATTAAAAAAAAAAAAAACCAACAAAAAAACCCACAAACCCAGAGAACTCACTTTTTGGCAGGTTTTGTACCATCTTAGGGTTCTAACCTGTGCATTGTTGCCATTAGCATTCTTTTCTGAACAGTAAAAAAGAACAGTGTCAGATGGAAGCATTACAGAAACTTCAACAATTAAAAAGAAAAAAAGGGCTAATTAGAGTAAAATGAGAAATGTGAGCTATCTTTATTAACCAATTGGACAGTTTTCTGGTACAAATGAATTGACTAGATAATGGAAATATGGTCAATCTCATCCACGTGGAACATAACAAAGTGAGAGGCGTTGAGTTACTTGAGGGAATTATTGCCGGCCAGGGGTTTATATACAAATCACAAACAGGATGGGACTGCTGAGGAACGTGCTTTGAGCTGTTTTATTTTTCAGCATCAGTCTCATTACATGGTTATGACAATGGGAAGATGCCATCAGCTCACATCTCAGGCAGCAGACCAAGAACCTAATGTTACAAGTCACTTTATAAGTTTTTTGACCAATCACACAAAGCAGAAGCATATTGACAGTAGTTCTGTCCAATCACTATAAGCACACGTACCTTAGGTTAAAACAATACTTGATTATTTCAAATACAATACCTGCTTGTAAGCCTTAAAACACAATGCACAGAGCTCCATTATTAAGCTTCAAACTTTCAAATATCTCGCTAGATAAACTTTTCTACAGCTTAGGGAGTTATCCTAGACAAGCGTTAATACACAGACCATTGTTCTATTTGTCCTTGCTTTTGTACTTTTTAAATAATTTTTCTGCTGACCTATCTCATGGCTACTGCTCAGCTCTAATCACAGTTCTGCTGTCTCTGAGGCCTGCCTTTTGCAGCTTTCCCAAAACCATCTGACTTTGTGGATTCCCACAGGAATGACCGGCAAAGGTGGAGAGGACAGATAGAACAAAAGAGTAGGGAAAAAATCAGCTGAAGTGGGAACAGGAATAGTATAGAATGTCTTGTATATGATAACAAAAAGGAGTTGGATATTAGGCCTGTTATGCCAACAATTATTTGTGTAAGTTATCTTTTGAATATTGTATTGTATTAAACAATAGAATATGTAGCTGCAGTTTGATGCAGCTATCAAAAACCACTAGAGTGGTCTTTGGGGTATTTCAAATATTCCAAGGAATACTTATCCAAGTATTTTTATTATATGTAAGGAATCATTTACAGAAGGGATATGGATATCTTACCAAACTAGTGTACACAAATCTGATCAGCCAAGTTGAAGAAGGAATAATTAAAGTATAGAAGCAACAGATTGACTGATGCAGCTGAAAGCATCTCTCTTGTTAGAACATGCTAAAAGGGCTAGTTCTGCTCAATCTTCAGTGAAGGCTGAAATAAAACATGATCACTCTTTTCCCATAAGAATTTTAAGGCCCATATATCTGGGCAGTGTGAGGACAGAGAAATAAAAGAGTCACACTTGTATGAAAACAAACGACACATACTGATCAACAATAAATACATGGTAGAAGCATTACTGTATTTTAATTACCACTGTAAAATGAAGTAGAAAGGATTAGAAGCAATTGATTTTAAGATGAAATTTGCTATATTTCTGCACAGGTTTTCCTGACATGATAGGGAGCAGAATTTGCTGAGCTGTGATGTCCTGTCCAATTCAATATCCTCAAGGGTTATGCAAGCTAATGCAATACGGATTCTTCACCCTAAACTTGTAGATTTATTTTTCTTACTGCAGATCAGAGCCATGATAGATTAGCTCCACCTGCTCATCCAGTTTGTATTGCAGCACCTGTTTTATTGAGGCAAAAACTGAAGTGTGAACTTTAACATGGTCTATTGTTCAAAGTGCATTATACCTTAAACATAATGGTCATTGTCTTATAGGAGCAAAGTAGGATATTTATACTGGCCTGTATGAGAAGCACATTTTGACATTTGCTCAAACCTTGCCTTCTGTAGAAAACTGTCATGGGGGAAAAGTAACATGAAAAGAGTTTAGTCTCAGAGTCTTTAGAGTTTTGATCTTTTTCTGTCTACAGAGACATCAAATCCAAACAACATCATCAGGAAATGCAGTGATGGAAGCATTACATACCTCTAAAATCCATTGATTACCTATCTTTTCTTATAGTTGCAGCCATATAAACAAAAAGCTAATGAAATGCAATATTACTCTTTATTAAAATATTTGAGGATAAAAAGTTGTATATTTTAAACATTTAAATACCCTTAAATATTCTTAATAAATTCATGCATTCTGAGAACTTTGGTAAATCATTGAGGATGCCCAAAAACTGCAAATGAAAAAGATGTGCAATTTTTTTCAGTGGTTACAATATTGTTTTGAAAAGTGGAAAATTCAAAATAGAAATTACTATTTAGCTGCACAATATAGGAGAGTTCTCAGATTTGAGAGATGCCGCTGGAAAGGATGAATCTGTCTCTCATGAATGAAAGTATAATGAACATATGAATACTCATCATTACTAAAAAAATAGTGAAATTACTATTTTTGACGGTAAAATTCTGATTTTACAATAGAATTTTTTCTTCATTCAGTCTGAGTTAAAAATATTTCTGTTTGTAGTTCTGAAAAGGGATATTTCTTCATACAGACAATTCTTGGAACACCATGAATAGGAGCAGAATCATTCTTTTTATGAAGGAAAGGAAACCTATATGTGCCATTTCAAGGGATATTTGCTTACACTTGCCACATCTTATCCAGATATGGATGCTGTGAGAGGACCTTTTTGGACCATTTGCATTTCTGCCTTTCTCCAGGAGTAACACAGTTAACATTCTACAAGTGAAATGTGTTGGTCCTTTTTGTTTGAGATTCAGTGTTGGGGAGTTGTGTGAAATCTTTCTGAATGTTTCAATTGCAGACAGGCAATACATTTTTAAGCCATGTGAGTACTTCATAGAACATTAGGACACATTATTTACACCATGTATTTGAGTAAAAAGAATTTATTAGGACTCTCTTGTGTACTGAACTGCCTGCAATTCCTGTCTGGATATAACATTTCCTTTTCCAATACCCCTTAATATTTCTGTCTCTCTTGTAATCTTGTAGGATTATGTTTTCTGCTAATGTGACCTGATTTGCATCTCACCCCTAAATTGCAGTTAAGCAGCAACACCTCAGAGGAGAATAGGAAATGGCATTTTCTCACTTCTGGAGTTGTGTATTGGAAGGTCAAGGTTGGAGTGTGCCTAAGGGAAAAAGTATTTGCTGCTCACACTTTGTTTTCTTTGTGACCATGTAAAAGGACTTCAGTCTCCAGAGATATAATTACAGCAATTTACACAGAGACTAAATCTGTGCACGTGGAACTGGTACAATGAAGAATAAAGATACAAAGACAGCAAGGCAAACCTTTGGATTTTTGTCTGATTTCTTGACCCTATGGGGACACCTCCCATTCTCCAAGGCTGGGTAAGAAATTCAGGTCCTGTATACCTTTTATTTTTGTCAACCATAATTGGAATTTGGAAGAATAGGCAGCACTGTAGTTAGAAATCATTTGTCAGGAAGTGCATTTGTAACCCAAGCATAAACCATAGAGGTCAATTGTTGATCTCTGTCCAAAGGTAGCAAAATAGAATTCACAGCCTTGAGCTGAAATATTAATCTTTCCCTTTTTGGTTCCATAGAACTTCCTAAATCTGTGTAATAAATTAAAATAATAAGAAAGTTTTTAAATCAAGACCACAACATTTTAGCAAGCTAAGAGATTTTTTTCTAACTGCCTAAAATATTAAATGAAGAAAACTTCATGGAGACATGTGACTTCCATATCTGAAGGCTTGTTAAATCAAAAAAGAAGCGACAGTTGTGTACATTCACATCACAGCAATAAATGTACAACAAATTAAAAGAGAACAAAGCTAATTACAAAACATGCAGATGCCATTTTAAATGCTTTGAACAATACTATGATTCCTGGATGTTTTGCAGCTTGAAAAAAATTGGTTATCTTCTGTATAATAGCAAATGTTGAAATGACATATTCATTTCTGTACACTTCACCATGATAAAGCATTCAGAGCACAGACTTACAGCTAAGAAAAAAACAAATCCTCTCAGTGGAGAGAAGATATGGTCTTTTAAACTATGTTTAGTATTATCTTTAAGAAGCAAACAACATTACAAATTATCTACCTTTGATATATGATCCATCTCTTTTAAAGAACTCCTATTTGTTATTTACTGAATTTAGTCTGCTGATGAGAAATATAATTATGCAAAGAAGTTGCTTAATTAGCTACAACTTTCTGTTCTTGTAATGTTCTCTACAATGGCAAAACATATATTAGCAGAAAAAATAAATTAACTGTAAAGTGCCCAGTGCTTGAAACATCAGCACTGACAAAACTGGCAATCAAAATTAGAACTATCCTACACTTCTCAAAAGCTGGATGGCCTGCTTTTTTTGTATAGGTGAGAGAGTTGTGACAGCTGCCTAGTGCTAAAGTCATTTACATAAATTAAAAAAAACCCACTGGATAAGTTAAAATAGATCCTAAAAAAAATCATATTGGATATGCTCTCTGGATCACTGAATGATAGTGTTCTGCCTGCATCAGCAGAGAGTACCAGTCACAAGAAATGGTATAGACAATTACAGAAAAATGTGCTTAGAAAGACATTCTCTTTGTATCATATTTAATTAGTCATTGGTTTATGCCCTGAGGTATAAAGGCCTGAATTCCAATTATTTTATCCTACTTAATATTCACGGTTGTGATTATTCTCTGTCTTCATATCAAATGGAATCTTTCTAGTATTTTACTGAGTTAATATGCATCTTCAGCCATCTGCCTTGTGTTGACTATTAACTTCTGATAATGAGTGCCATTGCTGAATTATGCACGTGGTAACAAAGCACTTTCATTTATTGCTCTTAGAAATGGCTGTAGTTTGAATGAATATCCCCTTTTCTTAAATTAAGAAATTATATAGGCAAAACCAACCTTACTTTTCTACCTTTATGAAGTTCCTTCTAATTATTTTGTAGCCATGTCTGAATGCAGTGGATTTTAACTTTTCTCCTATTTAAGTCTTTCTATCAGGTAGCCAGTTTCACTATTTGTGTCTTACGTTTTTTGTGTCTGTCATATTTTTTCTGAAATCCTAACCTAAGAACTGAATTTTTCACAATTCTCTGATTTATTCTGTGGTACTATAAAATTTTAAAGATTAGATGTCCTCCCATCTTTGTGTTTCCCAACTTTTTGTCTTTATTGCTGGAAGGGGCTGATGAATCCTACAGTCTGAAAGAGCCAAGGCTGCTGTACCTCTATTCTCCCAGATCCAGCCAGGATTGATGCTGAGCATGTTTTCCCAATGACTGACATGCAGGCACCCATGGAACACCTACACGTGTACAGCTGACTGGCCACACAGGCCAACCCAGACAGAAAACACTAAGCACTCACACGAGCATTCACCAGCACTAAAAGCCTCATCCTGGTCCCTTCTCTGGCTAATTAGAATAAAGGTTTATTAGCAGGAAATCTAAGTATATATATATGTACAATGTGTATGTACAATGTGTATGTGCAATGTGCCCAAGGCCTCATTGGTGTTTCCCTGGATCCTTGCTCTTCTCAGTTGTCTCACTCTCAGGTGCAAATGCTCATGTACAAATGAGTCCCAGAAGATTCTCCAAGTCCCAGTGCCTCAGCAGTTTTCCTGAACAAACCCTGGTGCTGCTAGTGCTGAACTCCTGCTGTCTCCCTGTGAGTGACACACTCACCCTCCTGGCTCGTGAGTCACTGTGCTCTGGATTTTTGCAAGTGATCACACTGTGATGCACACACCGTGATGTCCCCAGCTGCTGGCACCCCAAACACACAGGGCCTGTGATGGGTGGTTTCACTCCAGCCCTGGCACTCAGACCTAAACACAAACGAGCTCCAGCAGAAAGAGCCCCTTCACTCAGGACAGCATTGAGAAAGGGAGTTCATTGAAAAGACACACCAGACTACTGATATAGTGCAGGGTGTGCTGATGAGGGCTAGCCAGTGTTAACCCTTTATCTTTCTCTGTTCCTGTGCTTGTTCATACCGAAACCACCTAGATACTTCTCTTCCTCCACCATTGTTCCATCCCTGAAATATCCCTCAGGAAATCCTGTACAATCTCAAAATGCTTTTCCCTGCCATCCCATACTGTGTGAAAGCACTTTCCCCTGGCTCATGGGGCCCTGTTGGCCCTGATGGCTCATGGAAATGGATTTGGAGATGGTGCAGGGTGTTTGGGCTCCCCCACCCTTCCCTTTGAATGTGGGGAGATGAGCTTTAACTTGCATAACCAACTAATCACTACTTCACACGGAGCTCTGCTTTCATGGAGCTGTCAGAAATGACACTGAAGTGTCTTTTGTAAGTTATTTCCATTATTTACAACATGTCAGTAAGCATAAATAAACTAATTAAATTCTGAAAATCTGCCAGTCAGAAATGGAGTTACTAATACATATAGATAGATTTAGACACAGATTCAAAACTGCTCTAATAATCAAGACATCTGATTAAGTCATCCACCAGATAAATTTGTTTCTGTGCTGTATATTTTAGCTCAGTTTAATTTTTATTAAAGTTCATTAGACATCTATGTTTTAGTTCTGCTGCAACACGTAGGCATTCTGCCTCCAGATATTTAAAAAGAAGATACAGTTTCAGAAGGTCTCCTCTAAACTAACAGAGCAACAAGGTAACAGTACCAAACAAGTTTTCCACATTTTATTTTGCATTCATATGATAGTAATTGCCTTATGTAATTTTATATTTCTTCCAGGTAAATTTTCTATTTGTCATTTAATATTTTTGCTTGGTTTTAAAAATATTTTGAACATGTATAGCAGTAATTGACCTTGTTTCCCAAGACTTCAGTGGTCCAGATTAGCTTCTTTAACTGACAATCACTATGCCCTTTGGTAATACTTTGGTAATAAAAATTATGTTGGGAAGTTTGGAACATCTGTAAGTACATGAAAATAATGAAAAAAGGAAAGAAATAATTTGTTTAAAAAAAAAAATTCCTTGTTTATATCCTAAGCATACACTGAAGGACAGATGCTTGTTGCACTTATCTACTGTAGGTATCAGATATCACAGTGAGTAGCCTAGCTTTTTTGGGGTTGATGGTTAGTGCTGTCAGAGCTGACTATTTTATCAAATGATGGGATTGTCAGAGTCTAAACGTAATTTTCCATGGTCTTGGAACAGAATGGCTGAAAGATTGTAGAAAGAAATAGAAAACCCTGTTCACAGGCTGTGAAAGTTTCATTTCTTTTGTGAAATTAGAGATTATTTTCTAGGAAAAAAGAAAAGTCAGTGTTAGCCTGGAAAGTGGCTTTTCCTACAGCATTTCTTTGAAGTACTTCCTATAATTCTTCAGTTAATACATTAAGTTCCAATTTTACTCTTGGTCATGGCTTGTGGTCAAAATGATTAGCCTGAGAGGATTCCACTTACAGACGCAGTTAATGGTTAAAAAAATTGGGTTACCACTATGCAATATTATTTTTTAGAACAATTTTTCCAGTCTAAAGGCTTGCTCTTAAAATACAGCACAGTATCCACAGTAGAAATTTTATTTCTTATTTCTGTTTATTTATTTGTAGTGAATAGTTAGCTCTTTTCTTGACACATGTAGTAGAATTTTAGTGTCAAAAATCTTTGTCTTGGTCATTTTTTACAGACCATAGGACATTCTTCTGGAACATTCTTCAGTAGAAAATTTCAGTTAGCAGCATAAGGAAGAGTCTTCTGGACTGACAACAGTAGATTTTCCAATTTGCACTTTTAAATGTATTTTTTGAAAATGCTTTCCCCCTAGATTTTATTAATTGTTATTAGAGAGATCTAGTACTTGCTTGATTTCAGAACACAGGCATTTAACAACATTTTTATCTAGAGAAACTGTCATATGTTCTCCTAAATCTCCTCCCTATTCCATGACAAATTTATTCCCCTTAAAAAATTTTTAATCTTGTATGTATCAAAATGAAGCAAAAATACGACTTTTGTCTTGTTCTCTTGTTTGTCATGAGTTTTAAACAGGTGGTATTTTGCCTTTGTCATCACTTGCTCCAAAATATACCTCAAAATGATTGTGTAACAGATGGTTTCATTGAAGTATGTGACTTACTTTTCTAGTCACTGGTGCATAAGTTGTAATGGAGGGAGAAGGGTTCTAAACAAGAGTTTAAAATTCCTGAGACTGAAACCTTCAAATGTCATCTACATATGAAAAATGACTGAAACCAATAATGTGAACAAATTGATTAGCATGTTCAGTGACAGCTTTTTGGATCCATATATGAATTTTCTTTGCCAAACATATTCTAAAAAGTAATATAGCAAAACAGACAACACGCTGGAACATCCCAGATGATCCTGAGACTTCCTAACGTTATCTGTTTTGCTGCAAAAAGAGGTTTGTTTGCTCAGGCTTAGAAGATATTATTTGTACAGTTACTGTCAAAGCAAATAAGCTGGAAGAGATACACTGTCTGAAGAGTACTGGAGTGTGCATCTCATCTTTTTCTTCTTCTTTGAAACAGTTGTACACACCAAGTGTGCTTATTTCCTGTGATCTGATTTGTCAGATGGTATTTATTCATTGGGAAAGATGAAAGAAATGAAATAAAAACTAGAAAGATATGCTAACCAATTAATGGGGATAAAAAAGATGATGATGAGCAAAAACCAAAGATTTTTCTATGATGTTACACTTTCACATTAGTCTAAGTTATTTTTTAATGAGATCAGTGTCTTTAGAGCTGAATTCCATGCAAGTGCTCCGTTGCTCTCACTGGGAGAAGAGTGAGCCCTGAGATGCTCAGAACAATGCCTTAGTGGTAAGGAGTTAGTGATATTTTTATAATTTCATTTGGAACTGGGCAGAGTCTAAAGAACAAGGAGAAAAGTGTTTTATAATACAAAACACAGTGACAAGTTGAGAAGAGGTGTTTTCAGCAGTTCAATAAGAAACATCTTAAGATGGCACGAAGAGTCTGAGGTCTGCTCATGTTTCTGTCAGGAACAGCTTTGTGTACCTCTTTGGAAAGAGTAAGACAGTTGTTTCATAGGAATCTTACAGGAACCAGCAGAAGTAGAGTGTCAGAAGACAGTGTTAGAGGAACTAAAGCTTGGCCTGAGACTGGTCACAAGCAGGAGAGTAAAACAGCCTAAGAAAGAGAAAAGAAAGAGAAATGAGGGTATAGCTATTAGGGGTTGAACGAGTATTAACTACAAGGGAAGCAAATGAAAATACGGTAGAAAAAAGGCAAAAACATGATGGCATGGGATAAAAAAAAATGCAATAAAAATGCAGAAGCAGTGTTGTACTGAAGTATATGACAGGTGGACATCCTGAGATATTTTAGAGGAGCACAGCTTAAGGATGCATTCTGCTTTGTGTCAGACTGTGCTGCATACAGGAGTTAGAGAGCACCTTGGGGCAATGCAGCAGCTTCCCTTCTGCCTGACCTGCCAGGCCATGATTGACATATGGAGTCCAGACCAGGGAGGTAGCTGCAGCCCTCCCATGTCAGTGTGTGAGACAGGAGTGCCATGCCAGAAAAATGTGAAGCATGGATTAATGGGTGAATTTAATGCTCTGGACCTGGGTATGTGTGAATGATCATAAAAGAAATTGTGCAGGGTGTTAAAGGTACTCATATGTAGAATTTAAGATAGTTGTCCAGTAGGACATTCTCAATGGTAATATATCAGATCCTTTCATAAGTCAGAGTAGCAGACGATGTCTCCACTGCTTGACTTCTGGCACTGAACCTGATGGAAAAGGCTGTGGTTGTTCCATTGCTGTGTTCTCCAGATGAGGGGCTAAAGCTGGACTGCCTGCTGGAACACAGTGGTGCCAGGAGCTCTTGGGAGAGTGCCAGTTGACACAAGTGATATAGAGGCTGTGCTAATGTTTAAGATAATTGTAGGGCTGTGCCTAGGCTCTGGAACTGTTGTGTTTACTTGGGAAGGTCTCTGATCCCAAGTTCATTCCAAGTTAGGGCACGAACATTGCATCATGGTGCTACCATGCATCAGGCTCAGAAGCCTGCCTAGCAATTCTGGCTGCAATATTAATGTGCTACTTGTGATTTTTATATCTTTCTTTTCAAGTACACTTGACTTTATTTCACCCTGAATTGTAACTGCAAGGATTTTCAGGGAAGATAGACATTGTCAGGGAAGAAAATGATGTTGAGCCTCAAGGGAGCACAATGAAACAGACAGTGTGGGAAGGATCTGACCAAGCTAGAGGGAGCAGTCAGTCCAAGAGAAAGTGCTCTGAGAGCCCAGGCTGTCACTTTATTAATACCTCAGAGAAACCAAACCAATACTTCATCTTTTAGCAGTTTTGCTCTGACAACTCTTTTCTTGGTCTCAGAAAGGCTGGTGACACAGGAAATCCCCAGTACCAAACTAAATCTGCTCCTACTTTGCAGGTGAAAACTTGAAAACCACTGAGCATATTGAAATATAAATGCTTTTTAAAAGATGTGTTGTGAGCTCCTTTAAAAGGTGGGAGTTTTACCCAGTAGCAGGTGTTGAGGCATCTGAGAGCACCTTTGCCCCTATGGTTTGGGCCCCAGAGCCAGGTGAGCACAGCTGGTGAAGAGGGGAGAGGCTCCAGCTGCTGTTTGGCAGCCATGGGCAGGGCCAGCCCCTGGCCCAGTGGAAACAATCTCAGGAGGATTTTTTTTCTTTATGCAAATATTGCTAGAGTTTCAACTTCTTTAATCAAAAACAAAGAAGAAAGTGAAGGGAGACCTTCAGGGAAGTGTAACCTGCACAGGTATAATCACTTCTGGTGCCTGAAAGCTGAAAAGGTTTCTAGAATCTGTGATACTTTTATCACAATTTTAAAAATGTGACTTTTTAGTGTTTCTCTATTTAGTTAATGTGGTATTTTCTCTTTCTTATTGAATAAATGTAAGAAGTGATCCTTGGATTTCACATTAATAACTTGCCTACTCATAATTAAAATGTTTTCTGTCACCCTCCATAAGGAAAGTATGTAAATTTACTCAGGGAGTGGGGATGTGCTGGTTGTGTTGGAACATTTACCATTTCTTTTACTTTTTTTTTTTTTTTTGTGAACTTACTTCTATATTGATTATATGAGAAATGTTAACAACATTTTGCTGGATTTTTTTTTTACTTTCTTTTCTTGATTTTGTTCCCTTAATCAGGTTTAATAAGCCCGAACTATTTAACTTCTATGACTAGTGAGTCTGTGGTGTCTCTGAGGCTGAAACATGATACATCACAACACGGCTTGGGAAATGACAGTCAGTTTCTAACACTTCTTCATGTCTGCTGGCATCTACAGTCAGAGGACTCTGGCATTAACCACTGCTTTAACTTAAAATATTAGCAACTGTAATAGCAAAATTATATTTTGTTAAGCAATAGCATTCATTTACATAAGTGTTAATTGCTTTATTTTTTCATCTTTCCCTCTTTTGTCGAGATGGCTTTTTCAGTGATATGAATGATGCACTATAAATTTTCTAAGTTTCAAACAGACTTTCAAAAAAGAATTTTAAATACAAGAAATCAGGAACTCCAGTCATTCACCAGGCAGCATTTTTTTTTGAGACTTGGAGAAGAAATACCAAAATTTTGCTTAACTCTTTCCTGCAGTTGCATTGTTTTCAGACTACCTGTAAAACAGAGGATTTAATTCCTTGTAGGAGAGGATGCTTAAGGAAAAATAACTGGAAAAGAACATAAAAGAACATAAAAGGGCACCCTTCCCCAGCATCCAGATCATTAATGAAAAGTTAAAAATTAAGCTGGGGGTGTGATCTGTGGCCCGTTCAGACAATTTTCAAACCACCTTGCTGTCTGCTCGTTCAGCCCATTCTTCATCAGCTTCTCTATGAGGCTCTTTGGGGACACTGTCAAAGGCCACTGTGAGGACAAGGCAGACAGTATCCATTGCTCTCTTCTCATCTTCTGAGCCAATCCTTTTGTCACAGGTCTTTATCAAGATGGCTAGCATTACTTCCCATTGGTGAATCCATGCTAACTACTGCTAATGGTTTTTTCTTCCTCCATATACCTGAAATGTTCTTTATTTCTGATCTTCCCCACCAGTTCTATCTCAGCATCTACGAAGAGCTCTTCTCACTGGCCTTGTCTCAGTGAGATGACACAGGCTGCCAATCACCCTCCTGGCCACTCCAGCTGCCCAAACCTGCCCTGCTCCCTGGATGGGGGCAGAAGAACAGACATGGCAGGTGAGGCTCCTGCCCTGATGGATCCCCTGTCTGTGCAGATGCCTTCTCCCACGGAGCTGTGACCCTTGCTGAGCCAGGACACAATTCTTCTTGGTGATTCTACAAGGATTTCTGGAAGGGATTTTGCTGCTATGGCTTTAGACAAAAATTTTATTACTAGTTTTTATTCTTTTCACTATTTGCTTCTCAAACTCTTGCTTGGCCTTCCTAGTACTACTTTTTACATCTACACTGTCAAAATTTATCAGGCTTTTCATTTTCTTTATGTCTGTACAACATTTTAAAAAATACTTTCTGGTTTCTAGTACTATATTTTGCTTTTCTGAATAGCCATCCTGGCTTTATATTTTCCTTTTCCAAATCTTTTTTAGCAGATGATATGCCCTGTTTCTGTATTTGCTGTATGGTATCCTTCAGAAATTTTCATGCTGCTGGGAAGGTTTATGTCTCTTATGTATGTCTTCTGGTTGCAGCCAAGGCTTTCTCTGTGCTCTGAGGTAAAGCACAGTGGTAGTACACTGTTTGGTCCTTGTTGGTCCTATTGTGATGTTGAAACTACATATATATTCACATCAGGTTTGGAGAGTGGTACTGCTTTAAGCTTTGCACTGCAAGACTTTCCCTACATTTTGCACATAATTCACTGACAAGATTATTGAATATTTCAGTTGTTTTTGCAATTCTTTGAGGAAATATCACACTAGTTTGAATCCCCTTAGGGAGAAAAGGAGCTGAATTTAACAACTCCAGAGTATGGATGAATTTTCTAACAATCAAGCTGTTGTATACAGATGTGTAACAATTCCCTCTCTTTAAAATGAAAGGAACAATCTTTATTGCATTCAAAAAAAAAAAAAAAAAAAAAAGAGAAAAAAAAGAAAAAAGAAAAAAAGAAGTGGGCATTTCTTCCAGAGAGGATTGTGGGTGGAGTGTACCTGGGAAAAAGATACTTTTGTGAAGCCCTACCCAATATCTCAATTGTGAAAGGTGACATTGTTTCCTATGCACTTGTGTCTTCATTGCTTCCTCTCAGCTTGCCCTAAATGGCTTCGTGCTTATTGCAGTAGCCAGTAGATATTTCAGACAGCCATTCCCACTCCTCTCAGGACACTGAACATGGATTTTAGGATGGCATTAAGCTCTGGGTTCTGGATTAATTGATGAAACACAGACACCTAAAAATGTGGCATTCTTTTCCCACAAATTTTAAAGGTTAAGTGTTCTACTGTTTAGTTTTAAATTCCACTTTAGCCAAGAAGTAATTGAAGGATATTATTATCCCAGGCAAACGTTTCTCAACTCCATTTAGAACATTTTAAACAAGTTTTCACACTCAGATGTTTTAATTTATGTAACTTCTATAGCATTTGAATCAGAATGATGACAGTAAGTATTGTTTTCCTTTCTCAATGTAGTCATATATTTGGCATTGCTAATGGCAACAGTTAAATAAAAATGGGTTTCTAAGATCTCAGAAATTCATACTAGGCCATATTAACTGGCTGTCATCTCCTGTCAAATGTTCAGTCATAATATTTCAGGGAAATCTAGATCATCAACACAAGGAAGGCTTAGGCTGGACATTAGGAAATATTTCTATACTGAGAGGGTGATAAAGCACTGGAACAGGTTTCCTGGATAGGTGGTTGATCCTCTAAGCCTGTCATTGTTCAAGAGTCAATTGGACAATGCTCTTAATATGCTTTAAATTTTCAGCCCTAAGTGGTCAAGTAGTTGGACTAGGCCCTTTTAAAGTGAAATATTCTATTCTATTCTGTTCTGTTCTACAAACCTAAAAGCAATAAGTCTCTTTTTCCTACACCTTGTATTCCCAACTGTGAAATACAGAATTAAAATATGAAGGAAGTTCCTGACATTGAAGAGTCTGACAGAAAGAGGATGTGATTTAAAAGCTTCTGAAGTATGCTGTCGTTATAGGTCCCTGAATTTATTTACTGTAGTTTACTGTACACCAAATTTTGGATAAGGCTATTACTGAGGATAGAATCTGCAATAAAGTTTTAATGGCTTTTGGATTTTAGGAAGTGCAGCAAAGTAATATCTTCTTACTCTCATATTGTGTTTTTTTTCAGTGGCTTATTTCAGTCCAATCAACAATATAAAAATTCACACGTCCCAATATATTTGTGCCTTTGTTTATTGATATCTTCCTCTTTTCCAATCCTCTTGTTTTTATATTTTCATCTCTGCGAAAGTCTTTTTGGAAACAGTTATTGGATACAGTGCTCTGAACTGTGAAATAAAATTTTATCTTCATTTTGTTTATGCTGCAGTATTTGTTTACTTTGAATTCCAGAGCCCTTTTTTGGAATATTCTAAAATCTATAAATGCAATGTTTCATTTAATTCAAAACGTATTAATGTCTTTTGTTTCAAAGATCAGTACAAAAATTTGTAATTAACTGAATACATTTCTTTGCAACTGAAGTAATCCACACTCTGTCTAAATAACATCTCCACTCTGAAATACTTTTCAAAGAGTGAAGGATAGGCTCCCCTGCTCTCTTTATTTTTAATAATATGAAGCATTCTCAACCTGTAAATAAGTAGTGCTTGAAATGGAAAGAAAGAGAACAGAACATTTACTAAGTATTATCCCTTTAGGAACAGTGAAAATGAAATGCAGAGAATTTGAAGGAGCTGCTCCAGCCCAGCATCACAATTACGGCTGGAAAGCATAGTGCTCTGCCTCCTCAGCCTGCAGTACACTGACTCCTTCTGTCAGGAGAGGTAAATCCCGGCTCTTGCCTTCTGGTTATGAAGCACTTCATAAGGCATCAGAACCCTCTGAAATGACTACCCAGGGAAGAAGTAGCTCTGCTAATAATTTCAGTTTCCTTTCAGCAAGGCTAGCCTTTGAATAAGGTCAGTCATAGAGCCATAGAATCGTAGAATGTTCTGGGTTGGAAGGGACATTGAAGATTACCTATTTCCAGCCTCCACATCAGTATTTGTGTTAAGGAGACCTCCCGGTCCGGCTGTTCGGCAGTCCCACCCTCCGCGCTCGCTCCGCAACTCCAGCCCCGCACTCGCACGGTCACACCAGCTGCTCTTAGCCGGCCCGAACCCCGGGCTCCCATGGGACAGTCTGCGGTAACCACATCCTTAAGTAATTTAATCACGGGGCAATAACAAAATCAGCTTGAGCTGGGTCCAAAGAGGGACTCCTGAACAAAGGAAAGCCTGGGCTTTTATACCCTGGCAGTGTAAGATGTGGAAATCCGGAGTGCTCGGCTCCCGACGCATCCCTGTGTCCCCCTCTGGGCCGCCGCTCCGTGCCCGGGGCTCCGCCGCGCTCAGGACCGCTCCCCGCCGGAGCTCGACCTGCAGCCGCCACTGCCGCTCCTTGGAATCCCTGAGCCTTTGGTCTGTTCCTATTATGCTACCCAAAAGCTTACTCCATTTCAGTAGCTGTCTTTTACACTACTGAGCTGTTTTAATCCTCATCCTAACGTGCTGTTAAAGTCCATTTTCCTTGCAGGAGGGAGAAGAGCTTTGAGTGAGGTTCTCAGCACAGCACATGGTCTCCTGTGCAGAGGGTTCTGGGGGATCTGGGACCCCACATCAGCAACCCAGTTAGCAGAGCTGCTCCACTGAGGCTATACCATTTCTAATGGATTCGATGACCTTTATGCTATTAGTTTATTAATAACAAGAAAATCCTGCTTTCTGACTTCTCTCACACAAACTGTCCTTCTAGTAGCCTGTCATTGCTACTTAAAAATGCAAAGTCTTTTTTTAGTGGACACAATTGCTTGATAGCACTTACACAGAGTCCTTTTTCCAGAAGGGAACAATGACTATAATATTTCAAAATTGTTTCTGTGTTCAAAAGCAATGGATAAGAAGGGAAGAAAATGGAAGAGAGAACTTCCCAACAGCTGGCCCATAGTTAGACTTTACCTGTGCAGGAGAAAGAAATGATTCTGAGTGCCTCTATTTATAGTCTTCTTTTGAATTCACTAAAGGACAGTCCTACAGGTAAAAATCAAAATAAAAAATTCAAAAATAACTGTAGTATAGACTGAGCACACTTTTAAATATCAGTTCAAAAATGCAAAGTATTCTGGCCCAGTAATATGCACTTATGATTAAGCAAAAGTGGTGCAAAATTAGAAAATTGACAGTAATGAATTTGCATGTTTTTCAGACCAGTGTCTCAAATATAACTGTATTACCACTCTGGCTTTTCCTTCACTGTAACCATGTAAGGGTGTTACTAAATTTTATGACCAGTGTGTAATAAGAATATGCATTCCTTCTATGCATAGATTGCAATTTAGCTGGAAAATAGCTGGAATTTATTAATCCAGTGATGGAAATCTTGCAAAGCACAGGCAGGAAAAGTGACTGAAAAAGAAGAGAGGATATTTTGCCTGCAGAAAAGAATGACATGAGTAGCTGAGCTACTACCATCAAGACAGCGCTGAGCACAGTGAAAAGATACAAGAAAGGTATAATCAGAGAAAAGAACTATAATTTTCCAGAACAAGATGAGGATATTGAGACAGGACTATTTAAGAAGACAAAGGAGCACTCCATCTCAGTGCCTGGTGTACATGTCTATGCACAGATATTATCTCCTTGGGAGATGGCTCCTCCTGCCAGATTGCTCCTGATGGGTGGGGAAGGGAAGGAGGCATCCTGTGACAGAGCAAACTTGCAGCCCCCCACCACCACATCGCAGCTGTGGGCAATGCCTACACCCATTGCTTGTCTCCTCACCCATTCCCACAGTCCCTTCCCTCAGAAGCAGAAAGATCCTCCCATGAAGGATCAGCACAAAGTCTCATTTTCCCTTTCTTGGGCAGATCATCTAATCCTCGCCTATGCTGCTGAGCTATACCCAGCCCTGATAGGCTCCTGGCCTTGGAAATGCTGTGCCTGAGCCATCTTCCTACTGGCTACCTACTTACTGTCTCTTTCCCTCTGGCATCTTCCATGCTGCCTGAAAAGATAGACACCCCTGACTTACTGCAGAGCAAAAAAATGTGTGGATGGTGATTTCAAGGAAATCAGTGTGATTGTGTAGAAGTGTCTGGTAGATTCTCCTTCAGAGCCATCTTAGAGTGCCACTAAGTTTATTAGGTGTCATCCTGTGATAAGATGGTTTGTCAGGTTGGTTCTGATGCTTTTCACTTAACAGGATTGTGAGAATCCATAAAACCAAAAGGTTTTGGGAAAGCTTCAAAAAGCAGGCTTCAGAGACAGCAGAACTGTGATTAGAGCTAAGCAATAGCCATGAGATAGGTCAGCAGAAAAATCATGTAAAAAGTAGAAAAGTAAAGACAAATACAACATTGGTCTGTGTATTAACACTTGTCTAGAATAACTCCCTAAGCTGCAGAAAAGTTTGTCTGGCGAGATATTAGGAAGTTCTAAGCTTAATAATGGAGCTCTGTGCATTGTGTTTTAAAGCTTACAAGCACGTATTGTATTTGAAATAAGCAAGCATTGTTTTAACTGAAAGTGCATATGCTTATAGTAGTTAGATGGAACTACTGTCAATATGCTTCTGCTTTGTGTGATTAGTCAAAAAACTTATAGAGTTGTAACATTAAGTTCTTGGTCTGCTGCCTGGGATGTGAGCTGATGGCATCTTCCCATTGTCATAACCATGTAATGAGACTGATGCTGGAAAATAAAACAGCTCAAAGCACGTTCCTCAGCAGTCCCATCCTGTTTGTGATTTGTACATAGACCCTGGCCAACGATACAGGATGGACTTGGGGATTGTCTTGTGGTTTTAGTAGACAATAAAGGAATAGGAATGCATTCACAATGACAGATCTTTTAGAATAGGCTGGAGCATAAACTGAAGAAAATTTCCAGCACTCTCCCTGACTATCAGAACAGTGATGGCATGACAAGGGAGTTAATATTTGTGGACAATATTACCAAATCACAGCTCTTTGCCATTTTATAGTGGCTCCTAATGTAAATAAGGAGCTGTTGATAATAGCTAGCTACTCCTAATGCTATTGCAAAAGGTGGGTTAAAGATGAAAAAAGTGGAACAACAGACGTGTTCTGGGAATGATTTTAGAGGGGAAAGAATAATTATTTTTTAATACTGAGTTAATTTTCAGCTACAAAATTTCAGTAAATTTTCAGGCAGCAAGTTAGTATAGGACTCTGAAAATGCATATTGGAAAAAGATGATGTATGGAGTGGTCCTGTACAAGATCTTTTTTGGCTGTGAAAGGGTAGGAATATAGACTGGAGGGGGTAGAAGCTTGAATAAAGTCAATCAAATCACAAATGAGATTCTCCAGTAATTCCTCATTCTACAAACATACATTTCTCATCCTACTTAAAAAGTAGATCATACCTGTGACTCTAAGTTAATGTTTTCTGTTTTACTGTTTGTGTAAAGAAAAAATATCAAAGTGGTTTGTGGTATGACTCTTAGAACGAGATGAATTTTGAATTATCTTCCCTGTTTGTCAGTCTGTATCCAATGATTTCCATGTTCTAATTGTGAGCTCTGTTTTTAGACAATTTTACATCTTCCTTCTCTCAAGGTTTATTACTGCCATTCCTTTTTTATCTGAGTTGGAATGATTGTTATATGATTCCAGTTTCTAAAGCTCTTTATGTATCAGCACAGCTAGTACTTCTATTTTTTTTCCATGATTGACAGAAAGAAAAAAGATTCTTGATTAACTGTATTCCAATTCCTTATGAACTTTTTTTTTTTGCTTTTCTCCCTGTAGTAGCACCAAAATATATTTCTGTCAAATTACATGCCAAAGAATATCTAATTAAGTCTAGATGCTAGAGATAAAATTCAGCACTAATGTGACTGTTTAATGCTGTCATTTTGCACTCCTTACTGTGGTATAAGGATTAGATCTTTCCCTATAAATGTAGCTAAGTCTCAAAAGATCTGTTGGAACAACTTGGCTAGAGACAATCCATTCCAGTATTTATTTAATGTTCATTGTGCTAAAGTGAATTTTACAAACATAATCTTCAGAAGGCCCAGATGAGTCAGACTGGTAAAAGGTGTATGGAATTGATCTGTCATAAAAATGAAACATCCAGTAGTGTGTGCACAGTGTGCACTGCAAATAGCTGGCTCCCAAAATACCCCTTTAGGTCTTCAGTTCACAGACTGTTCTTTATGCACCCATTCCTGCCTTTTCATATCTCACTACTTTTGCTTATTATGTGAATGACAGTGATTGAAATGGGAAAGCAGAATGGGAAGTGCAATGTGAAAAGCTTGAGTGATAATAATTTTGAAGAGAAACAATATCAATGTGCTGGATTCTGCCATATCTTCTCATGCAGAATTAAAAAAGTGCCCTAACATTTTAAGATGAGAGGCAGAGAGTAGTTTCTGGTAGACCCAGCTCTCTGTTCTTTGCTGTCTCTTTCAGTCCCTCACCTATCAGAATCATTCCACCACTGCTCCACCTGGCCCTTACTCACCAGTTACCTGCAATATCCTTGAACCATTGGATGTGCCAGTAAACCACATTTTCCTTCACTGAAATTTTCTGCTGAATCTAACCCATGACCATCTTAAGCCTGGAGACTTTCATCTGCATACCCAGCACTGAAAGATGCTTTATTCCTTCTGTGAAACCTTTCCTGCTGCACTGCAGTCCTTCTGTGACCTGCCTGTGTCAGCCAGCCATCTATCTGGCTTTCCTAGAGGAGGCTGAAAATCTCTTCTTTCCCTCAGGTTACACTCTCTGCTTAACTCATTGTCACTGTATTTATTGCAAGGTCAGAAATAGCAGAAACAACCTGGAAAAGACTGCAACTTGCAGGAAACTCTATATACAGCTTCTCTGGGATTAATGGAGTTCCATGGAAAACATCTCCCTGTCACAGTCTACACATCTGGCAAAAATGCTTGGAAGCAGTGAAATATTCTGAGATTTGTCTGGTAAAACCACAGGAAATCCATTGCAGATCCTTCAGGTTATTGTCCATCAGCCACATTGCCTTGTGTTTGCAGTGCATCTGCCATGGCAGGGTTTCAATGATGCTGAACCTCCCTTGCTCCTGGCACTGGGCTCAGTCCTTACATTTAATTGCTGGGGAACATATCAAATTATCTAAGTTTTTCATCTGCTGAACTAAATAGGTTCAGCTTGTGGCAAAGACTGCATTTATTTTTATGCATTTCCTTGCCTTTTCTTCTCCCCACAATGTCCTTGAGGGGTATGCAAATGCAGAGTCTGGGGCACGATGCAAAGCAAATATTCTCTCATTACGTTAAAAAAATATAGATGAGCATTTGCAGTATGGGCAAATGTAATTCAAATTAAAATGTAGCCTTTAGATTTCTGCTCTTTTCTTATCAAGAAAGCCAAAGAATTAATTTTATTCTGCAAGGCAGCTATTTTTTAAAAATTGGCCCAAATGAATTTTTTCATATAATATGAATTCTACTGAATTTAATCCTCTAAGCTTTCCCATTTGGCTAGAAGGACAAAGTCTCATGGTCAGAATTTTTTTAGGATAGCTGTTATTCTTACAGAACTGCATGTTTAATGTCTTTCACTGGTAAGAGACTACTTTTTTCCTTGGTAATCACATTTTCATAGCTCATGCTCTGTTGCACAACATATATTCCAGTGTTAGCTTAATGTATTTACCACAATTTCTTGTCTTGACTTAAAATCTTGTTTCCAAATACAACGTTTGCCTATCTCACTGCTACTTCTGGTTTACTGTGAACTTTGATTCCTCATTCCCCTGCTGAACAGTTATTGACATGAGCACCTTCACTGGAACCAGTGTAAGGGTACACAGATTTCAGGGAGTCATATTCTAAAAAGAAAAGGAAAATTTATTTCTCCTCCAAACATGATTCCACATGGAATATAATTGAGAGGAAAATGCTGAAGATAGGTGAATAGCATTCTTCACTCATTGCACCCAAACTGTTGTGCTGTCTCATCATTAAGTTTAAGGTTTTGCATTATATTGTGGCCCAAGGGCATTATTTAAATCACATTGCCACAGGAAGACAATTTCTTTTCTTTTTTTGTTTTTTTTAAGTATCTCTGAGATGTGTGAGATACTTTGAATTTGGTTTGGAATTAAACCAAAACCTATTACTAGTAAATATTATTGTTACTTATTTTATTCCACTGGAAGAATTCCACACTGAAGGTTGCAGATGGGAATCCATTCAGAGAGGTTATTCTAATTTCTTTTCACTTGAATTGATTCATCAGTTTAAGTTCATGTGTTTTCTCACTGATAGAGGATCTGCTGTGATAGTTCTGGTTTTACTTTCTATTCAAGTGTGTCTTGTTATCTAGCAGAAATTTTACTAAAAGTTTGACTTTTGAGATTAGTTCAAGTGTGGTATTCATTGCACACATTGCACACATTTAATCTTCTAAATTACCTGATACTGATCTGTAGAAGGAGAAGCTTATGTCTTTTGATGGAAATTTATTTATTTCATTTAAATTGGTTATGACCCTTGTCCTATCATACTGCTGACCAATTTCTCCCCTACTTTAAGGGACAGTACATTATCTTGATAATTTTTGCATTATTAAGCTTCAAAATAAACTTTGTCATTGCTAAGCACCTCTTCTTGCTAGTATAAAAATATTTATATAAAACCTCATATAGAATAACTGCTTTTGTTCACAGACCAAGATTTAGTGCTGTTTTCAAAAGATGCTAACATAATTTTTAAAAAATAATTATCCTTCATGAACCCTTCACTTTGCACGCAGGAACAATGTGTTTGCTTCAAGTCAAAAAACACAAGGGGGCAGTTTAGTATAACAAACCAACATTAGCATAGTAATAGACACCAAAAAGTTCAGTGTTAGAAAAGTGTTAGCTTTTGTGAATCTTCGAATTAGGGTTGCATAGATGCAGAGATTAGCATTAGCACTCAGAGACTTCTGGTCCAGACTTAAAGACAAGAACTCTCATAACACAAAATCTGTTTTAATATGTAACAGGCCATTAGTCAGTGAAGGCAAAAGAGGGAAGAAAGAGTTCATACCAGCTGAACTTGGTGGAAGGAATCATCTCAAACATGTTTTATCTTAATTCAAGAATTTACATGCATCAGTTTCCAGAAGGGGTTAGACTATCTTTCAGTTAACAGTTTTATTGTGATAAGGATTAGCACAGCCGGCTGCAGCATAGCACTGGGATAGAGTTAAACTGGGTTGGTTTATAATTTACTGTGTTTCCTGCAGAAAGTCTAAACCAAGCTTTTGGAACAGATTAAACTGATATACTGAAGATGGAGTGTTATGAAAAAGGGCTTTGCAAAAAATGACTAATGTGCCAGTTGAAACTTTCATTTTGCTATGAATACAATGAAAAAATCTTCTCTTTTTCTGTGGAAACCTCAACGTTCTTTTGTTGCAAGTTCTGACTACTTAGCCAGGAGCAGTCTAGAGTGATTCACAATTCAGTGAAAGCTTGCAGATAGCTTGCAGTGTGCCCTTGCTTTGAGATAATTTCAAGTGTACAGGAAAGGTAAAACCTACAGGAAGGATGACTCTTGGTAAATTGAGATAGGAATTTTAACATAGCAAAGTATGTGCCAGGCTTGCCTTATGTGCAAATCACTCTCCAGCATGTTGGAACAGTTGAAGGAAGCAAGAATCCCCATGAGGAGTGGGTGGTTCTTGCATGGTGGGAGGAGAAATGCTGAACTAACTTCAGGCACAACTCTGCACAATCAGGTTAGAAGATTGGCTGCAGGTGAAAAAGTTGGCTATTACATTATTTTCTATGATCTGAGAGATGGTTGCTGTGGTTGGATTGCACTTCTGTAGCAGGAAGCTTCTCCCCCTTTGTGAAGAGAGTGGCTTAAAGGCATCGGTTTCTGTGTGAGGCAATGGAGCTGGTGGTACACAAACCTAGCTCTCTGTTTGAACCCATCACAGTGTGACTGCATTGTTTGCACCATTTTCTGCAGTTCCCTGTAATCTTTCAAAATTACTTAGAAAACACTTTTATAACCTCACCATGGGAATTTTATCGACTAGATTTTTTCTCATGTTGATTATAGACTGCACAGAGCACTGAACACATATGCACAATGGACCACTCCCATTCTTAAATATTTATTATATCAAATGTGACACTAGATTAAACATCAAACCATTTTTCTTTTTTCCCAGTTTTACAGTCTAGGTTGCTGCCTGATGATTTCGTCAAGGATTCATTTAGCAGCAATCTGTGCTGTAGTGTCACTATTGTACAGTAAAATCTTTTAAAATAAACATTCAGATTAGCATTACATTTAGATAGGATTAGAATATTCGTCAGTAATTTGTGAGCCTATGACTTCTATGCACTGTGAACTTCTGTCAAATTTAATGCTCATAGGGGTCCCAATCTCATATATTTATTTCCTGATTAGTCTAATCAGATTTTCCAGTTGGAAAGTTGAACTGTCTCTGCATGGTATCTTGCAAAACAGGTGAAGTATCTGTCAAATAAATTAATAAAACAAAACTAAAACGAACTAGATACGAAATGATAGCCAGGAACAACAGGGATTTTTTGTCAGTTACAGGGTACTTTCACTGCACTTGGATAATTTTATTTTATGCCTAAGAATGGGAGGAATATTAAAAATGTTCAGTGTGGCAGTTTTTGTATTTTTTTCAAAGCATAAAGTTCTTTTCACATTTGCTACCGCCTACTCGTGGCTTATTCCCTATCTGACACTTGAGCAATTGTTATAAGCCATTTCCATCTGTGATTTACTTTGTGTTTTCTATTGCAGGAGACATTTAATGGATCTCGTCTGCTGCTACGAAATTAAAAAAAAATGGTCTGAAAATTATAAGAACAAACACTTGCGAAAACAGGGATAGAAAAAAAAAAGCTTTTATGTTTTCAGAATTCATGTGCTTTGGAAAACTCTCAAACCACAATGTAATCATTGTTAGAATGCTTAAAATATCTTCATTTAAAAAAAAAAGGAAGTGAGGATAGGCCAACACTGCTTGAGAATTTCTATGGTAAATTCCTGCAGCTACAAAAGTGATGCAGTGTAGAGATGAAAGAAAGATTTGACGTTACAGACTTCCACAGACTTTTAAAGTCTACTCCGTGTTTCCCTCCAGACCTCTTCCAGCTGAAATCTACTGACATCAGAAGAGTTATATCATAAGAAAGCTGTTTCACCTGAGGTGAACAGCAGAACCTTAAACTAATAAAACTTGATCACCACTAGAAGGACAAAGATATAGCAAGCAAGGCTAGGGTAGGTAGTGCTAATTCAGAAGACATCTGTAGACTAGAACTTTGCATTTGAAAGTGGTATGGATCAGGAGGTCAGACACCCACCTCAAAGAGAGGGGAAAGTAGGGAACAACCATACTGTGTTTGGAAAAATCACATGTGTTTTCTAAATATAATGCTTACCAGAAATCATGCAAGTGTTATCTTCATTTCTGAATGTACTGTCCTTGAAAGAGGATGAAATATCTATGCAACTGTTTCGCTTTCTAATGTACACAGTTTGCTAATGTTAAGAATTATTTTTACCTGTCCCTCAGCTAGTTAATTAGATGCATTTTCTAATGCAAAAGGAGTTTTTTTATTTCATTATGACGACTTCAAATGTTCATGAAGGTATAGCTTGCTCATTGCCAGGTGTGTCAATAATCACTGTGGTTAAAATCAGTGATTGCTGAATTAGAGGTTCAATAGAAAAACACACTGTCTGCTATTTAGACAGATAATGTGTGGTGAGAAAACAGTTTCAGATGGTGATGACATAGGAATTGTCTGCTCTACATGCAGATGCTGTGAATGTACATAGGAATTGTTAGTCTATACTGATCCATGATATTTACTGGTTTTAGGTATTTCCATGCTTAAGCACCTAGCTTAACTAAAATCTTACAAAGAATATTTTTTTGTGAAAATTTCTTAGCTCTGTACACCTTGAAATGGCTAATGTAGTTGAACACTCTGTAGCTTGCAGTGAGTTAACACTCAGGAACAAATGTATCATTTGCAACCTTGCAAAATTCACACTGTCCTTAAGCCACTTATTTCCTCTTTCATCCTTTACCTGTGATTAGAAGTGATTTTAGCTCATTGTGTAAATTATTCCAGAAAATTTTAACAAATCAGAAATTGTGGTTTAGTTGTGTTTTTCTGAGGGAGACTGATTAAGAATTTTGTCAAGACATATGTTGAATCTAAGTCTATAGAAAAGGCTACTGAAGAATTAAAAGGACTATTCACAAAATTTGCTAGATATAAAGGGTCTTTTTGCCCTAGAACATAATCTAGGTCCTAGATTACCAGATGCTTCTGGGTAGTTCCCACAGACATTGACAAGAATTTAGGGTGTTCAGCATGTCACAGTAGGTCTACAACATATGTTTAGATTCTGCCCTAATCTTCAGTTTCTGGTGTCATGCTTAGTCTTAAAATTTGCTCATCATTTCATCCCTTCCATCTCAGATTTTCAGATTCTTCTAACTAAAGCCTCAGTCATATTGTGATAGTCCCTCAGTCTGATGAATAACTCAATTTCTCTCATTACTGAACATGCAGTAATAAATAAAACTGCCCAAATAGCAGTTCATTTCTGGAATGCAGAATGTTCTCCTGGTATTATCCAAATGTCCTCCAAACAAGATAAATTTGCTGTCAACCTTCCATGTCTTGTATATGCCATTATGTCTTTCAGAGGGTTGTGTTCTCAGTGTTTCTCTTTAATATGTTTTGTCAACATTCATATATGAGAGGAGGGGAAATGAGAAACTCTTTCCAAGAAGACTGAAAACTGCTGCCCTATTTCTTATTTTATGATTTGGTAGGTAAAAATAATTTTGCAAGGAAGGCATTCAAAAGCGGTGTTTATCCCAGTTTCTGTTCCATTTCATAACCATGTCAGGAAGGGACAAATATGTATTCTGTACATATAAATCTTTGTCTCTTCCCCCACCTTTATTCAGTACATTTGTGCTATTTATTTTGTAAGTGGCTTTAAAGAAGTGAATTACTTTCTTTGGAGCTTTGGCCTCTTAAACCATGACAATATTTCTTTAATTTTGGAAGTGTTTATGTAGGAGGTGGAGTAAGACTGCTTTCCTGAGCATATTTCTATCATTATTTAAAAATTATAGTAGGGACTATCACACCTTTGAGATATCCAGAACAAGTAGCTACTCAGACATTGGAATGACAAAGGGATGGTGCTCTGGCTGAGATGCTCTCCAGCCTGCAGCTAAAGAGCCATAAAACACTCTAGAAAAGAGCTGGTTTAGATACCTCATTTATACAGAGTTCTAGCAGATTGAAGAGGGCTTACAGGACTTGTTGAGAAACAGAAGCAAAATTAGGCTACAGCATCAGTTATTTGCAACTTGCCATTAACAAAGATCCTTCATTTATTCAGTGTTATGGAAATCAAAGCATGCACTGCCCTTTGTTAACTTTTGTCTCATGTAAGACAAAATATGAGGCTGCTGGGCTGCAGGCACCTTTATTTGCTACACAGTGTAAGGAACTTGTTGTAAAGAGGTAACTTCCAGATAAGTAGTAACAAATGGCTGAGATTCCTTAGTCACAGTTAGACTGGCATGTCTGTCTACACCACACTCTGTCATTATTTGCATTTTGCAGAAACATAATGTAAATTTGAAGATTCAGTGTTTACACAGACACTCCTCTTGAGAAGGAGACAGACTTTATGCAAATCACTAGAAAATTATGTCCTGTCTTTATTAATGACTTAAAGCTACAACACTGTGGATTAGCCACATATCTCTTCCATTTTTAATTTATGGACATAATGAAGTATATTTGGAACAGATATATGAACTGTAAAAATCACCATGCTTTAACAGGCCATAATTTGTGTCTTGTTTCCAGCAACTCTCTGTGTACAGAGGTGTTAAGTGTAACCAGCTTCATGTGTTGATTACTCTGAAGTAACATGCTGTAGGATTTTTTCATGAATTGCATTAAGCCAAGACTGGCTGAAGCACTGGACTCAATACTTACATTTTTCAGGCCTATGGAATTCAGTTGAAAGTGTTGCCTTAGTGAATTCGGGAAGACCTTTTTAATCTCTTTCCACTAGTATCTCTTTCCAGCAAGAAAGCTGCAATTCTTCAAAGCTACTTAGTTCAGTAGCTCTTACTGGTGTGAGCTGGGAATTGAAAAACTCCGAGAACAGGAGAATTTATCTTCTAAACAACATTGCCTGCTGCCTCCCTAGCAGACCATTAACCACAGAAACCTGGACACACTTTTCTAAGTTCAGACAATGCAAAATTCAACTGTGATGTGGAGCAGGATGGTGTCTTCAAGCCATAAGGACACCACAGTGTTGTGTCTGGGGAAATGAGACTCTGCCAATATTGTACTTAGGGAAGATTGCCTGTACCTTAAGTAATGCTGGCAGAAATCCATTTCAGGTACAAATTTCCAGTTTGGAAGGTCCTGTTTGAGTTTTCTGAGCTGTTCAAAATGCCTGTAAACAATTCATCTTACAGGAAAATTCTTCAGAAATCTACAGCTATAATAATTAGATTATATTCAGCATAGTGCTTAGTAATGCTTGATAATGCTTGATTGAATGCATTTTTCTGAATTTCTGAGTTGTGAGAGATTAATT
This sequence comes from Leucosticte australis, assembly GCA_025504685.1. Taxonomy (NCBI): domain Eukaryota; kingdom Metazoa; phylum Chordata; class Aves; order Passeriformes; family Fringillidae; genus Leucosticte; species Leucosticte australis. The sequence goes on along the minus strand of JANIJU010003063.1, from coordinate 17,614,612 downwards.
GTTCTCTAGGTTATTATCACATTAATTTAGTTGGGCCTTTTGAAGTCACAAGGAAGAAGGTATAAGAAAAGATCAAAAGACCTCTGAAAGCATCAATTAATGTGTTTAGCACATCAAATTATGGTGCACATGTTTTTTATTCTCTATTTAGTTTTAGAAATGCATCTGAAATGAGTAGAAGTTTTCAGAGTTAGGAATTTAATTTGAGATTTGAAACTAGAAGCCTTTCCCCACAGCTGAGAGAGAGAAGGAAAAGAGAGCAAGTGAATCAATCCACCTGTGCTCTGTATGTCTGGTAAATGTGAATCTCTTTCCACTGACCCAATGCCACTTCATTGTAAGACCCCTAAATCAAGCACCTTGAAGTCAGTGAGGGTACATCTTCTTTCCTGGCATGTGCCAAACACCTTCCCTGTTCCAGAAACAGATTTAATCTGGTCTTTGCCAAAGCCAATTCTTGATAATGTTTCATTAAGTGTCTAGGAGACATGAATCCCTTTTAGAAGTGTAGTTTTTCTTCTTATTATTAAATAATACCCTTGGGGTAGTTTTCTTCTTCCTGTTTATAAAATTAGTCCTTTGTTCAGATACAGTAGTGAAGACACCTTAATAACTGAATTTTCTTTCAAGTATGGCTCCGAATGCAGTTCTTAAAAAATGTTTAGGCACAGAATCACAGAAAGGGTCAGGTTGGAAGGGACCACAGTGGTTTTCTGGTCTAACCTCCCTGCTCAAGTAGGGTCATATCAGAGCACATTGCACAGGACAACATTCAGACAGTTCTTCAATATTTCCAGTGAGGGAGACTCCACAAACTCTCTGGGCAATCTGTTCCATTGCTTGGTCACTGCACAGGAAAGAAGTTTCTTCTCATGTTCAGGTGGAACTTTCTGTGCATGAGTTTATGCTCATTGCCTCTTGTCCTATTTCTGGGCACCACTGAGCAGAGCTGCAGCTCTTGACAGGCTCCCTTCAGATGTTTATAGACACTGACATGGTCCCTCATCACTCCTCCTCAAAACTCCTCCTTAAAAAAAGACCTCCCAAAATAAAAATTTGACAAAGCTCACCCTCTACCCTAGCTGGACTCAACTCTTAATAAACTTATCAATTTTTTACTTGATCCTTAGTGAAGAAAATAATACCTATAAGCTCTAATGAACAAAAACCTCAACACTAGAGTTCACTAGACATAATGTATTTAAATCTTAAGCTAATATTTTGGCAGTTGACTAGGATGTGTTAGGTTACCAGTGCCTCAAACCAACCTCAGAAAAATATTTAAAGGAAAACCTACTGTAAGCAGAGAGCACAGGAAGAAAATGATCATTAAAGACTCAAAAATTTTATAATGGCATGGCATCTACAAAAAAAGAAGAAGCTGAAGAAGAGGCAAAAAATGAAAGGACCAAGGTGAATGAGAAATTTTGAATTGAGAATAAGTTCCGCAAAGTGTAAAGTACACAATTAGAAGATTTAGTGGTGATTAAGCAATCATATATGTAACAGTAAGAGCTTACAAAAAATTAACACTGCATGGCTGTGGAATAGAATAACACATTTGAAAATGTCTCACTAGATGGAAACATTTTGCTTGAGATGGAAGGATATCTGCCTGCTAATTTTTTATAAGACTTAGCAAAAAAAGAAGTATGTGTAGAGCTTGAGTTTCTCCTTCTCTTTTGAAATAGATTTAAAATTAAAAACACTGATTTTTTGTTTTGCAATGAAGTTGCACAAATAATACCTTAATTTTTCTTTTATTATTTGCTGAAGTTTTGCTAATCCATCATTATCCCCAAATAAAACTAAAAGAATATATTGCAGTAGTTATGTGGATTGCAGCACTTAAACACACTTTATCTGATTTCCTTTCATTTGGAGGTAATAGCTGAAAGAGAAAGGGGAAGAAGAGTAAGGAAGAGTGAAACTCGCGTCCTTGGAAAGAACTAAAAATCATCATGGTGTAACAAGGGCTAAGCTTACATTCTGTATGTATCATTTAAAGGAGAATTTGTCTGGGTCTGGCCGGAGCTGTTTTCCCAGAGACAATCCTATGTAGTGGCTGTGGAAAAAGAAGTTTGGCCTCTGAAACAGTCATTGCATTACAATGCACGCTTCCAGAGAGCCTCTGTGACAATTTAGTTTTTACATGTCTGCAGTCAAGGGGTTCATGTCCTTAGTTCTGTTGGTCAAGGAGGATTGTTCTTTTCAGTAAACATTTAAAAATGGCTGTTAGTACTCTGAAGCATTTTTATTTCCTACTGTTCTGTGGATATTCTCAGTTTAGTCAAAGAAAGAACAGAGATAATTTCTCCCAGGCTGAGCCTGGGAATCTTAGATGAAAGAATTAAAACAATTATTGTCTCTCTTTCTGTAACCATTGTTTATAGTTATGGATCTCCACAGTGTGCTATTCATAGTCACCAATAATGTGAGATGTTTCTACTTTGAGACCAATCAGGTCCCAGCTTAGCGAGTGAGATGCCAAAGCCTACAACTTCTTGTTGATAAAATTGTTCTTTTGCCTTCTGATCCACCTGAAGACTGGAGTCTTTCTTTCCATCCCTGACTCAGCAGCGTCACTGATCAGCAACCAAAGGAAGAAGTTCTTTCCCACAAGTCATCAGAGAGGACAGTCTCCAGTCTTGGCTTCCCTTAATAAGCCAGTTTCTAAACCGTGGTAGTTCACCAAGTATTTTGTGAGTCAAGCTTGCAACAAAGTGTTCCTAACAGCAGGAACATGATACCTAACTCAGGTTTGGCTAAGCCCAGTCAACAGTCTTGCATAATAATGCCTTTGGGTTTATTTTTGAACATTCACCTCTAAAATTTGTGTGAAACCCTTCCCTCAGCCCCCCCTTATTTTCAGTTCCAATTTAATTTCATTTCCTATCACTCTGTGTCAGCAAATTGCCTGGGTCTGCATCATCACTTGCTGTGACTCAGTTTACCTGCACGGCTGTGTCAGGTGGGTCTCTGTAACCCTTGGCAAGTGCCTCTGGGACCTTACACAGTGTGCCCTGTGGCCACAGGTTCTTGGCTCTGGTTTGCCTCTCTGCCCTGCTCCCTGATTTTCCATAGAAGCCTGGTGACAACTACAGAGAAAGAATCAGTTTTTGACACCAAGGAAAAAAAAAAAAACACAATGAATTTATTATTTTCATAGCCAAGAGCACTTTTTGATCCTTAGGGGCATGTAAATGAAGTGTTTCTATCACTACATGTACAGGTGAGAATATGCTGAATAAAAAATTTGTATATATTATTGCAAACAGAAAGGCTGAAATTTGGTATTAGTTTCCTTTAAGTAAAATTCCTGTAAGTATTGAACCACATGAATTTCTCAAATTTAATTTTATATTTATAATTCAGAATAAAACCAGTGGCTTACATGAGATAGCTGTGTGGCATAAACCTTAATTTAAAGAAATAACTTCTTTAGTGTGCTTTAATAGTGTGGTGTTAAAAATAATATCTTATGGACAGTGTTATGACTATCATGCAATGGTTTTATTCATTAAGTTTTGTCATGAAACATAAACTGTAACTGTCATCTTATGTACAAGCTCAGTTTGGGATTTTCAGAGAATTAGGTAAGGAGGTGGAAAAAATATCCAGGCATGATATCAGATAAAAAAACATTTTAAGTTGGGGAGGGGTCAGTAACACCAGATAAGAGACTACTTCCATGGAAAAGGTTTAAGTTCCACTTGTGCCAAGTCTCAGAGTTTAACAGGAGGAGCAGAGTCAAATTGCTCCCCCTTGCAGATTCCAAAGTCTCTAACTCACTCTTTAATTTTTGATTCTTTCAGTAGTGCTTCTTCGTTTTGCAGTTTATAAATTTGCTAGTAACCAAGTCTCAACCTATGCACATGCAATGGAAACAGAATTTTAGTGCAACAAAGCTGGAAAAGTTTAGACATCTGGCCTTCAAATTATGCATTATTTTAACACATAGTTTCTCTTCAAATTTCTAACACTTCAAAATATTAAAAGAACTGTAAAAATTTGTCACTTTTTGATAAAAAAATATTTACTAAATAACATTTTTTAACTTTTTAAGTCACAAAGATATTGAGAAGTTGAAAAATGAAGATTCAAAATAGAGAGTCATTGTGTTTATAGTAGTTTTTCTCAGGAATGATGTGTTCTTAATGTCCCCTAGAGAGAGCAATAATCAGTTCTAAAAACAATAGGTCCAGTGAGCCTGCATTTATGTGTATTAATGTATTCATACCCAAGAGAATAAGGAATTGCAAATCAAAGGATTTTCTTCCAACAGACTTTCTGACATTCTCAGTTCCTCACTTGGAATCTTTGCGGAGAAACCTGGAATGAAACTCAATTTAAAATACGAATTTAAATAATTTATTATTAAGCTTAACTACCAATTTTGGCCCAGACTGGGGTCTAGAAAAAAGGTCACTCACCTCTCACTGTGACATTTTTGCATGAGGATTTCAATTACAGCTATGTATTTTGAAGGCTGTTGAATCTAACTGGAAAAATTCTCTTGAACAGACTCAAAAGTACTTTTCTGGGTGTAAGTGGATAACTGAAAACTTAACAGTATATACAATTGTGATTTTTATCAGTCTCAGTACTTTGATTTCCCAAAAGTCACAGCATTTAATTTGCTTCATGACTGAAGCATCTAACAGAATGCCAGGCAGATGATAGTTTTATGTCTCAGCAGTGGTGAAAGCAGTTAGTTATGGTTCTGTGTGATGTTTCTTAGATGGATCACAGGATCATGAAACATAACTTTCATGGCTAATAAGGACTTGCAGCTCTGCTATCATGATGGCTCACATATTATTGTCTCTCTTGGTTGTGTGATGTCAACACTTCATGTCCAGGAATACTTAATAAGTTATATATGATATGTGTTTTGGGAGTATTGCCTTATCCCACAGAGCAGGATCCTGCACTAACAAATTCCTACACATCACAGCAGTCATATCTTGAACCAAAAGCTTTTCTGTACCTGGGCACTTGAACTCACAAGTATGATAATGACCTTGTCCCACCTCCTCATGACCTACACCTAAATCACTGTGTCTTACTGCATTGTTATTGAACACCACTGAGGTGGTAAATTTAAAAGCCACAAACTTATCATTGGTTTCCCTATATCCTTTTGTTAGAGACTATTAATGAATGACTTTTCTGCTTTTTCAGGTCATAGTTTATTTATGAGAACAATTGATTTAGCAATACATAGAAGCATCAAACTTTAAATAGATTACACAGTTCATGCTTCATAAATCATTGGTCGCACATTCTTAACTTTCACAGAAAGCTCAACTCTGTATTTTCCTCTCACAACAGTGGATGACCCTTTCATAATTACATTAAAACTCAATTAGTTTTTGTAGATTAACTATAGACAGATTTTAAATGTGAAATTGTATTTACAAAGTCTTTTCCTAAACATTCTTGAAATGAAGCGTATCAGCAGCATTTCACACTAAGAAACACTCCTGTTTTTACAGCAGTATTGCTTTCATAACAGTGCTCTGTGTTCTGCAAAGTGTTTGTATACTTCACATTTTATCTGTTGTGGATGATGTAGTGAAAGTGATATGTTATATATTTATTCACACTTCATTTTGGAGCTGACAATTGTAGCATATACTTCCCTTCTCATACTTTACCAATTACCTTAACCCTGACCTGCATGAATGTAATTTTCTGCATTAATGAGAAGTAGCTGTCTCTGGGAAGAGCTTGAGCTGAGTAAACACTGTCAGCTGTGTCAAATGGTGGTGATAAACAGATTTCACTCTTTATTTATGGCTGCCAGTGCTGATGGAGGAATTTAAACTTATTCAAATGTCTGTTTATTTGTAAGCCAAGGACTACTGTGAAGTCCTGAAGACTAAGGAAGCATGCATTCCAAAAATAGTTTGGGGTTATATTGTTAAAGAGTTGCATGAATTTTGTGTTCTGGGAAGTCTACAGCTGTTATGCTGCCCTTTCTGGTTTGAATGGGAAACAGCAAGTTTGGAAGTACACATTTGAATTTGACAAGCATCTGAAGCTATACCTCATTCAGAAATTAAAATTAGTCATTTAGCCAACACTCAAAACATCTGCACCAATTTTTGTTCCCAAAATTATAATTGAAAACTTAAGGTGTTTATAACTCCTCACAGAACAGAAATTCTGATACCTTTTCCCATTTATAGGCATTTAAATGTTGAGAAGAATAGCCTGTGAAAGAAAAGGAGACATTGCCAACGATGATCCCCTGGGAGTTCTCCATTCTTCTTTAGGCTTTCAAGAACCAATAAACTCCAGTGCAAGCTACCACCAAACACAGATATAACCTGTGTGAGAACCAGAGAGATCAGATTAAAATAGAAAAAAGAAGGTACTTTACAGAATGGCTAGAGAATTTATGAAATGTGATGTGAAGGCATATGACAGTAGATGCTTTAAAAATTGAAAAATTCACAATATTATTAAATGCATAGTGCGAAGAATCTAATGTCAGGGATGTGATATCCAACATCCCTTTTGTTCAGCTTGGTGGTGTTTGCACCCAACACTACTTGCAGAAAAATCACTAAGATACTATTTTCTGACATAGATGCAGAAAGTTTTTTTTTTAATACTTATTTATTCGTATTACTTCATGTTGGGCAATATTCAAATGTTCAACTCCAGAAGAAGTCTATATGAAAAATTCTCTGTGGTCCTTTGATATTAAAGTTGCTAGCCAGCATAGGATTTGTCTTAAGTCTGCTCAGGTACTTTGAAATTCTCCTATTGATCAGGAATTATACAGAAAGGTTAAATTTCTAATGAGCAAAACAGGCAATGTCAAATTTGGGCAGCATGTGAAATATTGGAACAGCACTTTCATGCATGTTCCTCCTATGCAAAGTTTCCAGGAAAACATTGACTGAAAAAGAAGGCATTCTGAGAAATCAGCAAAAAATGGTTGGATAATTTGGCTCAAATTTGGCTGTATCTAGCCTGACTAAACATCTTGAATATTTCTGTAAATTCTTTTTAAGATACCTGGAGAAAATATTTAAAGGAAACAGCAATTTCAGAATATAAACTGAGTGCTTTTCCATTTGGTTTCCTATTCCCCCTACTTGATTAAACTTCAGCTTTAGAACTGCCCTATTGCTTTTCTAATTAGGATGCAGATACACAGTTTCAGTGGAAAAGTTGGAAGTTTCTCCCAGACAGACTGCTTTAGTGATCATATCACCTCTGCTTGAAAAGTGGGAGCTGTGACTTTGAACTCCTGTAGTCCAAAATGAGAATAGACCTGAGGCATTTTTTATTTCTTTGGCCGTAGAAAGATGATCAACAGCTCCATCTCAATATCTATTGGCACTGGCATGATCTTAAAAAGTACCTAAAATATGAAATGTTGAGATTTCTGAAGGTGGCAGAAATACCTGTGCACACAGAATAAGTTCAGATTTGTTTTGGTGCTGAGTGTTTTCACTGACAATGTCTGTGTGTTCTTACCTGTGTGATGGGAACTCTAATCCACCTCTGGGAATCCTTCCACTTCCTGTTGTCTGCATGTAATAGGAGGCTAATGCAGCCTCTCTCGAGTTGTATTAATGGTGGAAGCTGAATGATGCTTGAAAAGAGGATTAGCTTTAAAGATCAGATTTTAAAATAATTTTTTTCTGATATCCTCATTAGTTAGTTAATATTTAGGGTACCTGCCTTTAGATATAAAGCTCTCACTGTAGCCAGTGGTGATACTGTAGTTGCAATTCTTATGACTCACAATGATTGAAACTCTTGGGGGCTGTCTCTTATGCTTGTATGTCTAATGAAGGTATACTAACATTCAAACCTCTGGAGAATATTTTAAACAACTGTATAATTATTGTTAGCTTTGGCTCTAATTATTTTCCTCTGTTAAGCTTCTGAAATATCTTGACTTGGTTACTTAACAAATCTAAAGCAGCAGGCAGATGGCTTTTCATCTATTGTTAAATTTCAGGGGCTTACTAGTGCTAATTATTTTGAAATGGATTCCTAGGATAATATGCATTATTTCAATGAATAATGCAGGACTGGCAATTTATTGGCAGAACATTCACAGGAGTGCCATAAATCTAGAAATAACATAAAAGCAGAGTGGATACATATTTTAAAAGCACAGCTTGGGGAATCACATTTGGGCAATGCTACAAACCTTCTTATGAGGGTGCATATTTTTCAATATAATCCAATCAAGAGATTGTCAGTGAGAGACTGGAGTTTATTCTACATATTATTATGACAGCTAAGAGACAGTTATTGAAATTGAATATTATACACTAGATCCTGTGCAAACTGATGAGGTAGAAAGAGAGAATCTTTACTGTCAAGAACTTGCAACCCAAATACAATCCCGCGTGCATCCCCTGTATGCAGTCACACACAGGGGAGAAGTAGCAAGAAGAACAAGAAGTAACCTCATTCACAGCTGAGGTCATAGCCTCAGTATTTTCCAGGCAGCAGCAGCCCATGTTTTTTGCAAGCATGTCTTCAAAGGAAAGAGTGAGAAAAATGGTAACAGCTAATGAGATAGCTCTGTAGTTGTTCAAAGGGAGCCCTTTCCAAGCTTGAAGAGCAGCTATAGAACTAAACAGAGAGATCCCCTACTAAATACAAATAGAGGGAGTAAAAATAGAAAAATATTTTAATTATTTTGTTCAGAATGAAGTACGACTTTATAAAAGACATTTTAATCTAGGAATGCTGACACATGAAAATGCAGCAGGATATGTTTTGGGATTTAAAGCAGCATCAGCTCTACCTCATAGGAGATATGAAAGGCTGCTCATCCCTCCATTTGGTTGCATTGTAGGGCACAGGGATTTGGACAGTTATTTTAACTGTTTAAGCAATAGTGCTTAAAGACATTTAACTAATAGTGGCCACTATTGGAGACAGGGTACTAATCTGGGTAAACCTTTACTATGCTGCACTATGAGCACTTCTGTGCTCCTTCCATTAGATTTGCCTGCAGAAACCTTTAGGACTGATTCATAACAAGCCTTAGTGTAAGACAAATACTATAATACAAGTAGAGGAAATAGTACATAAAGGGATGTACTTTTAAAAAAGATGATATAGAACAAATAAAAAATGTCAAGATAAAAAAAGAAATCCTTGATTTGTTAAACAAAACAAAGGAATCATGCTAGTTTTAGTTGTAGAAATGTACTGAAAAATTTGGGCAATAAATTGAATATTCTAAGGAAGATAGCCACTACATTCTTTAGAGATTATTGATTACTATTTTTTATAATTAAGAAATTAAGTTTAAGCATCCCAATACTTTTCAGAACTTGAATTTTCCATACATGTGTAGAAACCATACCACTGGAATGTATTATAGCAGCAATAGCACAAGGCCTATGGCCTTTCCAAGGAATAAAACAGTTAGTGAGGCAGAATATTATCAAGGTGAGTTAGCAGCAGTGAATATATATGAAATGAAAAAGTTTATTTTTATTTTTATTAAATATTACAGTATTCATGCATTTTTGATGCTAATTTACAGTGTGCAGATACTTTAAGCTTTAGTACACATGATTTTAATTTGCTGAACTATACACATGCACACCAGTAATTAGAAAATGATTAGGAAAAGATTTTTTAGAAATTTCTGTTTGTATTTTTCTAATTTTCTGTAGGTTCTGCTCTTCTGTAAATAACTTCATTCAAAATGTACTATACTTCAGAGTGGACTGGTAATAATGGATGTTTATATTCAGAATTTTACTTTGTCCTCATCTAATCAGATTTTATGTAGAGGTGCATATACAAAATGCTTATTAGGAAAAGCTAGCATGAGCATTTGTCCTAGTGCTACCCAGTCTGAGTTTTTTCTGGGGTAATTTTTCTAAATTTTTCAAAAGAAATTTTGAGATTCATAGGCATAAGTCTTTGTCAGTTATTAGATTTCAGCAATGTCTTTCACCTGCTAAAGAAAAGATTTTTGCAGGGCTGCTTGCATTTGTCTCCAGAAGAAAGATGAGAAAGACTTTTCAGTAAGTATTCTTCAAACCTGAAGGTGTCTTAAAGGTTAGATTGCCTAATGACAACTCAGTCACACTCTTAGAGCAAACTGCATAGTCCTAGTGCTACTTGTACTTCCAAATCAGTCCTACTGTTAGTTTCACTTCCAAACTAATGGCATCCGTTCTGAATGAATTACACCATGAAACAAGTTTTGAACTCTCTTAATCAATATACACTATTTTTTGTTTTTGCTCTCCTGAATATATCTATAGACAAGACTTTGGCATTTGTATCTTCATACCTTTTCCTGAAATTTGCTTTTAGTCTAGTGTTCTTTCTTGGTCTTATGTTTTCTTTCCTGTTGAGTTTCTTTCTAAGCCTGACAGCATAAAGCCTCTTGGAAGGCTTTCTGGGCTCTGCATCTCCTCATTCAGCACACAGGATAGTGCTTGTCCCAGTCATGATTCTAAGATAGTCACAGTACCCCTCAAAACATTCTGCACCACCCTTCTAGGAGGTGCCACCTGTTCTAGGCAAGTGGGTGTACACAATTCAAACAGAACAGAATTGGCAGGTTAGATTTATATGAGTAATCAAGATGAAGTACAGAGCTGGAGATACAATTTTTCAACTTGACCTGAAAAGCCAGATTTGGTAGCCAGCAATTACAGCACATCCTCATCCCCAGCAGGTTGAGCCCTTTTTTCCAGCAGGTCTGGGAACTGGAGAACCACTGGAGCCAAAGCTGTCGGGACTTTCAGTGAAATTCCAAGAGGCAAGAAAAGTTTAGGTGGAGCCCCAGCGTGGCAAGCTGCATCAAGTCTGACAAAGACCCTGGGACTTGAGGGAGCAGGACAGGCTGACACACAGATTCTTGGTTTCTCAGCATCCTAGGTTTACACAGCCAGAGCACCCCAATGTTTCTGAGAGCACACATTGTCTTTCCAGCTCCTCAAGTCCCCAAACACCGGCAGACAGGTTGCCAAGATACCACTGCTCTATTCTCAGAAGCTCGCAGGAGGATGAGACTAAAGAAGACAGACTTTCTGCTTCTTTGGAAGCCAGCATGACAAGTTGTCTGAGAAATGTGGCTAGTACTTTCATTGCCAGCTCAGACCTATTGTCACTCTTTTTATTTAATGAATTCTTCTCTGAGCCCTTTCTTTGCCAAAAATCTGGTTTTAGCCCAGAGGTTTCTTTCCTGTGGAATAATATGAAAAGGGAGATATGGTAGAAACACTCCCATAAACCCCTGAACTGCCGAGTTTGTTTCCTTGATGAAAATTAAAAATTGAGATTTTGCTTCTAATCAAAATAATAAAACTATCAAACACCTAAAATTTCCCAGATAGTTCAAGGTAGTTCTAGTAGCAGATAGATGATGTGAATCACCAAAAATGTAGCACAGTAAATTACACACTGCTAATCACAAAAATATGAGGACTACAGCACTTCACACCCCATAAGTTCTTCTATTTGTATAAAATCCACGACAGTTCTATGGCCCAAAAAATATAGAGGTAAAAATGAGCTACTCTCCTGAGCTGGCATATGAATGAACATTGTTCTAGTAGTAGTAAAGAAAACAAAAAGATCAGTAACCACAGATATGAACATTTTACAGTCTGCAGGGTTAGCAATTCAAAGGGGAATAGGGTGAAAATGAGTAAGGAAAAAATTGGTTTACTTAAAATGTTGCTGCAGTGGTACAATATTTCATAGAGCTTTAAATGACATTGAAAAAGCAGATATATCTGCCAGCAGACAGGTAAATGCATGCTAAAAACTGTCTAGTTCTCTGAGATACTGTAAAAGGCCCTAATTTGCACAGGACAAACGCTGAGTATTTGAAATTTCATGAGGCACCATTCAATGGGAATTACTTCTATTTTCTCTCAAAGTCTCCTAGTCACTACCTGACTTGTGGGCATGTCAAAATCAGTAAAAAGAATTCCACTTTAGGATGACAAATAATTTAATGACTTTTTTATATGCCTCCTATTAGCATTCTACAAAGTGATTTTTTTTTAATAGGCATTCACTGTTAGGACCAAGTCTCCTTTGAACTTCATCTAACAATTGAATTGTTCTGTATGAAACTAGTGTAAATTTTGGCCGAGGCAGAAGACAATTTGTAACCATATCTGGAAGAGCCTTATTAACGTTGTTTTTCTTCTGCAAGTTCTTGGAATATTTTTTCCTTTAATTTCTGGAACATATCTGTATATCTAAACTCTTTTCTTCCATTTAAATTGAAACAAAATTGTTAGTTCATAGACCAAATGAAGAACAGTTCAGAGAAAATTAGATTTTCATAAATTACTCCAGCTTGCACCTCTCTCCCAAGTTTTTCTTCAATAAAATAACAAAAACTCAAAAACCCAAGTGTTACTATGGAAATGTCCCAAGAGACATTTGTTACCATTTTCTTTCCATCAAATGAATTGGTTTAGTGTATTTCTTTGTTTTTAAATTTGTATTTCTACTAATTCTGAGAAACTGTAGCCAGGAGTGATGCTGCTCTAAATTTGCCTTAATTTTGCAAAGACACAAACATAAATATACAAATCCAGATAGAACAAGGATAAAAATCCACCTTTCTAAAGCAAGCATTTTTTCCCTCCCAGGTGCCAGAGAAATTGCTACTTGTATGCAAGTATTTGCAGAAATGAGTAATGCCAGAATGCAGAGTTGATAATTTGGGCGGGACTGATACATGAGGAGTGTTTCAATGTATGATAAGAAATATATCACTGGCAATAACTAATTTTTGTTAACAAACACTGCATGGTAGTTTGTAATAATATGGTATTAGGAAATGTTTATATTTTTGTCACTTAGATCTATAATGAGTCATACTCAGTGGAATGGCATAATTGTCCTCATTATAGAGTTATTGAAGAAAATGTATTTCTGTTTTTGTTGCTGGGATTAAGGCTCTGATGTTGCTTTCATTGAAATTGATGTTAAAACTCCTAGTGATTCTGAGATGGAAGAGGCCCTCAGTGGAGTTGCTTAAGTAGCTTATGGAAGCAGATGATTCTGTGTTTAAATGTTCTTTATGTATTTTTCTCTTTCATTATTCTTTGAACTTCTCTGAATCTTTTATTTGATAATTTCAAACAGAAAGAGGAGGGAAAATGCCACAAATCATATCTGATTTCTCCTCAGCATCTCCTTGCTACTTTTTACTGCAAATCCAAAATCCTTTTTTTAAGTTCATGCAAAAAACCCCAACTCCCCTTCCCAGTTGAGAGGAGAAAAAATAAGCTGGAAAAGAGCTCACAGGTTGAGATATGTCAGTTTACTGAAGCAAAGTGAAACTTTGCACTTACATAAGCAAAGAATTAATATCTTCTGAAGATTAAATTAAAAATACAGTGCAAGAATAATGGAGTTGTTCCTCTGGTGCAAACAAGCACGTCCCTCTGAATGTAATCAGACTGTTTCCATGAAATATTACAACTTTTTTTCCCGACAGGAATCTCGAATACATGTGCAAACATATTTGCAATGCATGTGCACAGATTCACTCCAGCTCTCATAGACAATACCAAACGTAACGCTGGCAGCAATTTCATTTGGTCCCAAATTTCTTTGCCTGTTTACTTCACATCAAAAGGCTCAGTGCTGTGGTCCTGTGTGAAGCAAGAGGGTGTGATTCATGCCTTGTTTTTTATCTATCTCAGGTAATTCAAGCTTCTCTGTCTTATCTGCTCAGCAATGCAGAAAAAAGCACCAATCTTTATGTGTGCATTCTCAAGTGAATAAATTTCAGGAACATGATACATTTTTATTTTATTTTATTTTAATTTTTAATATTAAGAAGTCTGATTTTCATTTATTTAATGAAAAGTATTTCCATAATAAACACATCAAATAACTGTGCTCATATAGACTTTAAATAAAACTCCTGTGTGCTGCTCTGATACTAGTAATTCTGTCAGATCTCCACAAGTTCCAAATTTTAGATGTGGACTAAGTTATTTTGAAATATTTATCATCATGAAAGAGAATTTTAAAGAAAATGTTAGAGGAAGATGTGTTTAGAAACTGGAATATCAAAGATAAAAGTTCTTATTCTTCCTTGGTCAGAAATAGGCTGTATTTTCTTGCTTTGTTGGATTTATATTTGTAATAGAAAGGATAGAAGTGGGGAACTCTACTTATCTGCAAAGCAATTTGGCATCAGGTGCCTCTGGGTCAATATATGAACCTCATGACTTTGACAGGAGAGAGAGATTTCCCTGCTATTCAGTCAAGTTGCAGTAGCTTGGTTTTCTTAAGGTAGTGAGTGAATATGTAGATTGTTATCGTGGCTCTGCTGATTGCTGACTTGTTTAATGGAAGTAACTTGATTGAAAAGAGAAGCTGTGTGCAGTTCACTGCTTTCTCCATTCCTTTTTTTCCCCCTATTTTTTAATTTCATGTTTCTTTCTTGTTTCTATGTAGTCTTTTGATAAAACCTTTTTGATCAATATTCAAAGACATAATTTGTAAAGTGGATTTATTTTCTGCTGCCTGCATGCTTCTGGTGAGCTTCCATGAAACAACTCCAATAGTTCTTTGTGATTCTTTTGCATTCATAAGAAGACTAAAATCAGAATACTATCAAATTTTCAGGAAATAAATGAAATATGTGTCAATATTTCAACATATACATGCGTATTATTCTATTTTTCAATTTTTTTTTTGTTTTGTTTTTCCTAAGGTTAAAAAAAAAAAAAAGGATTTTTACCATTGCATGCTAGTTTAGAATTTTGCCTTTGAACAATGTATAAAATGTAGAAAACTGCTAGTAAATATTTTAATAGTGTTCTTGTGACGATTGGAAAGGCTACTTATTGACTGACACTCATGGCTTACAGCCTCTTATGAAGGCTTAGTATGTACTCAGGGGAGCAGTGGAAATGTAGTTCAAAATATCCACTGCACATCTGGTAATAATTTTTTTCACTGTTTATAAATTATATGTGAATTTAAATATAATAAATGGTTCCTTTTTTTATACTTAACCTTGTAAAGAATTAGGAAGAACTGTGACTAGGTATTTATATTTGTCTGTTAAGATGCTGAACAGCTTAAGGAAGACCACTGCTTTCAATGGGTAGTTACAGGACAAGCTTGAAGTGGTCAAATATCTCTCTCCAATAGAGAGCCTTCGCCAAATCATAAGATTTTCTTCTGATGGGCCTTAATTTTTCACTTTTTTGCTCAAGTACTCTTCTACTTCCAGTAGTACCTTTGCAGTCCTGGAAAGATGAGTTAGCTTAGAGGCCCCTGCTGAAACTACTGCCACCAGTAGTCAGCACAGAAATTTCAGTGGCATGAAGCTAGGTTTTCTGGGTCTTGTGCAAGGATAAAAGCCTTACCAAATTGTGTCTCATAGCTTAAGCTTTTTGACAGAGTTTGGTGTTCCGTCTCCAAATTAAATCCTCGTGTGTTAAAAATCCTCAGTGATTCCTCATATATGGGACCCTTGTGCATGTCTTTGTACTGAGACAGTGGCAAGAACAGGTAGCAATAGGTATTTCAAGGTTTTTTATGTGAAGATGGAAATGAAAGATTTGCTTACAATTGTATGAAGACTTTAACTGTTTTCCAGTTGGTAAAACTGGTGATTAACAGGGGTGGCCGTTTTGAGTAAAAGCTAAAATATTATGAAAGTCAAGGTTGAGCCAGTGAGCTGTAAAGGAGGGAAAATTGATAACATACATGCAGTTTTGTGAATAGATTTCAAATGGGAGAAAGGTTAAGGTTGATATATATATTAAAATGCATATCTCATCAAAGAAGCAGGATGATAATCATGGCCAAAGTAATCATTAATAGAATGAAAGATTCATTTATTTGTCCAACATGGCAAAATGCAGTCTGAAAATAAAAAAAAAAAATACCATAAGCCTGCATGGGTGGAAGTCATTTTGCATAGCTGGGTTCCTTTAGTAATCACCAGAACAAGAACACCCCTTATAAAAGAAATAAATGCTGCTTATCTCAGGCACCTATTTTATGATGGTCTGAACAATGCTGTGGAGGTATTCCTCTCTCTCTGCTGAAGACAGCAGTATCCTCCATGACTGGATCAGAAAATACAAAAGGATTAGTTGGGAAAAAAAATAAAATTGTAATTACTCAAGTGCTTGCCTCTCTTTAAAAACTATCCCCTTTTCAGAAAGTTCTAGTGCTCTGGATCCCTGCTGAAGCACAATAAGCAAATGCAGCTTTCCTGCACATTCATAAATTAAGGAGTGCAGGTACTAATACGGAATGTGAGACCTGAAGGATCCTTAAGAGTTATTTATGATAAGAGACAAAGACTGGCTTCCTACTTATACTTATGGACATGGTAATAAATTTCAAATATCTATCCAAAGAAGATTATGCAGTTGTTGCTGCTGCAGCTGCAGAAGTGTTTAACAGCTGATCTTATATGGAATCTTTAAGCAAGTGAAAATTTATCAGGAAAAAAGTCATTCAAGTGAGATACTGAGATATGAAATGATGATTTAAAAATTAGTTATCAGTTCAAGAAACAACACAGGTTTCAATTAGTTATAAATTCTAATTCCAGCCCATCAATCTGTTTGCCTTGAAGTTCAATACATGTGGTACTGTGCTCTTAATGGGCTGCAGTTTCTGTCAAAACAGGGATTGTACTCCATATCCCTATGCACAATTTCAAAAAGGATTTTCTTGGATAGGTTTATTTTGATGACTGCAGTTTAGGAAGTACTATGGGTAGGCAGTTGAAAATCATCTTAAAGTAAAATAAAATCACTTCTCGAACATCAAATTCTCTCTTAAAGCAGGAATATCTTCTGCTCTGCATGGTGCTGCTTGATCAAAAAAGGAGAAAGTAATAATATTCCAAAGAACTGAAAACCATCAGAGAAATGTGAACAGAGTCAGTAGTGTCATCCAAACTATTCTGTTCATTCAAATACATTTTTTAGTCCATTTTATAGAGGTTATTGCTATGCAGGTGAAGATGTCTTTGAAGAAAGGAACATGCTCAAAAATAGCATTTAAAATTGTGTTCTTTTGCCAGTCACTAGGTACAGCTAAAAACATTTTCTGTCTATAATGAAATTTGGTAAAAACTCTTTCAGTCAGCAGGTTGCCCACTGGCCCCTTCCAATAGGTAACCAGATGTTGCTCTGCAGTCACCAAGAAATATTCCTTCACTTCTTTAAAACAATTTCCACAGACACTTTGCAGAAGAACAGTCTTTCTCCTGATGGCCACATCTGTTCATCAGCAAAGGGACTTTTTGAAACAACATTTTGTCTAGTTGTTACATATGCTTTCTGTCTGATCTTAAAAATCCTGGTTGTACTCTTGGTGCTATGGCTTTGTCAAGTCTCAAAGCTGGACTGCAGCTGTGTGTAAGTGACAGGTTGTCACTGCAAGGTTGGTATTGCAGTGTCTGACATTCTTTCCTGCCAGTCAGTATAAACAGAAGTCCCTGACTGGAGACAGATGTTAGTTGGTACTGGAGCTTGTACTTCCCTCCAGGTAAGAAATATTATAGACAGAGAGCAGTGTTGACCAGAGACCTGTGGAGATGTGGGCTGTGTTCCTGCAAGTGCTGCCCGACTTGAGGCTGGACATTATACTTCCACTGGGTTTCTGTAACATACATGTGTATGGATATGATCCATAGACTGGATATCTTCTAGGGGAAAGTCCTACATAAAATAAATCTACTGCTATGAAAAACTAAAATTCTGAAATCTGGCCATGTACATTTTCACGACATTTTTTAAAGAAATGCTGAACATCCTAGCAAATTTTTTAGTCTTCTGATTACTTTCTGCCTTTCAGAATTTTCCCTTCAGTTTAATTTAAGTCTTTTCATATTTCAACATGCTGTTCAGTATTGTACTGTTCAATACCCCAGAGAGCTGCTGTTTTCATCCCTAAAGGTGGTATTATTTCAGTGGCCTGACCTAATTCACACATGAGCTGTAAGACTTGAGAGTACCTTAATGCCCTTCTCAAGAATGAAAGATAATGCAAGGGATCTGTCCAGGATCCAGTTATTATGGGTATGTCACCTCCATTTTCTCCTATATTAAATACAAGTCCTTTAAATTAATTTTTTCCCTTACAAAGTATTTTAACTGATATTTCACAAATTCAACCCAAATGTTAGTAAAAACCTCTCCCCTCTCTACTGAAAGCTAGCCTTATTACACAGATATTAAGTAGATATCATGTTTCCATATAATTTATTTACAGATATTTCCTTTGTTGTATGTACACATTTAATCTTATTTGCCATGAGTGTATCCATTAATCTTATTTTACAGTTGCAATTACAAAGCTTCCTTACATTTCTTGTGAGAGAATGTTAAGTCCTCTGCAAAGCAGGCATTCAGCTCTGCTTTTCATCTCTCAGGAGCAGTTTTCTGTGTGTGGTATGAATCAGTGTTCCATCATTCATACCGTGACAACCACGTTTACTGTACTCTGACAGAGATGGCTGTCCTCAAATATGAATTTAAAATTTCAGTAACGCAGTCACATAAAAGCAATGATACTCTAATATCAAGGCTCCTGTTCAGGAAAGTTCTGCTGAAGGACAAGCCTGTGCAAAAGATTCTGGCTATGGTAGCTGTGCTGATAGCTGAGGTCATTAGCTAATGTCCTTTCTGTATTATATATGCGCTGTCATTACTGTATAGATTGCAGTAAAACACGGAATGGCTCAACACATTCCAAATGAGGTAGAGGACAGCATCTTGGTCCCAGAGAAATTAATCACTGAATTTCCAGGGAGTTTCAAAGCAGAATCAAAAACACAAGAGTGCTTCTATACAGGTGTTGCAGCTGAGAACAACTTCCATCATTTTGGTTACCTACAGCCTGCTGTCCATTTTCCTCTCTATGTTTTCACATGAATGCTTCCATATACAATGACTGGCTCCATGAAGAAAGAATTACAATTATTTCTAAAATGTATTGCAGTGCAATACCTGACTGATGCTGTGCAAACAGCAAACTTGATGCTTGGTGCTGTACAAACACGGAATGGGGTCCACTATACCCACTGCTAAGAGCTGACACAGACAAGTTTATTTGGTAGAGGAGACAATTCTGCAGCTCACAGTCTCTCAGGCACTGTTCAATTAATCAGTAAGGCTATATCTCTGCTTTGTTATGAATGAGAGAATGGTTTGAATTTTATTTTTCTTCTAAAAAACAGAAAGAAATCACCAGTATTTTCCCTGGGTTAATATTACATGCAACTAAATGCCAGATTTTACCCAGGTAGACGAAATCTGTTAGCCTAAAAGCCTGGGGGCCCAAGTCAAGGACCCTGATTATTATCTCTGAAGAAGAGGAAAGTTTCTCAGTTTTGAAAATCTGTTCTCTTGACTGTTGATTAACTCACAGAGTGAGAATTCTTGAAATTACTTTCTGTGGGAACAAGAGCACACAACAATGATTTTTTTATTCCCTTCCCCAGGCCACAAAACACATATTTTTCTTCCTGCCTCAAATACATAGAATGTGCAGTTACACCAAGAGTCTTATTCAAAATAAATATTTATGATTATTTTCCAGGCAACTTCAAACCCCTATATACTTTATATACTAAGCAATTGAGAACAAAATGTCATCTGTTTAGTTTAGGGTCATAATTCTCTTATGGGTTATTTGTACCCATGCAACCAATTTGTTGAGTTTTGTTCTGGAAAATGAACTAAACTGACCGAGAACTCTTTATTTGAATTGGAGGATCTAAGTCACTCATAGTCCTAGGAGAAATTTGGATAATATATATGCTGAAGATTCAGAAAAATCAGCAATATTACCTCATTGAAAACATATAAACATTTGGGTTATTAGATTTTAATTACATTCTGAATTTTAAATATAAGTTAAACTGTTAACCAAAAATTTGAAAGGAAGGGTTGAAAGCACAGGAAAGAAACTTCTTGAGTGGCTTCTCCCAGGATATTTGAATAAAATATTCAAGTTCTACTTATTAGACTTTGGTATACTGTTTTGTTATTAAAATTTTAAGAAGTCAGAATATAAATTTACTGACTATGTAGAAAACACAGCTTTTGATCCTAGGTTTGTGGTATGCATCAGTTTTGTACTGTACAATGCACAACCAGTAAAAAGCAAAACTGAAAAATATTATTCTGCTTTGCATATTAAAGACAAGATAAAAGGTGCATAAATTGAGATGGTCAAAATTATAGTAAGTTAATAAACTTATTTTTCAAAATGACATGTAAGTTCTATTATTTCTAAGCTCTGATTTAGGTAAACACATAGAAAAAGTGGAGAAAACTTCATTTTTTATAATGAAGAAGACGAGGTGGGTGCGACCTTTCATATTAATATCACAAATACAAATAGTGAGTTCATTGATGGCACAAACTGTGTTTCATAAAAAAGGAATGGAGATGAATCCCATTAATATAGAGCATTATTTTCTGATAATGTAAATTCTAGTAATCTACGCACTCTTGGAGAGCCCAAAGGAGGGACTTTAATTTTGCAAATGTTATTTCCTTCACCAATTATACACCTTTATTTTAAGATAAGAAACTCAGTCTTTTCCTTGCTACATGGGTACAAATCAAGAAAATGGTTGCATATGTTTTGTGAAGGTCAGGGTAATCCACAGGTACTCTATTCTATCTTAAGTAAAGACATTATTTAGATTATCTGTAATAAACTAAGCTTAATATCAACAGAGACAACCATATGTAATAAATCTAGGGCAATTGATTCAAGCAAAGCAAATCATATCTATCAAAAGAACATTTTCAAAGAAGTATTAAAGGTTGCTCCAACAGCTGAAAACGATGGGGAAATTTCTTCTTTTCTTTTCTTTTTTTCTTCTTTTTCTTTTTTTCTTTTTTCTTTTTTTCTTTTTTCTTTTTTCTTTTTTTCTTTTTTCTCCCTTCCCTTCCCTTCCCTTCCCTTCCCTTCCCTTCCCTTCCCTTCCCTGTAGAGAAACTAAAGAAAGCAGAAGTCTTCAGGGCGCTATATTTTAAGTTCTCAGCAAATTTCTTTGGACCTAGTTTTGGATGACAGTTTAAACTCACAAAAATGTAACAATTTTTTTGCAGAGGCAATTGATAAACTGAGATAAGCAATCAAATAATTTCCCATTAGCTCTGATATTTCTACTTTTCCTAAAGCTGCATAAGCAGACCAAAGTTCTCATCTTTATCATATTCAATATCTGCTAGAAAATAAAAATCACAGTTTTTGATTCGTTGGGTTTTTTCCCTCTCTGCAGTTATGGAATATTTTGCATTAGAGATTTAGAGGGAAAAAAAAGGATAAAAAGAGTTTAAAATCTGTGAAATATAGAAATAGCTCTCTAAATATTCTGTACCTTTCCCTACTTTTTGAGTCTTTCAACATCTAGGATTCTTTCTTACCATGTCCATCATAGAAGTTATAGAGGGGATTTTTTTTTCTTTGGTTGGGTTTTTTGGGGTTTTATTTGTTTGGTTTTTTTTTCTATTTTAAAACAATAGTCTCTAAAAGAGAAAAATTATTTGGAAAAGGAGAATATGTTGCTTTAGCACAGAAGCAGTCAACTACTTTGTGGGATTTTTGTCCATTATCCATTTGCCCACTTTCCCCCTTAAACTTTGTACTGTAGGAGTCAATAGCTGCCAATGCACAATGCTTTATACCTATTATCAGAATATTATAATTATTAATTATCAGAATGTGTCCAATGCATGGAAAAATACAACTTACACACGAAACTCCTTTAAATAGAAAGTTCTGATCTTTATGTTTTTCAGATGGGTAAAATTTTAGTGGAAGTAGTATCAGGTTCCAAATTTAAATCAATCATCTAGGCTGTCTCTAAATGTGTTATTGGGAAAAGAATACATAATGAAGCATTACATCTTCTCTCTCCACCTTAAAAACACAGAAACCTCTGCAACTAATTTCTGCTTTCCTCAGATCATCCAAACTTTCAGACAGATTAGGAGGTGCAATCAATCTAATCTGTCATGCAAAACCCTTCTACACTGTCATGTTAACCTGTAGGTTTTTATCCCACCTTTTCTTTTTCTTTTAAGTTTGCAAAATTAACACCAGTTCTTTGGCTTTGTGCAGTCTTGTCTCTGTGAACTATTGCCATCTTTCAGGATTGGAGACACCCATTGAAATGTAGAGAATAATAATAAATGTAGGCGCTTTCACTTTTGTCAGGAGACAGCACTCACAGAACCACAGATTCACAGAACCACTGGATGGCTGAGGCTGGCAGGGAGTTCTGACTTTTGAATATCCCCAAGGACAGAGGCCTCACAGCCTCCCTGGAAGAGCTGTGCCAGGCACAGTGCTCAGATGGAGCCTCCTGTGTTTCAGGCAGTGCCCGTGGCCTCTGGTCCTGCCTCTGAGCACCGCTGACAAGAGTCTGTCTCTACCCACTGCAGATCAGTTTCAGAGTTCTTTGCCCTTCCATCCCTCTACACAAAGGGGGGATGTATTCCTCTCAGCAGTCAAAATGCTTTTTTAATATGCTTTATCTACGGCATTTCTAGGGAGCTTGTCTCCTTTCAAATGCTAAAGATACAAAGATACTAAAAAAAAAATTTACTATAATTTACATTTCCAAAAATACAGTATTATATTCTTATGTTTTGCTATGAAAAAGGTGTAAATATGCAAGAGTTTTCTTCTGATTCATGTATGGCTTCAGAGAAGTGTAATCTCACCTACTGTTATAAAATCCATTTTCCAAATACCATATGGATTCTGCATATGCAGGAATTACATTCAATATTTTTTTTTTAAATTAGCAGTAATTTTCTAGCAAATAATTTTTCCCTGATAACTACTGAAAAATATCTAACCTTAAAATAATATTTATTTTATAGTTTTAATTTCTTCTCTCCCCTCTGGATGAAATTCTGAACTTAGTTGCATTAAAAAAGCTTCATAGCAATCAGTGAATATTTACACCTGTACAGATGTACAAGAATAATGCAGTTATTAAATTTTTCCTCAATTTTTATAGCTATTAATACAATATTTGTATTCTCTCATATTGTTATTCTGGCACTGGTTGAAATAAAGAGAAATCAGAATAAA
The DNA here is from genome assembly GCA_025504685.1 of Leucosticte australis. Lineage (NCBI taxonomy): Eukaryota > Metazoa > Chordata > Aves > Passeriformes > Fringillidae > Leucosticte > Leucosticte australis. The sequence continues at coordinate 17,591,518 of JANIJU010003063.1, read as the reverse complement.
CAATGTATTAGATGCCTACTGCCACAGAAAACACCTTATGAGAACTTTCAGCAGTGGGTTTTATTTTTTGTAGTTTGAAACCATTAATTAAAATGCAGATAGATAAATGTAAGGCATTTTTCAAAATAAAAATTGTTGTTTCATTTATGTAGAGAAAATTTCTGAAAGACTGTAAATTGAAAGTTTTTCTGGAGGCAAATATAGATAAGTTATGTACATATATTACCTGCTGTTTTTTCCCTGAAATTAAAGTAATCCGAAAAAGAACAAAATTACACTTTTCTAACACACAAAATTTAATATTTGAAATAAAACTATGCTAACACTGTCAATGACTGCCATCCCCATAACAATTTTTGGGTATGATTCCTTGAGTGTATCCAGATAAAAAGTGAACAGATCCTTCCCCCTCATTAGTCTGCACTTCCTATCCAGTGTCCCTCCCCCATTAAATTCTACCCATTAATGTTTGCAGTGGAAGGTTTCAGTGCCTGTAGGTGGTCAATGTAATTTTACTGAAAGTTTAAAGAACTCTTTGTGCTTGCTTTCTCTTATATCCTTCTAATCTTGAACTAAAGGTGAAAGAAATGACCAAAATGTATTATTTAAACATAGGGACTAGAGTTTTATGCTGCTATGATCTGCAGTCATTTCTAAATTATTTCCACAATTGTTTCCACTTAAATGTTGGTGTTAAGTTCTGCTTTCAGAGGTATGGATGCACCTTTTATTGGAATTAATATCTGCAGTGGTAAAATTGTTCACAGCAGTAAAACCATTACTTGGGTTGTGGAAAGAGAAGAAAATTAGCCATTAGATTAAATCCTGGTAGGTTTTACCCTGACATCCACCTTTCATGATACTCTTTATACAGATGGAATAATTTATAAACTGCTGGGTACTGTTTTGTTATCCTTCTTCAACACAAGGTTTACACTGACTTGACATACACAGCCAAAAGCAAGGGATGTAAGCAAAGCAAACCAGAATCTGAAAACAGTGCATTCCACTGAGGATTTCACAATGTCACATTTCCAAAAAACGAATATTTTACAAAGTTAGAAAAGCTATTTAGCCAAAGTAGTTGTTTGTGCAGCCTTGCCTACCCTTTCCTACTTATAAATCATGTTTTACTAAAGCAATTATATTAGTCTTATTTTAAATTTCTTGTTTAATGATCAGTCATTAAATATAAAGAATATCATTAATACATAAATTTCAGGGCATTATCGATTTTTCTACGATTACAATTACCTATCCTTATAAGCAATTACAAATTTCTTTTAATTTGTTCTCAGGATAAGCTTCAATTTCATGATGTGAGGACTAAATCTCTTCTGCACTACTGTAAGATTAGATTTTTTCCGCATGTAAGAAATTAATTTTAATCTGTATAATTTTCAACCTTTCTTTGTGTTTTGAAATAGCGTGAGAGGTTATTGCAGCTGGGTTTTACTACCCTCTCACTCCCTAGAAAAATAATTTTCTAATTTGTTGCCCAAAACCTCTTAATTTATATGCCAGGTTTAGGCAATTAATACTAAATTTGCCTTACCCTTCCCACCTGCCCCCCTCCCACCCTCGTTGAAATGAAAAAAAAATCAACCCTAAAAATCTTGTTCATTTCACTTCTCCAAAACCTCTCTGCAAAGTGACAAGTGCAGTGGAGAAGAGAAAAGCTCTTGCACCATTAAGTCCAAAGTCTGTTCTTGACAATCTTTTCATGAGTACCTCTTATAAGTTCACATAAGAACACACTTAACTGTAGGCCCCATTTCGATGCTCAGAAAGTGAATTTAAGGTGAACCTTCTGAAGGCTAATTAAAATAATGATTATTAGGTTAAATTGAATATTTTCATGAAGTTTGTATAAATACTACAGCTTCTTGTTTTATATAAGAGATAAAATTCATTAGGCAGATGAAAGAACTACTATTTATATAGATTAGGCTGAGGACTACAGAAGTAAATAAATAAGGCCAAAAATGCCAAAAGCTTGTGCTATAAATGATCAAAAGCAAAGCATTAGGAAATAGAAAGGTTTTATCTAAACTATCATATTTCTGACTGAATTTTACCTCTCCTATCATGTGTAATCACCTGATATTAAGCAGGTAAAATTTAGTCCATTTGCATTAGCAGGTTAAGTTTTTTCTGTTGGGAGGGATGGGAATCTCTAAGAGATTTCTTGTCTTAAAACATGTGTCTAGCACAGGTGGGAAGGATTGCACATGGCCAGTTTAACCCACTTGACAAATTTTAGTCACATGTAGTTAGGTGAGATAAATGCCACTGAGAGATCATTGTTAAGGGGCACACAGTTAAAGAGTTGGAATACAGCAATTACAGAGTGGTAGACATCAATATTTTGATTTGTATTTCCTTGATTATCCCTCTTTCTTATTTTCACATATCAACTAATTTTATTATTACTTTTACTAAGTACATTTTAAGTATATATCTCCTTATTTAAACCAAGATATATAGCCTTATCCAACACCATCTAATTTAATAAGAATCTTCTTACCAACCATTGGGAATTTATTGAAAAGCAGCTTCTGACATTCTGATATAGAAAACTGACACAAGATGACAAAATAACAGACTATTTCTTCTCTTGCAGCCCTCAAGTTTAATGATAATAAAGTTATCCTCTTTATGTTAGAATCTTTGGATTTTTTTTGACAATATATTAAGTGGTTTTGTTCATGGAAACTTTTTATTAATATTCAATGGGACAATTAAAACTAACATCTTATTAAAAAATTAATCAGTCAACAAAAATCAATTTTAGTCTTCCTAGAGCCACACCTGGAGTCACCAACAAGCACATGCTTGATATATAGATCATAAGTGTCCTTAAAGAGTAATGACTATGCATTAATCTAATCCATTATATGAAATTATTAAAAAGTTAATATGGATAAACCCTCCAATAGAGGATATTTAGAGAAAAAACTGCAGAGTACAAAAAAAATTAAATTCTAAGTGTAATATTATGCTGGGAAAACTTTACTAATGGGACAAATAGGGCTAGACACTGCAAGCATGCCTATGAACACTGCTGTTCACTCATGTAAATAATCTGGTTTTTTATCACAATGTCATAACCAGAGCAAGAACAAGTAATTCTGAACCAGACATGTTGTGCTAAATAAATAATAAAATAAAAAATATTTTTACCTGATTTTGAAATCAAATTTTCACTGCAGCAGTGTGCTCAACTACATGCAAATAGTGGCAGGTTGCCTTAATTTTTTGGGGCAGCCTTCTGCTTTATTTTGCCATAAAACCCCTCTAATTCAACATCTGTGTACATATACAATGTATTGGCATAGAAAGTAAATATGTAAGAGTTAAATAACTCCCGTTTTGGACAGAGGGTTTTTTTTGTGCAGTACTGACAATGGCATGGGTAAAAAATTAATTCTGTTTTATAGTAACATACTCATGAGACACTTGAGGGCTAGTTATCTTGGTCAGTCTGTTTTCAGTTCAGGAATAAAGTGTTCCCAAATTTAATTCTGTGGGATGTGGAATTTCTGTCAAGGGTTTATGTTAAAGAGAGCAAGTTAAATGAAATAAAAACAAGCATGTAATTCCTCCAAAAGAGAAGGGCACCACAAAAACATATGTAGTACAAGACAGTGATTGTGAGGAGGCAGCTGAGGGTTTAACCAATTTTGTTATCCCTGGAATGAATAATACATCAGAGCCTTTCATCCCTAAGGTAGTCAGTGTGTCAAGATGGGATATAATACTTAGCAATATAGATGATTGACTTTCCCTGAAACACAGGCTGATATTTGCAAGGTCAGAAATAAGGACCTTCCAAAAATAAAAATTCTGACACAGGAATACTTTAAAAAAAAATTATTTATGTAGGATATATGGTTGAATGATGTTGTAACCAAAAAACAATCCAGCCCTCTGTTATTACTGTGTTCCTGAATAATATTCTAGCCATAAACAAATGTGAGAAATACTCAAGAAATACATAAGAGAGGATATAATGCATCATGTCTAGTTCCTCTGCTCATGGGTAGTTTATTCACTTGAATGGGATATTTTGTCAGAGATGTATATAACTAAATGTTTTACACTTAACATATCTTTGAGCCATTTTTTGCAGGATCTCTGTTATGGAGGAAGTATGATGAGAAACATTACTCTCAGCACATATGAAAATCTGTACAGACCTGAACATTCACTGTTCCCATTGAAGTCAGTGGGAATATGACTGTAGCACAAAATGTGGACTTGTAAGTGCAGCAAAACTCAGGCTCAGAAAAGAATTGGAGAGACTTGTGCCCAGTATACTGATCTTCAAAATCTGCACACAATGGGGTGTACAGCTGAGCGGAGCTGGGACAGCTCCTTGTCATTGTTTACCTGCTAGTTTATAGCATCCCACACTGAGTAAGAAAAGAAGGAACTGTTCACTTCCTTGAATGCTAAAGACAGTTGGCAGTGCCAGGTGACAAAGCATGGCTGTGGACTATGGATAGGGTGAGGGTGGCTCCTCAACCTATATCCAGGAGATGCTGAATATTTAAAACACAATTTAGGTAATATGCCCTGTAAAATCTTTCAGGTCCTACTCAATATATTTGTTGATATAAACCCATTTTTCAGGTGACTGTGTTTTCACATACTTCCCATGGAAAACTAGATGTCCAAGTCAGATCTGCTGGGTTCAGTAGGCAAACAAGTGCCTGGAACTTAGATCTGAACTGTGCTTTTGAGCTCACGAGTGCTCTCCCTTCTGAACAGGGCCACTGTGCAGGGACAGAATATTCTGGTTCCAGTTTACACTTTATTTGACAATATGCTCTGGGGGCTAGTTTGGTGCTGACATGTGCACCATTCCCATCCACACTTATTGACAAGAAAATAACCTGGAAAATCGTTTATGTGGCCCTTGGAAAACTGTGATGATAAAATATACCATTGTTGCTCATGAAAATCATTCCTGGCTACTACAGTATTGTGCATCATAGGGATTTCCAAAGCTCTAGGTCCTGGAATCATGCCAATTTGGAATACCTGCAGTGACAATCACGTCAAAACAGGTGAGTATTGTACTTCTAAGTTGCAATCTCTATCTTCTGGTGGCTGAAATTTTGTCTTGCAAAAGTACACTTCCTTTCATATGAGGATGAAGAATTAATTTCCAGCTTTCTTTGCTGCAATGTTATTTTGTTATTTAATGCAACAGTATGTTGAAAGGTCAAAAGATTTTTGGTTTTTTGCCTTGTAATTGTAATCCATACCTCAATTATAATGTGTGTACTAAAATAAATCAATATAGTTGTAATACTGGCTTTTTTTACTCCACTTTTCTTTACTCCTTTTTCTTTGTCAGAGAAAATAAATTATAATTCTACCTGGAAACTCATAGCATAATGCACTTAACTGCCATACCAAGTTCTAAAAGTAAGGCATGTAATTTCAGACACCCTTAACAGATACTTCATTTGGAGGGTTTCAGTTGTGTAATGGAGATTGTTTTGCTTTTACCCACATAGAGACATGATCACATCTAGAATGTGGTCAGAAAAAAAGAGAATTCCATTTCAGATAGGCATCATTATTCAGCCAAGGGTTTAACTTCTTATTCTGTGGTGTAAAAGTGTTTGGGATTTAGGAGAAATTAAATACTAGTTACAACTTTATCACGTTTGCAAGATTCTTCAAGATTGGAAATGTTTTCCACTGGTTTAACAGGTTTCTGTGTTCTGAAAGTTCCTGTGTTCAGGCTAAATCTTAAAAAAAATTGTGGAAAATAAAAGAGCAGTAGAGATCCTTTAGGGAAAGGCAAGACTTCATCAGCCACAGAATCACAGAGAACATCTTCATAGGAATGAATCTATGGCATGGAAGACGTGGGATAAAGAGAATGAATTTTTATACGTGTGGTTTAATGACAAAAGTCTCAAAGTCACTTTTAATGTCAACCAATACGTATCCCCTAGCTCACTTATGACAGACATTTATTGTCTCCTACTTGATTAGCATCAGAGACTCTGTAAATAGGCAGTCTTCAAGTTTTGTAAACTGAGGTGAAATGAAGGAGATGTTTAGACAAGGAACAGGTTCCTTTATTTAAGAAGAGCTATCACAGGAAGCTAGGTTTATGACTGCTTCACTTACTTAAAGTTGGGTGATCACAGAAAAAAGACAGAGGAATTTGACTTTTTTTCTTCATCCCTGTTATATCATCTGAAAAACAAATTCCAATTTGCTTTCCTGATGGAATAACTTTGTTATCCATCTAAGTATGTTATCTTCAGAAACACTGCATTCTTCAGTCTATACTTGGATTATTTTGGTCTAAAACATATTATGGCTTCCAAAATCCTGAAAAGTGCTTGCTGCTGAAAATATATCTGTTCTATTGAGACATTTTAGAATGCAGTTGTGCAATCTCACATAATTTTGTTTGATTACTCACCATTTTCAAATCAGTTTTAGATAGCAAGAAAAAACTGTTATTTCACATAATTTCAATAAGAGAAGAAATAGTTCCCAAGTGGATGATACAAGTTTAATGACTTAAAATGTTCATTTTTTGTTTGTAGTGTGTGTGATAGTGTCAGATCCCGAGCCATGGCAATGAACAACAGTCAAGCTTAGGACTGCCTACAAGCAGGATCAGTAGAAAAATGTGTTATCTTCTGTCTGAGTATAGAACTACTTTGCATGAAGTATTATGTAGAAAGCATTTTTATGAGAGATGAAAGAGCACTGAGAAGAGGGGGAAAAAAAAGTCAATGTCTTCTACGGTATTTCTCCATTCAGTGCATGACAAATAAGATGCAGAGAGAGAAGTAACAGAATTACCTTAATCAAATTTAAAGTCATGGACCACACATACCAGTTTTGTTAAATGTTTATAAATTCATGATCATAATGACTTACACTAGTGTCATGGCAATTCAGGAGGCTGCTGAAACATGGTCTGGGCAGCCATAATAGTAACTCCTGTGTAATGTATTTTCTGGGCCAGCATTTGATAGATAATCATAGCTGGTGGCCACCACTGCTCTCTGAAGTGACCAAGCCTCAGGGAAGTGAGAAACGCCTATCCCTGGCAAAGGTAATCTTTTGAAATACCTCAATGAACATTTTCTAAAGGGCCTCTGAGGCTCATTCTGAAGCAAAGCTGGGTATGTGAGGCACTGCAGCCTCTAGCTGCTCATTCTGCCCCTTACTGAAGGCTACAGCCCTCATTGAAAAAGGAGAGAATCTACACTCATATTTCAGCAGTTCTGTTCACAGTCTGGTTGATGAGGGTTAACTTTACAGCTCAGGTATGGATTGACAGCTTGAGGGGCTGAGGTGTTGACAAGTGGGACAAGCAATACCTTAAACCATTGCAGCTGAAACCAGAAGTGACTTGGCTTCATGAAGTTTAAAGCTATTTTGAAATTCATTGTACACTGTGCCCCTGAAATTTTCTTATGAAACTAGAATAATGTGAAACTAGGCATTCACACAATGTCAGGTTTCCAAATTGAAAGGATTTCAACTTTTTAAATTTATCATCTTAACACTGTATTACTATAAAATGGTGCTTATAAGAGAAATTGCAGAAAAGAACAAGAAGAATGAGCAGTGTTCTTGAAAACACGACCTCTGAAGAAAAGACAGGATTTGAAGAAAAAAAATGACTGGAAGGGATATAAAATAGCTCACTTTGATATGCAGAATGTAGTAACAAAGAGGAAAGGAATAATCTGTTCTCTGTGTCATCCTTGGATAGAACAAGAAGTAATGGTCTTAAATTAGAGCAAAGGAAATTTAGATTATGTATTAGGAAAAGATTTTCAACCATAAATCACAGAAAAGAACCATCTAGAGAGACCGTGGAATTATCAACACTGGAAGTTTTTGAGAACAGACTGGGCAGACAACTTTCAAGGCTGACTAAAGTGGAGGGAATCCTGGGAACAAATTATAAACTCTTAAAGTTCTTCTTGAGGTTTTTTTTTTTTTTTTAATGCTTGAATGTCAAATCCATCACATGAAATTAAGCACAAATTAGCTAAAAAAATAAAGCACAAGTTAGCTGAAAAAAGGTAAAACCAGTAGCCGAATAATGTGAAGAATGAAGGACATGCTGACCAACTATTTGCTGACTAACAGATTATACCGGGACTGATTTTTTGCTGCTATTCCATGAAATGGATGATGTACTAATAGCTGTAGCTTATCCATGTGGGGAACAAATTGAATCATGTAAAAATTAGCAAAGTGCCTTCCCTTCTTCTCTTCTTTTACCTCTAAAGTAATTTTAAACTCTTTTCTGCATTTATTGTATTGCAATGGTTAGCAAAAGGAAATGTCATCTCCAGTTCTCTTTGGGGTCAAGGCCTTAAGTGTTCAAGGGATTTTTAAATGATATGCAAATAATAGCTAAACTACCCAGCATGTTTCTTTATGTGGATGAGCAACCTAGCATCTATCACCTAGGATCTGATCTTTCAGTGCTGATGCTACTTAAACGAAATAACATTGGAAATTTCAGTTTTCAGTCAGCAACCAAATGTAAGAATGTTAAATAAATTCTGTTTTACATTTTTCAGATACAGGTAGTTTTTGCAGAGAGGTAAAACCTTACAAAACAAGGGTCTTGTTACCCTTGTTAAATCGTGGCTCAGGCCGGTTACTTAGGCTGAGTAGAAAAGGACTATGGAAAAGTGACTGAGCTGAATTAGAGGTACAAAAGCAAGTTATATAACCATTACACGTCCACACTGTGGTTTATGGGGATTGGTTGAACTACATTTGTTGTGCTTAAATGGAATGTAACTGATAATGGCCTAATTGCATAAAAAGGCCTGGTTTTTGCAATAAAGGAGCTCTCTTTTGCACCTGCCTGGGGAGTCGGCATCGCTCTGCTTTGTAACAGCTAGTCATTAGCCTTGTGAAAATTTACTCTAAAAGAGCTTTTCATCTGTGAGACTTTGTCAGTTAATCACAATATTTTATTGCACATCGTATCTGCTAGGTGCAGTGAAGTCTAAGGCATGCCTGTGATCATCAATAAAAGCTGCCCTTTGCAAGGTATTCCAAGGCTGTCACTGTGGCAACATTTAATACTGCACATTTCTCCATGAGGTTATAACTGAAATACCTTTACTGTAATTTAGCTCAAGTATTGTAAAATGCTAATGATTTATTAGAATAATGAACTCAACAAAAGGTCATACCAGGTAAACTCATAAAAGCAAACATATTGAAATAGTCATATTGAGTCATAGAAGCATTGAGGTTAGTCCAGCCCCCTTGGTCAAGACAGTCAGCTAGACCACATAGTTTGGTAGTACGTAGGGCCCATTTGGGTAGTGAATATCACTCAGGATTAAAGTTGTACGACCACACTGAGCAACTATTCCCATATTGTGTGCTCAGATATACCATAAAATTTTCTCTTGTGATGTTTAAGTGAGATTTTCTGTATTTCAATTTGTGCCTGTTGCCCCTTGTCCTTTCACAGATTGATACTGATAAGAGTTTGGATTTGTCTTTATTTCCCCCACCAGGAACTCATATTGATAAGATTCCCCCTGTGCTTTCCTTTTTCAGGCCAAACAACCTCCCCTCATGTGCCAGGTCCTCAAATCCTTTCACAGTTTTCATTGCTCTCTGCTGAAGCAGTGTACCCATACTGCTTTTGTTCCATGGGGAGCCCAGGACTAGAAATGTGTCTCTCCAGTGCTGGGCAGAGAATGATCACATCCTTTGACCTCCTGGCAGTGCTTGGTAAAACGCTGACCAGGAATCGATCCAAGGATGGATCCCTGCTAATTCCTCTTGGACCTGTTTGTGCTTTACAAGAACTGCCAGGTTCTGTTCTCCAAAAAAGCTTCTTGTCAGCCCCTAGCATGTCCTAGTGCATGGGTTTACTATTCATCAAGTGAATTACCTGTCTCTTTGTAGGTCTCCATGAAGTTCTGGTTAGATCTCTCTAAAGGGCAGCGCATCAGTTTGTGGACAGGACTGAACCTTGGTAGCCCCTCCACAAAGTCCCAGATCCAGGTCCCTGGCAAGCAGGAAACCTCCCCAAGCAGCAGATTGGGCTGGCAGCTGGAAGCCTTGGTACCTTGAAGGAGGGAGTCTTCCTCTGCTACCACTCATTGCTTCCTCGAGATGCTTCTGCATGGCTCAAGCTCAGTCAGGCTGGTTGCTCCAACAAAAGGGAAAGCTATCAATTCTCAAGCACTAGGAATTAATATTTCACATAGAGTAACCCTTGCTGTATTATGTCTTTCCAGTATATTTTCAACATATTTTCAGTTACAATAGGATTTTTTTTCTCACCTTGCTATTTAAACTGAATACAATTTAAAAGATAGCCCTGGAAAAAGACATAGTTGACTAACACTCTTGCACACCATTTATTATTTTTACAAAAGGAAGAGAAATATTTTTAATGGTTTGAGATACTTTGTACTAACAGAAAGATAGCATTTTGAATAAGATAAATTTACTTTCCTTCTTATTTCACTATTATGATGATATTCTGGGAACCCTGCAGGATTCTGCTTTGAAAAAAAAAAAGTGAAGAGGAGTATATAAGGGCCAAGCAAGGGAAAAGATTATTCAGCCATGTCAAAGATATGGATAGTCTGCCAATTTGGAAGAATAGCAAAGCTCAAGCATCACTAAATATTAATAGAGGGAAATGAAACTCAAAATAGATTGTCAAACACTCAAATAAATAAAACAAAAATCATCCAGTGTTGTCTCATTGAAGTTCTCCATGAGTCTAGTTCCAGTTGTGTTAAAAGGTAAATAGGATTTGTATGTCTTCAAAACTCTCCCTTGGCTTATCAGAGCTAAGCCACACAGAGTTTCCAAGTGCCACTATGATATTCAAAATCACCATGCAGATGCTACAGATCTACCAAACAGGTCTAATAAAAATATGTCTATACTGGGTGGGGGTGTACTTTTGGATACTACCTAACCTCTAGTTCTGCGTAAAACCAGTCCCAACTCTTTTGCTTCATGCTGTGTTCTTAAAGGATACTGCTTCTGTAACAGTAATTTGACAATTGCCTGGAAAGCAGGCAGTAAAAGTTAAAGTCTTCTTAAGTTAAGCAGAGTTGGGTTTGGATTTTCGTTTGTTTTGTATGTTTTGGTGTTTTGTCTTTTTTTTTTTTTTTTAATTATTACTTGCTTGTTTAAAAGCAGTCAAAATAGTGGCTTGTATTTTTTGTTATCACAGTCCAGATATCTCATTAGAGAGGTTTGTTTCAGAGATGAGCTGCAAACACATGTAACAGAAATTGCTAGACCCTGCAGCAGTAGCAGGGCTGCTGCCAGCAGCAGGAATTGCTGCAGACTCTGGTTCGGGTAACAAAGCCAAACAGAAGAAGAGCTTGGGAATTCAGATGACTGATGTATGTGACTGACTCGGCCTAAGGACATAGTGCCAGAGGAATTTTTCCTGATGATTTTGAACTGGAAGACAAGTCTCTCTAATCAAAGTTGTCCCTTTCCTCTCACAGTCCAATTTCTGGATAATTTAAGCAACTTCTCACTCGGATCCTCTGTAAGCTAATGAAAAGTTTTTCCTCTGCCATCTGCATAGAGGAGGATGGAAATACGATGGAAAATCACCCTGACTGTTAAGCTGTGTACAGAGTCTGCATTGCAATGCTTGTTTGAGTGATGTACAGACATTTCTGGCTTTCAGGGCCGTTGTATTTACCACCTTTTGTATTCTCTTGAATACTTCCCATGTAAATATTTGCTTCTTGCCTTCCTCTCCCTTCATCTCCACTATGCATCTTGATATCATTATTAGACGAACATGCAGGCACCATAATTTTTGGTTTTAGTGGCAGTGAAAGTGCAAATGGTAACCAGTACACCAGAACACAGCTGCTTATTCTGGAAACATCTGTGGGCAGGTAAGGGCAAGCGTAAAGCTATCCAAGGGCTAACAGGAGATGTACTATGGACTTCTAGCCTTGACAAAATTTTTTACATAGCACATTCAGCCTTTGAACTTGCTGCAATCTGAACAAGAAAAAGAAAAACAAAGGAAAAAATATATTGATTAAATGGATCAATGCGACTTTGGTGTGAAATACAGTGAAAAGTCTGCATAACTAATTGAATTACTATATTTTCTCATTGTTCCTAATAGTATCTTAGCATTATCTTTCTATTTTCAGATGCCTGCAATTCAGACTCAGTAATGTTCTCTAAACATAAGGAAAAATATTGTATGAATTATTTTTTGTCTGAAAAGCAGCTATTATACATAAGTAATCATCTAGAAAAGATCACAAGGAATGTATGGATTTAGTGTGTCTATATGGCAGCACAATGATATGATAGACTGTAATAGTTCTGTTGTAAATAATACAGATTAAAACTAGATTTTAAAAACTAGATTTTAAAAACAACATGTCTCAGTTCACTAAGTATTTAAAATTATCTCATCTCTCATTTAGTTTCATCAACAGTATTTTTCTTTTTAATTCAGCACTTAAAGGCTAGGGAATCCAGAATTATTTCACAGTAAAATAACATTAGAAGCTTTCATTAAAATGACATCAATCTACTTATACTGTTCTCATGTAATGTGTACTGTTCTAATGTAATGTAATTTTAATTACAAAAATTCACCAAGAAGTCTAGCCCAATAGTTGCTTTTCTATTTTTCTTTCTAATAGATAGCAGTCTTAAAGCACTAGGTGTTGCATTTCATTGACAAGAATGAAACTATTCACACTGCTTTTGCAGCTGAGACCAATGGTAAAGAAGGATGATTGACTGAATTTTGGGGTGCTCTGCCTTTGTATGACCAAACATCTGCTTTATTATTTACTTTGCTTCTCAAACACTATTTAAAAATGTTTTCTTTGCCAATAAGAAAAATTAGTATTTCGAGGAACAGGCTTTTTTATCTCTGTTTGGCACCATACTGTGATTCCAATGAGACCAGCTCTCTCTGTTGGATTGACTTTAGCTACTTATGGACACTGAGATGAAAAAAAAAGAAAGTCACAGCAGACATGGAAAATATTGAAAATGTTTCCTAAATAATTGCAGCCATTGATCTATTTCACTCTCAGATGTGAGGGGCTATTTCTTCACCTATGTATTTACAGCTGATGGGGCTCATCCTGCCTACGTTTCTGCTCAGCTGTACGTGCTGGTATGTCCCACAACACTGCAATGTGACATCTCAGGAAAGAGGGGTTTTATTCTGTCAGGTTTCCTTTCCAAATGAAGGATGAGGCAGAATAAGTGAAATTGAAAGCCTGACTGAAGTGTAAATGCAGCTGCACCTGAAGAGATATGGCCTGGCCATCCCAAAAGTCCCAGAAGAGAGAGAGCACCACCTGAGCTACTGAAGCACTAAGGGCAGAAGGGACTGGGACATTGTCTGGTTGCTTGGGCTCAGTCAAAGTTGCCAAGCACTGCCAGCTTCAGGAGCCCCAGTCCCTGAGGATCCTTTCTAGTGGCCAGCCAGGGAACCAGCTCTGGCATAAAGCAGACCACTGTAAGTGACAGATGTCGGGCAGGGATAGACATGAAGAACTTGGGCACAAGAATAGCTTTAGTATTCCAACACACAATGATTTCTAGCATGCAGTATGGTGCCACGTAGATAGATACACGTGTGTGTATGTGTGGGTGTGCACACATGCATTTTTATTTATTTACCTATACAAATACAAATAATACATGAACGTAAAGGCATGCTCATGCATCTAAGATCTATGAATGCACAGAACAAGCCAGGCATTGAACATTTTGAAATGGGCTCCATGTGGAAGAGATCAGGACAAATTTTTCTGTCCTAAAATATAACATGTGTATTCTGCCCTCTGTTTATACAGAGAATTTGTCTTTTTAAAGGTAGAATGTAAAAATCTTCGTGTAAATATATCAGGGATGAAATTTTCCATTTTTTATAGCTTTTACTACTTCATGATTTTTCTGTTTCTTTTGAGTTTGAAAAACAGAAAATCCACAACAAATAATTCTATTTCCTGGTTATGCAATGATTATTCTTTTTCTTACACTCTTTAAATTAATTTAATTTAAAGAAAAAATTTCCCAGTCCCTTCCCTTCCCTTCCCTTCCCTTCCCTTCCCTTCCCTTCCCTTC
>JANIJU010003063.1:17548617-17568110 GCA_025504685.1 Leucosticte australis | reverse complement strand
CTTCTTCTTTCTTCTTCTTTCTTCTTCTTTCTTCTTCTTTCTTCTTCCTTCTTCTTCCTTCTTTCTTCTTCCTTTTTCTTTTTAATTTTAATTAGCTAATGCAGGTGAATTATGAGTAAACTTTTTATTTATCCATATCTCAGGGCATCAGAGAGCCTTGGAGGAGCCTTGTGGGAGTCACTAGATGACCTTCCTTTGTCTGTGGAAACCCCCAGCAGTGTCAGTTTTGCTGTTCACACATTGTAGAGCTAGTTCACACACACACACACTAAATGCTACACAGGCCAAAGGTACTGGATCTCTTATGTATACAATGCAGGTTCAGGTATATTTCTCCAAGGGATTCTGGATGGATATAAGGCAGTGTGCAGCCACTGCTCCATATCTGTAATTTGCAGCTGGCATTTCATTATTTAGTATATAATTCAAGGCTTTGAATTTCCTCTGGTTGTCACCTTGTAAGTGATTGTTCTTCTATGACAGTTGTCATAGAATAGTTTGTAAGACTCATCTGGCTGGGGAACAATAACTTTTCTGTTGCTGTAGGCTGCCTTAGTAATCAGTCAGGGGAGATGGGACAGTTAATCAGATAGGAAACTGAATTAATCAACTTTGGATTTTGCAGACTTGCTTTTCAGGTGGCTCATTATTATAAGAAGACTTGGAATAATTCCTTGTAGGGCAGATTTGCTGAACAGTGTTGACATAAAGTTGGAAAAAAAATGGGGTCCACAGAGAAGAATTGAGTTGGAATCTATATCTTAATTGCTAACAGATGAATTTTAATTGTGCAGGGGTCCCTCTCTTTAAGGTTTTAAGTTTGCAGAACTTAAGCAAAATTTGAACTAATAAAAAGGCTGAAAAGTGATAATTTTGTTTCCTGTATGTTGCCATACTTCTCAAAAAGGGTGGAGAGCAATTTTTCTTCTTTTACCACCTATACATATTTTTTTAGTCAAATTACTAAGTGCATCCTCTGCAGCAATAATTATCTTGACAAATGTACTGCTCATTTCTGTGGAAGAACTTGAAGGTGCAAATTAAAAATAAGTAGAGATTATCTCTCCTTGTTGTGTGGTGTAGAAAATACCTTCCACTGATGCTTTGTCTCACACATAATTATGAGCTAAATAAGTTTAAATAAAACTTCAGATTTTGATTGTACCAGTATCAAAGTCTGTTGAAATGTGAAGCCAGACAAGATGGTCATTGTACTGCTACCTGTCTGGAAAGATAAATGATGCTCCGAGGGCATGCCAAATTTTAATGCATATAAGGAATTACCAAATAATACAAAAGCATATCAAATCTGCCAAGATAATGTTTTATTACTTGTATTGGGTGTGTATGAGCAATTTCTAAATAAAACAAAAAAGCAAACCTCCTAAGCATGGCAGACTTAATTGTTCTTTTAAGTCAAATCTACAAGGCCATACATTTCTATGGCTTTAGGAAGCCTTTAAAACCTGTGAGTTCTCTTATGTATCATGTTTTAGAGGTATCATTCTAAAAAAATCGTTCCTAAACTTTTGTAAAGCAAAGAAATGCTGAAAAGGGATATCAGAAAGAGCTATACAAACACTGACATTGGCTTTGTATGTCTGAGTTAGTATGTGGTGGTCTGCTGGTTCTAATTTATTAGGGACCCAAATAGACTCTATAACATTTGGCCTGTGTTGCAAAAATAATTCTCCCAGGTGTCATCAGAGCTGACACTTCTGACAGTGGGAAAATTGTTTTTTCTTCAAAAGCTTCACCACAGGGTATTCAGTTACTTTAGATTTCTTTTGCTAAGTATAAGGAAATTCTGAATGTTTGGGAAATATTCAGTTGTATATGTGATTAAATATTGAACATTTTAGTGTGAGTTATTATGCTTAGATATTCTTAAAGGCACATTGCTTAAATGAACATCCCCTTACTTACTGTATAACCAGAAGAAAATTATTCTGTGAGAGAAAAGCTCCCCAACTAATTTTTATTTTGATAGTCAGTCATAGGCAAACTCTCTAAGCCATTCTACATGAAGATCAATAAAATCACATCACAATTTCATCTAGCCTGTGTTAGTTACAGGGAAAATAATTTACAAATTGATTATGATGATTACATTTTGATCTGGTGAAGTCCTGCAAATAATTTTTCTGTCTACTACCCAATTAATCTAAATTGAAGTCTTATCTGTTGTGTGTATATATCAATAATGACCCAAAGGTTTTGTAACTCAACATCTTTCATATCACACTGAAAACCAGGACATTTTGATGTCCTAAAATTATGACTCATAATTTACAATATGAGGTACAGTGATATAAAGGGAGGTAGATGACTACCTTCACTGCTGATACCTTCTGTTTTAAACTTGTGAAAGTTTGACCAAAAATGGCATAGCATGCAAAAGAAATGCATGTTGTATTTGCATATTTTTAAAATTTTCCTACTAAAATCCATAACATATTAGCGTAGCAACCTTTGCAACATAAGACTGTTCTATAGACCTCTTCAAAAGGTAATGGCTCAAGTAGTTGTTAGAGAAGAAGCATCTGTCACAGAATTTGCACAGTAACTTCTTATATTGTATGAGTTTCCAGCTCCTGCAGATTTTTGAATACTGTATAATGTGTCCAATGGTCATAGAAAGAAAAAGAGAGAGAAAGAAAGAAAGAAAGAAAGAAAGAAAGAAAGAAAGAAAGAAAGAAAGAAAGAAAGAAAGAAAGAAAGAAAGAAAGAAAGAAAGAAAGAAAGAAAGAAAGAAAGAAAGAAAGAAAGAAAAAGAAAAAAGAAAAAGGAAGATTCACCTTAGCTCTTTTCTCATAAATGCTTATTATACATGCATATTTGTGGCTGCATGGACATAAATGTTAAGTGTCCTCCCACAGTCAGTAGCTATGTGCTTGTGCAATATTGACTGACTTCATGGCTCTGCTTCTACCTTTGTCAAAGGAAGAGAGTTTGGGGTCTGTGGCAGATGGCAAAGAGTGCCTAGGGCATGATGGTGGACCTTAAATTTTTGTAGGAAGATGATGATATCCTGCTCTATGCAGACATTTAAGTGCAACCATTAATCTTTGGGGAAAATGGGGGAAAAAAATCCACCCTCCCCCTTGCTCCATGCTCCAGCCCAAGATCTTCCCCTCTTCTTGCTGATCTCTTTCATTTGGCAGGCCTGGTGGATGAAAATGCAGGTGTGCTCTTCCTCAATCCACAGAAAACTTGAAATTGCTTAATGTCTTTCACAAAGCCATGTTTCTCTAGAGGCTGGATGGAAAATTTAGACAAACTCTTTAAACAGGGATCCTCTGTCTAGCATCTGTGAAATTCACACATTCACACATTCACACTAGAGCAGTGGTGACCTTCATCTCTTCAAACAGATTCTGTCTGGACTTCCCTGTATGACTCTGAGGAAGCCTTAGTAGCTCTCCCATGTGTTCTGGCTCTGGAGTTCCTTTTGTCTCTGCAAGCAAACTCATCTGAAACTTCTTTTACAGATTTGGCAATGAAAGGTCATATTTGCAACTCAGTAAGCAAATATCTTTTTGGTTTGTGTCTTTTCTGCTGTCATTTTTCACTGCTTTCTGGGATCTTGATGACAGTCTGAGTATCTCTTTGTCCAGTTACAGCCATTATGTTGGTGCTTCCATTTGAATGAATCTCAAGAATACTGTGCTTGAGTGATATAGATAACTGTCCTTAGGCCATGTTACTGCTTTTGGAAACAGTGCCAACTTATGCAGATACTGAACCTGAATTTCTCATTCTCGTTTCTGCTTTTTCATCAGTCATGTTACAGCTTTCTGTGTGGTTGTATGGTGGATAAGACTGTGTGCTGAACCAGAGTTGATTATTATACAAAAATTAATTTTTTATTATTTTTGCAATCAGTTGTGTCGTGTTTTTGAAGGATTGCAAAGGAAGAAAAAAGACTCAGAGAAGTGAGGGGCTAGGCTGTTTATGAAGGATCTACCACCAATATTTATGAAAATACTCTGCTGATGGTCACTCGCTTCTTAAGTATCATTGAATATAAAAAGAATACATTTACCAATGTAACTGCTGCAGAAAACCAAACAAATCATATGGCTTTCATTTTAAAAAGTGTCTGCCTCACCATAATGTCCCTATGCTGGACTGTAAGAATCCCGAGAAGGAAATGGATAAGAATGTTACCAGTGAGAAGAACTGGATTAGAAAGCCTTATTTATTAGTGGGTTCTTGCAAGACCTGAAGAATTTCTGAAGAATCTCACTGCTGCTCATTCTCCTGGACCTCTACATTTCAGAAACCCAAACACTGAACATCCAAAGGGAAAGGATTATCCTTTCTCTGTGTGCTTTATATAATGTAGGTTAGGATTTGATGCAGTTGAACAGTAACATGAAAAGCATCTGATACCTTCAGCAGTAAAGTATTTATAATACCAGGGTTATCTATATTTCTGAGCTTTTTTTCATTTCACCCAATTACAAGGCGGGGAAAAAAAAAAGTTGTTCCAATCCCTGTTGTTTCTCCATGAATTACTCACTAAGCTTTTATTATCATTTGTGAAATAATTTCTACTTTGCTTGTACACGTCCAAGTACAGGTGTATCAGCCTCTGTCAAAATATTCAGTTCTAATTTATTAAACTTTACCCTTTGCCTTCCACACCAATAAATAGAATGGGGTAACATACAACTTCCTTCCTTACGTAGCTTATGTAACCCTCACTTTCTTGCCATTAGGCCAGAAACTTCATATCAAGACAGGCTAACAAATCTCTAATTTGGGAAATACAAGAAAGCCAGATATCACCCTGAATAGGCAACACAGAATCCACATCCGGCATGTGAACAGTCAAACAATCTTCTAAACTAGTAATCTTATTCTTAGGACTGAAGCCTAGGTCTAGAAAAGGTCTAATTGGTGTCCATGCCCACTATTATTCCTCTGATAAAAGATTGGAAAGATTCTTTAGCTATTTTACTTTAATCTATGAAGGGATATATATGCTAGCAAATCTACAAGCAGCCTCTAAAGCCTTAAAAACAACGTCCCCAGAAAAGTGAGATGCTTCAGTCTTAGCAAAAAGTCTTATGAACATGCATCACAGTGCAGAATGACTTTAAAATGTTCCTAAGAGGGAGAATACTCAGGTTTGGATTTGTACCTCATAATTAAGACACATTTCTCATTTTATGATGTATTCAAATCACACAATACATGCTTGGGTTTGCAACCCTATTGTCTCAGTTTACTTAATGTGTTATCTTCTTGATACAATGACAATAGAGAAGGTACTAATGATTTTAATTAATATTAATATGGTATAACAGGTTTTACTAAAAATCTATTGCATGAATGGTTGAAGTAGAAAGCTAGTAGCACCAAATAGTGCTTAACAGAACAAGTATCTGTTTGCTAAAGTTACGTACATAGTATGTTTATTTGCATGTGAAAAAAAAAAGAAACAACAACTTATTAATAGTATGAACTTCAGACAAGTGGACAGAAAAATTCTGCATGTGATTTCAGCTCTGCATAATTCTACAACAGCACAGGATCAGTAGTCAGTCAGTGTGTGCGTTGTGAGTATCCCCTCTCAAAAAGCAGAAATTGCTCCCATTTATCTGAGAGGAGTACGCTTCTTTATCTTTTTAGTTCACAATAGCAAGCAAGAGGACCAATAACCTGTTAGGTCTCGCTATTAAACATGAAGGGAGAGGAAACCTCTCTTAAGCCTCAACCAGTTCAATTCATTTGTTCCACTCTCCAGTTTCTGTCTCCTTAACATGAGTCTTTTACAGAAATTATACTGAGGAATGAACAAGAGCACAACTAGAGAATTGAACGTTTTCACATAGAAGGTTCTACAATTTCACAAAAAAGCAATATGGAGACAAAATAAAAAAATAAAATTGGAGTGCTGAAGTTAGGTGGCACTTCAGTTTTCTATGTTTCCCATTTCTATGATGCTTTCAAGTTTAAGGAATGAAGAAGTAGAAAGTTTTTGGGATCTGCTGAGGTTGGATGGAATTTCAAAACTGAAGGTGCTCTCCTTTGTTTTGGGTCTTTGTTTGCCAGGACAGAACAGATGTCTATATTTGCAAGCAGTGCTGTGCAACACCAGCAGATCCACAGAGCAAACTGGTCAGCACCGAGCACCTCATAAACACATTACAATTATATGTGTGTGTTTGCTTCTGATCTCACTTCAGGCCAATGGCCTTAACTCCTGTTAGTGTTCTAGATGCACTGCTGAAGTTCTTCACACTCCAAGGCTGTCCACAAAACAAATCAAAATGTGCTAAGTGGGCTAAAGGGGAGATTTGCTGGAAAAACACTCCAAACAGAACAGTAATTCTTAAAAGTTATTTAGCAAAGTGCCAAAGCCATTCCTACAGCCAAACCTCCCAATATCTACTTTTACTAATAACTCATTTTACTAGAACCATGTAAAATGTAGAGCTTGCAAATCCCTTCCCATAACACTGCAGTCATGATCAGTTGTGATATTACTTAACAGAAAAAAATATATTGACACCAGAGGTCTCATAGCTCTCTGCTTTGGCTCTACATGTCTGGACTGAAAGTGATTTTTTTTATTAGTACCAGGTTATGAGAATCAGGCGGCAGGATTCACAGTTCCATGCTCAGTTTGTGGCAGGGATTTACCAGGTATACTTTTCCCACTTTTTCACATTTCTTAGGATCACTTGCTTGCCCTTGAACCATTATTTCTGGAGCTCATAAATGATTGGGCCTTGGCATCTAGCTCACCATTGTATACTAAATATCTGCTTTATCTGGATCTATATGTCTGTCCTATGGGCTCTTGCTTGAGGACTCCAAGGTTGTGGGAAAACACAGCAACAAACCGTAGCTTCTGAAATAAAAGGTGTTTTCTACTTCATGTCTTTGAGTATGGCTTTGAGCTGGGGTGCCTGTAGTATATCAACATCATCCAAGTATCTGTACTTTCAGTACTCTGAAAGTACTGATCAGCATTAGCCGATCCAGACGCAGGATGGTTTGATGCATTCTTTAGTCTTGCCAAAAATGGGCTATAGGAGGAACCTCTGGTACTGGACTCAATCCTACTCTCATTAAATTTAGCATTATTTTTCACATCTACCTGGTTTCAAAGAGAAAAGTAATATCTTATGTGTGATAGCAGTCTGTCCATTAAATTATATTTAGCAAAAGCAAGATCTGAGTTTGCAGCTGCACCTTGGCCTAACTGGATTTTTTTAGGTGTTAAATAGATGCCTCTCCTCTGCTCCTTAATTTCTTTGCCAACCAGGCCAGGTGTCTGAAATACTAGTCTGAGGAGGTGTCTTTAACCAAAACATCATCTTAAAAAAAAACCACCCCCCCCCCCGTTGCTGGGAAAAACACAACAAACCCCCCCCCCCCCAAAAGCCATTCTCATTATCTGTGACCAACACATTTTCAAAGTTGTTAATCTTGCACAAAAGGATGAAATGTGTTATTAAATTCTTAGTGGTTAGCCTGGTATTATTACTACAGAAAAATCAATCTTCCCTGTAAATGAAAGATGTGGGAGGAGAAAGACTGCACACTCTGTTTGTAAGAGTGAAATCTAAGGAGTGAACACAATGACCTAATAAAGTTTTAAAACTTTTTTCCACTTTCCGTGAGCCAACCTGATGGTTATTTCAGTCTATATCAGAATTGTAGTCCAGCCAAGAGGAATAAAAGGGAAAAGAAAAAAAAACTTTCTTTTGAACAGTACTTTCCATGAGCAATAATATCAGTGCCTGCGGTTTTTTCCAGTAATTGTCCTTCTTGTTTCCTTGTGTCTGGAACAACAATTTCAGCTTGAAATTTTAAAGTGATTTGACAGAGACACACAAAGCCCTTTTTTTTCCTCCAATCATTACTTAGACACAGGTACAGTTGGTGCATTTACTGCTTGTGCTTCTTGCCATTTTTCTTAGATAAGGAGGATGGACTATTTGTAGTTTAATAACTTGAAAGCCTGAAAATGAATACCCGAACATATAATATCATTGTTCTCACAAAAACACTGAAAAGGACCTTTTAGGACAAAAAAATCAATTGAAAGTGCATAATCCAGAATGTTAATGGCTCCATTTGATGTCAGTTGAAAGCACTTCAGTGGATTTCTCCTAATAGTCCTATTTCAGTTGTCTTGCTTTTCCATCTCAGCTTGGCTCAGCACAGCTGCAAGACTTTGCTTAGACACAGCCCTGCTCAGTGTAGTGACCGGTGCCCACAAGGGATTGTGGCTGCCAAACATGTTGAGACTTTCCACATCAAAAAAAATCAGAAACTTATTTAATTATGAAACATTTAGATTTTTATAAATTATGAATTTAAAGTTAGATTTCTGCGTTTGTATGCATGGAGTTGTGATCGTGGGTGTCCACCAGCAGATGAAACCCCTGGATGCATGGCACTTCTGAAAAGCAGATCACTTAGCAGCAGCAAAAGCAGCCCAGAAGGTGTAGGATTTAAGCATCTCTATTTGATTATCTTATCTACATTCAAAAATCCTGCTAATACCTGACAGGTAAGTAAAGAGGTGCAAGTGATATCAATATTTGGACTTTTTTACTAGAAGACTTCTCTACTATATTGTTCTTCACCAATATGAGCAAAGCTCATAACTTCTGACAAAGAGAACTTTCAAGTTAGTTTGCTTTACAGAATTTTAAACTTATACCTCATTATCAGGAAATAATAGCCCCTCACAATCACAAACGTAAGGATCATAGCATACAATCAAATACAAACAAAAGCCAATTTGTTTCCTTCACCTAATTAGTTATTAATGACTGCAAAACTGATTTGAGCATGGAGATGGTTTTGGTATAACCCAAATTAAATTGTGATTTTTTCAATTTCATTTGACTCTAATTTTGTCAAAATGTTTGGAAAACCCCCCCTTAATTATTCACTGCTACCTTTGTTCCCTGTTTCTGTTTTACTTTAAGAAGATTAATTCCAAAAAGTAAAGCCCAAATAAAGTCTGCCTTCATGTTCTACCAGAGTGAAAATTATAAAATGTTAGTTCCCTCCCACAGAACTGTCTTCTGCTTTTAGTTAACAATGACAAGAACAAAAGATTGTGGTATGACACATTCTTAGTTCTGAACCCTCAATTTCTATTTCAAAAAGTCAATAGGAACAGATAGCACTTGGATTCTGGGTTGTCTGCAAGCTTTCTAATTAGTTCCAGGATTAATTTGAGATGCCAGTGATAAATGGTAAATCCTTGCATAGGTTTCTTACTAGAATCTGGCATGACATTTCAAGTTCACTGAGTCATCCTGTGAATTTAAACTAGCCTGGAAAGGCAGGCACAATGGTTTTTGGTTCTGTGGCCATCTGTCCTTGAGTGACTCTGTATGTCATCTGTAACTTGAAGTTAAAAACTCCTGTAAAATGATAACTTTATTTTCAGAGCACATTCATTATGATCCATGTAGTTAGAGATATTAATTTAATTATCTTACAATGTTTCTTATAGGAAACTTGCATACATACACACACATATTTGTTTTCATACGTATTTCAATATCCATGTACTGTATTGCAGGGAAAAACAACAGCTTTGTTTTTCTTCACAATGAATAAGTTTTCACCCTTGAAATAAAAGTTATTTCCTGTGCCAGTAAACAATCTCTATAAAAACGTATGTTATTTATTTCAGCAAATGGGATCACACAAAAGAAGTCAGGTGGGCCAAGGCAGATAAAATAAAAAAAAAAAAAAAGTAAATTGCTGGAAAAGGCTGAAAAGAACCATCACATCTGCAATTTCTTAGATAGTTTTCTAGCTGCAGTATTAGGAAGGTTGTGTCCATATTCACAGTACACATTCTGTGTACAGAGACATTCTGTGCACAGTACACATACACGCTTGTGTTGGACTACTTATTTAAAACATATTGCTCATAGTTGTGAAGTTTTGGTTGTCATAGTTTTCTGTGCTATACATCAAAGTAAAGATAAAATGTAAACAAAAGATGGGGTATATGATGATGCATTCTTAAAACTTCACACACCATTAGAAATTTAAATATTTTTTCTATTCCCATAAAATATTACAGAATAAATTCGGAAATAATTTGTTCTTTCTTATACTTTCCATGATTTGTCTTCAGTGCCTTCAGTCAGTGACTTTCCTAGGCTTTCCACATCAACAGCATGAGTGACATTTTCTTCCCAAAGCCACCTCACTACCAAAGGGCAGTTTGACAGGAAAGTAATTGCTGAATTATTCCAGTTTTGCCCTTTACGAAAAGAGCTATGTAGTGGAACGAACCTTGTTACAGAAGTACTACCAGGAATACACTATCAAATCCTTCACTCGGTAATTTGATTTGTGATAACCAGCGGGGGAGAGGGAATTTCCATACTTCTTTTCATTCTTTCAGCCACATGAAAAAAAGAAAAATCCTGTTTTTGTTGAGTATATCCATGTTTTTATGTTTACATTTACCTTCCCTTACATTTTGACAGTTTCCAGCTTACCAAAGTCTTTGCTTCAGCTTGACAATAAATGTTATTTTCCGAAACTTCTAAA
This sequence comes from Leucosticte australis, assembly GCA_025504685.1. Classification (NCBI taxonomy): domain Eukaryota; kingdom Metazoa; phylum Chordata; class Aves; order Passeriformes; family Fringillidae; genus Leucosticte; species Leucosticte australis. Next base: position 17,557,556 of record JANIJU010003063.1, on the reverse strand, counting down.
ATAAATTCTTAAATTAATTTAAAAAATGCATTTTAATTGTGAAGTTCTCTGTATCCCTCCCCCCTTCATTAAAAGAACTGGTACAAGGTTCTAGAAAGTGAAGAAAATGTTTCTGATGGCTGACTCACAAACCATATTTTCTGTTTGGGTGTGTGTGATAAGTGCAGAGGACCAATTCTTTAAAGGAATTTACATTGCTATTGTGCTGAAATATGTTGCAATGATCTAGCCTTGATAATTTTTTAAACTGTAAAGAACATAAGTAGGTATTATATCTGGAAGTTCTTGCAGCTGTTCTGAAAAGATGCACTATCAATCTTGAAATATCTAAACTTAACTTTTTAATAAGAATGTACACAGGTAAGTTCTTAGTCATCCGTGCCCTTATTCTAGGTTGTAATTTTCTATGCAAACATGTTATTTTAAAAATGTTATGAGCCACTGAGTTCCCTTAAAGAATTGTTAAAGATCAGTAAGGCTCCTGTGGAGCATATATTTTATTACTTTTGAAGACAATTTCTTTCGGTATAGTAGTGTTTTGCTTTCAGGACGTGCATACATGAAGTATATAAAAGTTGAAAGCAGCCATTTTTTCTACTGCCATTTCCTCCCTTTTATGGGAAACAACATAAAATGAAATTAAACGTATCATTAAGCAATAACATTAAAATGCCATCTACCACTAGGAGCATATGGATCGTAACTTGTTTCATCATAACCTTCTGCACTTTAACTTTGTCATTGGCTTCATAACTTTGAGAGTTTTGTGTAAGTTTTATCATTGCTAATCTACCATAAATTTAAAATGTCCAATCTGGAATTTCTAATCACCCTCAGCTGCCCTTATCATCCTGATTTTCTGAAGCTTCTTATCCATCAAAAAAACCTTTAATTTTTGGAAGAGAAATTCTTTTCAGTTTTTTTTTTTTTTAATTGAGTTTATTCATCAAGACCCATCCTATCTTTTTCAAAACTTTTCTAATTTTGTGAGAGCTTTGCTGGAAAAATTTACAGGAGCCCAGTTATGAAGGAACAAGATAGCAGTTTCAGCTGACTGCATCCCATCCCTATGACTGAGAGCTCCTGCAAAGTGCTTCTGTGTTTCTAAGAGATTGAAAGAGAAGAAAAACCACAGAAGTTCCTTGAACAAAATAAGACATGTCTCAACCAGAATTTGTCTTTCCTAAGACTCCATTTAAATATAAGCTTCAAGATCAACCTGGAGAGTCCTGTAGAGAAGTAAGCACCTTCTGATGGTGAATTATCTTTTTCTAAAATAGGGAAAAGATGAAATCAGGTGAATAATATATGAAGATACTTTTCTCTGTTGAGAAAGGAAAATTCTCATCAACAAGGCGTACTTTGGATGGCCTTTTTTCAGGTCATAATGTAACACTATGTAACCAATATTTTAATCAACACTTAAGCTTAGGTGGTCAACAAGGAAACAAATACTTTTTAGGAACTGATGAAGATGGGGAGATTTTCGCAAGCAGGTAAAATAATATGAATTTGCTTCCTGATCAAAATTTTTCTAAAAATTATTTTATTAAAAAGACAGAATTTAGGACAGTTTATAAACCCAAGTGTTTAATTGTAAAATATATCTGAACTTTGCAGCATGTTACTGAAGTTCCACAATATTTTATCTATCAAAACTACCACTATTTTTATGCATTCATAGAAGTTCCCCAAACACATTTGGTTTTGCATGAAATAAATTTCTGCAAACATTTTTCTTCATATTAAACATATAAAATAGAAAGAAACATTTATAGAACATTATAGAAAACCAAACAACTACAACATGAAGTCCATTTTCTAACTTTTTACATATTGTTTTCTTTTCTTTTTTCTTCCTATCTTAAATGGCATCTGCTGATCCAAATGTCAGAGAAACTCTGCATCAGTACCCACTTTATTTTCAGAACAGCTACCTCATGTCTTGTTTTAGTTTTTTACTTTCATTTTGATAAATTAAACATGAACTCCTGTTACATACACCTGCTGTAGAACACTTACAAATTCTTTTACTTGTTGATGCATAATGAATGGCTGAGATTTGATGCATATATTGAGATAACATGTTAAAACCACTTGTAAACTCCTCTGGAGCTCATGGTTATGTGAGTCATAAAAATCATATATTCATATACTTCCAGCCCTTGTGTCATTCAAATAGATTTATTTATGTGTTCAAGGGCAGTATATTATAGACTTTTTGTTGAACTTGAGGAGACCAAAAGACTAAGAAATCAATAAAGACTGATTAAGAGGAGTGACAGCAATCTAGGCAAAGATAATCCTCTAAAATCCTTTTAGGCTTTTGAGATATATGGAACCAGCCCTGCAAGCAAAATTGTGATCTTCACCATTTTGTTCTCTCTCCTTTTGTTAAGTGGCACTGCATTAGTTCATCATTTAGGATTTTTAGGAATTTTTCAAATCCCTGATTTGAGTTTTGAATTTATCAATAATAATGACAGGTTTAAGAACTTTTAGGTACTATATATTATATATACACACATATATTTCTGCTAAGCTATGCCTTTAAACTGAGCAATTTTTTTAGCTTCCATTTTAAAAATGAATGGGAGTGTGTTTCTGAGAACAATGAAGGAGGGCAGAGGAATCCAAAACTGAAAATAATTTTTGGAGTTTATAATGAGTGTCAGCTGTAATTTGTTTGATTAAGTTTTACCTTTTTAAGTTTTTTAAACCCCAGTATTATGGTTTAAAATAGGAAAAGGAGGTGAGAGCCTCACTTTTCATCAGAAGTCTTGAAATCTAAAGAATTAATTACAAAATGTGAAATACTATGTTCTTCTATTCAGCTTTCTACCTAGGTGGCAGTGCCTACTCCCAGCTGCTGAAGACAGAGCTTTCCAGACTTACATGTTTTTATAGTCACAGCAAGGAAGACAAAAGACACAACCAATTTATTTTTGGCTCCATGCTTTCGTCATGCAACTTAACTGAAGCTATATATGTAAAATCTAAAGTCTGCTTTTCCTGTAGCTTAAAAGAGGCTTTTTGAACAATGCAGAGCATGTTTCTTAATTATGCTCCCAGGGAGTGAAAAAATTCAAAAGAGGACTGAGGTTTTGAAGAAGAAATATTTTTATTTCTGACCTCTATCATGAAAAGAAGCTTTTTTTTAAAAAAAGAAAGAAAAAGAAAAAAAAATTACATTATTTACCAGAGCTGCAAGGCATCAGTAACTTATACACTGACAGATTATTTAACATTTGATCATCTATTTCTTTTGCTTTGGCAGAACTTTTCATCTGCCTATGCTGTATTAATGGCAGTGAGTTTGAAATCCTGCATTGATAATGGTTGCTGGAGCAAAGGGAAATCTTGTTTTGTCTTTCTTGTCTTTAGGTGTGCTTTCAGTATTTTTGATGTAAAGCAAGGCATTTTGTCGGGGTAATTCTATCTTGCTATAAATATGTACACTTTTTTTCTTCCTGGGAACTGGAAATACTTTTTGACTGTAAGCATTTACTGTCAGTAGTGCAAACAAGGTAGCTACTGTGTTACAGTGAGAGCTACTTTGCCTCTTCTGTTATTATTGTTTAATATTTTGATTTTGTAATACAATAGAAATGCCTTTTTCCTGCTTGAGGAGAGGATCATTTAGCTGGATTCATTAAAGGTATACATTAAGAACAGCCAAATATTCTGCCCCTGGGCCTTGGACATGAACTTCTGCAGTGTGTTCTAAGAAAAGCCTGTTATGTGCTGTCTTGGTTTTGGAGCTGCAGTGGACAAAGCTCATGGTGAAGCAGTTGGACATTTCCTAGGAGACTCCCAAAGTGAGCAAACAGTGAGCCAGCCCCATCAAGGATGTAGTCAACTGGTGCCCCCTTGAAACAGCAGGGAAATTTAGGTTTTGTGAAAACAGGTGCATATGAAGTTATTCAAACTTTGGACATATTTTTTGACTGTGGTATGTGTTCATTCCACATTCAGATATTAATGTCTTTGAGGAACTCAAGAAACTTTAAAGACTTGCCTTCCATCAGTTGATTTTCTGGCTACTCCCAGGAAAAATATGGGTGATTCTACTGAATGGCAATTATCAGGCACATTTGAGCTCTCCCTCAGAGACACAGACATTAAAATATGTTTTATGGCCGAGCATTTTTTCCATCAATTGCTGGTGTATTTCTAGAGATAGTCGACTACTATATTTTTAGTTAATATTTTATCTGCTAAAAAATATTGTCAAAAAAAGATGCTTTGGTTTTGCATTTCAGATGGGAATTATATTTTCAGAATGATGCTTCTATAAAATGGTTGAGGCTGGAATGGATGTCTGGAGGTCATCTGGTCCAACCTCCCTGCTCAAGCAGGATCATCTAGAGCAGGTTGACCCAGTCAATGTCCAGACATTTTCTTTTTGAATATTTGGTATGCAAGAGAAGGAAATTACTTGAATCTCTGCTGCTATTGTTTTGAAAAAAATATTTTAATGCTATTACTATGATATTATTATAACAATATAATTATTATAATAATATCTTTCATCATTATTATAATATCTTTTTCTCTACAAGGAAATTATTTGCATGAAGAGATTTCACCTCTTAAAGATCAAATATCTCACGACAATTGAGTTTGTACTCTGAGTTCATGATTATCAAATAAAACAAAGAACTGAAAATTATAGTTTCTCTGCAGAAAGCAAAGACCTAATTATATATAAGCCATTAATATTAGGGACAAAGCTGCTGCATTTCATGTCTCTGGAACACTTTTACTCTTTCTTGAATTTATAATATTCTCTCCATAAAGAAGGCCTTTCTATTTTGATGAAACTGACTTTGCTTTGTGAAATATTTGTGCATGAGGACAGGAGTTGAGCTGGAACTCTACCCTGGTGTTTGTGCATTCATTGAACAGTGAATTAACCAGTATTGCACATGTATCAGTTTAGTAGTCTCAGGAATAGTTTCACGGTGATAGTTTCATGAGGTTCCTATCTAATATAAGTAAATATTGCTTGACCTTTCCTACTAATGATGCAGGAATATACAATGGATAGCCCTATAAAACAGCCAGCACTTTAAAACCACACAGGGAACGCTGCTCATGTTTAAAATGATGAGCGATGAGCTTTTCACCTCTTCCTCTGAGGATCATAAATTGGGAGTGGCTTAGAATAAGTCATTCAAACTTCATTAACATAAAGTGAATGGAAATCAACTGACCTGAATGGAAAATTTTACAAATAACTGAGTCTTTGTAATTCGTTGTGAGCTTCAAAAAATTATGTCAGCTAAAATTTGTGTTTGTCTGGGGAAAAAAGATGCCTCTCCAAAACCAAAATCTGGAGTTAATGTTTGATTCAAAATGTTCCTTTTGGCTAGGAAGGAAAACAGTGTTGCTGAATCTTTGAAAAGGAAAGGAAATTAAATGTAGTCTCACCAATTTGTTAATGAATGGGAAAGTCACAAGTGCTTTTGCATATCTCAGGATTTATCAGTCTTATTGGAAATCTTGTTGCATTTATTTTTATGCATTAAGATTTTCATGATCATTGGCTCAATCTTAAACAATATGAAATGGCTCTAATAGGACCCAAAAGGCATCAAACAGGGGGACAGAAGGGCATTGCTACATTTCCTCTTTCAGTTATTAGTTTATTTCTGATACCAAGCAGACTAATAGATTACAACAAAGGATGTAAACTCTTGCATGGCCTGCTGATATAATTTCAATTTTCCTGGATGTTTTGCTTGGACCTCTTAGTCTTTATGCCTCCAGAGGTCACTGTACTTGAAGGGATAAATGAAAACCTATGCAAATAAAGGAGTTTAATTAAGTTATCCCATATTCTTAGTTGATAACCATAATGCTGTGGACAAAATTGTAATATTACCTCCTTCACAGGAATAATTTTTACAATATTGACATGAAACTATTTAACTAGAATATTTTAAAAACTGAATTCTTTAAAAAATATATTTAAAACATGACAAATGTTACTTTATCTAGACATATTATTTACCAAATAAATTTTTTTGGCTTAACTTTATTCCATTTCAGCTGAGATTAAAATGACACAAAATTTTAGCATTTTTAATATAAATTTAATTAATATTCTTTTTTTAACAGCCCAGTCAATAATATTTCAATATTCTCTACTGGACTTCTTGTTAGATGCAAAATTGTTATACTTTTGTGGTTGTTGGTTGTTTTCTTGTAAAACAGGTTATATGCTGGATCAGTGTTTTAAGTTCTCTTTCTTTACTCACTCCATTTACATAGTTTAGATAGACTTCCTTTCTTTTTGTATTTCTCATACTTAATGAGACTAAGTAAATTACTTGGTAACCTTTACTTCCTTTTTCCTGTCACAAGAATATGATATATGAATACATGAATATTTCCCTTTGCATCTTTTACTCTTTCTGTTTCTGGGAGTCTGACATTTTTAAATCTTCATCTTCTGTAACCCTGTTGTCTCTCAGCTGTGATCAGTATTTATGATTTTGCTTTGTGATTCCCGTAACGCAGATGTTGTCATTAGTACAACCTTGGAAATGTCATAACACCTTTTGAAAACAACCTTCATAATAGTTTTGCTGTTTTCTTTTTAATAATTCTGAATTTAATTTTAGAAGTTATATTGTCAAGGTAATTTAGAAAAAATGTGCAAAATTATAGAGATAAAGTAAATAAAATGAAAGTTTCTTTGTGATAACTCTGGCAATAGAGGCTTTTTCTAAGGCATTATATTGTTGGAATATAAATGTACAAGCAAAACATAGAAATTCCTCCACATTTTTTTCCACATAATCTTTCACATTCTTAAGTGCATATCACAGCAGTGTTTTTACCCTATTTACAGAAGGCAACCACATAAAAATGAGGAGACTTTCTAGGTGTTTAATCTCAGACTTTAAATTCTTATTTGCCCAGAGTATTTGACCTAATAAGGAGATAATAATAGCTCTGCCTTTACCTTCATATAATGAGTGATTCTACTGGAAGCAAATGACTTCTAAATTGACATTGTGTGCAAATGCCTTCTAAATTGACATTGTGTGCACAGTTCAGCTTTCTGTGGATAATGACTTCTATAAGAACAAGACTGATATGTTTAACCCTTAGATAGTCCATGGAAACCACATCAGAGTACTGTAACAGAAGTGCTTTAGCACAAAATCTTGAGTCTGATTCAGATTTTTAGTACATCCTATAGACCCCAGTCTCCTGGGTTAATAATAACTGTAGCAAATTATGGAATATTCTAATTATATTGTGGTAAAATTTTGATGTATATAGTAATTTTGATTCTGATATTTTTTGATCAGCATGGATATCCATAGTACCTAAAGTAAATAAATGGTTTTTTGGAAAAAGAATGAAACTGGTCTTCACCACCAAGCAGTTCTGAGCATTTTAACACTATCATTTTTATTATTTATTTTAATGCTATCTATTTGGCATATCCGTTTTAGGATTGTATGTGCTTGCTGAACATATCCATACAATACATACACATCTCTCAAAGTCAGAGCATGAACACTGAAACAAGGATGGACAGAGTAAATTTCTGGGAACTTTCTGACCAGCTGGAGTCCCACTAATATTGAAGTACTCTGTATCTCTCAAATGCACTTTAATTCCCTCACTGTTTTAGGGAGAAAGGTATTACTGTCATTCTGTTTATTTATCCAGATAAAAATTTCTCCTCACTTTCACTTTTGTTCCAACATATCATACAAATTGTGGACTTAAAATGTGTTGACATGTTAACTTCTTCACCATTAAAACTGGTAATAAAAATTTCTCATGATTCAAATCACACCACAGCTGACACTTTGTGCTAGTGTACTGGGAAGTGTCAAAGAAGGAAAGCAGTTTCATCGCAAAGAAACCTAAATTATTATTTCATACTCTTCAGCTGATATTTAATAAACTTTTGGTGGCTCCTAACAGGCAAAAATCCCATCTAGCTTTTATCTACACTGTGGTACTTAGCCAGTAACAAAAAATATGAAAGTGTTGGGGTGTTTGTTTCTCTGAAATGTAGTATCAATTTAAGACTTAAAATTTATGTTAATACCTCACTGTTTCTTTGACCTTCCCAAAAGAAAGAATCCTCTGTACATGCCAAAAAAGATTCATTATGTTTTTAATCAAAGCCAAAATAGACTTGAAAAGATATCAGTTCAGAAAAATGTTTTCTTACCATTAAATAAAGGAATGCTTTTTGTGGAGAAGCGTGTTTGGCTGAAGAAAACTTTGTGGCTGTCCCTGTTTCTGCATTGCTCTGGACTCCCAAATAGTTGTGTTTCAAAGGAAGAGCCTGCTTAGCCAGTGTGAATTTCCTCCTGGAGAGATCACTCTCACACTGTCTACAGAGGGAGTTCAGGGAAATTAAAGTCTCCAAGATAAGTAAGCCATTCTGAATATTCCCTGAGGCACTCTTGAAAATGTTATCTCATGACTTTAATGCAATTTATCTATTCTTCTCACAGACACCATAGTAATCTTTTGAAATTATGTTATGATATGTAGTCCTTTAGTGAGGAATTTTTTTTGGTTTGGCTGGCCAGAGCACCTTTTACACCTAAATTTATTTACTGCTTCTTTGGCCTCTTTTACTCTTTTTCCTTATTCCAGAGAAATCATAAAAAATTCTAGAGACTTCTAATACACTGAATATTTTTTTAACCATATTCTTCTTTTCAGCCTCTCATAATCAATCTGTGGGTTTTTTGAAAAGGTTATTTGATGCTGTTTCATATATTCCTGTCAATTTGGCATTAGATGACTAGTCCTATCAAAGTTTGTGCTGTATTTAAAGCCAGTTGTGTGCATGTACTGTAAAAACACACTGGTATATTATATTTATATTATATTATATTATATTACATTATATTATATTATATTATATTATATTATATTATATTATATTATAT
>JANIJU010003063.1:17419407-17548607 GCA_025504685.1 Leucosticte australis | reverse complement strand
TATATTATATTATATTATATTATATTATATTATATTATATTATATTAATTATATTATATATCCCATGATGTATGGTGATATATAAATGTTTGGTAACCAAATGCAAAGTTAGAAATGTTCATCTACATACAGTTATATACATGTAAATTTAGAGAACAATTTTTTGTCAGGTAATGTGGGTTTGCAAACAGCATGAAGATGCTGCTTGCACTAAAGGTCACATATGGCACATGCATAGTACAGAAAATGCAGTAAAACTGCAAAATATTTAGACTGCTAGAAAAGGCAAATGACAGTGTGGGCCTGAGAATTCATTGTCACTTTTCCTAAAGACATGGACTGCTTTTCAAAGCCATAAACAGTTCTTGAAAACCAAAATGACACTCATGTTTAAATTCCTAATATGGCTGAATTTAGATAAAAAATTGACAATAAAAACTGACATTTATTGAAAATATCTTCTCAGGCCCCTCAAATTGGTCCTCATGCCAAACAGTTACTTGTACTAATAAGAAAGAGCCCTGTGTATAATATTTTGATTTCAGATGGAACCCCTGTTTTTCAAATTACTTGTTTTCAATAGAACCAACTAAAAAATCTAAAATAAACACATCACAAAGCACAATTTTCGAAAAAAATGTTTATAATAATTTCATATTATAGAGCAAAGAGAATCTAGAAATGCATGAAACTTACCAATATTAATTACACTAATACACAAAGGGAACACATCTCCTCTTTCAATCTTTTAGCTTTTCTACAGTACAAGAGCTATAATGAAATTAATCTAGATTGTAGATAAAGAATAGCTTCATATGTGGTAGATCAGATCATTAGCTGGAGAAAATGTTAATCTTTTAATTGCTTTCTGTGGTTATGTGTCTGACACAAAGCAGATGCACATGTAGCAGATCCAAATATTTCCTCCTAATAACAAAATCCCAACATCATTAATTTTAAGTAGCTTTATCTCTTGTGATAAATGATTTCAAAAGTATTAAATGAGAGCAACATTTCCAGAGATCCAAGGGGTCAGTCTGTCTATCAGAAGGTCCAGGGCTGAATGAGTAGCAGTGATCTCCTTCAGCGATGGATCTGACAGAAACACAAATGTAGGTGATCAGCTGACACCTTCTGGGTGTGAGATGAGAAAAGACAGAACTGCGGTCTTGTCTTCGGCGTGGATTTTTTTTTTTTTTGGTTTTAGTTTTAGTTTTGGTTTTGGCTTTGTTTTGGTTTGGTTTGGTTTTTGCTGTTTTGTTTTGTTTGTTTTCCAGACCATGGAACAAACTTTGTTTGTTTTCCAGACTATGAGGTTAAACTCTGGTTGAAAATTTGCATTCTTTTAGGGCAAGGTGGCTTCAATGTTCTTCAAGAATGTTAGCAGTTTCTGCCAGTCTCAGAAAGGAATTCCTGCATTTGCTGAGAGAATAACCAACAAAGTGGATTTAATGGTCCTGAGGACTCATTTACCTGTTGCCTACTGTTCAGTGTAATTGATATAATAACTGTATTTGTACAATGGCATTAAATTTTCAAAACTACCTTTTCCTGTGTTTCCATTTTTATAAATTTCTGAAGCAAAAAAAAACTAGAAACCCTGAGCCAGCTACCTGAGCATGTCTTCTTCTTTTAAGATCAGAGGAAAGTTTTGTCAGGTTAAATATGAGGAACTGAACTCTGTTAAACACTCAATAAAATGAGCACCATCCTGCATTTCCCAGCAGTGTAAGTGACCAAAGGTTGCACTGAACACAAAAAATGGGATTGGTTTTTATTCAGATGCTTCATAAACATTAGCAGTGTGTTGCACATATTGAAAACGCAACCTCACTTTCTTCCAAGAGGTTTATTTATAGTGAATAATATATTTTTAGTACACGGGCAGGTAGTACAAACAAGTTGTTTGTGTATTATAGAATACTATGGGTATTTTATAAATGTCAAAAGATATTGTTTTTTTAAAGGATATGATATGTTAAATGACTTTGAAATATGAGCTATTTTTTAGTTGTTTAAAATTTGGATTTAGTGTTTCCATCATGTGCCATGCATAGATGGTGAACTCTAAACTTATTTAGGAAAAATATTACTCTTTTTAGTCATAATTTAGTAGTGCTTGATGAAAAAATATTTAAAATTGCATTTGGTTTGTGTGTCAGGGTTGTGGTATGAGGGAGTTACAGGGGGAGGCTTCTCTGAGATGCTGCCAGGAGCTTCCCTTTGTCCAATGCCACCTGGCTCCAAGAGGGACTTGGTGCTGTCAGGTGCAGCCCATCAGGGATGGTAGTAGTGCCTCTGGGCTAACTTAATTTCTCTTTCCTTCTTTAATTAAGAAGGAAAGAGAAATTATTGTGCAGATGTAATTACAGCCAGCAATGAGAGAGCCAGCTCTGCAGACCCCCAGGTCAGTGAAGAAGGCCAGGGAGGAGGTGGTCCAGGCTCTGGAGCAGAGATTCCCCTGCAGCCCATGGTGAAGATCCTGATGAATCAGGCTGTGCCCCTTTATCCCATGAATGTCCACAGTGGAGCAGTGTCTTGCTTTAGGAATGGCATTCCCAATTCAGTGTTCCAGCTGAAAGCTCAGACCACAATGCAGCTCACTTTTCATCATAAGGACTGCCAAGTTTGGAATCACACCCTTAGTAATTAAGTCTTTTTCATTAAATGAGTGTGTAACTTCTAAATCAAAAAAGCCACTTTCATGTTCCTGTCAGCTCCAAGTTTTGTGCATGAAAATCCATTAGCAATGGATATGGTGGCTCCACTGACATGGGAAAACCACTGGAGCCTGACTGGGGTAGACTCCAAATACAAGATTTTCTTCTGTTAAAATCAGTTGACAGGAATAATTTAAAACTACCCCCTTCCCAGGCTTACTTGCAATCTCTTTCCCAATATGATGACAGCAGGATTTTGACAGCCCGTTAGACTTTATAGTGCTTGGAAACTAACAGTGTTGAACAAATGACATTGGCTTACTGTGAGATGGAAACAGAGCAGAAGTCAATGAAGATTATACAGTTTGATTGTTTAGTAAATGAAGATCCATGAGAACTGAAAATCATATAATCTTTATTGGCAGGTTAGTGTTACTTAAAAATGTGACATGAAGAGTGTAAAAAAGCATGGGAAAACATCTGTGTTATCAAGAACAAGATGAGAGCATAAACAATTCCACTGATTTAATTAGTGGCTTTGTAAAATATAGATGGCTAATATTCACCTGCACTTTAGGTTTCACTTCCTTTCTTTGCATCATATGAGAGCTGACAGCTCAGTTTTAGACACAAGATGTTCTTGAAGATTTAAGAATGCTGTCATAGTTAATTTTCCCCATATTCTAAAGTACTACGATTGCAATATACTAAAGGAAAAATCACATTAAAATAAAAAATTTAATGGACATTTTTGTAACCTGAGAATTTCCTGGGAGAGTAAAGAAACTAAAGGAGAAATGCTAACTGCCTAATATTTTGGGAAAATTGTATGTCATGAACATCTGCCATATGAAAAGCAGTTTTACATTAACTTACTATGTTTCATTAGGAAAATGAAAGGAATAAAGGAATATATGTATTTAATGGGATACGATAAAGAAATGCTCTCAAGTCACTCTTCTAACAGCACCATGAGCAAACATTAGAAAAATTAATATTTAGAATAAGTTCTGCCTTCTGAGAATAAGTTCTCCCCTTCAAACTATATACATTTAGCCTCAGAAGAGAAAGACTGGCATTCTCATACAGAGTGAGGCTCAGCAAAATTTCTTTGTGTTAACAAAGTTGATGATGTTAATGTACTTAGAAGAAGGAAGCTTACTTGGTCACACTGCTCAAGAGAGAAAGTGTATACATGCGCATGTCGATATGTGACAGACATTTCTGAAAGTCTCTTTTGTTGGCATGATTTAGTGTTTTGTCTTTGCTCCTATTCAGTTTTCCTCTGAAAGCAAATTTCGGTTTTACCACTTAAAGTGAATTGATTTTCTTTTATGAGTTACTGGGATCTGAGTTTTTAAAGTTGAATTAATAACATTTATTAAGTACTCATACAATTCAAAAATGAAATAATATCATAGTTCATTTCAAGGAGGGAAGTATGTTTTTAAAAAACAAACCCAACCTGAAAATGCCTGCCTTTTGAGGACATAAATGGCTATATATATAATAACTGTTATTATTGATAGTCATATATCCAGTAATGGATGCATCTTAAGGTATACATTATAATTGCTGAATACCTTCAAGCATACTGAAACTAGCACAAATTCTGTTATTAGAGACCTCACAAGGTACCTTTCTACCTTTTTTGGTCTCATGCTGTGCTTCTACTGTATTTTACATACCATGTAGACTAAACATGACATTAGTTGAAATTTCAACTCTCATAGTCCAGTTTATTTAAACACATAGGTAAAAAAATGTTGATTTTCTATCAGTCCTTCTGAGATTGCACAGGTCTTGATTCAATATTTATATATTTACCTACCCGATGTATGTTTAAGACTTTATTTGCTTAACTAAAACTACTTGTATTTTTTGATTTTAAAAAACCCCCAACCAAAGAAAAAAGTAGCCAGAAGATTTTTAGTAAGCAATAGATATGGAATTTTTTATCCTTAGTTAATTTGTTCAGATAGATTTGGGCTGATAATGACTGAATGTCGCTACAGTGTCAGGGTAGCTAAGTGAATTTGTGTCATTGCAGCTGTCAAGGATATGTTAATGTTCCAAAACTTCTTCTCCCTGACCATATAAACAGAATGTTTGTAAACACCTAGTTAGCTTATCACTTTTATGTGTCCTTAGCCTTTTAGGATTTTTTTTTCACTTTGTGAGAACATGACATACAGCTTTAAAGGAGGTCAACCATTAAGTTTTAATTACCAAAACCATTAATTTTTACTGTTGTCACTATTTGCCTCTGCATCTGTAGGAGCAAAAGCAGTGCAAAGGTGCTACTGGCTGTCTCTCTCTGAAGGGCATTGATGAGTCCTAATAGAACAACTTGTTCAGTACCATCCAGTTTCCATATTTGCCTGTTATATATGAATAAAAAGTGTTTTTACTCCTGAACTCCTGGTATGATTTCTGAAAAGAATAGCAAGTTTTATAGAAAGGAAGATTTAAATGTTAGGAGGGCTGTATCTTAGGAAAACAGCAGAGATTGTCCTACAGAAATACAGACTGGCCAAGAGAAATGATGGATAGATATAATTGTTGTTAGGTCTGACTGTACGCTGTCAGTGTCTGGAGTGATCTTATGTAGTCCACACTGATTATTCCAGAGTAGACATCTGTAGCAGTGTTTTGTCATATGACTGTGCAAAAAATTTAATTACTGCTTTGTGCACTGATGCAATATGTTAAAACTTGGTCTCATTCTAGTTTCTCCTTTTTCTTCCCAAATCTCAAACTCCACTAGAAGAGCTAAGCTCAAGTGACTCTCATGGTAGAATTGCATAAAGCCTTTAAACTGTAATCCCAGAAAAATTTATGGCTCAAAATTGATTGAAAGCCACCACTGTCAAAATAGGTCTGACTGGAAGCATCCAATAAGAATTCTTCCTCCAACTTTCTAGTTGTACTGCTGAATATTGAATTTTCTTTGTGATAAATTTTGGTTATAAAGAATCAACCTTCTTCAACATGAAAAAGACAAGTAAAGAAATTCTATCAATACATTTCTAAAAAGTGTGGGATGCACTTATTCTGCTTTTTGCTGTAATGCCACTGCTGAGAAACAAAGGTTGGATTAACAAATGCTTTATTTAGAACTTGAATGGGTGCTTCTGTACATACCATCAGAAGGGGTACCTTTTGTAGTTCTTACATCTTTATTAACAGCAAACCAAGGTATCCATGGGATCATAGTAGACAGAGATGTGGTTTGCCACATGGCTTGAGATGAATTCCAAAAATGCTGATTCAGATATCTACCCTTCAGATAAATTTTTCTAAAACATAATATAATGAGGAGTTTTACATGGAGATTTCAAGCAATAATTTTTATCAGACAGTAAACTGGCACCTGGTACAAAGAAGAGAGGTCAGATACACTGCATGTGTGTTGCTGTGAAATCTATATGCCTTTCAAAGATAATATTACACACAAACCAGTGTTATCATCTAGCAAAAAATATAGCAAAGACACCTGGGAGAAAAGGGTGTGATTTCTTTGCCAGTAGTAAAGAAAAGAAGAAAGTTTAAGAAGACAGCATTGGGGTGAGTCTCATAAGACCTTGGCATTTCACATCAAGTCCACAATGACCAGACATAGAGCCACAGCTGAAAACTGCTCTGGACCCTGTCAGATCTTTCAACATTATCTTCATAATTTCGATTTGTAAGCCAAATTTTATCATTTCTCTTTTTCTCTACTCCTTGAAAAAAGAAGTAGAGAATGGGAAACAGTGGTTATTTAAATTGAAAACCTCCAAAAGTTTAAAAAGTAATATCCATCTTTCTTGTTATGGGATTAGTTTACAACTTTGTGACTATGATGAAAATTATAAAATAGAATATAGCAAGACATGAAACTGATCACTACATTCAGAAGAGTAGAGGTTTGAGGCATTCTTCAGAAAAGCCAACTTCAGCTTCTCTCTGTGAGTGCTGCCTGCTCAGGCAGCCATGGAATGGCATGCCATAGCATAGGAGAGTTTCTGCTCCTCAGGAATACTTTCCAGGACAGGTAGTCTCCCATTGCTCCAGGAAACCACATCCTCAGGACATTGACATCCCTTACCTAGGCAGTTGTGTCATTAATTCAAACTGTTACTTTGGAGGTGGTCTAACAGGTAATATTTGTCCTTGCAGATTTAACAGCTGAGTAAAGAATTACACATATACGGGCTAATGATGTGTTGAGACTACTGCTTACTGAGAGCACACATTATGTCCTTTGGAAAGGTGCAGTTCACAGGTCTTTGCATCTATAGCCACATCTCAATTATCAGTGATCTGTAATCTGATCAATGGCCTGTTACCCCCATATTTTAGCAATCAACACTGTGATTTTTAATTAAAGTTAGCCATTTGTGTGAAATGATTACTCTGTTCATTATCTTGACAATTTCATTACTGTATCAAGTAAAATGAAACATTTATAGCAAGAGGAAAATATATGAGCTACCGTAAGGTTCAAGGAGGTTCATCACCGCAGTTGGCTGAGGCTGTTATCATTAACTTCAATGGAACAGGTCACAGTTCCTGGTGTGCCACATGCCAGTTATCTCCTTTTAAATGAATTATACATGTATTCATTAAAATTCCCCAAGTACTATGGGAACATGAACGTTACAAGCATTTGTAGCCTGCTTGCACTTTCTATATCGTGATATGCATGTGCAATGGAGCTTAGAAGGATTTGACTATGAAAGGCTTTGCATGCATGATAATGCATCTAGGAGCTCTGTTGAGTGTTTCACATTCCATATGCAAAAGTTGTTTGTGTGACTTTGACTTCATACCAGCTGAGAATTCAAGAATTCAACTTTGCTCTTTATTTTTTCAAAGTGTATTTCTATGTATTTCTTATAAGTCCCAGGGGGTAAATAAGTGCATGCCCTGAGGAGCAGCCAAAACTTTTGCTCCTGTTTCGATCTGGGAGCAGGTGGGAAGAAAAAAAAGTACAGCAGAGGAGCAGGAGACACACCAAGATGACCATCTCGATGAAAAGTTATCTGTATGTAATTGCATGTTACCCACCAAATGAAATTATCATCAAGGTCCTTTGGACAGGAAAAATTATTATTGCTCTGATGCTGAAAGATCAACAACAGCTGAGCTTTTAAAGATGGTTACAGAGACATTGAACAGAAGGGAACATTGGCACATGGCCTCTCTGTCACCTTTGAATACCTCAAGGCTATTTCTGTTATGCACACTGGTCTGATGTCCAACTTTTACACATCTAGACTGTTGACAGAGGCCATGCTTTGTTGTTCAGCTGTCATTTTTCTTAAGGGTGAAAGGGCAGAAAGGGGCTGGAACTGGGGAGACGAGGGAAGCATAGAGACAGAGTGGACTAGGTTTACCACCATTAGGAAAATTCTATTCTTTCCACTGAAAATGTCAACTTTAATTTTCCAGAGGACATACTAATAATTTCCTTAGCATTGGATGTTACTTTGAGATTATAATAAGGCAGCAGAGCAGAGATTTATTTTTTCCCCCACTAGAAGCGTCTTCAAAACGATTCAGTGAGCAAGTTTCTTGGGAATGATGCTTAGTGCTTTTAGGGCATTAAGAAGAGGGACACCTGTATTCCAGCTCACATTTTCCAGCTAATTTACATTTCAAAGAGGTCCATCATTTCTACACTGAGTTAATTTCATTTCCAACTGTTTTGTTACCAGGATTGGTTATAAGGTTATTTTGGGAGTCCAAGCACCTCAACATTCTGACTTTCTGGGTAAGTGTTCTTGTTACCTGCTGGTTGCAGAGGAGACAGAGCAATTTTTTATGTAATAAAATGTTGTACAATCAGTGCTAATTAGACAAGATCAGACCGAAGGTATCAGTTCTGAGCTTGTTCCAGCTCTGTGTTTCTGTATTCAGACTGTAAATCAAAATGTGGAATACTGGTATCTGCATGTTCACGCAGAGTTATTTGTCTGCAAAGAAAAATTAGTTCTAGAGGACTCTTCAGGTTGCATACAGAGTTCTCCCCACTCCTCACGCATTTTGTTGATATTCCAATAGACTTCCTGAATTATGGGATTCTAGTCTTTTTCTAATTAAAGTGACAAATTTCAAATAAAGCAGAAATTTGGATGTGTGAGATGTAGCCTATTCCAAGAAGCCATATACTTTAACAACTCTTCTGTGCAGTTTTGGCAAAAAAGCTGCAAAGTGGCAACTGCATGAACTACAGTACACCTAATTATTTCTGCTACTTTCCATTTTTGTAGCAGTGACACTAGGAATGCCCATTCTGGTGGAGAAAATCAGAAAATCTTGTAAATTATTAATAACTCCATGGATAGGTTTCTACAAAGAGCACATGTCACCAAGATTGTCAGGAAGAAAATAAACAATTCATGAGGGGGATTTTTTTTTTTTGCCAGTGGGAAATCTGATGGTGAAACTCTTCCATTTCTGTGTAATAGGGACTGTGTAACAGGATTTGTAATGATCAGAAGAAAAATATTATAATGGCTTAACAACATTACAGACCTTTAAATGAGAAAGAAACCAACAAAACAATCCCAAAAAAAGAGATAAAAAAACTGAATTGAAAACAGATGTGAGCTTACTATTAGAAACTTCTAAATTTACACTACATTTTAGGAACAGGACAGGCAAACAAATATCATAAAGCTGATTAGTAGGACATTACATATCAGTTATTTAGCATTCTTATTTTCCTGTAAGTAAACCACTGGGAGCACAGTAAATGCACAAACATATATTGAAACCAACTAAATCTGCAATTAAGTTTCTGAAGTGCTAAGTAGTTTTCAGAGAAAAAAAAATGTAATGATAAATAATACAAGCTTAGTTGGGGAAAAGGTGATGGGAAGATAAAAATTACAAAAAAAGAAGAAAGCAAACACATTGAGCTTAAACCTTACACTCCTTTTGTCATTACTTGATTGTCCTTACCTTCTAAGGACATGCACCACCTACTGGAAAAAGCTGCTATCAATCAATTGTACCTGTAGGAAGAAGAAATAAATAAATTTCTTGAGCCTTTCTGAACCCTGAAATCTTCTTCCCAAAAGGAATTATTGAAGAGGTAAATACAGATGGGGAAAATCAGCATCAGAATTTACCCAATCACAATGCAGCTCAGGACTTTCATGTAGTTCCATTCATGGCTCTGCTTTGTGGCTGTATTTTTGCACCTTTAATTAGAAACTGGCTGAGGTGAGCTGTTCTTTTCCTCATGATGGTCCTACTGCATAGCCAGAGGCTGGAAGTAGTCAGTACTTTTTGGGATTCTGGATTATATCCTTAATTCTTCCAACAAGACAGAAGCCAATAGGTTTTGCATTCGTTAATGAGGCAGATAGTGAATGAGCATGAAGTCTACACAGTACTTACTCACTGACCTTTATCTTTGTAAATCTTTTGTCATTACGAAGAAAACACTGTGCTTCTGTAGAATTATGTTGCATTCTTGAGACCGCTTAACTTATTTCAGTTAAAATAGGCAATTAATATATTTTTGATGTCTTAGTGTGATAATACATTAACAACAACAAAAAAAGATCACCAGGATTTACCTTGATGTGTTAAGTGGCTTGAAAAGGTTTTATGTAGTTGAAAGGAAAAAAAATCAAAATCTTCTTCTTGTAATAATTTCTGAATAATCTTATGAATTACTACATTATCTTACCTTTACCCTAGTATTTAGGTATAGAAGAAAAAGAAAGCAAGATAAATAATGTCTGAAATTTAGGTTTTTCTTGATGGAAAAATAATGTGGATTAAATTTTCCTGAAAGTGAAAACATGGCTGAAGATTCATTTTGATGGGAATTTTCTATATCCACAATAGTTTAGAACTATTTTTCAAGGCATATATGTTATTCTTCTACATGACTACATTTTTTTTTAAATTCAGATCTCAATACTGGGTAATGGAAATGTAGAAAATTATTTAATTTTTAAAGAATTCATGTAATTTTCTGTCTTTAGAATGAAAGAATGGTTGTTTAAATACCTTGTAATTGCAGAAATCATGTAATATATGATCCACTCTAAGTTGGATTGTATCTTTTCCATTATTGAATATTTAGAATTTTCTTATTTGTCCACTGTGGTGAGTAATAGGTGTGTTAGGGGTGCTAAACATTTTTTATGACCGAATTTTCTAAAACTTTCCTCTGTAAGGGAATGTTAGGGAAACATGCTTTTTATTTTTGCAGTTTTGGAGACATTGATTTATAAAAGATTGTAAAAGAGAAAAAAGTTAGGCTTTTATTTTTTTTCCCAAACAATTTAACCAGAAATATACAGCTCCATTATTTTTCAAGGATTGCTTTGAATTAGACAACTCTAAGTAATGTCTTAACCTTTGCTGTAATCACCATGAACATGTAAATACACAATCATTGTGTTCAAAAGTCATAACTTATTCCAGCAATAATGATTGTCATTTGCCTTCTTCATGTTTGTCTTTTAAATATTGGTGACAAAACTGAAAATAATACAATTTTTTTACATACATAGCAGTGATCTGCTTATTAGTGTGGAAATTGGCTTGTTTGCAAATCATAATTTTGTCTTCTGATTTAGGCTATGTCATCCCTAAACACTTCAGGCATTCCTCAGGCAGAGGAGATAACAGTAGAGCAAAGCTTGAGAAAGTCTGAATGATCAATGTATTTGTTAAGACTATTAATGAAATTACATTACTTTCACTACCCACCAGACGAGACCAGTCTACGCGAAGAAGGAAGGAATCACAAATGGAAAGTTAGATGCATTTTTTGCAAGCTGCCAGATAACAGCTTAAATATACCTGGAAAAGACAAGTGCCCCTCTCACGAAGGCCCAGTTTTCCAATTATCTTTGACAAGCAGAATTACTACAAAAAGTTGTATAATACTTGAAATCTATGTATGTGGTTTATTGTGTCTTTGTAGATACAATGATACCAAACATGTTTGCAGGATGCCCACACTGATGGTGTAAGTCCACTAACAGCCCACCTGCAAGTGAGCTGCCATGTAGGTGTGGCAGCCAAGGCAAACCATGGCTTTAAGGGAAACAGCTCCAAGATGTGGGAGACCAAGTGGTCTAGTGAAATATTTCTTTAGAAATAAGAGAGTCTTTCTTTCTTACCATTAAATATGCCATCAATCTTTCATCTAAGAAGAAATTGATGTGTTAATAACACTATTCTCTTAAATATTTGAGCAATGCTTAAGATATTAATGCTATACTGGTACTGTCCATTTATTACTAGAGAGAGAGAGAAAGATGGCTAATGACCAGAAAGACAAGACACTACAGTGTGGAGAAAGAATTGCTGAAAGGTAAAACTGTAGTGAACTGAGATTGAAGAGGTAAGAGAAGGAGAAGAACATGCCCTAGGGGAAAGGATGAACGTGTAGAGTGAAGACGTGATGTAAATCTGAAACAGTAAAAGTGAAAGGGGTAATCATTTTAAAACAATGAAGTAAAACATTGTTTTAGGAGATTCTACTGTGCAATTATCTCTTAACTTTCACAATACTCAGTTTGTTTCAAACATCCCAGATGGTGCAGCAGTATTCTTTAAAAAAGCTATCTGATGGGATGGGTAGTGTGTGTGTATGTGTGGTGTTCAATATCAATAAAGCCCCTTTGCCTCCTAGACAGTGAAGAATCACTGTGTTTATTGGGACTCTGGAAACACACCTAGAGTCAGCAAATCCCTACTCAGGTCAAAACGAAGTAGAATTCTGTTAAAATTATGTCACATTTTAAGTGCATACTTGGTAAAATCTTATTTAGGATGTGATAAATTAACCTATTTTTTGATTTATTTTAGAACATTTTACCTAAATCGTGTTTAGTGCACAAATGAGAGAGATTGTATTTAAAGAGTTAGGTAAGCAGTGCCCTCCTTGCCAAGGTGACATATGCCATAATGTAAGTGATCTTTTTCCAGAGCACATATGTTTGGTACATATGGATACCAGTAACAAGCAAGATGCCATTAGAAATACTTTTGAGGTTTTTATCCTAAATATCCATAAATATTGAAAACTTTGAATCTAAACCTAGCTGCAGCATTTTTGTAATCATCATCATCATCAACATCACCATCATCATCATCATCATCTTAATACTAATACTAATACTAATACTAATACTAACAACAGCAGCATCAACAACTAATAGTAATAGTTATAATAATAATCCCTTTTAAGGGGGTTTCCAAACCCCAGTTTAATTTTTTTGTCTCAATGTTGTATGGCATTATGAAATGGCACTTTTTCATCATGTTTACTCCTGCCATCCCTAATGCATTACCAGGTGTGAGATTAATGAGTGGAGCACATGAGACCTGCCACAGTTAATCACATTTGTAACCTTTCAGATACACAGCAGAATATTTCTTGCTGTGAAACATCCTTTACCTTTTAATCTCTGCTGAGCATAGTGCTAACTCAACACTGTAAGTTTTTTCTTATGTATTTCAAGTTAAGTCATCAAATTATTATTCCTCTTTCACATTTTTCTATCAAAGAACTGCTTGTATTTCAAGGAAATATTGAAATAGTTAGAGAGTAAGAAGCATTTTCTGGAATGAAACATGTAAATAGGTGTGAAAGAAGTGGTACTTTTGCCATCATACATCATAATATTCACAGATGACTTATATAAGTTTTAGAATAAGTTTTAGTTCAGAAGTTTACACTTGATTTTCAACTTTGTGTGAAGTGTCAAAAGATCTGTACATAAAATGAGGCTATTCACATATGTCACTGAATGTAGGCAGAAATATTTTTTATTTCTAGAGCCATTTGAAAGGTCTCCATGTGAATAGATGTTTCTATTTGTTCATACATATTTTTAATTTCAAATTTAGGAATGTTGTTCCAAATGTTATTAATAATTCTTAGGGGAATTTAGCATATATAGGTTTAAAAAATACTCAGAATCATAAAATCACAGAATGGTATGGGTTAGAAGGGATTTTAAAAGTCATTTAGTTCCAGATACCTTGCAATGGGCAGGGACACCTTCCACTACACCAGGTTGTTCGAGACCATCCAGCCTGGCCTTGAACGTTTCTAGGGAGAATCCACAACTTTGGGCAATCTGTTGCAGTACCTCAGCACCCTTACAGTAAAGAACTTCATTTTTGGTCTAAATCTACCCTCTTTCAGTTAAAAGCCATTCCCTCTTGTGCTACCACTACATGCCTATATAAAATGTCCCACTCCAGCCTTCTTGTAGCTCTCCTGTAGGTACCAGAAGGCTGACACAATCTCCCTAGAGCATTCTCTTTTCCAGGAAAACAGTCCTAACTCTCTCAGTCCACCTTCCTAGGAGGGGTGCTCTAGTTCTCTGATCATCTTCACGAGCCTCCTCTGGACTTTTTCCGCAGGTCTATGTGCTTTTTATGCTGGGAGCTGCAAAGCTGGATGCATCACTCTAGGTGGGGTCTCATGAGAGCAGAGTAGAGGAGGAAGAGTCACCTTCCTTGACCTGCTGGTTACACTACTTTTGATACAGCTGGGATATGTTTGGCTTTCTGGTCTGCAAGTGCACATTGTTGGGTCATGGCAAGCTTCTGGCAAACCAACATCTCCAAGTTCTTTTCCTCAGGGCTGCTTTCCCTCCATTCTCTGCAATGTGCACTTGCAGCCCAGGACAAGTGCAAGTGCCCTGGGTCAGGGCAATTGTAGGCACAAATACAATCCTTGTCAAATTTCATAAAGTTCACATAGGCCTACCTCTCAAGCCTGTGCAGGTCCCTCTGGATGGCATCACTTCCACCCAGCATGTCAGCTGCATCACACAGCTTGGTGTTTGCAAACTTGCAGAAGGTGCATTCAATCTTACCATGTATCTCACCAGGTGCCATGGACTTGTCTACCTCCATGTTCTTCAGATGTTCTTGAACCTAGTCTTTTTCTCCAGTGGGTGGTAGGTAAGAAAGCAGTAATGAGTTTCTTCTTCCTTATTTGATGTTACAGGAAGAATTCACTCAAAGAATGCAAATCAAGTTATTACTTCTTTAGCCCACTTTGTCTGGCCCTGACATTAGTAAGAAAAGGCCTTTTTCTTGACCTTGCAATACAGGATCCAACACTTTGCCTTGTCTTGTTTTGGTTGAAGCTGATTTTACCTTGATTTGGCTATGATAATTGGATATTGTCTAAAAGTCATGTCACTGACACCTAAACTATTTTTTGTTCTTGTTTATCTTTGTGCAGTTGTATTGTGCAAAATCTCATGCTGGTTAATAGACAATCATTCTAGGGAGAATGAAAATGTGGAGTAGAAGCAGAGAGACCTTGTACTACAGGCAGCAGCCCGAGGTGGTGAACATTAACCTTGATATTCAACTCATATAACAGATGAGTTATAACAGCAGAGGGTGTGAAAGGCTGTGGAGGGTTCTGACCGCACTATGACCTGCTTAGAAGGACAAACACTGCCTAGAACTAGGAGCTTTTGTCTCAGGGGCAACACGACATGAAGATCCAACCTAAACAGACTCCCACAGGGTGAGAAGGCCCATAACAAAAATTAAACAATAGGATAGGAGATTTTCCCTAATAAATCAGGCAGGCAACTGTGACCAGAATGGCAACTGCCTAGAATCTGCTATAAACCCTCTTGCTATGCACAGGAGATGTGCTTACAATAGCAAAAACATTTTTGGCTACCAAAATTCATTCCATGAACTAAATATGTATTTTATATCCACATACCGATAAAAAAAATATTTAAAATAAGGAAACCCATAGGAAAAAGAATCACAAAAAGTATTCTAAATATAATTGGAAATACTATGTATCATCAACTACAGATACATTTTAATATTTAAAACTTTTGTTTTGGAAATCTAGATTTTGACATGATCTGTCTAGAAACTTTCAGGCAGCACTAATGCTACAGTACTCTGTACACTTCTAATGCTAAACCTATAATTTTATTCAGACTTGTAAATCTAATTTCACAGAAATTTCTTATATACAAAGACAACAAGGAAAAAACCCTCAAACCCATTGAAAGATAGTGCTCCTTTTTGCAAAATACATGAAATATTTAAGAACAGAATGATAATATTTAAAAATAAAATTACTATTACCTGTATTTTGTTTTCATTCAAATCAAATAAATTACTTTTCAAAAAGTTGAATAATAAGAAAAAGTGGCTTTAATTAAATGAATTGCACAAGCTATACTTTATGAACTTAATTCTATCATATATGCATTGCAATAGAACTTAAAATCACCTTTGTTCCTTTGAACTCTACCACTAACATAATTACCTTAAAAAGCCTACATACTTATCTTTACAGATGTATGTTTTTAACATTTGTTTTATACTATTGATCCAATGATACAATCATAAAAAATTTACATTAATCTTATTCAAACCTCTCTCTCATCTTGAATTTTTTTTACTGTTGTATTCTTGTTTAAAGTTTACTGTTCCCATACCTTTGATGAGTTAATATCTGGTTTCTCTAACCTTACCTATTGCATTTTATAAAAAAATCCACAGACTGAACATTTCATAATATCTAAAGCCATTAAGTGCTCAATGAATTTTTCATTATTACTATTCCCTATTTGCTTCAATTTCTAAGTCTGAGCAGGACCTGAAACTTGTCTCATCTCATCAAAGCTGAAATGCTTCAGAGCTGTATTATATATAAGTCCTATCAAAATTCACAAACTATGCATTCCTTCATCTGCTTCCCCTGAGGGACCCCATGCATCTGATCATACCTACCAGATGGCTTGGTCTTTATAAAACAAAGCAAACACAACTGCTTTCAGTAAAAACACAGATAGGAAAAACAAATGCTGCATTCTTCCCTTGGCTTAGTAGCCCACAAGTCAGAATTCTTACACAGTATGGTCAGTGCCTTTCACAGCCACTCTTCTATCTTCTGTGTCTTAACATCAAGATATAGACTAATCTCCAATGTCAGAAGGGATTCATATACTGCTGTCAAGAAAAGAGGCAAACTGAAAATAGCTTTTAAGTTACTGTAAAGCCCTCACCTGGAACACAGGAGAATTAATTCTTTTCTTGCTTGAAGAATTATCACTATTAAGCACTGTGGAGCATATATTAAGTCTGTGGAGCATATACCTCACTAGAAGTCATGCTTCATCATAGTGACTCCAGGCTTTCCACGGGAGAGTTGCTTACTGATTTTTTCTTGTTTATTTAATGTAGTTTGATTCCTTTGATTTGTTACAATTGCATCAGATGACTGATGGTGTTACTTGTTAACAGTATTACCTTCTTCTGAAACAATCTAGAAGGACCTGCTTTGTCACATAAATGTCCTAAGGATCTTTATGTCATTAATTTATTATTGAAATACATAGGAATTTAGGAGTTGAAATATAATTAATTTAGGAGTTGAAATATAATTGAGAATCTAAATGCACTTGAATTTGGAAACATTCACAAAGATATATACTGAAATAGGTACTCTGTAGCTATAAATTTGTAAGAGAGGTCACCCCATTTAGACTACCATTCAACAATTTGTGCTGGTTTTGGCTGGGATAGAGTTAATTTTCTCTGCAGTCACTAGTGACTAGTGACTAGGGACTATGTTTTGGACTTAAGCTGAAAATGATGTTGATAATATAGAGTATTGCTGAGCAGGACTCAGACAGTACCAAGGCCTTTTCTGCTTTTCACACTCCTACCCTGGTGAGGAGTCTGGAGGTGCAAGGGAAGCATGCAAGGGAGGAGACACAGCTGAGACAGGTGATCCAAGCTGACTAAAGGGATATTCCAGACTATATGGCATCATGCTCATTTAAAAAAGTGGGAGGAAGGAGGACAAAGAGGGAAACAGTGTGATGGTGCTGATGTTCCTGAGTAACTGTGATGGGGCCCTGCTTTTCTGGTGATGGCTGAATACCTGTCTGCTCGTGGGAAGCTGTGAATGAACTTTCTTTTGTTTTGTTTAACTGTGTGGTGTTTGCTTTCCCTGAGAAACTCTCTGTCTCAACACACAAATTTTCTAGCTTTTATGCTTCCAATTTTCTCCCTGATTCAACTGGTAGGAGAGTGAATGGTACTTGGTTGCTGGCTGGGATTAAACTACAACCCACTTTGAAGAGTGATATTTATGGATCTTAGAATGATTTAATGTGGAAAAGACCTATAAGATCATTGAGTCCATATGTCAGCCAAGTCCACCACTCAACTACATCCCTAAGTGCCATATTAATATGTCTTTGAAATACCTGGTGACTCAACCATTTACCTGAGCAGCCTGTACCAATGCTCCTTCTGTGAAGAAATTTTTCCTACCATCAATGATAAATTATGAAAAGGGGCTTGGGGAGCACCTTCAGCAGCTCCCTGCATATCCTTGGGTGGATTCCACCCCATCATAGATCTCTGTGCATCTAAATGGTGTAGCAGGTTGCTGACCATTCTTTCTACGGGGGCTTCATTCTCCTCCCCATCCTTGTCTTTAGCTCAGGGGCTGGGTACTTACAGAACAACTGGTCTTAATGTCTGAGGCAAAGATGATATTAAGTATCTCTGTTTCCCTCAGCTCTTGTCACTAACAATAAGATTCAGTGACTGGAATATGGAACTATACTAACTAATCAGAAGAAAATCAGGAGAAAAAGAAGAAGCTGAAAGTATCCTAAGTCAGTTAGGTACAAAATCAGATTTTTTGCCAAGTTATGAATGGAAATTAGCTGTATCACCATGTCTAGTTCAATATCAGTAATCTTACATCCCCTCTCTCAGTTTATAGCTAAAAATACAATATTTCAATGTGTGACTAGGTCATTAAATTTGCAGTTTCAAATACAGTACTATATATTGCTTTGCACTATCTCTTGCGTACTGAGTCCTTCCAAACCAGGTCAGTAGCTTCAGCCCTGATTACTTCCCATCAAAGTTCTATCTCACATTTCTCTAAGATCCACTGTCTCATTCATCTCTGCCTTTTGTCCTCACCTGGAGAGTGGGTTCTGCTGCTGCCTCTGGTGCTGTGTAACATGAACCACTGCAGGAGCAGTGCTGTGGGATGAAGTAATATTGTTAAGCCCTGGAATAGTGAAGCAGGTCAAGAAAGTGCACTGCAGACTCAGGGTTCCCATTGACAGTATCCTATAGAGAAGGAAATATAATTGTCATCTAATTAGATTGTATGCAAGATGAAGAGGTATCAACAAAATAAGCCTCATCACAGAATATGGATTATCCTGGTGACTAGTAAAAATCTGCTTATTTGCTACAAACTAGACAGAGCCATGTTTAGATAACAAACCCTACTACATTTTTCTGAATGTATTTTCTTCCTCTAGCAGGTAGAAATAAAGGGACACTAGCATCAGTCAGTCTCAAAAAAGTTTGTCTGTGATAGCCTAATATGCAGAATTTGATTTGGTAGTGTTTCATTTAGTAGTGTAAGCATGGTCACAGATCACTTACAGACCTAAACATTTTTTGCAAAGAATACATCCCCTGAAAGCCTTGCTGGAAGCTCAGTAGGTGTAAATTAGCACTTCTCATCTCTTGGTAGCCACAAGCCTTTGCAGCTCTTCACACGTCAGCTGGCAGAAATGTAGACTCCTGTGGGGTTAATAGGCAGCACAGCAGGGTTTTGGAGAAGCTAGGGTGACATATTGGAGTATAGATTTATAAACAGGATAAGATGTATTTATGTTAAGTCAGATGATCCATGGAAAGTATGAGTCGTGTCTGAGATACTTGGGGAGAGAAGATTCTACACTTTACTACAGGATAATAGTGGGCATATGGGCAATTACTGCAAGCCCCAAGGTCACAGAGAAAATCCTTAGCAAAGATTGTAAATCCAGGTTGAAGTCCTGATGCATACCATCACCTCTCTTTGCTTCTTTTTTCTTTTTATTTAAATGTGAATATTCCAGAAAAGTTATGCAGTTCTGCATTAATCAAGCAGCATGTTTCAGCAAGTAGGATTTACGAAGGGTGAGGATTCAGAGATTATCAGTATTTCCCACACCTTATCTGCAAAGCAAGTCTTAATAGTAGGAAAACACAGCTTGAAGCCAGCTACAGTTGATTTCGGTGGGAATTGCTCAGCCCCCTGCTTCTCCATTTCAATGGCAGACAGCATGGGCTAACTGCACAAGATATGAATGCTCTGTCAGCTTCTAAATGGGTGACTTGTAAGAATGAAGCCAAAGCATTTCTTTGAACTTCTGCAAGAGTGTCTTTCTCTCTCTTTTTTCTTTTTCCCCCTTTCCTTTAATTCGCCAATATTTCCCCCCCTTTTTTTTTTCTAATTAAATTGGTTGCAGTTCAAGAGAAAAGCATCCCAGTCCATATGTCACTGTGGTCATTGCAGGCAAGTGTGGTAAAAATACAGCAACCTCTTCTATGTTTTTTCAGTAGACTCTAATAAAACTGTGTTTATTAGTTATGTGATTAAACCAAAATATCAGTTTTGCTTTGTTTTAAGGAAAGCTAAAACCTAGTGTCTTGAATACACAATTAGCCTTCTTAAACAAGTAAAATAATTTTTAAAATAAAATTTTCAAGGCTTTTTCCTCTGTCTTTTACAAATGAGGCAACAGGCCTGAATTTCAGAGAGTCAATGAACTGTGAATAGATTAATGTCTGGTTCACTTTCATTCCTGACTGCATAGCTGATTAGATATATATATTTTTCCAATAGATACAAATTATCTGGGAGGAAATATATCACCAATGTTATTATGCTTTTATCATGACTGGGAGGATTGTCTAACATCTTAAAACTGGTGAGAAGAGTGCTTTAGATTTCCACAGCCAGAGTTCTCTGAGGTAGATCCCAGCAGTGAACCAGGAGTGTTTCTTTATTGCACCCTCACTCCAAGGTAGTAGCAAATTCCCGTGGATTTGTGGGAAGCAAAACATGACAATTTCATATCTCATCTACTGGTACCAGTTTAATTCTGGATTTTAAGTGCATTCACATTAAAAGATTATTTATGCAGCTATTTCCCCCCATAGAGGGGTTACCTCCTATAATCCTAGTGCTTCATTGTTTCACAGAAGTTGCCTTCCCAGAACATGTCTTCACATTTTTAAAATCTGACCTCACTTCTTACGTTTCATATCCATACATCAGTGTCTTTTTTATATTGTTAACACCCAGGCAAATATGGCTGCATATATTTCTGCATATGGATGTGTAAAGGACTACATCCCAGATCTGCATTGATTTATTCACTATTCTCATTACTTTAGAGCATAGGAAAGCTCATAAATACCTAAACTTACTGTCCTGGTCTGTAGCCTGTCTCTGACAATGGCCAAGATTTGGGGAAATAAGGACCCTCAAAATTCTTCCAGTTTGAATCAGGGATTTTTTTAAAGTAATTTTTTAAAAGTAATTTTAATTTTTTTCCACAAGGGATGACCTTGTGCAAAGCAGCTCTGTAGAGAGGGACCTGGGAGTCCTGGTGGACAGCAAGCTGTCCATGAGCCAGCAGTGTAGCCAAGAGAGCCAGTGATATCCTGGGCTGTATTAGGAAAACCATTGCCAGCAGGTCGAAGAAAATGATGCCCTCTACACTGTCCTGGTGAGGCCCTTCTGGAGTTCTGTGTCCAGTTCTGGGCTGCTCAGGACAAAGAGATGTGGAGCTCCTTGAGCAGGTTGATGACTAAAGGGCTGGAACATCTCTCTTATGAAGAAAGGCTGAAGGAAGTGGGCCTGTTCTGCCTTGAGAAGAGAAGACAGAGAGAGGGGACCTGATCAATGTATACGAGTATCTGAAGGGAGAATATCAAGAAGACACATCCAGGCTCTGCTTGGTGCTGCCAGACAGTATGACAAGAGGCAACAGGCAGAAACTGATGCCCAGGAAGTTCCACCTGAACAGGAGGAAGAATTCACATTGTGGGCGACTATGCACTGGAACAGGCTGCCCAAACAGGGGGTGGAGTCTCCCTCACTGGAGATATTCAAGAACTGTCTGGACACAATCCTGTGCTATGTGTTTTAGGAAGACCCTGAGTGAACAATGAAGTTGACCAGATGAGTCATTGTAGTCTCTCCCTATTCTGTGATTCTGTCATTAGGACATTTTTACATTTAATAATCATTGATGAACCTGTTTTTCATGTTTTCTATTAATTTATCAGCTTAATTTTTAGAACTCATAAACATTTGGATTCTGTATTATCTCATGGCACCATTTTTAAAGGTTTGATTTTGGAAAGCTGCTTCTCTTTGATGCCTATTTATTGAGAAGATAAATAGAAAAAGGAAATTTGAGTTTCACATAGCAGTCAAGGTGTTAATTCACCATGTGTTTAAGCAGGATTGTATTGACATGTTGCATTTTGCTTTCTACTTCCTTTTTTCTAATGATTCTTATGATCTTGTTTACCTTTTTTTTGGTACCTATTTAAACCCTACTGATTTTCCATAGTGCCATCCAAAGAGTCTCAAGTAATTTCTTCTTGAATGGTAGAAGCTGATTTAGAGATTTTAAAATTATAGATGCAATTTAAAGTTAATGAGAATGTACATGCCTTATTATGTAAATGTCTTATCTTCTGGCCATAAATAAAGGTATTGCTAGTATTTTGGTTACAGATGACTTCATTTTAGATTGCATATTTTATAATATTAATCAAGTTGGAACTGATACTCAACTAATATCATATTTTTATATAATCTTGGCAGAAATCTTTCTTACTCACTTTTTCCAGGGAATCTTGGATGTAAATCTCTCCCTAAGAAATCTGTGATTCATATTTTGCTTTGAAAGCTATAAATAGCTCATTACATTTCCAGATTAAACTTGTCATTTGTTGAGAAAATGGAAGCAAGTGGTATAAATCAACAAACAATTGTTGTGTAGAACCTCTGATGTACTTCAAGCGGTAACTGTTCATACATTTTATTCTTTTATATGTATTCTCAACCTGCAAATATTTGTCCTTATGTCTTGAAATTGAGTCTGTTTTGGAAATCACACATTTCATTATGTATTTAACAACTCCCTATATTAACATTGTCAGTATTTTTAACCTACTTCACATAGATAAATTGCACATTCTCCACTTGTTTGAATACTCAGTGTAGAGATATATTAATATTTGTTGAGGAAACATCTGAATGAGAGAATGGGTCTCTATACAACTGCTGTACTCTCTTTGAAATGGAGAAAAGAAGCTAAACTGGAAATACATTCTTTTTCCATGTCTTCTTTTGCTAACTACTTAGTCCAGATTATGTGGCAAGGTTTAGTTCATGTTCCTCTTTTTATGACTCTAATTCTTCTTTAAAAAGTTAGAATTTTGCCTATTGAAACTGCCAGAAGCTGCCCTGTCCCTCAGGAACAGGGATGTGTATTAATAACATGATTGTGTAGCAGCCCAGATATTTTATTTTGATTAAGTATCACTCTGCCTATAAAATGCAATTGTTGTCCTGTTGAAATTAATGATTTTCTCATTAACCTCTTATTATGCAGGCTATTATACATCTTGTTTTCACATGGTCTCCATACAGATGAATGGTCCCTTATAAACTCTACTTCAGATGAAATAAACAGCTGTGAATTTCAGCAACCTTATAGTCTCATAGAAATTTTCATCAGGTTTAACTGTGTTGGTTTCAAGATCCTAACTCTTAAATTGAAATTTTTTTTTTTACTTAACTGTTATGAGGATGTGAAATTTATGGCAAATATAAACAAAAGCCTAAAGACTCATTCACTTATTAGCTCACATAAGGGCTACTTGTGATTAAAGATTTTGATATTTTTTTCATTATCATTAATGCCTCTGTGTGTGTGTCTGTGCATGTTAGGATCTCAATAATTTTTAGTTGCAATACAACAAAGACTCTTAACAGAGGACAAACAGCAAGATTGCTAGATCTAGACTCACACAAGAAATTCAATTCCTGAAAACCACAGCCTTGTAGTGTAAGACAATTTAAAATAACAAATGAATAGGCAGTATTTGAAAAAAAATCTGCAAATAAGATGGCGAAGGACGTGTGATTGTCCTGAGGAGCAACAGCGTGCAGCTTCACAACTTTTCTATTTTACCACCTTCAATCACTTCCAAGGGACTACTTTCTACATTAATTTCTCCAGAACTCTGTGGGGTAACAATATGATTCCTTTCAGCATGTCCCTATTGTTTTGAGTAGGGGTGCTCTGAAGGGAAGGCACACATCAGGCTCTGAGCAGAACCCAAGAAGGAGAGTGATATATATTTATATCACTGATATGTCAGCAAGAGGCCTCTTATATGCTGACTATGACCTTCAAGCAGAGATCTATTCCAGTATTACATATTTGTTTAACCTTCACAAGCATTCAAAAGAGCACTCATTTTTATCTGATCAGAAACACAAGATATTTTGTTTCAAAGGGATGCTACCTCCTTTACCTGAAATACATCTTTCCATTCTCGAATATGAAAGTCAAGGGAACACTAAATATTAAGGACAAAGGATACAAATCAGAACAGTTTCAGATAAAAGGTAAGCTGTTACAAAGATGGATGTAAAATAATTTCTATCTTTAGGGGAATTTGTAAACAAAGGAGTTTATCTTTGATGATTTAACAGCATAGAGTAGCTAAATTTTAGGCCTTGCTGGAGCGTTCTCTACTAAACTTGAAGGTAAGACCCTTAGAAATCAATCGTATACATACGCATACATGTGCAGAGGCACACACACAGACATGCCTTTTTTTGCTGTAGTATGCATGCTTTCTGCCAAGAAAGTAAAACAAAAAAAGGACTTTTTATGGACATTTCAGCACTGGGTTAGTCGTGGTCTTGATGAAGTTCAGTCAAAGTCAAAGGAACACTTCTGTCTGTTTTTGACTAAATATTACCATTGTGAATTATATTTTTAGCACTGTGTGAGCAAACCACTTTTCAGTTAGTGCTCCCTTTTTGGCAAACCATGCCCAGTCACAAGGACATGCCATGTTAGATAATGAAATATGTGCAATTTACATTCTGTAATGCCAGTACAACTTTGCATTGTTCACCATGACAGGGGAAAAAAAAATAAGGCTGATAAAATCCAAGAGACATTTACTTTGGGCTGTGTGAGGAATTTGACACTGTTAACAGGAAAAGAATTAGAGATTAATGTTTATCAAGTAATTCTTCTTTAGTACTTTAGGTATGACTGATACCCAGTTCCCAGCATACTCCTAGGGAACATGATGTAAATAATATGCATAGGCTACCACAAAATAAAATATTTCCAAAAATTACTAGTCCTAAAGTCATGTTTCATATAATTAAGCAAGTAGAATTCCTATATTCCTAACCTGTCTCTGATGAAAATAAGCATCAACAGCTTGTTTTCAATTATCCATATTACTATACTGTTTTTAAGATCTGTTTGTATCCATAGATATGGTACAGCAAAAAGACCTAACCTGTCTCAAAAATTCCTGGGATGATGTGCAGTACATCCCTTTCAACTCAGCATATCCCATGATTCTATGATTCTGTATTAGCTGGGCAGCAATGTGCCTTCATATTCTGATCAAAGCTGTGAGTTTTGACCAAAATAATTCTCCTCAGGGATAAATATTGACATTAATATTGTTTAATATTTTCTTCTATGCTCTGGACCTTGGGAGAGAATCTACCCTTAACAAGTTTGTATGTGACATCAAATTGCTGCCTTACAGAGGGAAGTTAACATGAAGGAGGAATTTTCCCATTAGGAATTGCTTAGGGATTTCAGAAAAGTCCTGCACTTGGAGGAGAATGGCCCCATGAAATTGTCCAGGCTGAGCAACATCTCTGCAGAGACAGAACCTGGTGTTGTGTGAGCAACAAATTGAACGTGAATCAGCAGTGTGTTTCCTTGTGAATCCTAACCAGCTACAGCATCAAAAGTATTGCTGGCTTGTTGAAGGAAACTATTAGTCCCCTGTATGACTCTGCATCAAGAATGGTTCACTTTTGAAACAGAAATATCAGCAAATAGAGACGACTGTCAAAGTGCCACCAAGATGTCTGGGAAGTGTAACAGAAGGCATACAATGTCTACTTGAGGAATATGGTTTGTTCAGCTCAAGAAGAAATGTATCAGAGAGTCCAATAATCTATTGGTGGGAGACCATTGGCAGACTATTCTTGAAAGTACGCCACAACAAGCTGAGTGGCGCTGTTGACACATCCTAAAGGATGGGATGCTGTCCAGAGGGACTGAGACAGGCTAGAGTGGATACTTGGGAATCTCATATGGCTTAACAAGACCAAGTACAAAGTCCTGCACCTGCTCTGGGCAATCCCCCACACCAATACAGGCTGGAGGATGAACAGATTTGAAGTCCAAGGAGAACTAGGAGTGCTGGTGGATGAGAGACTGGACATGACCAGCACTTGAAGCCCAGAAAGCCAAACATGTCCTGGGCTGCATCCAAAGCTCTGTGGGCAGCAAGATGAGGGAGGGGATTCTGCCCTCTGCTTCACTCTGGTGACAACCCACCTGCAGGGCTGCATCCAGATCTGGGTTCCAGCATAGGAACAGGAGGGACATGGAGCTGTTGGAGCGAATCCAGAGGAAGCCACCAAGCTGAACAAAGGGATAGAGCACCTCTGCTATAAGGAAAGGCTGAGAAAACTGGGTTTGTTCAGTCTGGAAAACAGAAGCCTTCAGAGTGGCCTAATTGCAGCCTTCTGGTATTGGAAGGGAACTTGATGGAAAGATGAGGCAAGACTATTTACAAGAGTGAGGAAAAAGGGGAATGAGTTCAAAGTGAAAGAGTAGGTTTAGATAAAATATTAGGAAAAATTCTTTACTGTGAGAGTGGTGGAACACTGGAACAGGTTGTTCAGTGTATTGAGGGTGCCCCATCCCTCGAGATGTTCAAGGTCATGTTAGATGTGGCTCAGAACAACCCAATCCAGTTGAAGGTGTCCCTTCAGGGACAATCCCCCTGAAGTGGGATGGAACTAGATGATCTTCAAACCAAACCATTCTATGATTAAAAAAAACCCCAGACAATGGTCAAAACCTGTAACAGAGAAATTCTAACAGTCTGTGAAGAAAAAATATTTTCATGAGACTGCTTCAACACAAGAACAGGGACACTGTGATATCTTAATAGAGATTTTCCTAATTTGTCTGAATTTTTGAAACCAGACCTCCTTTGAGCAGGTTGTTGTACTTATGACCCCAGAAGTTCCTTCCAACCAATTTTTTTGATAATGCTGTGATTTTCTCCCTAGATCTGGGAAACATTTTGTTATAAAATCTGAAATTTTTAATTTTCAACAGAAGTCATCGGGTTTGCTAGAAGATTCCTGAATAACTTTTCATGGCTGGTGATACATAGGAGATCATCCTTTAAGTGATTTTCTGCTCTGGCTTAACTTTTAAAACAGTGTCAAGAGCAGTGAATATATGAAATCTACCAGTGTCCATCATTGTGGAATGTGAAAAAAAAAAAAAAAAAGGTGTAGAAATAATCAGTTGATTGCTCATTTTCTTACAATGGAAATTAAAACTAAAAGCCAGGACAAGACGCTACTCTGATTCAATACATCACATAAAAATTATATGCAAAAGGTACGTGAGTTAAGATGCTAGAGGAATCATATGCCCAAACAGCATATCTAAAATTAGATCAAATTATTCCAAAATTATTCTTCGTTTTCAGATGGAAGATCATATGAAAAGACAGTAATGAATGAAATAAAATAATTATTTGCATGTAAGCAGTGCATTCTCTTCAAAGGAACAGTTGCCAGTTAATTACAGGTTGTGAACTCTTTTTATACATCATGGAGTGATTCAGGAGGGTATTAAGGGAAGATTTCATGGTTAGGGGCAGACATTGAGATTCTCGGATGATGTAAATCAGTCCTTCTCTTTTTGCTTCTCTCCAGATACACCTCTGTATTCCATCAGAAAATCTAGTAAACAAATACCAAATATACAGCTTCACAGTTAGAATATCATGTATTTGTATTTAACTTTTGAATATTATAATAAATTGAATTTAATTCTGCCATTGAAACCAGCTCTGCAGGTCTGCATCATTAAGTAGAGGAACTGGATTTTGTTTCCTCTTGGTTTTATGCCATTCTCCAAGTCTTTGCAAATACAGCGACAACAAAAAATGGTAGCCTGAAGCTATTCCACAGCAAACTGTGATCTT
Organism: Leucosticte australis; assembly: GCA_025504685.1. Classification (NCBI taxonomy): domain Eukaryota; kingdom Metazoa; phylum Chordata; class Aves; order Passeriformes; family Fringillidae; genus Leucosticte; species Leucosticte australis. Next base: position 17,520,795 of record JANIJU010003063.1, on the reverse strand, counting down.
GTCAGATCTTATCAGCTCAGACAAGTTGGTCCTGGTCTGTAGCTGGGGTGACTGCAGCAGGGAGAAAATTGACTTAAGGGATGCTCCTATCTTTGGAGTTTCAGCCTGGTACTGCTGCAGCAAATGGTTTCAATCTTTACTGCATGTTTTCCAGCTGATTTTTTTCCTGATTCAAGTTGTGCCTTCCTTTCCTGAGTTTGAGAACACTGACTTCCAGCTTTCTCTGTGGATGAGAAGGGAGAAAGATGGAATTCAAACTCTGCATTTCTGATACATGTAGGCAATATGTCATTTTTGTATGGTTTTATGGCTGCATACTCTTGCCACAGAAATAATTTAGCAAAATGCCCTTTTCTCTCTAATTCAGAAAGAATTTTTGGGTGACAGTGATGGACATGAAAATAAAAAGAAGATTACGTGACAGAAAATTCTATGTAGAGAAGAAGCATGGACAGAGTAAAAAAGCAAAATGTATGAACAAATATATCAAGATTCTGTTAATCTGAGTTCTTGCTTAAAATCCATGAAAAAGGGAATTCACTCTTCTTTGTGTACTCCTGTCTTCATTACACACATGGTTTGAGGTGTGATGAAGGACCTAATAGAACAGGGTATGCTGGGATTTGAAATGGAAAAAATGCCACCTTGTTGATAATGTAGGAGGGAAAAAAACAAAAAACCATTCACAAATCACAAAAAGAAAAATAAGAAAATCAAGTGGTAAAAGAAAAAAATAAATATGAATTAAAAGAAAGAAGAAAATATTTGAAAAAGAATGAAACAAGGCAACCCAGTCCTGCATTAGATATAACCACAATGTTAAGACACATAGCCCTCACGTAATCACCTACAAACTAACATCTAACTTTAAATATCTTACCCTCAAAGCAAACCCCAGCTGAAGTGCTGAAAAACATCAATAATATGCATATGTTTTCTGTAGCTGGTGTCTTTAAAGTTTTTCTGCTTCCAAAGATTTCCCTTCTTTTGGTATTCCTCATGACTCCATAAAAACAAAAAAGCCACCTAGGAATTAGACCAAAGGTACATGTAGCACACCTCTTTCCTTTGGTAACACCCAGAAGCTGATAATTCAACACCAGCATAAAAACTCTTGATTTGAAAATATTTATTGAAATCCAAAATAATATGTCACCATTGTACAGAATAGAGGACTACTTGAATTTTGTTCCTGTTCTCATTCTCTCTTGAGGAGAGCTGGGGCACTTTATTTTCTGGAGCATCTTAACTCTTCAGTGTGTAGCTCAGAAGGAAAAGGTCTGTTTCCTTAGCATCTCACTTTACTAATTTCCATCATTCTGAGGCAATGTGCTTCCTGTGAAAAGGTGTGGAGACAGAAGCAACTTTTGTGATAGGACTAGCTCTTTTCAATACTGAAGTCTGCAATTTTTTGTGGCCTTTACTGTATGGAAAATGTTCAGAATACATCTCTGTGAGGATAAAACATAATACACTAATTTCAGAACACAAGTCAAAAGAACATGCTCAGTTTACATTTCATTTACTAATCGAGCCCTGAATAAAATTCTTATTCAAATTCATTATAGCAAAGAATAAGAGTAAAGGAAAAGAGAGAGAGAGAGAGAGAGAGAGAGAGAGAGAGAGAGAGAAAGAATGATAGAACTGCAGAATCACAGATTATGCTGAGTTGGAAGGAACCCACCTGGATCATCAAGTTCAGCTTCTGGCCCTGCACAGCACCATCCCCAAGAGTCACACCATGCACCTGAGAGCATTGCCCAAACCCTTGAATTCTGCCGGGCTGGTGCTGTGACCACTTCCCTGGGGAGCCTGTTCAGTGCCCAGCCACCCTCTGAGTGAAGAACATTCTCCTGATATCCAACTTTAACCTCCCTGACACAACTTCAGGCCATTCCCTTGGGTTCTATCACGGGTCACCACAGACCGGAGATCAGTGCCTGCCCCTCCTCTTTCCCTCATGAGGAAGATGTAACAGCAGTGAGGTTTCCCCTCAGACTCCTGTGCTCCAGGCTGAACAGACCAAATGCCTGCTGGTTCCCCTCAAGGCCTTTCTCAATTCTCATGGCCCTCCTCTGGACACTCTATAATAGCTTAATGTCTTTTTTTTATATTACAGTGCCCAAAACTGCCCACAGCACTCGAGGTGAGGCTGCCCCAGTGCAGAGCAGAGTGGGACAATCCCCTTCCTTGCCCAGCTGCTGATGCTGTGCCTGATGCACCCCAACACAATTTATGTTCCTGGCTGCCAGGGCACTGCTGACTCATGTTCAACTTGCATCGACCAGGACCCCCAGGTCCTTTTCTGCAGCACTGCTCTACAGCCTCTTGTTCCCCAGTCTGTCCATACATCCAGGGTTTCCCCATCCCAGGTGCAGATTCCATCACTTTCCCTTGTTGAAGGTGATTGCCCAGTCCTCTAATTTGTGAAGGTCTCTCTGCAGGGTCTCCCTGCCTTTGATGGGGTCAACAGCTCCTTCCAGTTTTGTATCAGCTGTGAACCTGCTTAGTATCCCTTCCAGTCCTGCATCCAAGTAATTTTTGTGGATGTTGAAGAGCAGAGGGGCAAGGATGGAGCCCTACAGAGCCCCACTAAAGACAGGTCACTGTCAAATGTCACCCTATTCATCGTAACCCTTTGTGCCCACCCATGAGCCAGTTGCTCACCCATCCCATGATGTCTTTATTCAGCTGTGGCTGGACATTTTGTCCAGAAGGATCCTGTGAGAGACAGTATTGAAACCTTTATTGAATCCAAAAAGATTACATCAAAGAGCACTTTGTATAAAATTCTTCACAATATGGGGGAATCAATACGTTACAAAAAATAAATCACTTAGAAAAATAGCATGTGCTTTCTGTAAGAAAATTTTGGTAAAAACAAATAAATTTTCAGAGAAATATAAGCCATTCATAGGAGTCTGCAAATCCTGAAAAAAAAAAAAAAGATGTATAAAAAATATCAAGATCCTTTGCTCAGAACATTCAAGAAGAATATTGTGAGGTCCTTTCCAGTCCCACTATGTTAAAAGACAGAAACTACAGTAATCTTTGAGAGTGGTTCCCCAGAGAAAAGAGAGCCATAGTCTACTCTTTCTGAGGCACCACACTTTCTTTTTTTCATACAGCACTGCTCCTTTTTAGATATATTTGTTGATAGAGCTCATTGATTTCTCCTGAGATTTCTATCAAACAGCACCTAGTTAAGTTTATAAGGTGAAGCATGGGAGATACTGCTGTTATTATTTCATGACCTGGAAGACCCTTCCCAGATTTAGAAAGTAATCCTAGACCATCAGGGCTCAGTCTGCATTGTTATGCAGGTAAGCCTTTAGAAATGTTGAAGGAGTATCCTTGCAATTCATGTAAGCATCAGTCATTAATGTCAGCAAATCTAATTGAAGGGTGCTGCTCAATCCTCTGAGACTTTTTCATTGCTTTAAAAATGTGGCACATATATATCAAATCTTAATATATATCAAATCATAATACCTGCCAAGAAGAAGTACTTCACTTTGTGAAAGAAAAATATCTTTATTCCTTTAAGAGTTTGTCTCTGTGATTATCTTTAGTACAGCTATCATGAGGAATGAGAAAAAGGAGTATCTCTTTTATTGTACGAAAATTTTAGTTCCTTTGGTTTACTGCAACCATCTTCAAGCGTTACAATATCGATTATTTAAATATCTGTTGCTGCTCTGAGTATTTTCCTGCTGACTGGCAGATTCCATTGCTTTATCTGCTGAGGAATTGAGATTTGTTAAAGTTATGAAAAACAGCACTGTGTACAAATCATCAATCTCCCTCCATTGTTAGCACTGAGATGTTATGGGGACAGCTGGCATTTCCTTGACACGTTGTGCGATGTCTCCAAAATCTCTCATCTTTCTAGACTTGACAGAAAGAAAATTAATCGTGCAGACAGCGATTTATCATTTTGAGGATTATCCAGGCAGCCCAGTAACACTGAAAGAACTAAATGTGCTGCTCGCCATCGAAATCTGCGCACGGATTCCGCAGTGGCATGAGGACCAAAGTGGTTTTTGGTGGCTCGCACGGGGAGGCTCGCCGGGCTCCGAGAGCAGCGGGCGCTGGAGCAGCAGCCGTGCGGGCGCGGCCGGCGCTGCCTTCAGATGGCAGCAGCGCTCTTCGGCTGGGCTCGGCAGCCCGAGGAGGGGGAGAGTTTGTGCTTAACTTCTGTAGCGCGGTGGGAAACCACACAGAAGCAAAAACTTTTAAATCGTAATTTTGTGTTTAATCTAACGCTATCCTCGTATTTTTTAGCAGGAAATAGATACTGTTAAGTTATGACAACCTCTTTAAAAGCTGAAATATCTGAAGAGATAGAAAGAATGATACTGCAGAAATGAATTATAAATCACATCTTCAAAAGAGACCTTGCATTTCACTGTATTCATTTGCTGTTTCTTTTTTACATAGGTATACAAGGCTTAATATTAGCCTTAACATATTGAACACTTGATTTTAAATTAGGATTGTGGAATTAAAGTCAAATTAGTGTAAGAAAACTAATATCTGTTCAAAGACATTCATTAAAGAAAATCGGCTCTTCAGCTTGGAAAAAAACCTAAAATTATTAGAACCAGAGTGAGAAAACTAACTTCATTCTCCACGTGTTTGTCAGGTGTGCAAACAGAGCCTGGATGCCTATACAGTAGTAAATATAAAATGAGTGTGAGTCTCTTACACTGAGGAAAATTTGTGAAATTTTATGAAGCTTTTCCTAGTGCCTGCTGTTTTCTGTGTTACATTCTTTAGGGAGAGCAAGTTTGTGGTCCCAGATCCTCTTCCTACACCAGTCCCCATGGGTTATGGCACATAAGTGCTGTATGGCTGCATTTATGTTTATTTCATTAAGCCCTCTGTGAACAAACACAAATCTGATGGTAGGTTCCAAAGGAATGGAGAATTATTTCCTTTAAGTTGTTCAGGAAGGCACAGTAAGTCCCAGTATATAATTCTAAGAAAGGGACTGCAGCTGTAATTTACCTCTGTAAAACTGGAAGCTTGATGGGTGTCTGTCTGCCCCCTACCATTTAAAAACAGTCCCACATGTTAGTTTCTTCAGCTTGGACTATCTAAGAACAGGGAGAAAAACAGATGTAAATCCTGGTGCTTGATTTAATCTCAAGTGCTTTGGGGGTGATGGAAGCACCTATTATCCCTTTTAAGTTATTCACTTGTTAATTTAATCCATGACATTGATCTCATTTGTGTCAAGTCTGCATAATGAAATCAGACTATTAGTTTAATTTTTCAATCAGTAATTTGCATACTAGGGATTCAATCTGCCTTTCTTACATAGTGAAACTAGGAGAGGCCTGAGCCACTCAGCAGTGATGTAGACCACTATACAGATCAAAACCACCCCACATTTATATAAAAAAAAATATGAACCAGAACATATTTATGTGCATGTCATTCAGCTGACATAGGCAAAAGAAAGTGTTAGGCACTTAAACTGTAAATTATAGCTCTGATTTTCTATAGAACCATGCACAGCCTGTGTCCTGTAATCTGTGAATTTCTCATTGTTGTCCTCTCTTCCTTCATCCTAGCAGTGCAATCTTTAAAAGAATGCTATAGAAAACAGTGTGTTGCTCATTTCTTCCTTCGTATTAATCTCAAATGAATATCTGTTTGTGCAGTCAGTATGTGCAATTTTCCTGCAAATATGATATAATTTTGATTTGAACAAACAGCTGTCTCAGCCCCTCTTTGACATTGAGTGCTAAACACTCACATTTCATCCTGCTTAGAAATTATGAAGATAGGGATGTGGAGAAAAGGCAACAGCTAACATGGCTTATGCAAAATCTATGGTTGCATTGGCAGAATTGCTGACCAGAATGGGATGGTGACACAAAGGATCACTATTCTGTTCTTATGTTTGTCATCCATTGTGACTTAAACCAAACTGAAGGGATGCTCAAAATATTCTCTTCTGGAGATGTTTCATTTTGTACAAGTTAATAAGAAGACTACTAAACATTACTGAAACTACAGGCTACTGTTTATATTGTGGCACTCAGCTGAGAGATATCTTAGCTGGAAGTCTGGTCCTGGGTGCAGCTCCTTTTTAGGCATCTGTTCAAAGTGAATGACCAGGATTTTCAGAACGATTTGGAGAAGACAGAATTACAAATCTCAAGGTAGATGGCACATGGTTCTGAGGATTTACTTCTTTTTTTCTTGCAAAAATCCCCAAATAAAACATACTGTGTCCAAAAAAGGGAAATTAAGCTGGTGAAGGGGTTGAAGCAAAAGTCTGATGAGGAGCAGCTGAAGGAGCTGGGATTGTTCAGCCTGGAGAAAAGGAGGCTCAGGAGAGACCTTATCAAATTCTACAACTCCCTGAAAGGAGGTTGTAGCCAGGTGGGTGTTATTCTCTTCTTCCAGGTTTCATTTTCTTTCAGTTTCATAGTGTGATTTTATTTCTTTATCTACTTGTTTGTATTTTATTTTTGATTAAGCCAAATGAGACTACCCTCATCAGTTATTTTTTACAAATAGACTGCTCTTCCTGAACCCAAAATGTACCCTGTACTTTTGGAACAGGAGATAGTCATTAACATTACACACAAAAATCTCTAGGATGATTTGGGAATGCAAAAATAATATTATAAATATCTAAACCACCTATTTTTGGCTAAATTTTACAGTTTGTAAAATTTTACTACCAAAATTGTGTATTAGGTATTTTGTGAGGAGTGACTTTTAAATGGAATCTTTAGTTCTTCCTATAAATGTTTAATAGCCTTAAATGAGTCTGGTTATCTCCCGAGCTAGTCCTTGACTGAGTTTCTGAAATTCATGATGTTAAAATACATACTGTAAAACCAATGCTTTATTTGTATGGATGAAATGATCACAAGCCACAGCTAAGCTTCCCAACCTGGCAGCATATATGTCAGGTTGTTAAAAATGTCTGCATGATAATGTGAACCAAAGAATGCCACATACAGCTTTTAGAAAAGGCTTCAATATTGGGAAATAAATATGTGATAGGCATGGAAATTACATTTATAGTTAATGAGACTACTATACAATAATTCAGTTTGGGAATTGAAAATTATTTTTCAAGGATTGATTTAAATGAGTTAAAGCAAGAATACTCAGAATGATAAAATGCTAAATGCTAAAATGTGAATAAAATTGTGTGTACTTTCAGACATTCTGCTATTTTGGCATTGCAGTGCTGCATCTAAATTACAAATGAGCTCAAGGGCAGGGTACAAGAGCAAAGACTGCATGTAATTTATGTGGGTTAAGGAATACACCTTATATACAGAACTAAGGATTTATTGTTGATTAATTAAAGTGAAGGAGATATTATTAACTCAGTCACAATTAATTACTAAAACAACTTATAATGACAGAATTGAAACTGATAAAGACAAACACTTTAGTATCAACCCTCTTCCCTGGTGTTAGGCTCACCCCTGAAGCCTGCCCAGCATGCTAAGCTCAAAGGCACTAGTCTTCCCCAGGAAGAAGATATGCAAGTATGGTGAGTTGCTAACATCCTGGCTCATTTGGCAATAAACACCTTTTATTGATGAAGGATTTCTTCCTTCTTGCTCTACAGTGGAATTAAAACTCTGTTTATATGTTTGCTGACCATCTACTTACTTCGCCTTTATTCGCAGATCCCCATTTTCACTTACTGTTGAGATTTATTATATATGCGATTATACTGCATATTCATTCTTTGCTGCTTTGTTTTCCTCAAAACCATTTTGTCATTCCCAGTTAATAAGGCTTCATGCCTTCAGTGAACAGCACCTGAATATTTGTGGCACATTTTTGTGGCCCTGGGCTGACCAGTACCATGTTTGCGAGGCCTAAATCACGATCTTTAGTCACACTGTCAGCATCTCAAGCTCTTGATTTTCTTCAATAGCCTTCAAGCTGTGGTTTCCTGATAACAATTAATATTTTGTTACCACAAACTAATCTGAGGAACATCCTTTCTGGAGTGACACTGAATAGGTCAGTCTGTGAAAAAAATGATCTACTGATCCATTTCAGATATATATCTATCCATAGATATTACAGGTACAGAAATGATAGTGTAGTTCCTGCATGTTATTAATATCCAAAGGCTACATTGATATCTCTGATATCAAATTTCTTTGCTCCAACATAGTGCTTACATGCTAACTGAAACTGTTATTCTAAAATCTATTATACTATTCTAATATCTGCTGCTCAGCTGTGATCTAATGTCAGCAGCTCCAAGTGTATCCTCAGGTACATCACTGTTGTCCTTCCAGTTACCCATACATTCACCCACAAATTCCTGTATAAACAACTAATCTTCAAATATGCCTGTGTGTTAGTGTGGCCTTCCAAAGAACTTGTACTTGAAATATGAACAAAAAATTAAAAGTAATATTTTTTGTAAAAAGGTTCCCAAAGCTCTACTGGCTTTCAAGATTTGTGGAGTGGAATCATAACCAGTGAATCAGGAGGCATGGATAGATGTGTCACTGGACTTTTCCAGAGGCCTCTCCATTAGATCCTGGCAGGCAGCACATTGTTTTGTTGTCCGTTGCCACTTCTCTGCCTTTGTCAAGTGTCATGTGCTGTTGAAAATAAAAATCACTGCCACACACACAGAGTGAGAAACACATCATCTCTCAAATGAAGTTCAGTGTTAGTGAAATGATTGTTTTCATTCTGTTTCACTCTGCTGCCCCACAGGCTTTCACACTTTCAGCAAGCTAATGCAAACAGGTTGAATTAGCAGTTGCTGATGAAGTTTTCAGCTTTACATGTATTTTGTGAAATCAGATCTATTCTGTCTCTGTGCTTTAGGGAGCATTAAATGTGTGTCATGTAATCACAGATGAGCTGCTACTAAACCATTGGGGAAACTGCATCTCCTGGCCTAGAAGCTCCAGGCTACAAACAGACAAATATCTAACACAAAGAGCCACATTGAGAATTGCTCTCACTGGATAAGGCATTTTATTTTCAAAATCCTAATATCTCCATGAGAAAAAGAAGTGATGAAATTATGAATTGATCACAACTAAATGAAATAATATCTGTGGCTTGTGGAGTGAACAAGATTTACCAACAATTTTGTATCTTTCTCATTTCAGCTTTGAAGGAAATACCAGTTGGTGGCATGTTTTGAAATGGAAGTTCTATATTTGTAGCTCCAAATTCCTCAAAATTTTGTTATTTCTTTTAAGAATGCTCTATTAAATTTTGTCGGTTTTCTTTTCTTTAAAGCTAAAGTGCTGTCCTTTATGCCCTCCGTGGGAGCTTGACACAATAAGAAGGACAGCGGGATGAAATATTTCAATGGCACAAAGAAGGGGCAGAGTTAAAAATGAAACAATCTGCTGGTAGGAACAGAGAGTTAGAAATCTGAAAAATTCACGGAGAGATTCTAGTCCTGGTGCTATGGTACCTGTTGTGCAGCTTTGATCAAATAACTTCCATTCTTTTCCATTTTACCCATCTATGTTAGAACTAATGACCCCAGTTTTCCATCACAGGATGATAATGCATGACTAGTTTGATACTCAAAAAATACTATTATTTAGTATGCGTTATAAAAGTTTTCAATTGCATGCATATGTTCAAACATCATAGTATGTTGCATACTCAATTTCAAAAAGGTTAGTTTTTGATAGCTGTAACTTTTTAAAATGTCAAATAACCACCCTGAAGACTTTTTTTGTGACAGTTGTTGCAAGAATGAAATGTTCTGCACAATCTGTTCTCTATTTGAAAGTATAAGTGTCGGAAAACAATTATCTGAAGAGGGCAATTTTTTTTTCAAGAATCAGTTTGAGAAAGGAAATTCTAGAAACAGTTCAAGGGAATCTTGGAAGAAGGGATTTGAACAAAGTAAAATAATTTTTACATTTGAAATTAAGTCTGTCAAGTGTTTTACATAATAATATTTTATAATTGATTTATGATTACTGAAAAAAGGAGCATATGAAGACATCTTTAAAGGACCTTTTAATCCAGTTGTTCTAATAGAATCTACTAAAACAATTAATAATGCATATAGTACTTTCTTATGTTGTAATTTTTCTTTCCTAGTTAATGGATACTGCTTTCAATTTTGTGTTCAATTACTGTGATTAATTAAGCTTTTTTGTCCCTTATTTCTATTATCAGATTAAATGTTATAGGTGTTTCACTTTGGGGTAATTAAACATCCTTTTAATAAGGAAAACTAATTTTTGTTTGCTTGTTTATCTTCATAAATATCCTTCTTATCCTACTTCTTTTCTCATGGAGAAAGCCAAGAGGGAGATATGGGAATGCAAATGCTTCAGAATTTACCTTCTCTTTTTTTTTTCTCTGCATTTGAACCAGAAAAGGAAGGAATTAGAGGATGATATCTTTCTTTTCTGCTACTCTATGTCTAACAATGCTTCACAAAGAAGGAAACATTATTTCCTATCAAACAAGTTTCTGTAATATTTTTTGTCATTAACTCATTCTGTATTTTTTAAGCAAAAAATACAGGGTACTTACAGGTCTTGTCTTCTCTGTTCATGCATTGCACTGGAATTGAGACTCCTCTCTATAATTTCACTGAAATTGGCTGGGAGATGTGCAGACCTATTTTTCATGAGAAGCCAAGGCGCAATTGTTTTGCATGTTGCATTCTCAGAATACATAGTGCACCATGAATAGTTTTAGAATTTCCTTATAGGCAATGTTTGAAAAAGGCATTATTTCTGGATCTTTCTGTGATTCCTAATGCTGTCTCTGTCAGCAGCAACCATCTGCTTCACAGCAATGGTACTGTCCTCTCTTCCCAGGGAGGTGAAAATGCAAAGCTTTAATATACACTACTCATGGCCACCTCTTGAATACACTGTAAATTACTTTCATGGGGTAAGACTGTCCCCTGGACATGATTATGGCAGCATCAAAGTTTCTTCTTTAAATTGCTTATAATTATCTTCAGGAATGTAGTAGCTGGACATAGTTTCTCTTTATATATAATCATCTGTGGGATCAATGACTGAACACATTTATGCATAAAACATCATGATTTATACATATAACATATTATTTAAGCATATAAAAAGATAACCAGCATAAAAGTTAAACTGAGAATAACCAATATCAAACTTCTATGAATTATTTATTCTTCTATTTATTATTTATATAAAATTGAGATGTGGAATTGAGCCATGGTTCCATTGGAGTTTAAATTTTGGTATAAAGTTACTTTTCCCTCTGGGGTGGGTAGACCCCAGCCCATTGGCTTGCTCACTTCCCTAGAGGGTTGACAGAGAGAATCAGAGAGAAAAAAAAAAAGGAAAAGGCTCATGGATCAAGAAAAAGACAGCTTAATACTTTGGTAAAAAATCTTAAAACCACTCGCCACTCCCACAGGCAGACAGACCTGTGCCCAGACAATCTGTGAGCAATGCCTACATTGGAATATCCCTCCCTTTCTAACGCCCTCTCCCATTTTATTGCCAAGCACAGCTATTATGGCACAGAAATGTCTCATGTTAGTTGCCCTGCCTATGTCCCTGTCTGAACTTTTATCCTCCCCCAAACAGATGACTCCAAGGAATGGAGTCAACTGGGGGTAAATTTTGAATATTCTGTTTGAATACATTGATTGTTGAAGGTATCTCAGTGATTAATTTTTTCACTGCTAAAATTAAAGGTGGGAATGAATTTCATCCTGACAACTATTTTGCATTAGTTTCTCAATACTACAAAAATACTCACAATAAGAACTTCCACAGTTACTTCTGCAGTACAGTCAATGATCCTATTATGGTAATTTTCAATTACCAAATGTGAGCTACAACACAGATGCAAAGCCATGCACTGTATTTCAAAATGTGACTGGATGGATTAATACATTCAAGTTCTAATTATCTGATGTTTTTTAAAAATTAAATTTGTTCAAACTTAAATTAATGGAAATCACCACAGGTGAAGTAAAATTGTGGGATTAAAAACTGAGGTATTATACAGGCATGTAGGAAATCAGACAGAATTGTGAATCACACTTTAGAAATGCTTTTTTTTCTGATGCTGAAATCTTGCATTTCAAATTAACAATCTCTTGAAAGCTGACAGCTGCATCAATGGGTACTTTGAAACAGATGCGAATCATTATAAAGGTCTAAGAATCCTTTCTTTTTCTTTTTCTTTTTTTGTGTTCTGATAAATTAATAAATTAATCAGAATATATAAATTAGGGAACAAATAAGGCACTCTTTCTAATGCTATAAACAGACTGTGACCTAAAACATTTGTTCAGCACTCTATTTCGTTAACAACATCAGATTCAGATCACTGGTTCATATTACCTGGAGACAGAAAGAAAATTGGTTGAACTAATTAGGAAATTTGCAAGACAGGTAATTCATGTTTAAGACTCCAGGAAACATACACCATGTTTCATAATAAGAGCTGAATTGCCTAGCTGATATACAGACAATGTGTAAATATAACTTTTATTTTTACAATAGAGGTGCAAAAGAAATACAGATGGAAATAAGGAATCTCATGTATCAAATCAGAGACTATTCACAGAATAATTTCATTTTTCAGGGCTTAACATGTATCCAATTTATATAACTCTGGTTTTGCATAAAACCAAGAAAGCTTATAGGAAAAATTACTTATGAACACAAGGAATCAAGTAGTTGTAAAAATTTTTCTATAATGACTAAATTTTTCTGTACATTTTGTTTATTATAGTGTAATTATGGTAAGGAAGGACTTGAACATTTTGATGATGGTGGGCATTTTTGGTCACTATCTAAAACAAAACCCTTTCAATTTGAAGGGAACTTGAAATGCCTTTCATATGATTCCAGTGTAATATGAGATGTGACATCTAACAGTTTTATCACTTAAAAATTATGAAAGTCAACCATAAATCTAACCAACTTTCAGTAAAGCTATTATCTTCACTCGTACCAAAGGCAGGTTTTTCACTGACATAAGCAAAAGTTAGACAAAGCTCCAGCAGGCAGTTGTGCTAAACTGAATTCAAGAGTACATTGTGGAGCACATAATTTTAAAAATGTGGTAAAATATCAAGTACATTTGTGTATTCAGTAAAAAACCCATATCACTACATTAATACATACTTTTTTCACTATGGAAATAGTTTAGTGTAGATATAGAAAAATCATTGCTTTCACTTATTCATCTCCTATGCCTCTGAATTGCTTTCCTATTACCTGCTGCCTTTCTCCTCTGAAGCAGTTTTTATCTACTTTTCTAAATTCCACAAATGTGGAATGTAGACATATTTGATAATAGAAGAAGAAAGAAGAAGAAGTAATTTGGTAATAGAAGAAAAAACAAGAAGAGATGGATCATTCATAGATATTTAATGATAATACTTCTTTCCTTAGCCTTGATTTTCTGGACATATTATTAATTTATTATTATACTAGAATAAAAATGGCCAGATCTGCAGCAGGCTTATAGAATAACTTATTATTGATTTGAGGTTTGACTGATAAATTGCTGAAGAATCCCTTTATGCCACCACTGAAATGATTGTTTGTTACCTTTTCACTTTGAAAAATGTGTATGCTAGTTCTACTAATATCTCCAGTAGAAGGGTGGTTTGTAAGCTTTCTGTCCTTAAAAATTCTGCAGAATATTTCCATCATTTTATTTTTCCTTTGCATGATTTATGAATTAATTTTTAACGGTACTAAATGGATGGACAGACATTCCTCACGTAGTTAATAAAGGCACTTGTGTAACAATCCTTTTATCTCTTATTTTCATAGGGCAATAAAATCCTGCACAAATCCTAGATTTGTTCATAGAGATAAACAAAACTGGGCAGTTCTGTTTGTCTGTAACTCACAGAAGAGCGTAGCTCATAAGACCATAACTTTGAGGTTTTATCCATGTCTGGCCTTGTTTTGTTTACCTCCTGTCCTAGGCTGACTATTTAATGCTTTTATCCCCAATTGTCTGTTCTGTTTATGCTGAATAATAAGTTTTGCACTTTTAAGACTTGTTCCAGAGGGTGAAGGGGGGAGAGAAGAAGCGCGCAGTTTGTTTTCAGACACTACACTCACTCCTCCACATTCCTTCTCCTGGACTGCATTGTCTGAGGATAGACAGACAGCGGGACAGAGCTTTCCTTTGTTTTAGTTAGTTAGTTTTAGCCAGCTGAGGCAAAGAAGTTCCCTGGACTGTTTTTTTTTTTTTTTCCTTTTCTTTGGACCAGAGGAGCACCAGAGGAGCACCAGCAGCTCACACCTGAGGCCCACCAGGCCGGGGCTGGGCCGCGGCATTTCCAGCGCCGGAGGGACTGACGAGAGACTGAGTGAGCTGAACTGCAACCCGGGGAGGGGGCTTTCTGGTTTTGTCATCTCTTTTGGAGCAGCAAGGGGTTTTATTGTTTAATATTGTTTAGGTTTTACTGTTTAATAAACAGGTTCTTTTCCACTTTTCTCCAAGGAGGTATTTTCTCCTGAACCGGTTCGGGGAGGGGCCAATTGAATCTGCTTTCCTAGAGGAGCCCCTCAGGGGGTTCTCTCCCAAATTTGCCCTGAACCAGGACACCTCCTTCCTAACAAAAATGTTAAAAACAGGCAGTAGATTTTCTGCAGCTGCTGCAAACCTGTTTCAATGTTCAACTCCTTTTGCCATCAGAAGACTTCCCTTAATATCTGTTCCATCACCCCTGTTTCATTCTAAGGTTAGTGATTGGGCATGAAAAATGCAGTAATTATTTCTTTTGGCCACAGGATGTATTTGAAGATGTCCATGTTTACGTTAAGAGAATATAATGAAAAATTCATCACCGGAGCAAAAGAATTCTTCCTAGGTCAAGTTACATGTATGATTTCTGCATCTTCATTATTCTTCCTCACTGTTTATCTTAAAGACAAATTAAATTGTTATGACATAAATATTCACAGAAAATTAATGCTGACCATTATTTTCTACATGTTTTCTTAAGGTTCTACCCTTAGAATTAGTTTCGTTAACATGACAAATTGAAACAGAACTGAAAGGACAATAATTTTCCATTTATTCTTTTACCTCAAAAAGAGGCATTTGTCCTTACCCAGTGTTTTGAAATTTCCTAAGTCCTCCACGGAAGCACTTGGGAAGTTCTCTGTGTATACTAGTGCAAATTTATTTATAACATCTCAAAAGCTTGCTGTATCCTTTTAAACATCCCTTCCTAATTTTCTTCTGCTTGCTAAATCATATTTATTTTACCCATTAGTTTCCAATCATCACAAAATCACATGCAGCAAAATCAATTTACCAATGTAAATTTTACACCATTACAGAAGTCACACTTGATTTTGGTGTGCTGACAAAATTCTATCTCATCAGTGAAAGAAAGAGTAAGCTTTCCTGGTGAATTCGGGGAGACTGAGATTTGGAATTATCTCCTCATCCGTCATTTTTTAGGATGAAAATTTTTCTTAGTGTTCTTTACTAACCAGCTTGGGCACTCATTCATTCTGACTGAATTTCCAACACCCTTTTGATCCATCTTGAGTTGTTAATCTATATAGGTTAATCTCTTTCTGCCCAATCCGTTAAACTTTTTATGCATTAGGTATTTTGCTTTGCAGTGTATGACACAGTACAATTCTAAGTAGTGTAAGATGTTGTGTATGAAAGGATAAGCATATTACAGTAAAATGACACATAAATTGTACATATTCATTCTTGGTGGCTTTTTTTACTGGATTTTTTTTTTTTTGGTGTGTGAAGGACAAAGTCTGTTTGAAAGACAAAGTTTAAAGAAAGCAAAGATTTACTTAATTAACTCAGATCTACATTTTCATAAGTTTAGAATTCCATAAACTATACAGAAGTGAATAAATGTTTAAAACTTTGGCATGTTTATAAAGCCATGTGAATGTCTTTGTATGCTGTCAGCAAACCTTGGCGAACCCTTGGTGAAAGAACTGTCTATTAACCAAGGAAACAGACAAAAATGGCTTTAACCTGAATCCTTGGAAGTATTGAGGTGCTTTTCTGAGTTCACTGGTATGAAGATAACTGGGGCCTAAATCTTTTGAAGGAACTGAGCCTTAGTATGCATTCACTCTTAGGTTCATGTCCTCTAGGTTACATGTTACAAGCATATTCCAGTTTAGGTCTCAATTACATTCTCTCCATGATCAATGAAAAGAGACACCTTCAAAGCACATTTCCTTCTACCTATGTGTTATGTGCCTATTTAATGAGAGGATAAATCAGTTTTTCAAAGTGCTTGTCTCTCTTGACTACAAAGAATAACCCACGTGATTAGGTTAGAAGAGATGTAAAATCTTCACTTCATGAACATTTTCTGAGGCCAGTCTCAGCCTGTAGCTTAAGTCACTAGCCTACAGAACCAAAATAGTTAAGGCAGAAAGGTGCTGGAGAAAAATGGCCAGTAGCTAAGACCGACAAGGCAACAAGGCATTCATTCCCCTGCCAGTAAGACCAGGGAGGGCAAAAGTGAGAAAAAAATCAGGGATCAAGATAAAGGCAAGGTAACATGTGAAACAAAGCTCTGTGTACAAGCAAAGCAAAAGAAGTCCTTTATTCTCTACCTCCTGTTAGAAGAAAGATGTTTAGCCACTTTCAGGAAAGCATGTGTAATGGTTACTTGGGAAGACAAACTCCATAAACAAGAATTGCTTATGCCTCCTTTGCCCACCTTTCCCTGAGGTTTTATTGTTGAGCACAACATCATAGGATACAGCATGCCCCTTTGGTCAGCTGGGGTCAGCTGTCCCAGCTAAGTCCTCTCCCAGCCTGTTGCCCCTCTCCCAACTGAAGGCATCTAGTGAGAGACAGGTATCACACCAAACACACTGGTCTATTAGCAATGTTATTTTAGTCACAAGTAATAAACACAGTACCGTACAGGCAATTATGAAGAAAATTATCTTTCAGCCAGCCAGCTCCTGTAGAGCCTCCAGCACCTATGCCATATAATTTTCATTGTGCTCAGGCTTTCACTATCCAATACATCCTTGTTAAGTAGCAAGCAGCTTCCTGTCCTTTCATAAATACACAGGGAATCACATCAGCCACATCTACCAGGATGTAACTGGGACCATCTGGGCTGGAAAATTCTGCCTGGATCCAGAAGTCCACCAGTTTAAAACACTTAGGAATAGAAATTGCAGAAAAAGAAAACCCAGTTTCCCACTTCCACTGTTTCTAAATGATTTTTTTTTTCATGAGAAATTAAAAATTCAGTGAATGGAGATTTTAAAACTAAAAAGCCATTTTCTGTTTTTCCCTTTAAATATAAAAAATATTGATGCATTTGTGCAGCAAATTCATTCAGTGCATAAAATGGAAAAATGTTGAGTGAACAGGATTAATAGATTATTCATTTATCTCAAATTATGAGACACTGAAGTTATCTCAAATGAAAGTCATAAATCTCAAGTAAGTTCTGTAAAACTTAGCTTTTAAAATCTTTCTTTTAGCAATACATAGAACATTAATTTGGACTTTGAATCATCTTTTCTAAGTTTCAGCAACTGGCTTAGGTATCTAAGGTCTTAATTCCACTATGGAGGTGTCCTTTTCTCTGCTTGAACTCTACGCTAGCCAGATGAACCTGAGTCAAAGTGGCTGATAAGCTATCCCAGTTGAAACAATGAAAGCTTATTCTCAGGATTCTAAGTTATTCAAAAAGTGAGATTTTTTACTTTCATTTAAATTATTTCCATTCTTTTTCACTCAAGAGAGTGTGAAAGGACAGGTTCTTTATTTTATTTTTCTCCTTAGCCATTGGTTTGCTGGTTTCAGTCCATCTCAAGGTCACAGTAGAGGTTGCCACTATTTGACAGTGAATTATCCTAAATGAAATCAATTGGTGACCTCAATATAACCCCTGCTGTGTATATCCTCATCACAATTCAGCAGAGTGAAGAGACATTACATGGACCCAGAATTTGAACTCAAGAGATGTTTCCTCCAAGCCTCAGTTAAGACACAGTGCACAGTAACACAAATGAGTTTATGATTATTTTATGACTATTGTTTTCCCATTATCAACATGAAAAATTATTTTTATCATTTATTAGAAAAAGAAATTTTTAGAATAATATCTCTTCATGAGTTTACCTTTTTAGTTTTTAGTTAATCATATTCTTCTTTAAGGCCTTCAGGTGAAATATTAAATATAGTGAATATACAACTTTCTGAGGCATAATGGGTTACTTGTCCTTATTCAGATGGCATTATTTGGAATCAAGATTTTTTATATATTTATGTGTTGTGTTTAATCTGGTGAAGTTCATTTCTTCACTGTGGTTAATAACTGCTACTACAATCAAAAAAGGTGAAGTAATTTCAGCAACAACAGTTTGTAAGAATTTTTGTCCTTGCTTTGTTGTGCCAGTTCAAACCTTGTGTCCAAAAATCAGTCTCAGATAACAGAAGTTCTGCAGAGATTTAAAATTAATTAGGAATATTTACCAGTTTATACCAGTAGATATAATAGCACAGTGATAAACCTTGGGATTCATTTTACTACTCTATGCTAGTCAATACTGCATTGTCCTTGTTTCATCTGGGATACAGTTAATTTTACTCCTAGTAGCAGGTACAGTGCTGTATTTTGGATTTAGCATGAGAATAATGTTGATAACATTTTTATGATTTATTTGTTACTAAGTAGCACTGACAATCAGTCAGTGATCAGCTTCACAAGAAGCTGGGAGGCAGCAGGGCCAGGACAGCTGATTTAAAATGTCCCAGAGGAATATTCCACCATGCCACAGAACACCATGCTCAGTATCTATACTTGTCTGAGGGGAATCAATGATGGGGTATGGACTGGCCATTGTCATTGGATGGTGAACAGTTGCATTGTGTGTAACTTGCTTCTCTTGGGTGTTATTTCTCGTTCTCTTTTTATTATCTCCTTTATTACTCTTCTTCTTCTTCTATTTTATTTCAATTATTAAACTGTTCTTATCTCAACATACAGGTTTTACCTTTCTCATTCTCCTCGCCATGTCACTATGGAGGGGGTGGTGGTGAGCAAGCAGCTGTGCTGTACTTAGTCGCCAGCCGCAGTTAAACCACAGCATGTATATATGTCTAAATTCAAAAAGTTAATCACCAGACTAATTTAACATTAGGAAATGTTATTGATGACACTACTCTGTGAAAATATATAATTTATGTGTCTGAGCCTGTTATAAAAGTATAGCCTACATCTTCTGAGTAAAGACCAATGATATCACATTAAAACATCTTCCTCCAGTACTGGCAAAGAAAACTATTATACTCCACTTTTCCTTGATGATAACTTGCTGACAATGACTTTTCCCCCTCATTCTTACATAAGAATTTGACAAACAGTCATGCATACAGCCTACATATATATATATGAGTGTGTATGAATACACATAGATCCCTGTGCATTTCAAATACAAAATAGCTAAGCTGAGCAACTAGAAAAATTTTAAGCTCTATGTTGACCTTTTTTTATACATGGAAAAAAGTGGAAGTTCTTTTGTTAATTTCATTGCTTATTTTATTTTCAACGTCTTTTCTTCAGATTTATCCCTTCTCCCTTTTCCCATTTTCTAGAACATAAAAATGTATATTAGTCATTCTTAAATATATGTTAATGAATTTTATAGGCATGCTGGATGGAACTTGTATAAACAGGCCAGGAAATCTGAAGCTAGAGCCAAGGCAAACTCATGCCAAAACATTAGTCGATCCATTGGAACTGATTATACACATACAAAAGGGAGAATGCGAGAAGTGATATATAAGGTCACTGTGACAGCCAGAAGGTAATGCCAAAATATTCCTACTAGCTTGGCTCATTCACATGTATGGGCACAGAGCTGATTCCGAGCCAAACACTCTGCATGAGCCAAACTTAACTTCCTTGGCTTGCCCACCTTCAAAGCACAGCTGTCGTGGCAAAAACAACCCATCAGACACGAATTCATTTTGCTAGTTTTCATCTGCCATGACTTTGTAAGATGCAGCCACCAAGGGCAGAGTGCTTTGCTGCTGCTGCTGCTGCTGTTCTGAGAGTAGTCTGCACTGCTGAAAAAACCTGTTGGACTCACATTACCTATTGCAATGAGGTGTCTGCTTCCGAATAATAAACATGATCTTAATGAGGTCTAGGCACCTCTGACCATGATTTTGAGAATGTGAGTAGTGATTTTGATTGTGCAACATGCTGGAGCCCATCTGGAAGCACCTGAGTGGTCTGATTTGAAAAAAAACACAGTCGTCTTGGTGAAGGATCAATTAAATCCAGTCTTGAATGGGACCTTCCAAAGCCAGGGTTGTCAAAGTCATTAGCAGATTTTTAACTATCTTAGTCTAATTAGTTTGAGTAAGGGACAGTGGAAACATATTGACAAAAGGTATTCCAAAGTCATAATAGTTATTTTCTACTTTACTATGGTGGATGGTGGAAACTATAACGTTTGTCTTTGCTTGACATCCATAAACTGCTCCCTCCCAATTCCACCCTCACGTCCCAACCAGCCATAAAATGTTGTCTTAAGTTTCTTCTCATCTCTGATGTGATCCTATTACATAAGTTCATCTGAGATGAGCTCACACATGTGAATTCGATGGTGTAAAACCCAGAAAATTCAGTGATCTGCTTTGGAGTTTTGTTCCTTGCATGAATTTTGTGTTTGTATTGTTAACATAGAAATGAAGGGAAAAGCACAGAGTTTAGCATAAGCTTACTGTTAAATATAGATACAGGCATCGCTCTTAATTGTCACTTACACCCCCTACATCAAATGTTAATAATTTTATGAAAATTTATATTATGAATGTATTAAGAGAACAGACATTGACTGTATTTTCAAGCCAGATAAAGTACAAAAAGCTGATGGGCAAGCAACATACTCCTGAATTGGTCTGGGTTTTCTCATCTTTGTCCTCCTACACTAATTACATGCAGGTCTTTGTAGGGGTTCTGAGAAAATTTTCTGGATAGGAAACAAGGTACAAAACTTCTCTAAATATATATCATATGGTTTTCTCTCAAATGCATTTTTTTCCTTCTCTTCAAGGAAAAAATGAAAGATTAATTTATTATAGAATGTGATCTGATTTAACTGCCTTTAATTAATCCTTGGGTTCTGATTAATTGATTAATAAATTTCTTATTTATGCAAGACTCCTGAAATATTAACACATACTCTACAAACAATCCATTTTCAGATTCCTGAAGTAAAATCTTCAATAGTGACTGAAGTTAACACTTGACTGCCTCAGGATTTTTTTTACTGAGACCAAAACATAAACTCTGGTACATGAAAACTATCAAAGAAGACTATGTGGAAAAATTTTTGTTAGATATAATGATATTTATATATTTTATCATCAAATGTTGGGGGCCAATTTGTCTTAAAACTGCTGCCTTATTTTAACATCATGCCAAAAGATTATGAGGCTCAAATTTAGAAATATTTTTTAAAATTATGTTTTTACATATTCCAAATGTAGTTTTATTGGTATCTGTGGAAATAATGCAACAGAAAATCAAAAAATCATATAATGGTTTGAGTTGGAAGGAACCTTTAAAGTTTGTTTGCTCCAACTCCATGCTTATGCACAGGGATATTTTTCAATAGATCATGCCACACACATGTCCCATCCACCTTAACCTCAAACACTTCCAGGGATTGAGTATTCACAAGGCAAGCTGTTTGAGTGTCTCATCACCTCACAGTGAAGTAATTTACTGGGGTTTAACTGTGTATGAAATTTAGTAATTTAACTGTGTATGAAACTATGACTTTTGTTATCATTCCATGGCAGGTCATCCCTGCTAGATGGAAATGGTGTTGTCATAGTACCTGAAAATTCATAAAAGAGAGCATACACTGAACTTGCAATAGAAAACATTCTCTTGCTGATGTATAACTGTTCATGTTATTAACGGACTTTTCCAAAAATTTTCCAACGAGAAATTTTCCTACTTGAGACACAAGTGGAAAAATAAAGATTCCACACTAGATAAAGTTTTAATAAGGAAAACCTCCAATCACCTGAAGCCACATCCATATTTTCCCCCTGTATGCAGTCACAAAAGAAATCAGGAGAGTTTTTAAAGCTTTTGTTTTAGAAAAAAAACCAATATCTTCAAAGTGATTCCTAAACTGAAAATGTACCTTAGTGAAAAGTTACTGTCACTGTAGAGAGGCTTGGCCAGTGGATTCCACCATTTGATTAAAGTGAAACAATGGGGTGAACCAGAGGAAGATGTTGAAACACAGCATGTGTGGTTATTAAGGCCACATCAAAGACGAGAAAGAGGAGTTTTCAACATGATTGTATCCAGGATTAGACATTTTGGTCACTGAGTTTGCTAATCTGGAACACACTCCTTTAACACGTTTCCTTCTTTCCTCCACTTGGAGGCAATGCTGTCCCTGTTGTCCCAGGATTCATAACGTTACAGATCTGTCACTTTGACATACTGTATACTAGGAAAAGGAGGCAGTCAGACTTCAAGTATGAATCTTTCACTATAGATAATTATGAAGAAATTATGCTTCAGAAACTAATTTAGTTTCTTAAATAGGAACTGTACTTCTTTGTCAGTTTAGCTCCAGACAAAAATCCCGAACAATTCCAAAGCTCGTTCCCAGTAAGTGAAAGGTTGAAAAAGGTTTTTATGTGAAATATTTTAATCATCAGTGATCAGCATTAGCCCCATAGCAATTAGTGTTTAAATTAGCAGAGAAGTAATTTGAAGAGACTGAGGATAGCTAACTATGCTTTTGAATTTTCTCCTCTAAACATTTTTTCTGGAATAAGAGTGTATTCCAAAACTTGGCGAAATAAAAACTGAATAGCTGTTGTACTGTATATATAGAATAAATGCATCTTTTATAAGGTGAAATTTTATCCTCTGGCTTGATATCAAATGCTGTTTTCTGTTCTCAATAACAAGTGAAGACGGAAAATACGCATGAGTAAACAATTCAAGTCTGGTAGGATTTTAGTAGGTGACTAAAGATCTGGCATTATATTTTACTTTCAACTGTGACTGTACAGCCTCTCTGAATGTTTTCACTAGGCTTTCATGAAGCGAAGAAATGGAACTTTTAGCACTGAATTGTTATTTTTTTTTATAGCCATCTGCTGTAATTGCTAAGAAAAAGTCAAAACTGCATTCCAGCTAATATCCTTGTACTGTCCCACTAGTCCAATGAAATCAAGAATGAATCTTCATCAAAAGGATCAACACTTTACATGAAAACATTTGATCCTGGTGTATTCAAAATTCTGGGGAAAATGTATTTACTTTTGGTTGTACCAAGAAAGTCAGCAGATCAAACTCCTAGGCAGTTTATAACTCCCTCACATTACCAATGAGCACAGATTTATCTCTGAAAAATAACTTTTCTAGCTAATTAATTAAAGTTATCAATTGAAGAAAGGGTGATTTTTTGCAAAGAATTAATCACTTAAAAATCACAATAAACTATTCCCATGACATGAATTGTGAGGTAAGCTTAAGGAAAATGGAGAAAATACTGACACTTTGTCATGAGAAAACAGGCTAGGTTATGTACAAGTTCTTGAAGTGACAAAGGTACACCCAGTAAGTGTTTGAAAAAGTTATGTTCAGTTAATGAAGACTGGTACAAGAATTACTGATCAACAAGGATGTTCTTGGTCCTGATCTAAGACTGGCATGTATATGCCTGGGGCAATCCCTCTTGAGCCCTGCCTCATCAATTTTTAGAACTTTTCTGTTCACATAGACCCCGTTCACCACTTTCTCACTGCAGAATTCTCTGAATTCTCTTTGCTAAGTTGGAACCCTCCCTAGATGACAGGTCAGGAAAACAGACAAGGACCTTCATCCTCTGCAGCAAGAAGGCTCCCACTACCATAACTGCTTTTTATTCACTTCTGGGTTTCAGTCTCAACCAGCACAGCTCACCTGCTTCATTTGACAGCCTTCACTCAGAACTTCAGTCTTGTTGCAGAGCTGCTCCCTCTTCCTGAACCACTCCTGGGTCAAGGGCATCAAAACTGCAGGGACAATTCTATTAACTACCAGAAGCAGGTATGTGGTACATCACTGCCATTCCTGAGGATGCAAAAACCAATCTGAGCAGACCTGCTAATCCCCCACATTTTTAATTTTCTTCTTTTCCCAAACTGAAGTACAAAATGATCACACCCTGTTAGCTATGCTAAAGGTGCCTGATTTTCCCTGATCAAGGATTAGAAAAAACAAAAGCTACAAGCCCTTTGTGATCAAGGACAGCTGGGATCTTCGTAAATACTTCTAGAACCTGCTACAAAAGTTGACAGCTGTTAAGGCTGCTGTGGCAATCCTTACCTGGGAGCAGTGATACCTTCAGATTCCTCAGAGGATTCCTGGGAACCTCTCAAGAATCTTTGATAAAATCAGGAGGGTAAAGAAAATCTCAAACCAGAGCCCAGAAAATCCTGTCAAACAGTTGTATCTCCTTTGTGGTATAAACCTTAACTCTCTTTTATGGAATAAATATAAAATGCAATAAAATGTAGATTACACTGAAAAGAAAGCAAGAGAAGTTGATTTACCTTCTCAGCTCTGCCTTCTCTTCTCAGAGAAATGTTGCAATTCTAGGCAGATTTGCAATATAATTGGATTTCTAATTAATATGTTATTCTGATTATGTTTTGTTTTTAACATATAGTCAAAATACTGGTTTTATATGAAATTATGGTTTTGGCTTTTTTTTTTTTTTAGTGGTATGATAAAGGGAGTTTGGAAATATTTTGTGGTGTAACTGTATATAAGCATTTACATAGGCCAGCAGTCTTTTTTTTTTTTCAATTTTTGGTCAGAATGAAGCATTCTAATGCATTTGCTAGAAACCAGATATTTGCTTTACTGACAATGAATTAATCAGTATCTTCCATTTGTACAGTAAGCTATTTAATTTGGATTCATGGTTGTCATAGCATGAAAGCAACAAAAGACAAAGAGAATAGCCTGAGAAATGGGGGAGTGGTTGTAGTGTTCATTATTTTGAGGGAATGCATCTGATGATTGTCCTAGTGGAATGAAAAAATAGTGTTCTGCCAAAAAATTCTCTAACGGGTTTCCTGCAGTGAGTTTGGAGTCAGAAAGACTCCCTTTGCTACATACAGAATGCTTCTCCTTGGGCAGAGAACGAGGGCATGGATTATATATGACAAGTACACAGATGCATTGCTTCATCTTCTTGAGGGGGCTCAGGTACAGCAATGAGAAAAATGAACACAGGAGCTTATATAGCATAGCCTTTCCTCAATCTGATATCAGAATAGTTAATGAGTACCGCAGAAATGAGGGAAGTCTATATGCTAGGAATCTAGTTTCCAAGAAGAAAAATTAAATTGTGATGAAGAATAATTGGAAAGCAGATTGATTTGCAATATATTACATATCTACAAAAAATGAAGCTACAGAAAATGAGAGTAGACACATTAGAAATATAAAATAGAATTTGTATAGAATTTACAGTAGCGCAAAAAAACTGAGATAGGCATGACCATTCTTTCTCTTCCAATATATTTTCCATGTAATCAAAACACAGTGTGTGTTTAAAAGCAAGTTTACACTTATTTTTTATTTGTTGTAGATGTGGTCCCACAATGAATATATATGACTCACAACAAACATACATGTATAAAATATGAATATAGAAAGTTAAACTTTTTTTAACAAGCCTCCATTATGTATACAATATGACAGCAAAATAAATTTATTCAAGTTGAACATATTAGAAGACTTAAATGAAAAAAAATTCTATAGTGTTTTCTGACAGAAAAGAGTGGAGTACTGTGTTTAATTTACAGAAAGAGTCCACAAACTTTGTTAACAGTTAAAGGTGGTAGTTTAATTTTGACATCAAGTGTTATTGAGACCTGAAAGCTTGCCTGTTGACAATGTTAGCATATTTCAACAACAGTTATTGTAAAATTGAATTATTTACCTAATGAATTTAAACTACAAATGGCTCAGGGCTGAGCTTAAAAGGTAATGTAGAAACTATATTAAAAAAATGTGAGGAAAAGATATAAAACAAAATTCAGTTTTCTTTTAATGTTTAGAAATATTTATAAATTACATCTTCATGTATATATTTATGTTTCTATTTATACTGGATGGGAAGAGGAAGATATTATAAACTCAGTTCACAGCGTCCTGAATCCTGCAGATAGAAATGCCTAAAATCATCCTGGTACAAGTATACAAGTATGGCTAAAATCTCATTTCCCTGTTTTTGGACCTCACATGTGGCAGCAAACTGAAGTTTGGGATTCAAAGAGCAAAACTTTTTCTTACATCTACAAACTTAAGCTACTCTTTATAAAAAGGTTCATGCTTTAATTCAGAAAGTTTGTGGGAAAAGATGATGTAAGTGTTCATATAAAACTTCATGACTACAGAGGGAAACCTTCATTTGCTTCTTTCTTGGACCAGAAGATGAGTACCTCTCCTGCAGAATGCTCAGACAATATCTGGAAATAATGCAGTCAGGGTTTGTGCAATTTATGCATCCTTCCTGAAAAAGATGTTACTCTGCAAATAATTAATGAAAAGAACTTAATAAAGTAGAACTAGTGATTTATACTTTACAGTCTAATAGCCAAGATGCATTGCTAAAGAAAGAGAGATTATGGTTATGGACAACATTTCTGTAGAATGTATCTGATTTCTTTTTGCAGCCTTAAAAATAATCAGAGCAAAGAGCAGGCAACATTCTAAACATTAGGCATTGGATCCCATGTTTTCTTTCTCTCTAAAACAGCTGGCATTCTGTTTTACTATATATAAATTTGAATGGAATTCATAATCCACCATCATGACTTTGAAATATTCTTTTATCTGTTGCTTCATAACCAGGTTCTTCAGTGAATTGATGCCTATTATTTTAAATCCATGCTACCAGTTTTCCTCTTCACTTGAGATTTGCCTTCCAAAGCCATTCTTGAGCATCAGCTCATTTTCTCTATCAATAATTAAATCAATTTTTTTCACACAATTTCTTTCACAGTCCATCAGTTTTTCATTTCCCTTTATTCTGGAAGTCCAGCCATGGTGTGTTAGGACTGTAGATGCAGAGGTCTATCATTCTCCCTGTACAGTGTCCTTTTATGTCCACCAAGACATCAGTAATTTTTCTATCCAGGAAATATTTCTAAAATTTAACATCTAACATTTAGCATCTAAGAAAAAAAACCAGCCCGAAATGGTTTAATTATTTTGTTTTGCTGTGAAGAAAATTAATTCAGCAACAAACAGGAACGAGGATAGAAATCCAAGATGGTCCAATTGCAGTATATCAATAAATTTCCACAAGTAATAGTTTTTAGCTTTCCACCCCTTTTTCCTAATTATGAAGCAGATATAAATATAATATAATAAACATAATATATAAACAACCCCAGATCACAGAGCTGTTAGGGTTGGAAAGACCTTCTGCAAATCACCCAGTCCAACCCCCTGCCAAGGCAGGGTTACCTGGAGCAGATTACACAGGAACACATCCAGGTGGGTTTGGAATGTCTCCAGAGAGGGAGACTTCATGACATCCCTGGTCAGCCTTTTCCAGTGCTCTGCCACCCTCAGTGTAAAGAAGTTCTTCCTTGTGTTGAGGAAATTCTTCTTCTGTTTCAGTTTATGGATATGTTACTCATCCTGTCACTGGGTAGCAGCAAAAAGAGTCTGGCACCATCCTCTTGGCACCTGCCTTTGTGATATTTACATGCATTCATATCCCCTCTCAGTCTTCTCCAGACTAAATCCTTGTCATCAAACAAGATAACCGTGATGGCTTAAAATGGCTTAAAACCACCAATGTTTTAATTTACTGTGGGAGAGAACCAAGAGGTTGCACTCAGCTTATGGTTCAATGAGAGAGTGATTTCATCATCCATAGCAACTCAAAGTTTTTCTGGTTTGTGATACTGTGCCTACTGCTCAAAATACATTGGTTTCAAAAAGAACACACTGTAACATTAGCTCTACAAAAACCAGCCTTCAAATATTTAAAGCATTTTATTAGAACCAGGTCTTCTATCTTCAGAAATGATGGATGCTCAGAACTTAGGTTTCTGAGGAAAGATGAGGTATGATTACACCACTGTTTGGCTTTCAGGAAAATAGTATCAGACATCCTGAGAGTTACCAAAGAATCATTACGCTTGAGAGCAAATATATGAACATTAGATTTAATAATCAGCTCAGGGCATAATGTTTTCAGTCTGAGTTGCTTTGAAAGCAGTTCTTGATGAAACCTGACTCATAAGATGTGCCCTGCCTTGTGGTGTATTTCCATGACAATATATAAAGAAATCACAACCAATTTTCTCCTGAGGTTTTGTGATCTGAAAGGCTAAGTGGCAATGCCTTTGGTCTGCAAATTACTACCTAGCTGCAGGACTGCAAGGTCATGGATATTATCCTGCTTTAAAAAGACATACACATGAAAAAGCTTTTTCGAAAGCTGGTGTGTAGACTAATAGTGTTCAAACACTAAAGAAACATCAAAGCACAGAGTGGGTCTGGGAGGTTATTCTGTATTCAGATTAATATTGCAGACATCAGAGATTTCAAATGAGAATCTGCTGTTTACCTGTTGCACTGAAATTAACAAAATTGCACAGCTTTCAGGTGGTAAATATTAAGTGATGACATCTTTAAGACATCAAAGCAGTATATGGAAAAATGAGAAGTTTGCTGGAAGAGGATAACAAAGAACATTTACCTAAACAATTATATTCTAACCTGTATTGCTTCAAAAAGTATAATAACTATGTAAATAGCAAGGGGATACAATTTGTGTGTTTGATTTTAATATGCTTTTAAGAATGATATCCAACTTCTTTAATAATTTTAAAAATCAAGTTCTGCTAGAATTGAAATAATTTTCCATTACCATGTGATGAAAAGTAAAAAAAGAAAAAATATTCTGGTACTACAACAAATGGACAAAAAGAAAAAGACATCTGAAGTTTTATTCTTGAAAATAAGTTACAAAATTGTGAGATTTTTAACAGGGAAAAAAAAATTCTGAATTCAAATGCATTCAATAGTGCTCCTTTTTATCTCTCAAATTCTATATGCAAATTTATTCCTTCAGCAACTAACCTTGACTATAAACTGTTTTCTAAATCACATAGTTTTGATATATATTCTTGATTTCAATATTATATAGTAAAGATGAAAACTGTAAGCTATTGTCTAGAAGTTTTCATAGTATCCTTTTAAACATTTGAAAGTCTCCATAAAAATCCCAATTAAAATTTCTTTAACAGAAGCTGCTGATTCTTATATTCCCCCATTGAAAAACCTGTTTTACAGGTCACTAACATTGGTCAGAGTGCAATGCCTGGTCTGTAGCAGCGTGATGTCATAGTTTGTCTCAGGTATCCTGTCCTTTCCCAAGTGTCAGTGGAGAGGGGGGAGTGATTGACACCTGGGAAAGGACAGGATACCTGAGACAAACTATGACATCACACTGCTACATCGGTCCTGAGGCTGCCTGGTCAGTCACAGTTGCTAAACGCGCTTGCTCTGAGAGAGTGCAGCCATTTCTGAGCTGCTCACAGGAATTGGCTTCTGGCTTAGGAATGAACATTTTATTATGGCTCTAAGAAACAAATTCAGTCCGTCCTGGATCCTTGAGTCTTAATTCATCTTTTAAAACCTAGCTTCACACAATTGTTTGTCATCCTGTCAGTTCAAATAAACTAATTATGATTATATACAGTGTCACATGAGTATAAGAATATTTATCTACTGAAAGAATTTATTATTGACATTATATTATTGTTTTAAGGTAAAATTTTTAATAAGACCATAATTTTTGGGCTATGAGCCTGATAAACACAAATACTACTACGGCTACTACAAATACATGTTCATCTATAACTTAACTGCACATCTCCATTGTAGAACTTTCCTCATGTTTAATTATTTTGAATGTTGTCCAAAACACACTAGAACAACTGAGAAGAATCTCCAGTCTTTAGAATGCTTTCTACATAATATACTGGTTTTTGATTTAAAAAAAATGCTTCCACAAATACACTTTAGGTGCTGGTGTACTTTAGTTTAATGACCCTTAAACTTCAGATGGAAGTGAAGATATTTTACTACTTTCATTATTGTATTTATTTTATCGTGGTATGTTCTTGAACTGCCAAATGGTTACATTTCACATTTATTTACAGAAATATAACTGAATATACTGGCTTCAAGACAGTGGAGAATAATAGTGAACATTCCAAGAATAAAGTCTTAGTTCATATGTTAGAAGCATGGCTAGAGTCCCAGGTGTGGAGAGAATGGAGTGGCTAGGTACTTATGTTCAGCATTTTGTACTCACTAGAATTCACAAAATGAAACTGAGATTAATAAAACTCCTGTTTCCATAACTATGAACACAAATGCCTAAATCCACACATTTCACAAAAATATAAAAAGGGACAATCAAAACAAAACACTTTTACTGCTGAAGAGACAGAAGAGAAAATCTTATCCCACAAAAGAGGATGTGCTATTCCTTCTTTCATTCATTGAAATGCTGTTTCGGCAGTAGGAAGCAGATCACAGTACAGGAGCCTCTCTGCTTGCAGAACCATGATGCAAGTACAAACTAGAATGTGTGTATTAGCATATTTTTGACATCTCAGGGGCTCTACAATTTTTTATGATTGAATAGATATTAAATGGAGTTTTCTGCTCAGTTTGAAAAGCAGCATCCCACACCTCTGGTTATCAATTATCTCATGCTTCTCATGCATCCATCTCTTCGGTAGCTCAGTACCAGTCAGAGCAAACTTCTTTCTGACATAATGATCATGGTTGTTTTATTGAATTCTATTGTGCTCTGTAATTTACTTAGTCATCAACATAGAAAAAGAACGTTGTTTGATGGTTTCACGGACACATTTAGAACCATTTTTCATTGGCCTGACAGTGTTTGAGTAAGGAAATACCCAGAATTTGAAGCATGCTGGCAATGGCATCTATCCAAACATTGAAAGGAAAATGCTCTTGACATTTTGAAGGCATCTAGACTCTCATATTTTGTTTTCTTGAAAGCTAAATCAGTTATCATGAGGAAAAATATATACAGTTAGTATTTACATTTTGTCTCTTAAAGATATCTGTTCCTGAAGTAAGGTGGGGGCTGTGGGTGAGGGGTGGGAGGGAGGTGGAGAAGAATATCACACTAATGTTATATTGAAATATTAGCATTGTTTGAATAAATTCTACTAATATGCAGAATCTTGCCTCTGAATTAGAAAGTGGATTTTGTCTCCTACAAGTAAAGGAACCAGCAAAACCTTTCAGATCACTAACATAATGAGCAGTCCCTTCATAAAAGTACATTAGAACAAATTCTATCTGTCTGCCACAGTTCATATCTCCAGAGTAACCTAATGTACCAGTCACTACAATATTCTGTACAATTCCTGCAGGGTCATTTTACAGACATTCAATGAGAATGGCTAAAGGCATGAAAAATATAATGTGCAATCCAGAGTCAACTGAGTGATGATGATCACAGTGGTATGCTTGGTTACAAAGGGCCATACCTGATGACAACTAAATGCACTGGACTGTAACTTCAGTTTGTAATCCCTTCTTACAGTCTTTTGACAGCCTCAACTATAAGCTGCACATTTTTTGTTGTGTTGGTGTTCATTTCTTGCAGGAGTTTTTTAGCTGGCATTACTCCTTCTCATTACCAAAATCATAGAAAGGCTGTTTTCAATCCCTTGCTCTTAATCTTTATTCTATTTCCATAACCAATACACCTAAACAAGATGGATTATAAACATACTGTAAAGTTTTTATTCATGTCACCTTTACACAGAGATAGCAGCTGCTCTGTGGTGCAAAGAATACATCAGATTATCAAATGATGAAACTTCCCCAGCTACTACTGATATCAAGATCAATATCTATTTCCTGATTTATATTACTGATCAAATAATCTTCTTTTAGTGACATTAGATTTTCTTGTCCTGAGAAATACATATAAAATGGATTTTACTTCATCAGAGAAATATGGTTTCAGCTGTTTCCCTGCCTCCTCCTACTGTTGTGGATTTTATACTGGTTCTACCTAACATAAATAGAAAATGTGGTAGCCAGAATCAAAGCTAGTATAAGTCATGTTCTTTTTACTAAAGGAAAGTTTAACACAGTTGGAACTTTTGAGTATGTCTCAATGATACAGAAGCTGTCATATTCAAAAACTTTGAAGGCAGTTAATTACAGTTTACATGTATAGAATTGAAATAACAGAGTAATAAAAAAGAAAGAGGTCTCAGAAAAAGTGTGGAGACATGGAGTTTGGGTAAAAAAATCAGTGTTGCATGTGCATGGTCTACAAGATTTGGGAATTTCAGAATATTTACAGGATAAACCAGTGGAGAACATTAAAATGCGTTTTCCTCTGAATTCAAAGAATCTGGGAACAACCACCCATGGTGCTGTCAGAGTGAAGGGTGTGCTTGATGGGGAGGGGGAATTGCAGCAATTTTTAACCATCTGGAACAGCTGGTAGGCTGTTTCTGGGATTTGGCTACATAAGCAGCAATTCCATGCCCAAGGGTCTGTTGGTGGCCACCAGCAATTTTTTTTGTTAGCATAACTAGAAGACCAACATGTGGGCTAAGGCTCTTCTTGCACATTTTATTCTTTACTTTCCACCATCATGTGCAGCATGTGCTTCTCTTCAAGAGCCTTTACCTGTGCTAAGACAGAGAATAATGGTCTGGGGATGCTTGAGGTCACATGACTGCATACCAGGAAGCAGACCAGGAGAAGGACAGCTCTGGGATTTTTTTATTCCTCTTGACACTAGCTGTGCTTTTTCATCTGATTTTTCATTCTTCAGGGAGACACAAGTCCAGCTCCATGGGTGAGGTACATGAAAAATGATACTGGCTCAGAAGTTTTTTTGTCACACTGATAACTTGTGCTAATTTAGTGTGTAGGTAAATGACTGCCACAGAGAAATCAAAGATCTTGCAGCTTTACATTATTGGGGGAATTTGAATTATGAGAATTTTGAATCAAATCAATGGCTCTATCTCCCAGTGGGCTGTCCCTGGGCTTCCCTTCAATAATTTATTAGTTCCAGAGTTTTTGGCTGAAGAACCACTTCTTTGTCCTACATGTTTGACTGTATTGAATAAATCACTGCTGCCACAGCATCTGGGACTTGGCAAAAACTGTCAGATATACAGTAAAGATACAACTTTGTCCTGGACAACTCATTAGAGCTGTCCTGCCCCTCCCTGAATGCACAGATTTCGCTAGATTAAATAAGAGAAATAATTTGGTCTACAAAGTTGGAGGTGCACCAACTCCCGCATGATATCAAAGTTTGTCTGTAAAAAAGAAGAAGCAAGAGAAAACATTTAAAATGGAGTTAATTTATTAGTTCATACATTTCAATCTGAAAATTTCAAAATTTGTTTCTTCCCTTTAATTTAAAAAAATAAACTCTCTTGGTATATGTTTTTACATCTCTGGTGTTATGCTAATTTGTGAATTTGTTATCCCTCACTTCAGTCTGTCCACAATCAAGACTCATTTCTGCAAACAAGCAGGTTTTTACCTGAGACAAAAAGCTGTATTTTATTTTGATAACCTAGTGTTTCCTCTTTCCATTGTTAAGGTAATATCTTAAATTGCCTAGGAAGAGGTCAGGAGAATTCTGGCTCCATCCATCTATGGTTCTATCCCAACAGATCCCTAGGACTAGAGCTCTGTCTGCAAAGGACTTTTATTATGATCTTACTCCACAATTTTAGAAAGCTGCATGCCAAAGTCTACTGGATTAAACTGTTTATTAAAATCCTCTTATTTTCCCCATATTAGCTGCATTGCAAAAGTTTTTAAAATTTTGCTGAACTTCATTCAACACGAATGATGGTGATTCAATTGCAAACATATGTATTAGTGTGTTCAGCTTTAGTCATAGACTTTGAGCATCATAGTGATGGATTTTTTCTTGTGTGAATATTCACAGGAATGGATGATATCAGAGAAGTGATGCATCCAAAAATTTCAGAAAAACAAGTGTATTTTAGAAGGCCAACCCCCCCACAATCTTTCCAGTACGGAAACATTAAACAAAAGTGGGTTTCACCTCTCTTTTACAAGACTTTCAAGTAGTGTTTGCCCATTCATGTTCAAATTACATATCTTCAAAGAAGTATTTTTTAAGAATAGTTGTGACATTTAATGGATAGTGAAAATATTACATTACTGTAAAATTCAATATACACCTAAAAATCCTTATATATCTATCTATATATCTATAGCTATAGCTACATCTATTTTACAGCAGCAGATCTTTGAAATTTAGTACAAGGTTTTGCAGTTAGTCAAAAGTAGTCCTGGGGCCCTCTAAATTTTGAAAGCCTGAAATTTGATCTAATGGGTGAGAAGGAATGAGAAATTTCAAATGAACAGATGGAAAAGTGCAAAAAATCTAATTTTATAATAAGCTAGAGAAATAACATAGACATTGAGAAGAAATAAAGCCAAAGCCATAAAACTCCTGCAAGAAACCCAATAAGAACTTTTCAAATAAATGTACATAAATGATAACATTTTCAAAAAAGATAATGTGGTTTCTATTTCCACAACAGTTGATAGGTTCAGAAAACACAGGTATTGTTTATTCTCTTTTTGTGGCTATAAAATAATCCTGTCAGCTAAGTTTACATGTTTGACTATCAAAATGGACATTTATAAGCTGGAAAATATTTAAACAGGAACTTTACATGCTTTTTTGCCATAATAGGAATGATTTTTTTAAACTATATTTGAATATTATGGTGGTGCTTTAGCTACTTCTTTATCTTTAAACTAAACAGGAACAATAAAGGTGCAAACTCCACTTAGCTCTATTCTCTTCACATGGGCTTATTAGCAAGTTCTATTTTTTACAATTTTAATAGGCTTCCCTGGTTCAATCCTCTTTGGGGAAAAAAAAAAGTCATCAGCAGAAAGAAGCAAAAGCATAATTTCTTCTTTTGACAGCACAAGTTATGAGTACTGGAGCTGCTTAAGCTCAGCAGAGACTCTCAAGAGAAAGTAGAAGCTTCAATCTCCCAGCTTTTTGCACATTTCACTAAAGGCTCACAGATGGTAGCTCAGGGACTATGATGCAGAAGGATGGGGATTACTTTGATGGAAAGGTGTAACCTTGTGAATGATTTATGTGAGTGCTGATATATCCTCCACATTGTATTCTGTTGGTAAGGATGTCAAAATATGATTTCCACCTTCCTAGAATGGTGAGAGTTCAAAGAGTTAATGTGGAGGCCATCAGTGGTCTATTTGTCTTAGGATTTTATGAGCTGGATAGGGGTAGAAGAAGCATCTCTCTCTACAGCCTAGTTTAATCTCACACCATCTATATTCTTCTAGTACAGAGTTTTGGTGAGATAGTGTAGGGATGAGACATCTTTTCCATTATTTGGATGATCTGAAGAAATGCACTAGAGAGGATCACAGTGTCAGATAAATTGATTTGTCTATGAATGATATAATTTGGGGAAAGCAGAAAGGGGAATAATAGAGCAATGGAGGAGAAAGGAGTGCTTCATCCTCCTGTTTCAAGGAAGACGTAGTGTTTTTCAAATTTTCTATAACTACCAAAGGTTAAAAAGTACAACAAGTGAAGCAAGTTAGAACAGCAGTCTTAGAGGAGTTATTAAATTATCACACTGGTGAAACTTGTGGAAATCTTTGGGTTGAATAGTTTGATCCATTTTGTAAAAATATATTGTCTTCAGTCAAAAGAAATGCTAAGTCTTCAGGGGCACTGCTGATTATATTGGGATTGCAGAAAATTGTCTTGGATGTAGTTAATTTCCTTTTTTCACTTGGCATATCTCCTTCCTTTTTTTCAATGTTCAATGTTCAATGACCTTAAGCAGTCAACTAGGCTTTTAAAACTTCCACTTCTTCTTAATCACATACATGAAGTTTCTGGCAGCCAGCAACCCAGTTTTGAGTTCCCTTCCATTCACCACTATGTACTTTCCTTTCAGCTCTTTAGAAATCTTTGATAACTTTATGCTGAGTGAAATGCTATGATAGAAGAGCTATTTCTAGCATTTTAAATTAAAATAGTGTGCTTCAATTTAATGAATTTAATGAATGCCTTATTTTGAAGTGAAAATAAATTTTCACCAACGTATAAAAGGGCAGCAAACAATTAACAGACAATAAATATGAGCATTGAAAATTTGGTCTCTTCTTAAGAAACTACTGATGCCTTCATATTCTACTGCTTAGGATTCCTTTCCCTTCCAGTCATGGGATCTTTCGAGTTTCAGTGAAATATATTTCAATGTTTTATTATGATTATAGGGACACATATGAGACTTTCAAACTAGCATTATGAAGTACTTTCCCAACACTTATATTCAGCATTTGTGTGTGGTTTTCTTCATTTTATACATATTTTAAATAAATTTAGAAAATAATTCTAAATAGTTTTCTAAAAAATTGCATACTCTATTTTTTTGGGGACAGTTTGTATATTTCAATAGCTTCCTTAGAAAAGTCTAAATATCTATAAAATAGGTATATCTGACTTGGAAAAAGTTCTGATTGATATTTTACTTAAGTTTTACGATACATGCAAGACTTTGATTGCTAATATTACAAGAAAAATCAAAACTTTTTATAGATCCTGTGCAAATTTAATGGATACTGACCATGGATCCAGTGTGTGGACTAAATATTTTGATGATTTCGATGATTTTTCACTGAAGTCATTAATTAATTTCTGATAGCTGGACTATGTTATTTCAAGGTTTCTGATTAATATGGTATATCTTTCAATTCTGGGCAGAAGAGAATGATATTTTGTCTCCTTTACTGAAGCTCCTGGCCTGAAACTTGCTCCCTCCAATACCTATATTTAATCTTGTGTCTCCATTTGCTCCACTAGGATTACTTACTGTAAGAAGTCTAAGCAATGCTAGAGATATTTTCAGAATCAAGGGCTGAGAGAATTGGAGCTTTTACTCATTAGAGACTAAGATAGTTCTTTTTTATCTTAACAGAAAAGTCATGAAGCTGCTGAGAGCAACCATTGGTTCTGACCTCAGGGAAACAGGCATATTTGTTTTGTACCCTGTAGTGCTAATGTAGAACACATCAAAAACTACTCTTTTAGATTTGTTAATCCCAGTAAAAACAGTAGATCTCGAACAGATAAATCTTAACAGAGGAGAAACATCACTCAAAAGAAGTCCAAGATGCATGAGGAAAAGGGTGATTATAATCCAAGTTAAAATGTTTGTTTATGCTCAAGCTGAATAAAGTATCTGTGGTAAATTAGAGACTCATACTCTCTTAAAATTCTGATTAGCAACAACAACAGGATAGAATTTTATCCTGGAGGAATCTCCTCTTAATTACTGAGAGTAATGATCCTTCATGTTTTAAAATAAGTGTGTGTGGGGTTTTTTTCTGACAGCTGTTGAATTCATTACTTGTATTCTAAGGAGTTTTAAAGCTAATTGCTCAACTAGCTCATCTTAAAAAAATCCTAAACAGTGGGAAGAGTTTGTAAAAATATGAAAGATTGCCATGAACAAGATTGAACAATCCAAAATTCAGGCTTATTGGGCAGTTATATTCTCATATTTTGTTATATAACCACTTTTATTGTGATTGAGATCATTGAGTGATTATTTTACTTTGTTTTCTGGTTTAGAGTGTCTAGATAATATCTGAAATGTTCTGTGAACATTTAATATCTGAATGTTTAATGTATCTGAATATGTATGAAAGCTTAATATCTAGATAATATCTGAAACATGCTGTGAGGTATCTTATTAATCCGGAGTTTTATCTACATCTTTCTAAAGTGCATATATTGCAGTCTAGATTATAGACAGTTAAAGAAAGGAAGGTGATAAGACATAAATATTTCCCAATACATGTAAAATTGGGACCCATGTGGGACTAAACATATTGTCTGAGTACAATGTCTTGCTGCTCGAATTCACAAGACTTCCACATGTATTTTTGTTTAGCTTTAAAGATTGCCTATTGAAATATTTTATTTTATTTAAAATAAAGAAGGATATAATTAATTTTTCTCTGGTTGTATTTCATAGTGAAGACTTCCATCTCTGGAAAAATTAATTGTGTATTTCCAAAAGAAAGATCCTTTGAATGAAACTGAAAATTTATCAGGCAGATGTGGAGGTGTTTGAGGTTTTTTTTAATGTATGAGCCTATGCCATTAAAGTTATGAGCAGAGGTTTTTAAATGGACTTAATGTCCTCATTGAATGTTGGACAATAGACTGTGTTTGCTGGGTTTGTTGTCATCTCTGTTGTTGTGAAGACAACAGGTTGAAGAAGTTTCTAGAGGTTGCCAGCTCCATGAGAGTTCTATTGGATGGCTGTAGAGAGAATTTGATGGAAAATTAATACAAATCCCTGTCCATCAGGATTGGAGTGGATTGTTAATCGCTGCAACTTGTCTGACACAATCAAAGCCCTCCTGTCTTGACATAGATTTATGATGATTTTGAGCAGGTATACAATTTTCAA
This sequence comes from Leucosticte australis, assembly GCA_025504685.1. Lineage (NCBI taxonomy): Eukaryota > Metazoa > Chordata > Aves > Passeriformes > Fringillidae > Leucosticte > Leucosticte australis. The sequence goes on along the minus strand of JANIJU010003063.1, from coordinate 17,482,191 downwards.
GATAGCCTTTAGGAAACGCAGATGAGAGTGAATTGTTGTGCATCTATTATAATAAGGCAAAAAATGCCTTTAGAGATAAAAGGAATATTTTGAGAATAAATTTTCTGCTATAATTTTTCACTAAGGATAGGCTCCCCCTGTAGCCAGAGACTTATATAGTGATGAATAAACAATGCAAGATGTTCGGCCACAAAATTAAGACTTTTTAAAATTTGCTTCACTAGTTATAATTTCTAAAGTGCTGGTTTCAAAGAAAATTTCAGCTCATTATTCTCTATTAACTGGTGCTGATTTGTTTACTAAGTCCTTTTCACATTCCCTTGTGGACTGCAGAACTCAAGTCTTATAAACAAGAGCAGAGAAATCAAGCTCAGGATTTTTTTTCTTTTTAATCAGTGCCACTCACAAACAATGATATCAGACAAAAGTATGTGTTAAGGTAACTGTAAACCTATTTTGTGTTCTGCAACTCATGGTTTATATCAGGGTCTGGCAGACTTTAGGCATAGTGAAGAGAGAATCACCAGATTGCATTACAAATAATATCACTGCCCAGATATTGTAAAGTTCTGTCCCAGATATTGTCCCCTCTCCAGGCCTACTTGGAGTTCATTTGCTAAACCACTGGCCCTAGGCACTTCAGAAAGCTTTTTTTTTTTTTGGCAGGTAGTGAAGAGAAGGGAAAAATTCTGACAAAATTATTTGATGATTACTTATTCTTCAGTGGCATCCTCTAACTCTTTACCTCCATATACAAAACTCAGAGGTTTGGGATTTTTTTTCCTTCAGATTCCACAGTAATGTTTTAATATTAAAATGTGTTTCCAAACCCTCATTGCATTTTCTCTAACAGTAAAAGGGAAGCAACAAGGCTAGCTTTAGACTTTATGAGAGTAAAAAAAGAAAGACTCATTCAAAGGATGACTCTTAGTGATGATTAGGCTCCTGCTCTCAATAACTCTCTGAAAGGATTAGGGCAAGTAGATTATAGACACCTTTGTAACATACACTCTTATCAGGGAGTTATAAAGAATAAGTCTAGCAAAAAAATTCCCCATGTGGGAGATTACACCGGATTTTAACTACCAAGCTTTGTATCATAAAGTTAAGTAGTTAAGTAAGGCTTGGCAATATATATTTCTAAAAACCCCATGTGGATGAGAGAATAGCTGATATGAGCTCTTTTTGAGCTAGAAAATATCCATTTTATCTTACCTAAACCCCAACAACATTCTATTTCTTCCTAAACTTCTTTTGTTGGCTGATGTTATCTTTGATGTGAGAATAAATCATGCCATTTTTTCCCCTACACAATATAAATTTATGCGGAAATAAGACAGTGAAACAATTGTTATTATGTGTAGGTATCTTCCAAAAGTCCAGTGTAAGTGCTAAACAATTCACTCCACTAAAAATATGCTTTTAAAAACAACATGTCAAGAAATCTCAGGTCAGTTTTGGAGTACAGCAGATAGCTGTAAGGGAGAAAGGGCACTGAGCACTCAGATAATTAAAGAATTGTGGAATTGTTAATCAAGAACAACTACAATTAAGATTTAATATTATGGAGGCAGAACTGGAAAGATGTGCTGGTTTTGGCTGGGTTAGAATGAATTTTCTACCCAATGGCTGTGGTCTGGGAATTGTATTTTGAATTTGTGCTGAACACGGAGTTGATAACATAGAGACGTTTTTGTTATTGCTGAGCAGGGCTTGCACAGACCCAAGGCCTTTTCTGCTTTTTGCACTGCCACTGGTGCAAGAATAACTGGTGAAGAAGTTGTGTGTGTGTGGGAGGCTGGGAGGAGACAGAGGGACAGTTAACCCAAACTGACCAGAGGGATATTCCGGACCATATGACATCATACTTGGTATCTAAAGTGGGAGGAAAGAGAAAGGGACATTTGGAGTGATGGTGTTTGTCTTCCCAAGTCACCGTCATGTGTGCTGGAGCCCTGCTCTCCTGGAGATGGCTGAACACCTGTCTGCCCATGGAAAGTGGTGAATGAATTCCTTGTTTTACTTTGCTTGTATGTGGCTTTTGCTTTTTCTACTTAACTGTTTTTATCCCTACTCTGAAATTTTCCTAGCTTTTACCCTTCCAATTCTCTCCCTGATCCCACTTGTGGGCGAATGAGTGAGCAGCTGTGTGGGGCTTGGTTGCTGGATGTGATAAAACCACAACAAAAGAACATAAACACTTTTGAGTTTTGGAGGAGGAAAAGATTGCTAAAGTTTATTCCTTCCCCAAAACTAATTGCAGTCTAAAATGTGGCAGACACAATGGAGTTGCCAAATTTCTGTTTTCTTGAAAAAGCAAGAAGCCTGTTTTATCTCATGCTCTGCTGTATGTAAATTTTTAAGATCCAGTATGGAAAGTAAGTGATACAGTATATTCTTGTGTATATTCACAATTCTCGTGTATGTGAGTGTGTGTTTGGTTTTTTGCTGTTTAATATAGTCACAAAAAACCTGCTACCTAAAAAGCATGGTTATTACTGGCTTTGAAAACATGATGAGAAAATGAGACAGCAACTTAGCATTTAGAATCATTAATGATATTTATTTGTTAATAATGATGTCATTTGTTTTGAAAGTTTTGAGTATTGATGATTTTGTGTGAGCTGGTAGTTCCTAGAACCAATAAACCCCCAAATATAAATTTCCTCACAATGTACACCATGGAATCTAATAAAATGCTTCCTAATTCATTACTACCTGGATTTAGTTGCGGGGCCATTTAGTGAACAGACAACACTGCACTCACTTAGCAATTTTATGTCTCATCTTCTGGGTGGAGTCAGTCAATTAATTTGATTTAAGTGATATAGTAAGATTATAGTATAAAAATCCTGTTGATTATACAGGGACTTGTATATATGATGATAAAACTGGAATCCATTATATATCTATTACTAAATAAAAATTCAAAATATTTTTTGAACTGTGTAGCATTTTAAATGACATTTTTATTCTTGCAAGATTTAGTCTAAATGAAATTTGTGTTGGTAGTTCAATGTATTTTTACCCAAGTCCACAAGCTAGGAGACCACTGTAATCCTTCCTTGGCCAGTATTATCCAATGCCTAATTTAAGAGGATTTTTTTCTGTATAGTTTTTCCCTGGCAGCTTATAGCTTCCATTTAACTCTTTGCAGTCAGTCCTTATTAATGGACAAATTTTGACTGAGACATATGAAAGCTAGCTGTTATATTCTCTGCAGAAACATTTTATAGATCTTCAGGGAAAATATCCCTGTATCTCAGTCTTATTGAGATTTTATTGACTATACTCCTTACTACTTTCAGTTTTTAACCAAGGATTTTTAAAATAATGAAATGCTTAAGTAGATTTTTGAGCAAGAAAAACTATTTATAATGAATTAATTTGCTCTGAATTTGAAAGTTTTCTGAGAATGGAGTAAAAATTTTAAAACCTACTCTTACAACCTTTTTCCCTTTAAAAATAAATCTTGCAAAGCTTGGTTATTGTTTTAAGAGAAAAAATTAAGACAAGAGTTGCTGCCAGGCAAGCCTATTAGAAACATAGCACTAATCAGAGAGAGAGAGATGACTGTACAGTGCTCAAATACTTTTGTGTGATTGTGTGCGTAGAAGAGGTTCAAAATGTTAAGACTGATGCCCTGGTGAGCAAATAGATGTTCAGTGAGTTGACAAAATGAGTCAGATGATATTTAGGTGTTCCTGCCCCAGTAAGTCAAGAACATAGATCATAATTGTAGAATTTTTAAAAATCCACAGTAGACTGCCATCTACCAGTCATAATTGATGAGGTGTCAATTGACATAATTTTTCCACTGTGTCCACAGAAATAATTGTGAGTAGAGTAATGCAATTGGCAAATCCTCTGTCGAGCAAGGGCCGTCCATGTACCTTCCTATCCAGGTTAAAGGCACACCATGCTAGATCAAACAATCTCTTGTTGCCTGGTACAGTATTATTTTGAAATAGAGTGGGAAACCACTATGGAATGCACAACACTTTTTTATTGAGCAGGGTTCAAGGAAGGTGGAATAACTTTTGCCGTTCACCATTTATTATTCTGTTACTTTGCAAACAAAAGAAACCACCTATACATTGTCTGACAAAGGAGCTGAATGGATGCCTTTTTTCAGCATAGCTTCCACATCTATCATCATGTCATATTTCCAGTTATGTTCTGTCATAAATTACTATCACAGTAAATCTTGTCAAATTTTAACAAATAGAGCTATGTCTCATAATAAGAACATATTGGTTAAAAAAAAAATCCTACTATTCTTAGGAAAAAATCCAGTGATGCTCCATAATACATGAAATCTTTGTTAACAAATGTGAACTGAACCAAATGTGGTTTAACCCCAGCCAGGAACTAAGCCTCTTCAGGCTCTTTTAACCAGCAGGATCAGGGAAAGAACTGGAAGAGTAAAAGTGAGAAAACTTGAAGTTTTGGATAAAGACAGTTTAATAGGTAAAGCAAAGGCTGTGCAAACGAGCAAAGGAAAATAAGGAATTAAGTCACTACCTCCCATGGGCAGACAAGTGTTCAGCCATGCTGGAACACAGCCATCCCCAGGAAGGCTGGGCTCCATCATGCATAATGGTGTCTTGAAAGTGTGGTGGTTTTCAACATGAATTTGGGGTTTTTTTAATTTATATTTATATGTCTATGACATGGTGAGCAATAGGGGACTATGAATTAACTGTGCAGCATATGGACTAATTGTATTCTAATAACTTTACTGTTTTCTTTTAATTTCTGTATATTAGAAGAAATAGTGAAAATCAGCAAAACAAAGTTGCAAAGGCAAACAGAGGCACCTTCACAATTTCTGAAAATGGAGAAGCTCCAAATAAACTGCTGCTAGCTTTGATTAGTCTATTGTACACTCAAATAATTCAATTCCTCTCATCTTTCATTGACTGCGTTTTATCTGTATTTAGCTGTGTCAGTGTGGCTTGATCCAGAGCAATGGGTGGTTGCTGTCATTGATAAAAAGGCATCCATCAATTTTTGAAAAGAGGGAAGAGGTACACAGTAAAGAACAAGCACTTTTTCAACACTTATAAACAAGAAGTACTTGATATGAATTAGTTCATAATAAGTCACAGTGGTTTTCTATGATGCAGTTTGAAAATGAATATTTTTACAAGATTGATGCTATTTATTACATGAACAAAACTATGTTTAAATTATGCCTATAATATCCAGAGAGAGGTCTGTTCTGACAAAATGTTTACTCTCATTTTCCAATCTCAGTAAATTTATTGCAAAGTCAAATGTTTCTGATATCTTCATGTGAGAGGAAATGAGTGTCAAGGATACACTGAGCAACAGTAACTCAGGGGGTTTTGTTTGTTGTAATATTTGAGTCATATTTTTTCATCTTAGGTAAAAGAAGTGGGCTGGAAATGTACAATACATTGCAAAGAAATAGCAAATATGCTTGAGATTATACTTAGGACAGGTAACTTTTCCTTCCATTTTTAGACCTTATTTTATGGTCCTAGAAAGACCAGTCATGACCATCCTTGCCTGTCCTCCCCTCCCTCTTCTTCCTCCCTTTCTTACCACACCATCTAGTTTCATTTAAACATTTCTGGTGTTTTATGTCTGGAACAGTTTCCCTTTGTCAGTCTAATACACCTTCCCCAGTTTCTCAAGTTCCTTATTAAATTACTTTTTAAAATAAGATTCCTTTCAGCTCTTTCAGAGTCTCCCTTAGTAACATCAACAGGGAGATAGCTCAAATTCATTAGTGTTAAAACATAAACTGATAAGACTCATAAGTGCTCTGGTCTATTGAATGCAGCTGTCTCATAATACCATGAAGAATTTTGTGGGTTTGGCCAAAGAAAGTCCTCATCGATGTAATATGAAATGCAATTCTCTTCAAAACAATTCAGTAAATTGTTATTCAGTGGAAAGGTGTGATGGGTTTGATTCTTCACATAAGAAATTCAGTGGAGCAGACTGCAGATGGCATTTCTCTGCCACCATTCAATGATGAATTCAATGAAATTCTTGATTCAAAGGACTTTGCCACAGAGTCAGGGGCCAAGTTTATTTCTCTAAGGGATCAGGAGGATTGTCTTCATGTTCATTGAAAAAGAAACATTCTACTGAAGTGATGCATATAATAGAGCTCTTCTGGAGACAGCACTGGGCAGAAGTTATTAATATTTAAATCAAAACAATTATCTCTTCATAAAGTAGATAAACAGATATTTAATATACTATTGTAGAAGATGCAATTATGTATTTAACTTGTTTACTGAAGTATTTAGAGCAATCCAATATTAGATCAAATGATGCAGTTAGTTAAACATTTAGATTAATAACACTTAAATTCATGATGCGGTACTTCTGTGGTCTGGGCCTGTAGTTTTTAGATATATTTTTATTTATTATACTCTAGTATAGAGAGAAAAAATCCAGTGATGCTCCATAATACATGAAAAAATCCAGTGATGGATTTTTTATTAGTATCTTCTAGTGAAATATGAGTTTTTTTAATTTTATGTAAGTAGTGTTTCTTCATGATGCTACCCAAGATATTTTTTTGGTTGAACAGATGTATACTTCATGTTGTTTTTCTGTTAATTAAATGAAATGTAGAGACGTGACTCTACAAGAAATTCTTTTTGTATTTTTCAACTAAATACAATAAATACATGGCTCAGACATTTGCCTTTAAGAGCATGGATCATTCACTGGGCTTTTGGTGATCTATTTATATATTTGGAATATGAACACAGAATTGTGAATTTGGGACAATACATTTCATGTGATGCGCTATTTCCATTGCAAGAATACAAAATAGGAAGGAAAATGCTTATCCTATAGTTTAAATGTTCAGATGAGCCTCTACTTGTGTATTCAGATGCTCAAATTAATGCAAGCAAGATCATCAGTTTAGAAAAATCACTGTTTCACTTTCTGGATTTTCTTTAAAGGAAATCCAGATTTTCAAAACGGGTTTTTCTCAAAGACTCAGAAACTAGTTATTTTTTTTCTTTATTCACAATGAAATTTCATGCCCATACTTACCACTTTCCTTTGTACTTGAATCCATTGCACAGCATCATATTAACAGGGCTTTTTCTTTCTTGCTGATTATTTAAGATTTTGAAATACCTCTGCCTTATTTTTTTTCCCTTTCAGCTTTAAAAAAACTCCAGAAATCCTATTTCATCAAATTGAAATATCTTCAAGTAGTAAACTGAGCCACATATCTTATGAAACAGAATTCTTTGATCAAATATACATTTTAATGCTGTTTAAAAAAATATTTAAATGCAACAAAATAAAGTTGAAATTCAATGACAGCTTCATAAACTATAAGTATTCCAAACCTGAAATGACAGTTTACAGTATATGTAAAAATTAATGGATTGTTATCCAGGAAAGACAAAGATGGAAGATAGAAACAATTAATAACAGCCTTTGTTATGCTCCTAAAATGGCCACAGATATATGAAGAAAAAGTCTCTCTAAAAGAAAAGTGGACCAACATTAGTTTCTTTTAAAAAAATTTGTTGTGACTTTAAGGTCATTTCTGCAGTGAAAATTACTTTGGAGCTGTCAGAGTAATACTGGAGCCTATGTTAAGGGACAATTGTCAGGAATCTCAATTGTTATTCTGGTTCCAAGGTCCTAATTTGTTAAACATGAGGGTAATTTTCCTAGGGTTAGAGAGGGAATTTTGTTCTGTGTGAGGAAGGTGCAAATGGATCTAGGACATCAACAGCCTTTGGGTCACTGACACAGTTTATACAATTAAAAGTTTTGAAAGAAAATACAGCAGGTTCAAAAGCAGCAGCTATCTTTGAAGTTTGAAAGCAATATCTTCCCATAGGAGTATGAAAAATACGTCAAGTAATTAATGTTGTATGATATAAAAGCTTAACACAAATATAAAAAGACTTATGCTCTATTTAACACATTATGGTACAATAATTTACTTTTTACAGATTCTGTACAATTATTTAAGGAGTTGAAATATTTTAATATTTTCTACAGTTTTTAAGAAACTTCTATAAAAACATGTTGCAGAGGTGTGCTGAGGTATGAGTCTCTCAATAACCTCTTTGTTTACATGACTTCTCTGGATTACTAAATAGTCACAAAATTAACATCTTTGATAGAACAGATTGAGAAAGGACCACTCTTCAACACTGTACGCGCTGGTGGCTACAGATTCCTATAAAAATGCATGTGATCTGTGATCAAAGCCTTTCATTTAGGCAAAGGCAAAATTTTGTGTGTCAACTCTGAAAATTTTATCTGCCTTGTGAAATAATTGGCTCAGATTAGGGCAATAAACAAGGAAGAATCAGGACTCAGTTCTGCCTGGAGGGTGTGGAACTTTCTGGGCCACAGTGTAAACTTAAGTACATTAGCAAATTAAGGAATGGGTCTTACTTGAATCATCATCTCCAAATTTGTACTTTAGGGATATTTCTGTTTTAGGCGTGGAACTGCGGTGTAGAGGCCCTCTCTAGGTGCCTTGAACATGGTGCTTGCTTCTAGGTGGTTTTCCTGATGGTCTTTTTGCTGTTCTACCTGAGAGTCAAACACTGGGATGCCTACGGGTGAAATCAGAGTGTCACTGGAAGCTCTAGTATATTTCTTTAGTCTTGGTTGGGCTTTTTTGAGTGAGAGAAAAACTATGAGATCTTAAACTCTGTTTCATCTGCTGGTAAAGAATAAAAATTTATGATAACTGCCCACTCAGCTTCATTATCTTGTCAAAGGTTCTGTGGACAGTTATCAAATATAGCCAAAACATTACATGTCAGTTTTGGGTATAATGCCAGTCATTATACAGCTTCAGTCTGGCTTTCAGGCATTGAGCATATGAACAGTAAGTCAGATTTTTATTCATTATTTCCACCTAATCCTTGTTGGGGGAAAAAAAACCACTACTGAGCTCTCCATGGTAATCTTGGTTATTTAGCTAATGTGCATAATCTCCACAGCTTTCTTTGCAGCTGTCAAAATGGACAAGCCCTGATTTTCCATTGTTCAAGTTGACAGTCTGAAAGATGAATACTGCTCATCCTGATTCATAAAACACTCTTCCCTCTTTGTTCTAATAGCACTTGGCATGAAAAGCATAGAAGAATGGAATGCCTTTCACAACTAGTAACTCAGGGGGAAAACAAGTGACTAAAATTTATTGGATAGGTTCAACCAGATAAAAAAGTTTAAGAATTGTAAAAGATTATGATTTTTTTTAATGTAAATGAAAAATAAAGTGTTATTGGGAACAAGCAAGGAGGATTCTAGGATTTTTATTTCAGAACTATTGCTCTTTGGTGATTTAAAGTAATTTAGAGTGTGATGTTTTCCTACTGTAATTGTGTGAATTTATTATGTTACATGGATATTTTAGGCCAGATTAAGTTTTTGGGTTTTCCATAAGATTAAAAAAAAATCAGATCATTTTCAAATGTCATTTTCAAGTTTCCTGAAAATAGGATAGAAAAGGTGCTTCCCACTTCAGCCATTCATGAGAGAAAAGCAAAATTGCTGTTCAATACGGAAATTCCTTAAAACCCAATGATATTTTCCTACACATCTCTGCATGTCCCACGAACTGTCATTTTCCTGTAAACATAATAATTTCTTGTTCACATGTTAGGTGGAAATTGATGTGCATTTATGGTATGTAAAGCGAAAAGGTAAGTTGTTTGATTATTTCAGTATTTTGTAGATATATATAAATGGGGTGCCACTCACTTGAAAAAATGATTCACCATTTTGCCTCAGACAAAACAGATTTCTGTGACCTTTTATCTGCTAGAAAGTATAATTCATTATAGATGTCATCTTGTCCTAATTTCTCATAAACACCCTTCATATGATGGGCTAAACTTTCACAGAGAAATCTGTTATTTTCATGGGTGAAATACACTGTAGCTACATTTGCCACAGGTTATTGATTTATGTCATGTGACAAGGACAATATGGAACACTTTTATGTAGTTAGGGCAATAGATCTAATTCTTTGAGACTTACTGACCTGGCTAGTCTATACCAATACTGCATTTAATATTAAAACTGAGTTGCTTTGGTATCTTATTCATGAATTTTGAAGAGGTTCTCTCAGAGTCTTTACAGCTTGTAAAAATCCCATGAATTCACTTGGAAGAAGTACTAAGAGGCAGAAAAGTGTGCCCAGTTCTTGCAGGGGAATCAATGTCATTTTAAACACACACATTTGAAAGAGGACGTATTAATATTTTGACTTTTTTTTTCAAGTTTTAGACAGTTGTACTTCATTTTTGTAACTGGTAATGATTAGTTCAGAATCTGTGGGGTTTTTTCCCTTATGTTACTATATTTATAGAAATCCTTTGCAAATGGAGAGAAATCAGGAGAATGACCTCAAGATCAGCTGTCAGACTGCAATTTTGCTTTGAGGACTTAGTTTACGCAAACATCAGAGCTTCTTCCATGTTTACTGAAGCTTGGTATCATCCACATCAAAAAGACTCTCTTTAAAAGTAAAGTGTATAGTTCACTAATTGCCTGTTCTATTAATTTGTGTATGGTTTGACAGTGAACCCAGGATGCTTCTTGTTTATATAACCATTGTCAACAAAGCTGAGTTTATGCCCGTGGCATTACCTATGCAACTTCACAGCTTTCATATTTTGCCTTTAGTGAGATTTCTGAAGCACCTTTTCCCCTGTACTAAATAAACAATCCTTTCGGAATAAGAAATAAGATCACTTGCTCTCAACAGCTTGTCCTGAAGAAATGACAGAAATATTAATGTCTTATGATGCCTCAAGGTAAGCACTACTCAAAAAAATGAAATTCATATTTTATAATCTGAATGAGAGAGATATAATGAATTCACCTGATTTTAAAATGTCAAAATCACTTTTAATATTAAAATAAATAGTTAAGAGGCTGAATTCAAGTTATGAATGATGAGGTGCTGGTTTTTATGAAACTGAATATAAGGACACCAATACATTTTTTACTCTAGTATCGTGGACCAGTGTGTGGGCAGAACAAATTAATAGTTTCCTTGTAAGTCAAGATGAGAAAGTAAACTGTAGTTTTCCCCTGTTCAGATAAGATCGGGAGTAATGACTTTTACAGCTGACTGCTTCTCCAAATTCATAGACCTGACATTTGAATTTCATATTGACAATAAGTTACAGAACAATAAAACCATTATACACTGCGATACATACCAAGTGGCTTATGAGATTTTGATTCAATAAAACAATTTCATGAAAGCAAGTAAACACAGAACATATTAACCTGTATTTTCAAGATATAGATGGTAGACTCAATATTTGTCTGACAATTTAAATGTTAAAATAATTGATTTATTTATTTCTCTTTTATGAAATAGAAATCTATGTAGCACTAGACTGAAGATTCAGCTTATAACAGTTAATATGGAAAAGTTTTATATAATGCAAGACTGACTCTGATTTACTAACAGATTTCTTATTTGTGATTATAGGGAACCAATAAACATGTACTGCATGCAGCCAGCTTGGCAAACTTTCAGGATCACAATGTAGGAAACAAAATTTCTATCACATTCTAAAAGAAAAAGAATGGAAAAAAAATATGGCTGCTGGAAGTCATGAAAAAAAAGACTGAGAAAGGTCAAAAAGGGGTTTAAAACCCACACTGGTTTTTGTAAGGCTTTTGGAAACTGGTTTCCCTCAGATTTTAGAGGAACACTTATAATATTGGTAGAAAATGTTGAGAGCTGTTCAGAGGTGAAGCAAAGCACATCAGTTTGATTGAAGTTCAATGTTTGGAGACAATGAAGAATTATCAACCCCAACATACAAAAACACAGCTCTTTTTAAAGTAGGTACACTGAGTGCTGAGAATTGCAGCTTATTCAGCCTGCGGTATGGGTATGCACAGTCCCAGGGAGGAATGGAAGCAGTTTTGACTGTTCCCAACTAAGAACAAAAAAAAAAAACAAACCAAACCAAACCAAACCAAACCAAACTGAACTAAACCACACTAAATCAGATGACAACAAAACCCCCCAAAACCCACACAACCCCCAAAAAACCTAAACCATAAAACTTTTACCAAAGCAATTGCACTACTCGGTACTGCAGAGTCCTTTCAAAACCACTTCTGCTTGACTGTCACTCATTTCTTTCCATTGCTGATATTTCTTTAGAATTACTTAAGTCCTTTCTACCTACGGAAATGATGAATATGATTGGGAAAAAATGACAGTAGAATGTGAGATTTGGGTCTATTTTTTCTGGTTTAATCAAGAACAGGCCTGAAGTAGTTATTAGCACAGACAAAATAAATTTGAAGACAGCACATTTTCCTGCAAATTAAAGCTTAAAAAATGCATATTTTAAAGTGCTACTACTGTGGAAAACTAGAGTTCATGAAAGATAAAATGGAAGATATTCGCTTTCATCATCAGTTACAAATTCTGCTGTCAGTTCAAACCAAAGGAATTTAATAGTTATAGAAAAAGGGCAAAAGTTGTTGGTTTAGAATTGTCTGTTTATGCTTAATGACTTGGGATGGTTAACGAAGACAAGAATGATACCAGAATTAAAATTTTGTATAAAACACCTGTGAGTAATGCTTATCTGGTTGCTGAGACCAGGCTAAAGTATTTTGATTCTTATTTTGTTTATTTTGCAATTTCACAGGTGAATTGCTGAAAACTGAATTAGGGAAAAGGCATGATTCAATTTGTCCTTGAGGATATTTTTTACTGACTTCTCTTTGGCTACTTGGAGGGAAATCCAAGTATGACAAAGAAAATAATTTTTATTGGCCACTTTTCTGGGCTAAATGTCTTTATTAATTAATCATCCTAATAAACAGATTTTATTCTTGGTAGTGATGGATCTTAATCATAGCCCTTATTTTTTCAATGGTCTGATATACTGTGGTTTTAAGGTAATTCTTAACTTCTGCCCTTAGCAAGAAACACTAAAGAAAATAATGTTGAACACAGTAAAAAACACAAATCCCTTTCACTCTTGGTAGAACACTGAGACACATGCCTAATCTTGCTTGTATTTATAACTCTATTAAATATAAATTTAGACATATTGAATAAATGGGAAAATTTACCTCAGTATGATCTCTGCATATTTAGAAGGGGACAAAAACAAGAAGAGAGCTGCTTTATGTGCAGCAGGAAGAAATATTTCAAAGCTTTTGGGCTATTGTAACTAGAAAGGAAGATGTCTTTGCAGGCCACAACCACTTCAGTATTCCTGTCTATAAAACTGAAAATGAGGAGGCTGAAAGCCTTTTTAAAGCCCAGAAGTTATGCAATGACTGAATGGAAATCTAGGAGTTTGTAACATGCTAAAAACTTCACTGTGTCTGTGAAGGTGTTTGATAGAGTCCTGTTTGATAGATATTTAAGGATGAGACATTACCACACTTCTCTTCCAAGTTTACTCAGATGTGACACACAGTGAGGATAATACTCCCTGTTTCTGGGGGTATTTTCAACTTGTTGTGGTTTTACTAGAAGACATATTTTATTTCCAGATATTCTTTTCAGCAAGCTATTCCAAAATATTCACATGCAGAAGACAGCAAAATGTTTTTACAGTAAACAACATGTATTATAGTGCATATATTCTTCTTCTAACTTGGGTTTTTTATTCATAGGGTGCTACAACTGGGTATAAATGCATAAAATATGCACAGTTATGCAGCATAAGTCGATATTAGAAAGTTTTTTGGCCACTGGTATGTTGTCTCAGATTTTAAAAGTCACTCTCAGTTTCTTTTTCTACTGTGACACAAGGATTCTATGAAGTTAATTGGCAATAGAAAGAAATCCTATAAAATCCAAATATCATTTTATCGTTGAAACAAAAATGACTTCAGCATGACCCTGTAAAGGAGTGTATTGATTTTCAACTTCTATTATTACTGTGCTTTACCTACCTATGATTCCAGGTCAGCTCAATTTTCAGAAAGGTCTGAAGTCAAATACACATTTACTCTTCCCACAACAGCAAAAAAAGAAGTCTTAGGTGTGTACAAAAAAGACACTTATTACAAGAAAGAAATTATTATGATACCATTTATATTTTTTCTTTTCTTCTTTTGGCATAATTTTATTGATTATTGTAGGAGATAACTGCAGGTATAGGAGCAGAAGCAGGAAAAAGCACAAGATCCATTGATCTGTATAGCATTGTAACTTTGTAGAGCATCCTTTAACCTCCACAGGTGCTTGAGGATATCAGCAGAAGTGTGAGAAATGGTATTTAATAAAGGAGAAGTGGAAAACAGAGATTTTACCAATTTCCAGTAACTTATGATTGTATTGATATCTCAGTGTTTATTTTATAATTCTGATTATACTGAAAATGTTACTGTGCTACATTAGAACCTAGACACCTCAATTAAGGCAAGGTTCCCACTAGGCTAAATGCCAATATACAAATTTAAAGATATTACTAGAGGATAGGACAAAGAACATACCTATATTTACAAAGTAGAAGTTACTGGGAAGTTCTAGTAATTCCCTGAAAAGTAAGCCTGAAAACACTTCAACAACAGTCAACAGAGAACTTGAACAACACAACAGGTTCTGCAGGCCTTAGTAATAAATAAGAAGCCTACTTCATGTAAAGAATTCTTTGTTTGATGTAAACATAGCCTGGTGAATCTATCATGTTGGAAAGTGCAAAACATTTTTTTCACTCTCTCTTAAATTCAAAGTATACCAATAATCTTTCCTGCATCCAGAAATGTAGGATTATCCTGAGGCTGAGGCTAAATACAATTAATTTTAATGCTAAAATAAAGAGTTTACAGAATTTGAAGATATGAAAATTACTGTCCTTTGAAAGTTCTTATTTTGTTGTAGCAACCATATGGGTAATCCAAGCAAAGGATTGCTATCAGAAGTGAACACACGTGAACAATTATCAGTGCTGCCGACAAGGGATTTATGATGTAGCTGTACATTAGTATTTCATATGCCCCACTGCAAATGAGTAAAGGTGTAGCCTCTCTCCCGCGGCCGCGGGGCTGTGCGGGAGCCCGGCTGGGTGCCCCCGGCCCGGCCGAAGGTGGCCACACGAAGCTGCCACTCCCGGATTCCCTCCGGAACCCTGGGTAGTGGTTACCGTCTGCGGCGTGGGTGGCGCAGGCGGGATCTCGGCTACGAGGTAACAAAGCAAAGGAAGGAGGAGGGACGCCCGTATAAATACCAATGATCTTCTAATCTTCTACCCCCCCGGGGTCAGGGACAAGCGACAAAGGTGGGGTCCTGGGAGGATGCTGATAAAGGGAGTGGGTGTGATAGGAGGAGACACAAAGCTAACCAATAACGAGGACCCAGGGAGGAGCGTGGGTTACAGCTGAGCCACTGAGGATCACACAGGGGAGGGGAAAAACCCCAGGGGCAAATCATACATCAAATAAGGGATGACTGACACAGAGAATTCTCGAGATAAGGGGGGTGGTTACCATGACAGACAGGGGAGGGCAGCTCCTAAAGGGCGGGAATAGGGAGAAACCATTGTGAGGGAAGTACATGGGGGGAACCGAGGACCAAACCATTATTGAGTTACAAAAGGAATAACCGATTCCAAAAACACGCACTGCCACATAAAGGTGGTAAGAAGATTCCCCTACAGAATATCACAAAGTCTGTCTTCTCATATCCATAGATGGGGATTGCACACATGCTGTGTTCTCCTTCTCTTGTCAGAACAGCATCTAAACTAAAAGAAGTTATGTCACAAGTCAGTAAACATATCAAATCCTTTAGGATTAGCACATAGGTAGAAGAGATTCTGTGGTAGCTCTAAGGGAATACATTTCACTGTCCTGGATATTCCCCTGGAGAAAAGCATGCACATGCTTCTTTATGGTTCTGTTATTCACATCAGTCCCCTAAAATACTTGTGGAAAGTTCTGTGTGATTTTCAGCTGACTGTAATGAGCCCAGCTTTACATCTGTAATTGGTGTTCCACACAGGCAAGTTCAGTTTAGGGTTGTGCAGGGGTCTGATTCAGGGCTGGGTCTTCCTGAGGTGTCAGCTGCTGCATCACTTGTGCCACTGCATGCGAAGGTGAAACACCCCTCCAGCACTGACCTTTCATCAGTGTGTGAGATGTAACAGCCAGAGCTGGCAGCACTGCTATCCTTATTAGAAAATGTCAATACATACCTTGCTGTTAGATTCAGAGTCTATTTGTACAACCTTTAATCAATATTAGACATGACATAGGTCAATGCAGTATCTTTGGCACCCAGATTCAAAAGCCTTACTTCAAAAACTTTACAACACAAATCATATGTCTAAATGTTTATCATTCCAAACATGAGGCAACCATGCTTTGAAAATGTCAGAAGGATCTATATCGTTTGCTTTTTTTCTATCTCTGTGAAAGTTCTAGCTGCAATGATTTCTCATGGATGATTTTTTGATTATCAAACACAGCTATTATCCTTTAAAAAATAATCTTTGATGTTGGTCTGTTACTTACATCCTTATAAAACTCATAAAATAAAAATCCATTAGTTCCTGGAGGAGGCTGTTTTTTCTGATGAGTCTATTATTTCATTTGTTTGGAGAGGCAGATACGTACTTCAGATTTTATAGACATTACATAAAAAATATCATGACACTGTCTGTAGAGGGAAAGTCCTTCCACTTCAAATATACACCTTCAGGTACTAAAATTCAGGTACTTACATTGCAGGCCATATTTAGATTTTTCAAATGTTTAGGAAACAAAATTGTCGGTGAACATCAAAGACATTAGAATATTTGAGTACAGTCGTTACAATGAGAAAAAGATTGTCGTGTTAACATGCCTCTACCAAAGTTAATACTTGTTTATTATTGTTTTTTCACAAAGGTTAAAGCACTGAGATTTGCTAGAAATTGTTTTATATGTCATGCTTGTTGTGTCTGTTTCTTTACTGGTCATACTGTGCATGTAAGGGAGAGTAGTGCTCCTTTGAGGAAGGAGAACTGGCAAAAAAGACATAGGAAAGCTGTGGAGAGAAATGATGTGGTAAATCTCTTCTGACTAGGCATCTGCAATGTGGTTATCTGCTTTTGAGCTTTTAGTCCGTGGTGAAAAAGGGGTACGCTTAGGATGTAGCTCATCTGACTTATTTATAGATAGCTGTTTTAGGATAAAATAGATTGCTCCTCAAATGAGCCTGTGTCTCCCTACCAGTTGTGAAAGAGAGCTAGACAGTTACTTTAAAAGCATAAATCTATATTATAGATGCTTATGTTTTGTCAGATGAATCCTACTGATTGCCTGTAGTGAGTGGAAAGAATGAGAAATTTATTTTATTCTAATAAAACTGTGCTCAGTGTTAGAGCAAAATGCTTATGGTAATCCAGATTGAATCTTTTTGCAATGTTAAATGTAATGGAAGAAAAGCAGTGTAACACTAAATTGGAAGAAATGCTGGTATAATATTAAGCGTCCAATTGGTCCTACACAAAACAACAATGCAGTCAATGGCATGTGTCTGAGAGGATTTTTTTGTGTGCCACCACACAGGAGTTTTCACAGCTGCAGAAATGAGATGGCCTCAAAAGGGAGGGAGGGGGGGATCTGTAAGGGATGACAGTCCAGTGTGTATCACACAGCTCACGCACTGCAGTGGTGTGGGAGCATGTCTTGCTTCAGAGTGCAGTGCAGCATGGTCCAGACACTCCTGGGATAACCGTGCTCGGTGCCAGCCAGGTGACAGGCAGCACGTGCCTCATCAGGCATTGGCTTGTTCCCACAGCTCTCACTGTAACAAGTTGAGTCAGCACTTACCACTGCACTTCAGGCTTGTGCCTGTCCCAGTGTGGTTAGGGCAGATATCTCTAAACTCTATAAATATAGTCAGAAAGTAGCAAAAAATGGCTGTGATGCTCCATCCCTCTGCAGTGCTACAAGGTGGACTGCAATTTTGAGGAAGGCCAAAGTGCTAAACATCAATGACATAGCCAGACACAAATGTTAAAAAATCCCTGATTTATATAAAACTCTATAAAAGTGGTTTCATGATACTTTATTTCTAACATAAATGCATGTCAGTATTAAGAAACCAAATTTTGTGAACTGGAAGATCTAGGCAGTCAAATTATAGAAATCTCCTCAAGCCGAGATATGTGTGAGAAAATTAGACATGATTCGAAGTTCATTCTTACACACTTTCTGCATTTTGAGTGAATCTTGTTAACTCAAAATAGTTCCAAATTCTTTGCACAAAAGAACAGAAGAGAGAGTATTTTCTATGTACATAACTATATTGAGATTTTTGTCATTGCATATACTATGTACATGTATATTATAGACATCAATATATCTACTATAATTGCTTATATATAGATAGGTGTCTGAATTTCTGAAGATATTCAAAACCCAGCTGGATGCAGTCCTACACAACTTGTTCTAGATAACCCTGTCCTGAGCAGGAGGGTTGCTGCTGATGACCTTGAGAGGTACCTTCCAACATAAACAATTCTGTAATCATATTAATGGGTTTAAGCAGATTTTAAACCAAAGAGAATAGAAGAAAATCTGACAACACTTTATTGGCTTACCTTTTTTCCCCCCCTCAAAAATATTAATCAGAATCAATTATAGTAAAAGCAAAGTAATGAAAAATATCTGCAAAGAAACTTCAATCAAAACCCCAAATTTCATAATAAATCACAGATATCCAAAGTGAGACTTTAGATCAAGCTTACATTTACATTTAATTTTAATTATAAACTCAATTCAAAACTTTGTTTTACATGACAGCCAAGTTGCATTCTCTTCTGAATCTCTGTGATCTTTCTCCACCTTGGCAGCATCCAGTTTTCATGTTCTAATTAAATTTATTTGTTAGATCAAGGAAAAGAGTTTGCAAAGATTACTGGAAAAATGAAAGCCTAAAATACAGCCATGGATTGTATAAAATCATTCAGAAAATCTCACAGGTTCTTAGAAAGACAGCTGTGATTAATGCTCAGTTCTACTTGTAAAATTCACCAATAATGGTAGCTAATGACCTTATTGGGACCTACACTTCCGATGAAACCTTCTTCTCATCACTTCCCTGCTAGACTTGAGTGTCAGTCTGCTGTGAGACTGTGTGTGATCACATGGAAACTACAGCTCTTCCTTACTTTTGAATTCTAATAGGAAAGGGAATCAGGTGAGTCGGTTATGGTTCATTATGGATGCCACAGAGGATGGAAACCACAGAATTTCACAGTTTAAAAGTATTCAGGTTCAGACTCAGCTTGATACTGTGGGTAAACAGAGATAAGAAGGCAGTGGAATTGTCTCCTTCCAAACTTGTCCAGTCTGTCCATGCTAGAGTTGCTATCAGATCTGTGGCTGACGAAAATTGACACAGTACGAGAAATTCAGCAGTTTCACTAACAGATATCAGATAGGGATGCATTCCAAAGGAGAACAGCATGCTGGAAGGTAGCACTACCAACAGTCCTTGACGCTGCAAAAGTTAGCCAAGGTGAATTCTAGACTGAGACATAATATTGCAATTCCTTACTGACTGTTGGCTATTGATTTTAAAAAATAAATCAAAACACAGTTTATTACACAATGCATTTTCTTTAAATGATTTTCATATGTTCATATGTTGTCACCCCATTCCTGACACATTACCTTACTATTTATAAGCACTTCCTTCATTATCATGGTTCCAATTTTTTGCAGTTCTCATTATAATTGTTATTTTTCAAGTCACAGCTGAAGTTGCGAGAGGTATTAAAATCTGTATGTGGGTTTCACATATGCAAACTTTGTGGTAAAAGTCCCACAGCAACAGTCACTATATATGCTCTAAAAAACCCAAACTCAAACCATGACATTAACTACAGAAAACTGGGTATATTTGTCTATTGCTGTTTATGTCTTTCCTTTGCAGTCATATTTCTTTCTCTTTTCACACTATTCGGGGATTTTTGTTTGGTTTGTTTTAGATTTTTTAAAACATGGTTGCAATATGCACTGCTCTAAAATATCTAATAAAAGTTAGGTAGTTTTTAATGTTTGTTTGCTTTTCTTCTGTTAGATATAGTTAAGAAATAAATGTAATTATTAAATATATAAAATCTCCACTTCGCTGATCAGATTTGCTAGTATTTTAAAATGACTTCTATATTCATGTAATAATAAGTTTGAAGCAGGGTTGTGATTCCTTTTGCAAAGTTCTGTATTATTTTGATAGTGAATATGTCCTTCAATTAATGTGCTATATTATTTATGCTTTACTTTTTTTGTCACAAACTAACACTTAATATCACAGTTAAGATGTATTTAATGTTCTTATAATAAGTTACTGTCCATTTGGACAACTGTTCATTAATAAATGACATGGACAAGAAGGCTTGTATCTCTTAGGAATTTTAATTCTAACTACTAACAAAGAAGAGAAATATTGTACTAAACAAATTCTACAGTTTGATGATGAGTAGGCAAATGCTGTAGGTGACATAAAAATGTACCTCAGCTGAACATTAACACTCCTGGAGAAAGTCCTTCTATAAACTGTAAAGCTTATTATTTGTTGCATTTCCTAAAAAATAATTATTTCTAAGGACCATGTTTTACTCTTTAAAATACATTCTCCCCCAGACTGGAACTCATAGGTATCATATCAAATGTTTCTTAACTAGCTCATACAGCCCCTGTCTTAGCTCCTGGCTGAGTTAGGCAAAAAAGAAATCTCATACACACAATTACTAGAAGAATCTTTCTAAATCGCACTAGAGAGCCAAAATAAGTAGGCAGAGAAAAGTCTGCAGTTGAACAAGCATCATCTGGGAGGAAAAAAATGTATTCTTGGTAAGGGCCCAGGCTCTTATCCTGTGTTTCTAATGTAGATCCCTAATGCAGGCACTTGTAAATCCATTTTAGGTACTTTTCCTAGGGAAGAGATCAGTTCTTTTTAAAATTAACACCTATAGACAAGGTCAAAGCTGTGAAATTAATAGGTCTCCCTGGAAACCTTTCTAGTCTAGTTCCAGGAGAAAGCTGGAGTTGCAAAAGATGGCTGATTTCATCTTCCCACTGGAAAGCCCCCAAATATGCTCACAATACTGTTATAAAAGCTCTACTGAAAAGAGATGCAGGTGAGCTTCCATTACTGATCATGGACAGCAGAGCTGTCAGGGATGCAAGGCTTTGGGATCTGATTGTGATCTCCCTTATATCTGTACAACACAGTATATACACAGGAAATTGTACCTGACATTAAGATATATAAAACAATAAGTCAGTACTGCTAAGCTTTTTTTCTTTTTTCCATGCAACATTTTTTGTTGTTGTTGTTTGTTTTGCTTTTTAATTTAATATACTTTCACAACTGTCATGGTTTAGGGCAAAAAAACCCAGTTTTTTTTCTCTCTGCAACTCAATCGTTTTTCTTTACCACTAGTTTACGAAAGGAGCACTTTCAAGAGAGCAGATTTTTTAAATGCATGTACTTGTGTGTGCTAGCAGAGGCAGGACTCAGCAATAATCACAAAACCACAGCTGAAATGCAAAAAGGAATTTCATTTTCATTACCTTGCCAATGAGATGATCCTGCAAGCAGCGTCTAGGCAGAAGCACACAAGTGGGGACACAGGGACTGAGAGTGACTGCTCCTTTTGCCTGTCCATCAGGGACCCACACCACTGTAGTTACCCTTGTGTTCTGATCTTTTGAAGCTCAGGGCAGGAATCTCAAGCACAAGAGGGTATCTAAGCCTGTGAGAGGCTTGTGTTAACTCCCTTCCTGTAAAACAAAGCTTTTATCCTCAAATGGTTTGCAGGTTTGTCCATTATGTGTATATGAAGACCACAAAGAGTGCTCATATAGGAACATATTCCAGTTGTGGCCTTTGCCAAATGTGCCATGTATATCTTTGCTTTCTGTGCACTTTTTTTAGGATGAAAAAAACAGCAGTCAATGCAGCAAAAATTCACAGTTTACAAAAACATATTTGAAAGTGTTTTTCAAGGTTAATATGATGATAGTGAAAAAGATATTATCTTTCCTATCTCCTGTTTGTCCATTCCTGTCCACTCTAAAGATATTTCCATCAGCAAAAGGCAAAGATAAAGAAAAATAATAAGATTTTCTGAAGAGATGCTCTGAATTAAATACTCTGAACTATGACACCTATGGGTATTAATTGGGCTTGTATAAGACATCGATGGTACAGACCTTATCTACCATACTCAAGCAAAAACCAGCAAAAGGTTCATTTTATTTTGGAAGCACATTTTAAGTTTGAGAAAATAGTCTTATCTAGGTTTTTATCAAGGGAAGCGTTAAAACCATTGCTAAGTTGTAACTTTCTGTTATTATTCTGTTCTAACTCTCATTGGAGTGGACTGCTTACTGCCAAGGGGTCCTCTGAGAGAAATCATAAGGGAAATTTTATGTCCTTGAAACTAGAGAGAATTCTGTCAACTACTCTAGTAGTACCTCATTATGTGCCCAGTTATCTGAATGGAGTTAGTGAAGTGCTGCCCAACCCCTACAAACTCTGCAAATCTGTGAGACTTTGCTCATGAGTGGGTTTGCCAACACACATCCAGGTGCTGCATTAGGGACTTGAAGGAAAACCAAACCAAAGAAGGAACACAGAGAAGCAAATTTACAGAATGAGAAGCAAAGGGTGTTCTACAGGTGGGGATTCCATGAAAGTTATCTATATAGCATTTCTGAAGTAGACGTCAGTCAGCAACAAGAGAATTGGAAAGTACCTAAGTTCCACTCACCTGGCCATTCTAACTAGGATTTTCTGCATAATCCCTTGTTCCAGGAAGAGATGACAACTTTCTTTGTGCTTCAGACTGTGCAGAAGCTATGCAGTCTGCCCTATCTCCTGTGTAGCATCAGCTCATCCTACTTTTGTTCAGTCAAGGCAAAAAGAAATCTTTTGGTCAGCTTGGTTTATACTTGGTACAGTATGTTATTTAAAGTTTTATTTTTCTACTTGTAAGAAAAGCTATATTATAAAGAAAATAGGTGGTTTGTAGCAAACTGATTCTTTTATAAGATATTTTGAAGCTGCTTGGATGTTTGCAGTGTTAGAAATTGTTTGCAGAATGATAAATTAATGGGCAAAATGTAAGTGAAAAAGGTCACAGATCTATTACGTGCAGATAGAAAGATCAACATAATTTTTGCTCAGTCTTAGAAAGATAAATGGTGCTGTTGACAAAAAAAAAAACGTGTGAATGTCAAACCAAGTATTTAATCTGTGCAAAAAAAGGTAAAACTAAACCACAGTTTTGATGGAAAGATATAAGGAAAATTTATTCGAAATGTTTTTATTAATTAACTGGTAATAACATGATCCAGTTTTTGCATTACTATTTTGAGTTCTCTTGGAAAATAATTTGGACCAAGATACTTTTGAATCAACTGGGCATCAGTAGATCATCATAAAAATGAAGACACCAGGAGCATGTGTAGGAGATAAGTATGGAAACATAATTGGATTCATACATCTACTGTAAGGAAATTCTAACTTTATTCTAGTTGAAAAATTTCTTAAACTTAAGTGCAACAAAATCTAATGCATAAAAAACTTGGAAGGCAAACTCTTTTAGTGTGTTCTTTCCTTCAGTAAGTGCATTACTTTACACAGAAATTACTGTTACCTATATGTTTTCATTGATTTTCTAATGTCAGGAAGCAACAGGAAAATCTGAAAACTTCCCTCTCTATGTTTTTTTGTTTGTTTGGTGGGTTTGTTGGTTGATTTTGTTTGGGTTTTTTGTTTGTTTCTGGTTTTTTGGTTTTGTTTTTTTTTTTTTTTTTTTTGCCAGAAGAAATAAAGCAATGCAAGAAAAAAATTACCCAAGGTGTGTATATAAACATAAAACATTTGGCTAGGAGGGAAGATATATTTTAGGAGAAGATGAATTTCATATGCTGTTTAACCCTGGTGTCCTGAAACTGCTGTACAACCTATCAAATTTGATGTTTGGCTTCTCACATTAAAGAAAATAACCATGAAGAGATATGAACATAGAGTTTGTAATAAGCAATTTTTTCCAGTCCTTAAGATGAATGATATTTTTTATGCTCAAGGAGTACATTCCCAACACTGTGGTTTCCCAAAGGTCAATAAGATGTTGTAGTGAAGTTACAGCAATCAGAAATTTCATTTAATAGTTTTAATTTTATTTTCCATTGTAATTAGAGGAAAAAAACATTTGAGAAAATCATTATGCTTTTCTTATGTTTCTTGAATCAGCCCATTTTATCTAAGAGAGGGCAATTTACTCCCTAGACAGTGTATTGAACGGGTTTATGTGTGGTTCAGTTCCCTCTCAGGCAGGAAGTGGTGGGTTTACAATTTTCTAAGGAATTTACAGTGTAAATTTACTAAGCTTTCTGCTTATGAAGGCAGGAATAAAGCAGAGGTAAATACAGATACTCGGAACTGAAGGGAACAAAGGGGATGGGGAAGCTTCAAAGCTTGGGAATGTGAGAAGAGGATTTGGTGCAATGTTATTTTCTCACTTGTTCCATGAGCTACGCCCTAAAATGTAGGGAGAGACATAGTACAAATCAGTTTATGGCTCTTCTGAGAACTTCCCTGCACAACTTGAACTCTTTTTGCACTGTCCATATTAATGAACCAAGCAGGTAAACTGTAACAGGAGGCAGCTGCCCTGCTTGGATATTTATTCTTCTGTAAAGAAGTTTAGAAGTTTATATTAGAACATAACAGTAATTGTGTTTGAGTCAAATAAGTACTAATGATTTCCCTCAGAAGTATTACTTCCACACATTTCTTTCTTAGAGAAAGTGTTCAATCCACTAGGACTGCAGGTACGGGGATTTGGAGCCAGTGAGACCAGGCTGCAAGTTCATACAGCACTATGAGAAAGAATATGATATTTTTAACCCAGTGAAATGAGTTTCTGCTTGTTTTACAAAGAAAACAAGCATATGTCTGTGTGCATGTATAAGTTCAATATATACTGAAATTCAATATATACTGAAAACTATAATATAGATTTAAACACAGCTGAGAAACAAGTTAATTAAGAAAAAACATTGACTTGGGCTGAAGTGGCCTAAGATTTTAATTCATTATTTTTAAACACAGTGACATCTGCTTATTTGTTTTGCTGTTGATAATAAAGTATTGGTATTGATACTATCAACTGGGGCCAGTTGATTCTCAATTTGGAATCATGTTGCTATATCTATCATATGACTCACTTTTCTTTCAACTTTGTCTTTTGCAGAAGGAAGAATGACAATCAAAACTCAGTTTTACTTTGACAAAACCTTTCTCATTCTGTTCAGGAAGAGAAAGAAACTGAAGTATATGTCACATGAGAATACTGACATCAGGAAAACTCAACTATTAGATGGAACATACTGACAATTTTTCTCTGAATGCTTATTCACTCAATGTCAGAAGAAAAATTAGGGCAAAATATTCAGTCTGAAGAGGAAACTTGTAAGACAGGAGCAAAAGTTAAAAAAAAATAGTTACTTTATGTATCTAGAACAGAATAGTGGTGAATTTCCTCAAATCCATTTGGGAGCAAGTCTTGGCTTTCAGATGTTTGCTTTCTTGGTAGGCTTTTCAGGGGCTGTAAAATTGGCTAGATTTTGGGATTTGGTCTAGCAGTTGGCTTCACTTAGGAGGAGATAATTAGGAGTCAGTGTGTATCCTTTTTTTCCTAGACTCTTATAGAGAAAGAATATTATGAGGGAAGCAAAGCACCTTTTTTTTATTTTCTTATCCTGTTTTTCCCAAGAAACCATTTATGTTCTACGTGGTGTTTATACAGAAACTGGGTGTCTGTTTCTCATGTTGAGTAGCCTTCAGAAATGTCAGATAATGATCAGATCTTTGTTTATTATTTTGCACTGAGATAGGACCTTTAATTGGAGGACATCCAAGAACTTCGGTATGCATCCATTATCTGCATTTTCCTGCTTGCCAGCTCTAGGAATCAAAAAATGAAGTTTACCTATGTTTCTTTCTCTTTTCTTTACAGGACAATATAAAAGGCCTGTAATCCTGTGAGCCTGTATAAAGATAACTGAGAACTGGAATATTCAATTTGTCTGGTGTACAATAGTTACTGTGGACCTTGGCTATATCATCAGGGTCCTGGCTTGATTGAATTGAATATATGCACTGTAATTTTGGCCTGAAGTATATCAGTCTCATTCCTCCAGCTGCTCTGCTTGTAGTACCTGCACTCTGAACCCTGCAAATTATTGGTTGGCATTAAAAACGTCTAAGTCCTTATCCTTGTGTCCAGTTTTTGGCTATGACCACAGACTTTATGCCAGCTTCCTGCTCAGTGCCTGGTTTTCTCTGTGGTACAGGTCTTCCAGATGCAGTGCTGAGCTCCAGATAATCCACAGCCAGAGAATAAATACTTCTTGAAATCAAACTCCTAGCATTTGAAATAAAGAGTAGATGTCCATTACTGAAAACCAGGTTTTGGAATATTTTAAACCCCTACATTTGAAGCACTATTACTTGAAAATATTATCTGTTATTTGACAGGATTAGTTAAACTTTTATTCCTTTCTTTCAATGTTTTTTTTTTTTTTTTTTCCAGATGGGTTTGAAGGTGTGGTGGTGGCTACTCACTGAAATAAAGAAAAATCTGTGGTGGCAAGGCCTGAAATGCAACCTGGGTATTCAATAGTGTGTTCTCCAAGCTTTAGGATTCCTTGTAGTACACTCAGAAACTCCATTTGAATTTAGCCATTGGCAAAAACATTTGCAGATGTGGAAATTGCATTTTAATTAGTTTGTATGACTACACAAGGTAGGTTTGTAGCAGGAGTTACCATAATTATTAGCAGCAAAATTGATCTAATAATGGCCATATGGGCATTTTTCTGTAATTATCATTATTATCTAATCAGCTTCTGAATGGTCAAAGAGGACTTCTGGGGCCAGATTATTCTCTTGTTGAGAGATAAATGAATGGAAGTGCACCCATATATTCTTCTCTGGACCATTTTGATCAACAGCAGACACTGGCCTCATTAGTGCTTTGAGAAATTCCTCTCTGAAAAAAAACAAAACAAACCTGAACCCAAGTGTTGCCCAAATTTTTTCATTGCTGATAGTCCTTTTCACTACTCAGTATAGCAGCAACAGCTGCCTCTTTCAGAGAGAAGTCAGTTTCTCTGAACTGCAGTATGCAGAGCTCAGGGCGATGTGGGACAAAAGTCATTTCAGAATTTGGGTTCTCAGGTGAGCTGACAGTCCTTGAGGTGGGCCAGGAAGGAAAAGGATGCTGCAGAGGGAGCTCAGTGCATGGCATGTCACCCCTCCACATACAATTCCTGGAGATGATTCAGGTCCATGAAACTACCTGACAGCTGCCGATATAGTTAGGATGATCCTTTAATGTTCTGCTTCACTCTTTCCACCTGTCAGCTTTTTCTGCACATGATATGCTGTAATAAGAAATGTACCATCTCCCTAGAAACCAAATTGATACAGAGCTTCTCTTGCCTTTGATGTAAAGATGTCAACATTGCTTCAGGGAGTGCTATTTTCTAAAATTAGTTTCAAATGTATGTTACATTTTTATTTAGGAAAATGTCCTTTTGACATAAGAGATGTAAAAAAGAAACATTCTTTTTCTTTTACCCTGATATTTGCTTATGCTTAAAATCCATCCTTTCTGAATTCCTTTTTTATTCATTATTTCTTAATGAAATAAATTCTGTCTGAGCAAAACATCTTTATTAAAATCCTTGTATGGACCTCAGATTTTCTTTGTTTCATTGAGATCTGTTACTTAGCTTTCCTCAAAATACTTGCAGGTTTTGGATTAATATTAAAAACCCACTATGGAGACAGAAATCCACACTGGCTGCTGTTCCATAAATATGCAAAGAATTGTAATCTCCTACACTTTTCCTAAACTACACTAGATTATAGGACAAGAGACTGATTTCTTTTTTCACACTTGCAGCATTGAACACCTGCTCATCATTGAACTTCTATATTTTTTGTAGGTTTAGTTTCTTGCTGAGTGTATGCGTGGAGCATAAAGCAAAAGTACACCTTTTTTTTTTTTCCCCTGACAGTGCACCCATGCACTTAGCTGAGAAATAAAGTAAAAATACATCTGGGATTATTTTTAACTGGTCTTGATACAATTGCAAGTGTTTCCAGCAAACAGAGCCAGAATAGTAGCTAAAAAGATGCTATCACCTTAAAAAAAAGTAAAAAAAAAAAAAATTGTTCAAAAGGAATTTGCTTTTAGTTTGGCTTTTCTTTTTTCCTTTCTAATTCCTTTTATAGGCAATAAATAATATTGCCTATAAAAGGAATAATAATAATTCTAATTTTTCTCATCCTTACTGATGATGGCTATTGTTTTACCTCATTCATTTTTTCATAACCAAACAAAATAACCTCATTCAATGTATCTGCTTGAATTTTTTAAAGTTTTTTCACAGGCTATAAATATTGCTCTTTTGAAAACTGAAATATAGAATACTGTCTTTTTTTTTAG
Source organism: Leucosticte australis (assembly GCA_025504685.1). Taxonomy (NCBI): domain Eukaryota; kingdom Metazoa; phylum Chordata; class Aves; order Passeriformes; family Fringillidae; genus Leucosticte; species Leucosticte australis. The sequence goes on along the minus strand of JANIJU010003063.1, from coordinate 17,453,680 downwards.
TTTTTGCAAAATTGTAATTCAAATTTAAATGCAGACTGTAAATTCATCCTCTTAATTTTAAAGGGTTATTTGAGATGGATTGATACATTTTTTCATTCTCATTTATTCATTTCATATGAAGAATCAAAGCTATGAGCCTTATGTTACTAGCTGCCATGATAAACTGGGAGAGCTGGATCCTCTAAAGTCAGGGTCATCTAGCTGTCAGTATTTTGATTTAAAAGACATAAAAGTTTTCTGCTGTGCCAGGGCTTAGTAACCTTAACAGAATTTTACAAGCTCAAAAATCTTCTCAGTGTGACAAATGTGTTAAAACATAAACTAAGGTAACACGCTCAAGTTTTAATACTGCAAAATTTTACATACATAGGTCAGCCTCTACAAGGCATCAATGCTGTGAACAGTTTTATCCATATCTTTGAGAATAAGTAAGGAGCTACTACATGTAGTGTTTTGCAGACTTGGTGCTACCACTCTATGTTCTAAATGCTCATTAACAGTGGTAAAATTTAATTTAATTTAGAATAATTAAATACTATATTACTGTGACTTTTGTCTGGCCTAAGCACAATACCTTTTGTATTTAATCAAATAACTTATAATTATAAATGTCCTTAAGTGTCATTATGTGTCACTCTCCCCTGGGGTAATAGATCATTGTATTTTCACAGTTACAATTCTTCCAATAATGAGACAAAGGCATAAATAAAACCTTAATCTCTTCATATAAGCAGTTGGATCTTGAATTAAGAAAAGACAGAAGAACACATAGGTATCTGTTAAATCTGATAGACATGACAGAAAAAGCTTGCTTTTAAACATTTCCTCTGTATGTGCTTACAATAATATATATTTTGAGGTGGTACTTTGGCAAATGATAACAAGAAGTAAGTCATGTTAAATGCAGGCAATTAACAGATTATCTTCTTTCAAGAGGAAGATAGACTTTACTAGAGCAAATGGAAATTACAAATGATAGTAAGAAGTCATCCAGCTACATAAGTATTAAATCAGTTCCTGTCTTCCAACGAAGCGTAATTACCACATATGTATCTGAGTGTATGGGGGAGGAGCTATTACAAAGCAAAAGCCAGAAAGAAACCCCAAATTATCCATTATGTCCTGGTGCATTGTTATTCTCTTTAAAAACATTTAAAAAAACTTGGAAAAATCAGTGCTACAGAACTGCCTGAAGGCCCCAATTATATATCCATTAGTAGTTTTCTCAAAGAAAATAAAAAACTTGAAAAAAAAAAAAATTAAAACTGTCTAAGGCTTTTTTATGGGTGGAATTGGCATTTAGACAGATTAAAAGCTTTAGGTAGACCTACAAGTGCTTGGCAAAAGAGTGGCACATACAGCACTACAAAAGACATTGAAATTCTCCTATTGAGTGCTTTTTGAGATCTTAGCATCCAAATGTTGACAATCATCAGCTTCTTAAATAGTATATGGACTAAATCCAATTATGTGATCGACTATTATCAAAGATCATAGAGTCATACAAGCTACCTTAAAAAAATCAGCTCTGCCCTATCCAAACCCAGCACACCCTTGTGCAGGAGGAGCTCAGCATCCCCTGTTCCTTACATAAACATTCCACAAAGATAGTTATAGAGACAGGGCTTTCAGAAACCTTTCCAAAGAAGATGCAGTGCCTTATGAAATGGATAGGTGGTGTGTATCCAGACCTAGTCCAGAGTAGTGATACCACTCTCAAAAAAGATCAGATGTGCCTGGCTTTTAATAATTCTTTTGCTACTAAGAAAGGTTTTCAAAATACCATGGTCATTTCAAAAATCTTTTCTTTGCTGCTGAATCCCAACCTGTCACTTTCATGCTTGAACGTATTCAAGGATTAATTCTGGAATGGGAATGACAATGTCAGCTTCTAGTCTCTGTCTCACATTTAAGCTCCCCAAAACTGTGTGTGCATTCATCCTTGTAAATCACCTGTTTGCAGTCATGCCTTCCCTGGAGTACACAGGAAATCAAGCACGTCCAAAACGTCGGGAGCTGCTGGTGTAGGCAATCTCAGCACTTCTAAACTATACTGGGTGAACAGTACCTGTTATTGAGAATGCTCTACCTGGAAAGTATTTTTTCACCTCAGGAAGAAATCTACATGCAGGGTGGCTGCCTCAGGTAACTGATGGGAACACTTCCAGCTTAAGCAAAAGGCGGGTTTTATTTTTGCAGCACAAAATCCTTCAACATGTCTTCCAGCTGTTGCAGTGACCTGATGCATTTCTTTTTATCAGTAAAAAAAATTGCTGCATCTACTTATGCTGTGAATGAAATGGTGATCCCACTGTTTTCTAAAAGGCGTTTATTCCTCTGTTATTGAGCTTTTCATATATAGAAATTTCTGCTGCATAAAACAGAATAAAGAGGCTGCTAGGAGTTCTGTATCTTGGAAAGATGTGTGGTGAAATAGTTAGGCAAGAAAGTTTATGCATAGATCAATACAGCATATTTAAACATTTAAAACCATATAAAAAGCCTACAGTGCTAAAGTATAATGCAAAATTATTAACTGAAAGCATAAAGATGTAAAAACAGATGTGTAGAAGGCTCTCTTGATTTATTTGAAGCTCTGCTTCACAGGGAGTTTCACTGGGACAGGACCAGTTAAATTAGTAAGTTTGAAAACTTTTAAAACATGGCTTTCTACCAGTAGGTTTTTCAGAGACAGGATATCCAGATGGCACTTGGAAAACACAATGATGAATCAAGCTTTTAGAATGCAATATTCATCACATTATCAGATACAGCAATTTTTGCCAACACCTGGTAATCAACAAATTATTCTTGCAGTAGAGCCATTAAATGGACTAAATAGAAACTGTGGGATACCTGTTAGCAAGTTCTTCAGCTGCAGAGAACGTCTGGTTTTCTTTTCTTCTTATAAATCACAACACACAAACTCACTTGAATATTTTGAAAGAAAGTACTTCACAAGAATTATTTAACAGAATAATCCACTGAAGACAAATTTCAGGGGGAAAATTGTTTTTTTGCAGGAGTACATTTCAGGTGAATATTTCTGAACATGAATAGGAAGCAAGTAAGCAATTAGTTCTTGCTTATATTTATGCTTCTTAAAAAATGTCCCTTTGACTTTAAAATTTCCTTATTAATCTTTCAAGTGTGATCTATATGAGCACAATAATTTATGAGAGTATTTCTGTCAAATGCAAAGGAGCAAAAAAGGTTTTGTACTGATATGAAAAAGGTTTTTTACCCTTGTCAACAGTTGTGTTATATGAAATAGTTTAAATTCATATTTCAATCTACTGTCTTTAAAATTTTGTTAAAAAATTAACTGAATATGATTTTGATCTCTTTTTATGGAATTTTATTTTAACCCCTTTGGTTAAAAATAGCATATTTCAGGTCAGATTGATCAGTTTATTATAGTCACACAATGTATAGAATACTTGTGGACAAACCTACTTGATATTGTGGATTTTCTCAGTGTCTCATAATTGGATGTGAATTTCAGCTCTCACAACTTTATCAAGATACCAGTTTTCCATTACAGAAAAATAATTGCTGCTGTCAAGTACTAAAATGCACCTCAGTTTGTAGACAAAGTACAGATAGCAGTTTTATTTCCATCATATGAAATTCCACAGACCCCCTTTCCAGACCATCTGAGCAGGGTGCCCTCCCATCAGGGTAGACACAGCCTGAAGCATCCAGTATGTACGTGTTGCAATGCAGATGGCTCCATGCACGTCCTCCATAGTGTCTCCGAATCTAGTACATCTGCTGGACAGAGCAAATGTAACAGAAATATGATAAGAGGCAAAGAAGGAAGACTCAGCAGTGTGGAAAGAAAAAAAAAAAACCAAACCAAACCAAACCAAACCAAACCAAAACAAAAAAATAACCCAAAGCCCTAAAAATCCCACCAGCCTACCCAAGAAGATAAACATGTGGTTGTGCTTTCCTTTCAGTGTCCTGGACGAGTAAACAGAGTATGCATATTCTTTTAATAGCTTCCTGCTACTTAAAATTGATTTGCTTGAAGGAGACAATCAACTATTATTTTTTCTTCTCAAACCAGATTTAACTAGCACTTCTGAATTCTTTTCTTCCCATTATGTCCAGGTATCCTTCTGTTTTCTTAGAAACAGATTCCTCAGTTAACAGGAGACCCTACATTTTGTCAATTCTTGTCCAGCTACACCTTTTTTTACAAGCTGTGGGATAGGAATACACAGAAATCTTGACTCTGAAAGAGGTTAAATTTGGCTCATGTACAAAACAAGTACTATCATTTGACATAGTGCTATGGCTGTTGATTTCTGGTTTTCTTTCTAGTTGGAGATTAGAGCAAAGGAATATCTTATCAAGCATGAGTAGTTCCATAACTCACTGTTAATCTGAAGTTTTCTTCATTTGATTTTTAAATTAATATATTTTCAGAGAACCTTTGTTCTCCACAAAAGAAATATCCATTCCTCTAATATGTCAGCAGCCATTAGGTTTTTATTTTTCTTCCTTTCAACTAACTATTCTGTAGTTGAAATCAGCTGAATAATTCCCATAATTCAATGTAACTCTACCTGTAATGTGACTGAGTTTAAGACAGGCACTATTTATAGACAATTAATACATTTTATCTTTAAACAAAATGAATAAATCTATAAATTCCACTTCTCTCAACTGATTATTAAAGGAATTTAGATGTAAAACTAAGGAAAAATATCTAAACTTTTAACACTGCATAGATTGCATCCAACCATTAATCTTTGGGATTGAGATTGAGCTAAAAAAGAAATAACAGAGTTAAAAATATACTAAGAAAGAGTATGATCAGATACTGCCAAATAATATAATCATAAGGTACCCTCATATACCTTACTTCAGTTATGTAATTCAGTTATTTAATTCAACTTTTAAAATTCAGCTCATGGTAGCAGATTAGAAACATAATGTATCTGTTTGCTTTCTAGCCCACTGCTATTATGATTAAAACATTAGGCATGCAGAATTTTTCTTCTTGACAGAAGACTTATACATGATTATTTTAAACAGTCTGGAAGCAGTATTTCCCTTTACAAAAGAGTAAGGAAAATTATGGAGGGTATGACCAACATACAAAGAGATGTAGAATTCCAGGTACGTGCTTCTAGCTCTCTTCTGCTAATTGAGGTAACAAAAAAAAAATTATCTTGAATCAGATAGTGACAAATATTTGCCACCAGCTTCAAATGAGCTAGGTAACACATCCATAGGAATTACATAATATTTCAATTTCTGTAGATGCTAAGGAAGTCTATGCAGATTATTAATTTCAAAATTGTTAATTTATACTTTTCAAGGTGAGGAATTGCCCACTTCCCTCATATTATACTGCTTCTCAACTGGAAGAATTTCATCTTCCTCTGCAGCATCTGGTGCTAACTGCTGCTAGACAGAATGTTGGACTGGTAGGGCATTGCTTTGTTCTGCTGTAGCCACCAATATGTTGAGATATCATTGGCTAAAATATGAAAGCAATCAATTCAAGAAAACAGCTTAAGCAAATAATTGCTGCATTTCTAACTGAAATAGACTTACTGGAAAAAGACATTTGAATAAGTGTTTATACACTCTGTTGCCTGTTAGTCCCTAATCTGACTGAGAAGTGAGAATGGCCCAATGTATAATTTAAATAAAGAGAGGAGGTATGGTAACAAACAATATTGCAGCATGTTTAATTTATGTCTTTGAATCATTAAAACACAATATTGCACCTGGTGTTTATTTCAACCAAGACTGAAAATCTTCCACCTACTTTCTTTGCTGTTTCAGTTATACAGCTCACTGATTCTTAAATTTTAGAAGATCAATCACTGAGTTATTGATTTAAAAGAGGTAGAAAAATCAAAGCTGAATGAACATATCTGACTTGTTCATAATGCATGGTCGGTGTTGGGGAAGAAAAATTGTGAAATAACCTGGTGGTGGAGAAACACTTGGACTGTGACTTGAATAAAAGAGATTACGTTGGCAACAAATCAATGATAGAGCGACGCATTCCATTTCATACCTTTTGCAATAGACAGATGCAGAAAGGTAGTGTGGATGATACAATCCCATCAACATTCCATTTGCTAAGCTGGGCACAGGAATAAAATCCATGCAGGCTCTGAAAGAAAATTACATGTTTAGATATGGAACTGCAATAGTTATCTATCTTCAAAACCAAGATTTGTTCGGAATCGTACACTGCTGCTGACTACATTTGATGAAGATGTATTTTCACAGCAGAAAGATGGTACAATAGTAGAATACTTGCCAGAATTAATTACCTATAGGAAATAAGAAATGGCCTGCTTCACTAGCTGGCTACATTTCTTCATTAAACAGAAAAAAAGCCAAACTGTTTTTACTTTGTAATATTCCTTCTCTTTCATTACTGTCACTCTAGCTCTTTAAAATTTTGTACCAAGATAAGCTTTGAGCAGGATTTTATGCAATGAGCATGAGATGAGTTAGCAATGAGGCAATAAGCCATGAACAAACAGCTTAAAACACATGGCCAATTCCTGCCCTAAAAACACCTTCACCCACTCTGGATCCACATGTGTGGGGTAATAAGAATAATCTGAGTGACAGAAGGAGGAAAAACAGAAAGGTTTGGTCTCATTTAAGTTTGTTGTTGTCCCTGTGAAAGCACTGCAGTAAATAAAAATGTAAGAATATGACTGAGAGCGTATCTGCCATAAGCAACATAAATTTACTATTTAAAGCATAATATTCTGAATAGAGAGATAAGGAATTCAGCAAATTGATTTTTTTTTCTCTTTGATAGAGGAAGCTTTCTTACCTGGCTTAGAGCATTGCAGAGAAATTAGCAATAATATATTGCTAAATAACACATGTCAAATAGTTTGAGAAATGTTCAACAGCTAGATATTTAAAAGAAAGAGCTGACTTATATGTTTTCTTTACTTTACTTTGGTAAATGAGCAAAAGTGTCTAGACCTTACATAAAATAAAAGTATTTTCCATCCCAAAGAAAGAAAGAAAACAGTCTCCTGAAATCCTGTGTACTCCAAGGATTTCCTTAAAACAGAGTGGTAAGCATATGGGAAGTCTTTACTGCAAAAATAAATCTGAGGTGAGCTTGCAGAATCTCTGCTAAAACCTGCTTTACAGACAAATTGAGGAGTTACAAAAAATATATAAATACACCATTCAAGAACAGTCTGTTTCATGTGTTTCAGGGTTTGGTATGTGATTTGTTTGGTTTAGTTTGGTTTTTTTGGTGTTTAGTTTCGTTTGGGATTTTTGTGCATATGTGTGTGTGTGTGTTTTTCCTTTTTTTCCTTGAGCAAGAGGAAAGGAAGGAAAATTTCTCAATTAGTAGAAATAATAGCTTGGAGTGAAGAGCATGGCACACAACCTAATTTCATTCTGACCCAAAGGCAGTAACATCTGGAGAATACCTTTTCTATCAGAGATATTTCCTCTCAGAGACTTATAACCTTGAATGGTAAAGGAAAAATCTGCCATGAAGTTTCAGCTGAGCTAAAATGGTGGCAATAAGGGTTTTAATATTAATTTTCTGTTTTTCAAGGAACAGACGTCAGTATTTGTCCCTGATTCTAGGAAATACTGCAGAGATGTCTTTGAGAAAATACAAACCAAGAAGTTTAATACTTTGCTATATTTTGCTACTTCTGATTTACATTGTCTATAACAATAATAAAATAAGAACTCCTATGAAATTACAGGCATTTTTACATAATGTGGGGAAAAATGTTCATTTCTAAGCAGTGAATATGTCAAATACAATAGCATAAAATACCTGCAGTTCAGTAGTTTTAGCTGTATCACTCTAAACTGAAATTTTTCAAAGGGAAAGAAAGAGAGTGTTCCTGTAAAATCAAGGCTTTTCAGTTCAGATAGAGAAATCCCAAAATAAAAAACTTTCCTTGAGACTTTTCTACTTTCTAATGATGTGGGCATCTCAACTAGTGGGAGAACAGCTTCTGATACCACACATTGCTGGATGAGCTTCCGAGTGGCTACATGCCAGGTACAGGAAGAAGCTTACAAAATAATAAAAAATAAATAATAAAGTAGCCTAGGCAGCTCACATGCTTGAAGCTTGGCCAAACTATAAGGAACTGCAAACACAGACTTGTAATGGGAAAATATCAAAACCTAACTATGGGTATCAGCGCTTGTGTCGTCAAAAAGAATAAGAACATTAATGACAGCTGCTACAACTAGAAATCATTCCCTATTGAATAACATTATATAACACTCTTATTATTTCTCCTTCACATGGAACTCAGTGTATCAATTTGGCTGACATTTTCTGTGTTATTAAATTTGACAGTTTGCAGGGATTGTCAATGAGTAAACCCTATACTTGCTCACAACTCCATACTGGGGTCTGAAACAGGATTGGCAACCTTAGCCTGAGAAGTCAGGGCTACACAATGATGAAGTGCTGATTGTACTTTGGTAGCAGTTGGGAAAATCTGCCATTCTTCAGGAAGTCCTCATGCTATAATGTCTTTTTTTCCTCCATCTAGTGGAGGAAAAGCAGAAAAACCTCTAGGCCTGCTTTGATGTGAACTGTGTAAACCCCACGTGATACAGCAGCAGAGGGAAAAATTCCCTCTTGGCCCTTTAAGATCTTTGAAGAGTTTTAACACTGACAATATAAAAAGGAATGTTGTCATGCTTTTTAACAAGAAATATGATCACTCTGGACTTTTGATAAGCTAACTAAATAAAAAATAATTTTCATCTTGTTCCACCACCAGGTAGCTCTTTCCCTGTCATTGCAGCAATTTCCACCCTACTTACATATTGCATTTTTTTTTAATATATTTATTTTTTTATTCCTGGTACATGCTAATTTTCTTATTTACATCCTATTAACTGTTAGACATACACAAAACATATTTAAAAATTAAAATGCTCAGTTTTTTCACTGTTTAGTCTTTTTACTATTAATATAGAAATTGACATTTATTACAAGTAAAAAAAATCATAAATACTTAAATATCTTTAAGTGATATTTTAATGTAGTTACTTTAGAAAATATACACAGGGTTAATCCTACAGTCAAAATGCTGGATCAAAAAATCACTTTCCTCGTTTATCTGCTTTTCTGTTTGTGTATTCTCTAATTTGTATTTGATTGCATTTACTTTTACTGCTGTGAAACATTATCTGACATTCATACAGAAAAAGGATAAAAAAATACTGTTCAGAAGGGCTTTTGCCATTAACTAATGGTTTCCCCCTGCTCTTCTGCTGACAGAAGTAGCAATGCCAGCAGTAGGGAAAAGAGTGCTAAGAATTGAACTGAAGTCCTTGCAAGTTATAATTCTCACACTTGTAAGTGAAAAATGGATTGACTATATTAGAATTCATTGCAGTACCTAAATAACACGCAACAACTATGCATTTCAAGGATGTCTCTGTTGGGGGCATGAAGGTGCATTCAAGCATTTATCACAGGGACAGGAAGAGTAAACATTTGGAAGAATAAAACCAGCCAAATCCTTTCAAGAGCTCATATTTTTAAGTAAGGTACACTAACCACTCTTTGAGTGAGAGAGAAGTGCAAGAGAGAGAGAGAGGGAAATACACTGGGGAGTCAGGGACAGACTGAATGAGACCAGAAGAGTATGCAAAAGTGAGATCTGTTTGAGGACAAGAAAAGAAAAATCCACTGTCAGTGACAGAAATAACCAAGGTTTCAGATAGGGCCATATGCCATAACACTCTGCATCACATTTGCTGAACTCTTAAACTCTTGATTACCACAGCTGAGTCTGATCAAACAAAAGATAAGGGAATGAGGAACAGGTCTGCAGAAGTCCACAAAGAGTGGGGCGTCAACTAGAAAAGTTAAGAAAAAAGTACTTAAAATCTTAACCCATTCTGGATTAGCCACCTTGAATCTTTCCCTGAAGACAAGTGGCTTAGGTAAAATCTATCTTGTCTTGTGGAAGAAAGGAGTCCTTTCTTCCACAAGACAAGATAGATTTTACCAAAAAATAGCTGAATGGGAGGCTGCTATGTAAGATCACAGCACTGAGAACATTCAGCCTCTACAGCCTTCAAAGATTACTGCTCCATACAGTGCTGAACAATCCAGCCACTCTCTACTCTGTACTGGAAAGACCCCATCAAAAGAATATAATCAGTCCCATGTCTATGCTGAATGTCAAGTGGTTTGAAATTCACAAGATGTGGGAGTCTAGAAATGTGTGACTTCTGACAATAAAAGTCCTTTGCTGATTTGCATCACAGAAACAGATACACACCTGGGTGCTGAGAGGAAGCTGTGGGTAGGAGGGGTTGGGACCTCCTGCTGCCAGGAAGAATGGCAGCAGCCTCAGTTCTGGGGGAATAGTGACTAGAGACTGAAGTTGAGGCAGGTAAGGCAGTGAAAATGTGTGTGGAAGAACAGTGTGATGAACACAGCTCACAGACCTCCCCTTGTGAAAGCAACATGACTGGGTATGGACAACAAATTCAGCTCAGAGAACAAACAGGAATTAGAAGCTCTGCATAGTGGTAGACATCTTATGGGGTTTACAGAGACATGTGGGTGCTGCCATGGACAGATAGAGGGACAGGTTCTGGCCAGCAAGGTCCCACTCTTAGCTCCTGGCTCCCTGTCCCTTCAGGAGCAACACCTGTCTTGGTAGTGCTCTGACATTGACATTAACATGATGGAAAGGTAAAGATGGAAAAAAGGGAAAGATGAGTAAGTGCAGAATGATGAAGCAAGGGGTGTTGGTATAGAAAGAGTATAGAGAAAAACATGTAAGGGTGAAAAGAGGAAAATTTCAGAAAAAGACAAAAGGAGATAAAGTTTTGATTCGTTCATTTAGCACGTTATGAATGCAAGATGCTCTTCTCTTTACAAACTGCTGATCTGATGATACAGCAGCAAGGCTGAAAGCTGAAGATATGGCAGGTAACAAACACCTCATTTTAAACATGTCACTGAATGGAAGGGTCAATTTATGCACTCTTAAATATAATTTCTCATATAAATAAAAATAACTTTTGAGTTTATGTCTGAATATATTACTCTTGATTTGTGCTCAAACTTCCTTTTCAGTGTCAGCTGTGACCATATACTTCTTTACCTCATATGGAAGCAAGTTGTATTGTAAAGGAGGTTATGATTTTATTAGGTCCTGTCTAAATATAAAGAGGTTTTAAAAGCAGATCCATGGCTTTTATTTGTAAGATAAATAAGCTAGACAGGTATCCAGGATGTCAAATTATTATACACAGACTCACAGCGATATTTGATTATTAATCTTTGCCACAACAAATCAAATTTCCCTACAGATAGCCAGGTGTGTTGTTGCAAATGTATATTCTGGCTTGACTTAATAATCACAGATGCATTATTTCTTTATCCAGAATTTCAAGTTGTGTATATTTATTCTGAAAAGGCATGAACTGTACACGGCATTTAGCTTGGACTATTTGAAAGGTATCAACTGTTTAAATGACATTTTCACCTCCAGCAAATACATCTTTGCCTGCCAGAAATAGTGATGCTATCGTGCTGCAGGCATTCTATGATCCAGTCATGTCACAAATAGGTGTCAACTCTTATTACATTCTCAAGTATAAATTCCACTTATCAGTTCCCACATAGTTGCAGATGTTTTAACAATTCCATTTTACCATGATTGCACCAAGGCTCAACCTCCAATGCTTTATGATATATTTGTAGGACCTACTGTAGATTACCAGATTTGGGAGCACTATCTGTACTTTGTAGCCACCTGGAATTTTTTATTTACAAAAAATATTGAATTTACTAGTAATATATTGTCCAATTACCTGGAAAAATGAGAGTAATAATTTGTTATGTTTCTTTAGATTCTGGTTTACTTCACTATAAAGAGATAACTTGTTATTTGAAATTCAGGTTTTAATTTTCCTTTTCTGAAATATTTATTTCAGGAGAATTTATCAGTCAACTCATGCTATGATGATTAGTAAAGTTCTGGCAAATTCCAAAACCCATACAATTTATTAGATATATTTCTTAGACACAATTATTTTGGAAAATAAAAGAGAGCTTGTATATCCATTCTATGGAGTGAAAAGAAGCAGTAGAAAGTGACAGATTCCATTCATCCCACAGGATGTCACTTGCTTGACCCTTTCCTGAACAATCTCTACAGTAGTTGTTATTTATTACTAAATAATCTAATAGTGGTGTCACATGAAACAACCTAGAATTTTATTATTTTGAGGTGACCAAATGCAACTTTTCCACAGAGCAGAAAAATAATAAAAAATAAACCAAAACAAACACTAGCCCCCATCCCCATCACCACCACCCCCCCAACAACAAAACAAACACAAAAGAGAAAACAGGTGTCTTTGGTCAGTGCATCTTCTTCTGAGCCACAGTGTAGCCACTCAAACAAAAATTAGTTCAATGGACCAGCAGAAATAAGTTTTGGGTTGTTTGGAGTTCTTTTAAAATATTTTTTATGGAGAAAACCTCTCATCTGACAGATGATAGGTCCAGCTAAATCTGTAGGCATTTCCTATTTTGACTGAATGAAAAGAAAAATACTATTTGGAGCAAGGAGCAGGACCCTTGCTTGGTCTGAAGGGACTGCTCCTCTCCTCATGTGTTTCTGCCTTGCCTTTTTATTGCCCCTGACCCAGCACAGGCATAGAGTCATACAAAGCAGCACAAATTGACATTAATCCCTTTCACTATCTACGAGAACCAGAGGGAAAAAGTCACTTAAATAGTATCACTCTTCATAGCTAGTAAAGTAGTTTGAGTGTAGTAAAAAGTGTGTCATCTCTTTCAAGACAGTCAGTGTCACCTCCAGGATGATTCTAGGTCATGGCTGTTTGAGGAGAGTTAGAAAACTTGAGGGATATTGCTGAACCAATACCTCTGCATCTTCTACCATCAAATGAGAATACTCGAGAAATTACATTTTTGCAATATATCCAGATACTGTCTGTAGAACTCAGTGTTTCACAAAAGAAAAATGAGCTCCAAACTTCCAAACCTGCAGCAAGATATATAACATGTTTCTAAAATGTACCATGATTATCATTAATACTTTATTACTCAACTTTTCATTTTTCATGTCACAATGATTATATGGCCTTGAAAAAAATTGCCTCATTTTAGTTAACTTTAAAAATACTCATCATTGCATGTTTGAACTAAACATTGATGATCCCCTGCACCTAAGTTTTAAAGAGTTCTATAATTAGTAATATCAAATATGATGAATGTGATTAGCACTAACCGCTATCATTTGTTCATATGGTAGGTAGTAAAATTATTATGTGCTAAATCAGATCCTTAGTGATCAGAGAAGTTAAATTTATATTAGAACTCAGAACTGAAGTTTTCGATAAAAACTGAGCTTGAAACTAATAGCAGTGAAATCTTAGACTGTCTCTAATTATTTTCAGAACGCTTCTTGCTCAAAAAACAAGAAGGGTACAATTATTAGCAGACAATGCTAATTCCTTTTTTTCCCCAAGTGAGGTGACAAATTCCTGAGAGATCAGGACACACCAGCAGTGGAACAGAAAAATAGTCCCCTATTACTTTACAGCAACACCTTCAATTATAGCTTTAATTCATTCTTTCAAAACCCAAAAACCTTCATAAGGCACAGACTTAAAGTTCCAATATGTAGTTTTGTTAATTTAGAATTAACTTATTTTCTCATAATCTAATTTTCCTACACATATATATTAAATTATCAGTCTTGAAAAAAAAGAGGTAAAATATTGATAGAAAAAAAATATAAAAAAGGAAGACTAAGCTGATAAAAAACCAAACCAGAAAAACCCAATAAAATATCCAAGCTGTGATTCTCCTTTTTCTTTTATTATTCAGCAATTCACTAGAAGTCTCTTGGTGCTTTAAGGAGATGAGTTTAATGTACATGCAACTCCCAGAGAGTCCTTTTTTCAGGCAGATTTCTTAATGAAGTAGCAGATTTTCTAATGAAGTAATGGAAGATTTCAGGGTGTGACTTGCTTCATGAGCTGCATGTGTTGATGTGAGGGGAAGGAAATGTTTCCCCCTTCATAAGGCCTGTGCAGAGATAAGAGCCTTACAGTGCACAAGAGCAGAGAGAATGCATCTACTCCCCAGCAGGAGAATGAGCTTTTACCATAATAGATACTGGAGGCTTGTAAAAGGCAATGGAGGCTTATGATTTCTGACAATAGAGTTCCCCTCTGCATATGCTCATCTGCAGACAAGGTTCAGACATGGCAACAGACAAGGAGACACTAAGTCTGTTGGGGAGCCTGTCTGCCTAGGCCAGTTGTGCCTAATCCCTGGCTGAGGCAGTGAAGAAGGCAAAGGACAATGGTGCTCAGATGTCCCCTTCTGTAGGGGAAGAAGGCTCCCTGATTCTTCTCTTTTGCAACTTGCCAAAGATTAACACAGAAATATCACATGGGCATATAGGGAAAAGAAAGCTTGTAGAAGGGTGTAAAGAACAAAAAGAAGGACATAAACAGGTATGTCAGCTGTAAAAATGAAGTTCACTAAAAATAATTGTTCAATTAAATCCAATGAAATCCAGCAATAAATTGTAATGCTTTCAAGAGAGGTGGTGTACTAATGGCAATGGATATAGAAAATACAGAGATATGAATATGCATGACAGCACCTTCACTGATGGGGTTCATACTGAAGCAGGGCTGGATCTTTATTGGCAAGTTCTGGCCTCACTTTGGTAATCATCAGACATGGCAAGATAAGAGTCAGCTTCAAGTTCTACCTAAGGCTGCAGACCAGTTTGCAGGTCAGAGCCAGCAGGGCTGAACACACAGGGCTGAGGCTGAATGGTCGAGACTGATGTCCCAGCTGATGTCCCAGCTGAGACTGGTCAGGACAATAAACCCTAATCTTTCACTCCAGGCTTATCACAGGCGTTCCAGACCTCCATGCTTGGGAACAACATTTGGGTGAGAAAAGCAGGGCCCCCAGTAAAGGATGACCAAACTAAGGTCTTCTCATAATGGACGCGCGCACGTTCATCAGCCTGGGCGGGGAGTGGTTACCAATGCAGTGTACTGGATGTCACTTTGATGCCTCTTCTCTGACCTTTGGGAACAGGCTCATGTAGAGATTGTCAGATACACTGAAGGTGTCCAGCAAAGAAAAAAGAGGCAATGGTGCAAGATGCAGCAGGGGAAATTACAAAGGGCATTTCATAAAAGCAAAATCTTCATTATTGGAATGGCAAGCCCAGAGAGCTTGTGAAATCTCTAAACTTGGGGAGGACCTCAAGTGACCTGGTCTAACTTTGAAACTAGCTCTGTTTTGAGCAGGAGGCTAGACAAAAAGATCCCCAGAAATCCTTTCCAAACGCTTTGTTCTATGATTCTAGTACAGAAGGATTTCAACGATTTTCTGGCAAACATTTATTTTATGCCTTTCTTATCCCAGCGCAATAACTGAGAAATAAAAAAAAAAATCATTTGAAAATTGGCTATATTTTAAATATTTTAAATTTTTTTAAAAAATATTTTAAAATATTTTAAAAATATTTTTTGCTGAAGAAGAAAACAGTTGAATAAAATTATTAGGTTCATCCAAATAATGGTGGGTTTTTTACTTGTTTTTGATCCATGGCTGATGGTGGGTTGTTTAATACACAACTTTCAGAGATGTAGAGATTGTCAGAATAATATATCTGTCTTCCTTATATGCTCTTTTCAAGAGCAATTCTGAATTGACAAAGATTGATAGGTTTCGTAGCTAGCTTTTTTTTTTTCTTTTAAATCAGTCATGTGGAACTTGAGGAAAAGACAACTGCAAAGGAAAATTGTTTAAAGATTAAATACTATACAAAGAGATGAATTACTGATTGTATTCAACAATTACATATCTATAATGCAGCCATGATCATAGGTCATTTTTGCATTCTGTCACATTTATATTTTGATTTGAGGATATAAAAATATCTAATATATATAAAATACATATGTTTTATAAGTCAAAAATATCTTCACTATTCAGAAAGTAGGAAAACCTCACAAGAAAAATGTATAAACTCATAGAGAAAGAAATACATTTTAGATGAACCAATTGAATTCATAATGGCTGAAATGAAGCTATTTCAATCTCATAGATAGATATATAAAATTAAAATAAATATAAAATATTAGTGGAAAAAAATACTCTCTGGAGAGCAAACAAATCTTATCTTTAAAAATTCATATCAAGATAGGCAGATCCTTACACTGGGTTGACTATCTAATAATAATTCACTCCCCATCAAGCAAATTTCCTAGAAAATATATTATTATCCTATTCAGTCTTACTTAATTTAGACTTTTGTTTATCTATTTGGGAAATAAAGAAAATGACAGTACAGTTTTAAATAAACATAAGGAAGCTTACTAGTGGATTACATATGGACACACAAATAACAACTTTTTTTTTTTTTTAGAAAAGGTCTGAATCAGCAGGCTGTCTTATAATCCATCACTGAGGCCAATATGAAAACACATTCAACAAGGGAATTTAAAGACCAATAAATATTTCAACTGTCCCCACTCTGTCATGACTGTACCAGCTTCTGCTGCAAAACGTTGTTCTGATCTGCAATGAAAATGCAGTTTTACCAGATTGATTTATGTAGAAAACACCCACAGACATAGTTGTACATTACAGTACATCAAACACTATGTCAAAAAAGAGGAATAAAATTCCCTGTAGAATAATTCTCAACAGTGCTATTCATGTAGAAATGTACTGCTTGTTAATGTGCAATATTTTGTACTGATGCTTAAGCTAATATAAAGGGACAGAAATATATTTTCCTTGGATACAAATCTGAAATGTCAGAAGTATGAGCCTTTAGCTGATCCAGCACACTGTGAGAATCAATCACAATAATGTCTCTACAATCTCCCTTCTACTGTAAACATAGGTCCCAGCCAAATACCCTCCCCTCTTGCCTATTCAGCAATGTTACTGAAAATGCTATTCCTCCCATAGCCAGAATAATGATAATTAAACTTTTTTTATGAAATTTTGCAGCTGTGTTATAGCCTGTCTTTTTAGTTATTCATCAGACACATTATGTTTCATTTACAGTTCTGTAGTTGCCATCATCTAGCTACAGATTTCAGAGCCCTGTGGTCAATTCATGCGAAACATATTTTTTGTCAAATCACTCCTCAGTAGCTGGGAAGTGATGCAGAAAGGAAGAAACTCTGAGAATTAATCTTTGCTTGAACATTAATGTTGTACTACATTGTTTTTAATGTTTTGGGGTTTGTGTGTTTTTGATTTAATGTGAGCCAAAAAGATAAGCACTGTTGAACTTACTAAATTATCTGGGTTTTGAAATTGTAGTTATGTTTTCTAATTTGAAGTTATGTTTTCTAATCACTTTGCCTTCTGTAAATATCCTGGGTAAACTAGGTTTCAGTCTTCTTTCTTTGTTGGCTTCATACTATTGATCCAAGTTTCTAAGCATGATTTTTTGTTGCACAACTCAATCAGGACATTTTGAAAATTACTAAGACAGAAAAATCTTTCCTAATTCCTCAATTTTTTACTTTTTATTTTACCTCAAATTTGCCTTAAAAGTCTTATTGTTTGAGAATTCTACTTTCTGTAGTCCTTTAAACAAGGTAGAAACAGACACATCAGATCAGTTTAAAATCAGCTCTAGCTTTCAAAACTGAGTTGTTTTCTCTAATGGCATTAGCATTGATTTTTTTCTTTAAAATGGCTGTTTTAATGAAAGCATTTTTTCTTAAGGCTTCTTCTCCTAATGTCATTAGTGAATATAGCTTTGCCTGAATGAGTCTACTTTTCTGTTTATTGTTTGCTCTTTTTTAAGCAGCTAGGTTAAAGGCTACACATTCAGCATTTTATGCAAAACAATAGATTCAATGACATGAACATGTCAAGCAGAAGCACGAGATACTTTTGTTACTAATCTTATTGAACATTTAGTGAATTAAGTCTTTTGCCACTCGGGAAATAATGGAATAGTTCAGAATTTATATGCAACTTTTAGGAATGGTTGCATGAAATAAGAACAGATATCCATCTAGAAAAGTACCCTGTGCTAACTGTGTCAAGTGGAAACATAGTTAGAAAATTAATATAAAAACAGGTTGTGTAAAGAACAATCTTTTCCCCAGCATATTCTCTCTCAGCTTCCAACAGCTTGCAGTATTGACATCTCCTTAGTTAAAATTCCTATTTATAACTTGGCATTTAAAAGGTCTGTAAGGACTTTAAAGCCATAGATATCTCTAATTGCTTTTTTGATTTAATTTGTACTTTTGACTTTCGTCCTGTGGCAATTTAATTCTGCAGTTTAATTTAGATAATAATAGCAGGATGGGCTTCAGCAAAATATTCCCTAAATCCCATTCTGAGATCTCCCTCAGCATGTTTTACTCACCTATAAAGAGTTGGTAGATGTCCTGTGATAACACAATGAGATTCCTTTTTCCAGTAGATTTGGTACATCAAAAGTCTGACCTTTTAATTTAACCCATTTTTATAAAATATTTTGTGTCTGAATATAATCAGGACTAGATGAAAATATTTCTAAATAGAGCTGGTCAGAATTTAAATGATCAAAAAATTTCATAGTAGGGAATTTAAACTCCAGAATGGAATAATTAATTTTGATCCAGAAAGGGAAAGAAGGAAAATGTACCAAAATATTGAGAACATTAAGCATGGGTGTCTAATGTCTTGCTTCCAATAAATGTAGAGATTGAAGGAAAGTCTCAGCCCAGGTAAGTATAATAACTGTAAAGAAATTTCTGTTTAATGTATTTACTAACTTTTTAAAAATATATTATTAAAGGTCTTAAGTCAGTCCCTGATAATACTTTAGATATTCAGATATAATCTTTCCTTTCCAGTGGTTTCAAGAATTTGAAGAATAAGCTCTATACTGGCAATTTGCTAATAAAAACTTGAGACTGAAGGTGCTATCTACTAAAACTTCTTAACAATCAAATTTTAATCCTTAAGGATTTTGTTGCTGCTGTTGTTGTTTTTAAGTATTTACTTATGTGTTAGAATGTGCTAGAGAATTAGTGTTGAAGATGGAATTTTTAAGTGGAAAAAAGAGAATAAAGTAGAGAATTAAATAGCTACATGGAATTCATGCTCTTCCAAATATTTTTTTTTCAAAAAGCAGAAAGTAATGAGACACTGTGTGGAACTTAATAATGAAACAGTTTTAAAAATTTTTTAGCTCCAATATCATAGATTTAATCACAAAATTAACTGTTGAAGCATGCTGGCGATCTTTTCTTGTGTTTCCTACATTTTTTATGTTGTGTCTTTTACTTTAAAATAACTTCTAAAGTCAAATTATTTTCTCACTAATTTTTAGCTCTAAGTTTTGGGGTTTTTTTCTGAAATTTTTCATTTTTAAGGAAAGAAGACAAGTTTTAAAAGAATTTTCACTGGATAGAGAAGATTTATTTTTCTGTAACAAAAAGCAAATTCAGCATAAAATCCCTTCACCACAGTAACTGCTTATATAAAAGAAAAGCTTAAGAGACTTTATTTACATCTTGGTTTTGCTGGGTTCATGGGTAGTATACATTAGTATACATTTCTAATATATATTAGAAACAGGAAGATTTGTTTGTCCCTATTTTCTAAAATCTAGAGCCCAGTAGCAATGACTTCTTTCAGTCCTAGACCAGGGCTCTGAAGAGCACCAACCTCAGAGTTGTCCTGGGCTCACCTCAGCCAAAGCTGGGCTGTTTCCAGCTCCACCCTCAGGACCAAACACCTGCTGTGTCCTGAGCCTGAGCCTGAGCCTGAGCCTGAGCCTGAGCCTGAGCCTGAGCCTGAGCCTGAGCTCTGCTGGTGCCTCCACAGGAAGGGTCTGGCAGAGCCAGGGCGTTGCTGCCCAAATAAGAAGAGCCCCTGTGGCTGAGCCTGAGCCATGCTCACACTCAGCTGGGAGCAGCCAGAAGGCAGGAGCGATGGTGAGGAAATACAAAAATAAACCCAAGCACAACCAAACACTGAGGATGATGGGACCCTGACCAACAACACTGCATTTCTCCCAGGAGGGGACTCAGGACTTTGATGACTTGCCATGACAGCACAGCAGCACTTGCCTGGGGAAACCAGAGGGATATTGGGAAGGTGAGCACAGTATCACCAAAGCAGGATTTATTTTATAAAAGAGTGGGTCTTTTTAAGGATCCTAAGGGTAATAGTATATAGCTTTTCCTGTACCAATTTGTACTATAATTGTTACTATCATTGTAGCTGGACTGTTGCTTTTCATTTGGGTTTAAATTATTTTTATTAGGCTGACAGTACAATCTTGGCCATACACCTGTGCTTTTTTCTTTCCCCTGTAACACTGCTTAGAATGTAAACCAACTCCTTAAGAAAATGGAGAACAACTAGGGAAATCAGACCAAGGGCTCAGAAGTATCCCAGAATTCAATAAAATAGACAGACTCTCTGACAGCAAACTCTTAATATAATTAAAGCTAATTCTGTTATGGTTTACCATATTTCTAGTACTGTAGACCTCAAAATGAATCTCAAAGAAGGTGATCTCTACTTCTAAATGAGGAAAATGTCTCTAAATGTAGAATAAATTTTCCCTCTTATCATTTCTTTGAGGACTTAAAATAGTTTAAATAACTTACACATGGAAGATGTTGTGAGGGTATTGGTATTTTTGGAATGGATTTTATTGTGCTTTTAGCTGCCAGAGACTTTGAGATGAGCTCTCAGCAAGGAAGGAATTTTCACTTCTTGAAAAAAAAAAAACAGGCATGAAATCTGATCAAATTTGATTTTTGTTTCACCTTCTGTGTCTAGAAAGATACAGAAAGAAGGGCAGTAAACACTGGAAAATGTTTATCTTTAAATAATAATTTGAAGAAGCATATCCTAATGGTAATGAAAACTGTGAAAGATCTTTATCTGCTATGGCATGGAATGATGTCAATAAGAAATGAATGAACAATTGTTGATGTTTTAAAAATAAGGAATTTTATAAACCTCATTACTGTCTTATCAGAAAATGCATCTGAGAAAATTTCAGCTTGCCTCTCAAAGTTTCTATTTGTTGAAAATGCTTTTCATTGTAATAGAAAACAAACCTGAACTGCCTGCATAAACTGCTGACTGCTATGTCAATTTCTGAATGGAAACCTGGAAATATTTCCAGTAAGAATTTATTAGGCAGTGTCACACAGATAAAAAATATAAGTAGCTTTTTGTGGCAATTAGTACAGGTACTGATCAGGAAGAACAATATGAGATGAAAATATTAATGAGCACATGAATTCAATGAGCTGATTATTTTGCAGATCATACAAAGCACAAAACTATGTAGAATGTTGACTTTTTTAATTGTTATTTTAAATTTATTATTAATATATCCTGTACAGAATAGATTAATAGAAGTCTTAGATTTCAATTCTCGTTTCTTTTGAAGAATTTTTCTGCTGAAACATTCTCCAGCCTTGCCAAAGTACACAACATTCTGACAATATTAGCCCACAACATGCTACTTTGTTTGGGTTCTGGGAAGAGAATTTTCAAAATAATTCTTGAAATTGATTCAAAATAATTTTTTTCTCAAAAATTATTTGATGATTCAAATGAAAAAAATAAGAGAACATGAATACAGTCCAACAGACTGTGATGGACATTTTTAATTTAAATATGCTAAAAATCTTCTGCTTGCTCACCATATTGAACATTGAATGTTTGGCTTCTCCTCACAAAAGCGACTGCATGAGACAATACTAGGACTCCATTTCTTTTTTGTTCTCAGATAAGTTTATTCTGCACCTTTTAAGTTGTTACCCAAAAGTGTGAAGCTTTGAGAAAACATTGTCCTGCATACAGGGAAGTCTCATGAAAAAAATGTGTTTTTCTAGGGAGCAAAAGTCAGGAATGTAATCATTATCCTAGAGCTCAGTCATGTGATGTGTTCCTGAGGTGGTATCTCACTGTTTTTACAGTAACTGGTTGAACTACTTGCATAAATCCTAATAACTTTGTTTATAGATGTTGTCTACATAGAAGGAAATAGGAGATTTAATTTTACCCAAGAGAATTTATACAGTAACTGGTGTCAAAAATGGCATTTAAGAATAGTTTGATTTTGAATTGGAAGAAGATGGGGATATTATAATAAAGGGAGATGGTAACTGATGGAATCAGTATAATAATATCAAGAAATACTAGTTACTTTACTTTTTTTAAATGCTGATGCAATCTTCAGATTCTGCCTTCCAATTCTTAGTCTTCTCTCCTATTTTTTAATCCTATATGCTTTTGAGGAAGATAAGCAACAAGACAATTCAACTCTTTGTTTTTGTAAACACAGTTTCAGGTTCAAGAGATAATGCTCCAGAAAAAATGCATATGAGGATTTAATTTGCAACCAAGGATGGATCCTAAAAATTTCTTCCTCATATATAATCTTTTTTCAAATACACAATTGGCATTCTTTGCTTTCTCTTTCACAAAATTTTTGAGTTGCTTTAAACATGCAAATCATTTTCAGGAACAATCCAAGGAGACCCTTAAAACTAGGGCAAAATTAAGGATGTTACACAGAAAGGCAGTAGTAATTATGTCCAGTGGCTCAGCATGATTACAGTTCCTCAGTGCCTTCACAGCTTTATACAAATTATATAGCAACACTTGGCAGTGGAGAACATATAGCAGCACATCTTAGAGGTCTGTTTAAAAGTAATTAGCAACACTGATTAATGTTCAGGCTCTGAAAATACTATATCTTTCAAAAGAATAAAAGCTAGCTAATCTTGGTTTTACCCAAGCTTCAGAATATTCTTTTAGGCTTAGCTCTGAAGAAAAAGAAGTTTATGCACTTTTGATATCCATCCTACCTCCTAAAATCTGAGGGAGTGTATTTGGGAGTAGACTTCCCATAGTGCAGCATTAGGAAGTAGACTACCTTAGTGGGGAACACTGAGACTCAGAAATGAAATTTATTTCTTGAATTTGCTTAGAAAGTCATTCATCTGCTAACATCCCCTTGAGTCCCAAAGGTACCAAACAACTTTAGTTTTCAGTCCTCGTGATCCTGCACTGTCAGTGTGTTATTGTCACTGTTACACCTTCGGTCCCAAAATAAGCACGTGCATGATTACTCCCAGGGGTCTTCCCTGAAAGACTTCCCTTCTATGATATACATAATTATCTAAAAGACTGTCTAAATATCTCAGGCTTTTGTGGCAACATGCCTCAAGCTATATACTGGACTGAGAGGACATTTGCAAGAATTTAGTTGGGTCTCGTGGTAAAGATTCAAAACTCCAGGATTCCTTTCTTGCAGGTCAAATCATTGTGTTAGAACAGAGGCATGTGTGATTTCTTGGTTTTCCATTCCAGCTTCCTTATTTTCACACTTCTACTTGCACAAGAAATAGTTAATGTGTTTAATCAGATTCAATTGTGGATTTATGGTTAGAGAATTCTCCAAGAAAGGAGAAAAACATGTTTGGTTTCTTTCAGGTTGAAAAGAAAATAAGATATTTTAGGCCTCATGCAACTATGTAAGAATTGAACATTTAACCTTCTCCTGTATCTGAATAAAAACAATTTTTGTCCATTCACTGCATGTCTGAAATGTCATTATTCAATATGCCTGATCAATCAAGCAATAAAGACATTTTAGGCAGAGTTTTAACTGTTTAACTAACAGAGACCCTGTTTTTGGGAGTTTTTGCCCACAGTTCCTTTTCACTCCTGAACACTCCCATAAGCAATATGATTTCATTCTTCTTGTACCATATGATGATCTATACAGGACAATTTGCCTGGATTAAAAATTGTTAGGATAGCAGTGTTTTATTTGATTCAATTCTAAGCCAGAGCAGTACAGTAGTAGCAGTACTGCATGCCTATTCCTACAGATATGGGAATGGATGATCAATGATGCTGAAAAATAATTAACAAAACATCCCCTCTGTCCCAGTTTAGATGGTATTTAGATAGTTCTCACCTTCCTTATACTTCTTGTATTACAAAATGGGGAAAAGGAAACCACCTTTGTATGTTATCTTTCTTTAAATTGAAGTTCATGTGAGCAACTAAAATTAAATATTGCTTTTTGCCAATATAAAAATACAGTGTCCCTTATTAACATATATGTTGACCAGATTGTGAAACAAATGGACTCATTCTCAGTCAACAAGGATGAATTCCTAAAGGAAATCAATGATTTTCAATTTGAAAGAGTAAACAAACACGTTCCTGTACTTTGGGCTGTGAACCTGAAGGGACACTATAAACTAATTTACTGTGGAGTTTATTAAATTAACAAATTAAAACTATTCATTTCCTTCACTGCACTATGTTGTTTGAAATAAGTTCCAAAAGCTACCATGACAGCTTTGAAATTCAGTGTTTTTGTGGTCATCTTTCACTTATGTTACTACCTTCAAGGTAAAATTATCTCTGCAGACAGTATTTTAGCCTCAGAAAAATATATTCTAAGGCAAAGCACCATGGTGATCATTGGTCCTAAGTGAGATTTGGATCCACATTCTCATAATCTAAGCATAACATGAATTACTGCATTCTGCATTTCCATTCATTTTTAATAGAATTGTAGAATCACAGAATGGTTTGGGTTGGAAGGAAATTTAAAGATCTAGTTCCAACTCTCCTGCAATGGCAAGGATGCCTTTCACTAGACCAGGTTGTTCAGAGCTCCATCCAACCTGGCCTTGAACTCTTCCAGGGATGGAGCATCCACAGTCTCTCTGGGCAATGTGTTCTAGTGTCTCACCACCCTTACAGTACACAAATTTCTTGATAGTATCTAATCTAAACCTACTCTGTTTCAGTTTGAAGGCATTCCCGTTGTCCTATCACTACAGATCCTGATGAAGTGTTCCAATCCAGCTTCCTTGTAAGCCTTCTTCAGATACTAGAAGGCTTCTAAAAGATCTCCACAAAACCTTCTCCTCTCCAAGCTGAACTGTCCCAGCTTTCTCAGCCAGTCTTCTAACCATTGATGCTCAGTGTCAGAAACCAAAAAAGACTCCAATGTATGCAAAATTTAGCAGCTTCAGAAGACACTTGGGTGTCAGTGCTTGGAGACTGCAGGATGGCAGAAGCAGTGCAATGTGTCATTTCTGAGTGTAACAAAAAACATTTTTGGTTCTGAAATTTACAATGCAAGCAAGTCCTTTGTGGGCTGCTGTACTACACTCAGAACAACAGGAGTTTGGAAGTAGGCACACACAGGAGTTTGGAAGCAGGCACATGAGTTTGGAAGTAGGCACACACAGGAGTTTGGAGTAGGCCAATTCCTAATAAAAATGTAGGGGTCTTGAAACAAGTTGGTCTGAGCTCAGGACAGGCTCAAGTGACAGAACTGAGAGTTGTTCAATAGTTCTGGCAGAAAACCAAAATCACCCCAGCTTTCCATTTTACACCTTATCTGTCTTTGGCATGACTAGAAGTCCTGTACCTTCTGGGAACTTTTCTAATGCTCCCTAATCAGATTTGGATTGCACTTAAAAGTAAATGTGATGCTTTACAGAGAAAACTTATGTTCAGCTGTGCCCCTTTTCCCTTTAAAACGACATGCAAAACAGTGTTTTCATATTTCAAGATTCTGATGCAATGTATCATTTATTAATTAAAGTAGGAAGAAGTCTTTATGAATAAAATTTCTGAAAGAGCTCAGTGAAAGCATTTGCATAGCTTTTTTTTGAAACCAGGTACCAGTATTTAATTTGTCATTATATATTCATGAAGTAACAGACTTTGTTCTGAAAAATGAATTTGCCTAATCAGTAAAGAGCATTTCACAAGTCAGGTATATAGTAAGTGGCTTAACAGATGCTGCTCATGTAGACTTTCCAGTGATATATGGGATTGTTACTTTATTTTGTTAAAACTACCAAATTGCTTTGCTAAAAACAAATTAGAGCAAACATTACAGTTTCCTTTTCCATTTGCTGACTGCATGAAAGACAAATGTTTTATAGCAAAATCACCTTATGTGCATGTGCATACAATTTTATCATCTGATTTAGGATACATCTCAGAAACACACAGGTCAGTATACATTCAAATAATGATTCATTTTTACTGTGACTTCAGATCCTAGAGAATTTTCAAAGATGTCTCTATTAAGGTTTGCACTCACTGAAAAGTAATGCCTTTAAAATTAAACAGTCAGAAATATTTCTGTGAAGAAAAACATAACAAAACATAACTTTTCCATAAAAATGGAAAACTGTACAAATAAACATTTGTGGGCAGGAATGGGATTTTGCATTTTAAGTAGAAAGACTTTAAGCATTGGAATGACCACAGGTTTCTTTCATTTCTATGAAAAATGATATATATATATAAATACCACAAAGATAAAGCCTTGTAAAATTCAATATTACATTCCTTTCTGAACATATTTCTTAAGGACATAAATTTTGATTTACATTTTTCTCATTTTTTTTAAGTTCTTAGATTTTTGATTATTGTAAATATGAACAGAACATTAGCTTTCTGTACTAACCCCAGATAACAGGGTAAATCATCCTCTATATATAATAATTCTATTTTGTTCATTTAATGGCTGATTGAAGTCCTAGAAAGAAACAATACAGAGAAATTTTGTTTTTGAAGCCAAACTGCAAATATCAAACCATTATGTTTTTCTTTATAATTTTTCCAAGGAGTCTAGTAAGATTCCAGTCCTTCAGAAATTAATGCCATTGTAGCCCCATCCTTTGATGCATACTTATACATGTAAAGCTTTGGAATAATAAGATGTAAAAAGTGCTTAATAAGTGAAGATTGCATGACATTTTGCTGCATTTTATTCAACACAATAAACAGATATGTAACAGAAAACTTAATTTTTTTTGAGAATGCATAGTTCATATATTTAGTGGAGTATTTAATTAAAAAAAAGCAGAAAGAAGAATTAGTTATGAGGGATATGCATTTGGATGTATATTTATTTTGTTTTTAAAAGAAACAGGTGAAGATGGATATTTTCTATTTATGCATTTAAATATGCAGAGAACTTTAGATCAAGTATAGTATTATATAAAAATTCTTTTAGCTTCAAGATATGCACTCTTTTTACTTGTTTAAATGAGATCCTTTACAACTGGCACCAGCAAGCTCTGTGTGAACTTTTGTCAGGACTTACAATTTATACAAATTGTAAAATAATTTGTATGAAATGGGTTTTTTTTCGTTTCAAGAATGAAAAAAACTTCCTTGAATACATTGTGTTGGGGAAAAAAATTGTTTGGAAGAAAGAATTAAAAATGACCCCAAATAGTCAGGGAATATATTAGGAGTTTACACAAAAAATCCAGATGTATGAAGTTGTCAGAGCTGAATGATCTCAGCTGCTGTTCCAGATGCATTAAGATCTGATAATAACTTCAGGAGCAGACTGATTCAGTTACAGATAAACACTTGGCAAAGAGAGAAGGAGGTCGGGTTTATAAAATTATGAAGATGGTGAATAACAAAAAGAAGTAACATAGTAAATAATTGTCAGAACACTAACACCTCCAGGACAATTTTAAACTATTAAGAGATAAAAAAAAATAGATAAAGTATCTTGTAATATAAAAGGTCTTGAATTTCTATGATTTTTTTGCCACGGGAGGTTGTGAAGGCAGATAGAATTCTATGGTTCACAAAAAGATTACATAAATTCAAGGATGACAAATCTGTAAACACACTCTCAAGGGATTAGGTAGGAATGTTCTCCCATGTGCAGTTGAGGATGCAGGAAATACCCTGGAGGACAGGAATTCATAAACTGTCTGGCTTTGTTTGTCTTTCCTAGGTATTATATATTTGTCATTGTATGTGGCAAGCAGCACCACACAGTAGAGCATCTTTATGTCCCATGAGCAAAAAAAAAAAGGAAAGAAAAAGAAAAACCAAAATGGCCCAGTGTGGTATGAGAGCTTCTATGCTCCAGACTGGTTGTTCAGTCAGTGAACAGCTGGTCATGTTTGTAATCACAATTTAAAAAAAAAAAAACAACACAATCTTCTGGCCACCAGCCCTGCTCACGACAGTTGTGACAGGCAGTGAGAAATCAGTATATCAGTATTTACCAGAACAGAATGTGAGAGATATCAGTGTATTATAGTTAAGAAAATGCATATTTTTAATTAAACTTTCAGGATTTATAGAGATTAAATATGTAAAAGGTTGGGTTTATTCCAAGGCACTTTTTACATGAATATAGCATATTCCCTTTGTTTACATTTTCAGTATTTATCACAAAAAAAGGTTATTTCTCATTTGTAAATGTATTTAACTATTGCTTTATTGCTACTTGAAGAAATTTGATATCCATTGTTTTAAAACTGATAAACTTCTCAGCTTGCCACCAAATCTCAAATGAAGGACCATGATATATTACCATCAAATTACACAGAAAATAAATAACATGCAGGTTCAAATGATGGAGGCTGCAAAACATTACAAATATGCTTGCCCTCCTAAAAATAAAACATTACAGTTTAAGAAGAGTAACAGCACAAATGAGAGGTCATTGTGGCCAAGTTTTGGCAACCCGGTGACCAAAAATTACTGGTGAATTTAGGTGCTGTACTGTACCAAATACTGAAACAAACAAGTCAGTCAGTCTTCACAGGGGCCAGGGGGCTGCAATTTCTCTGTAGTTCATAACATCTGCAAAAGTTTGTCACCATAAATATTTGGCTCACAGCTGATCACCAGTTTCCCTTCTATAGAAACATTATTTTGCTGAGTTGGAAATGAAGAACACAGTTCTGCCTCCTGTGCTGGAATCAAGCCTACAACACTGACTAAGATCACCCTCATAAGAGAGAAATAAACCTGGATATTGAAGAACCTAAAACATACTCTGACTGGGTTTTTTTTCCCCTTTTCAAAATAACTTCCAATAGACCCCATCTCCAAAGAAGTAATCAGTGTGTTTTAAATTTCAAATGCATTTGGAATCTGCTTAGCCATATAAAAAGCCAGGGTTTTATTGGATGCATTTACATTAAGACGAGAGCTTCCAAAGGTCTTTGAAATTACAGTCTCTATTTCTGTATACACATCATTTAGACAGCAAATTTTCTTCAGGAAAATTGCTTTAGAATGCTTTTTTTATATTTTTCCTTATTTTTTTCTTGTTTTGAACATAAGCAGATTTTAACCTATCAGAATGTCTTTTTTCTCCATCAAATGCGCTAATAAAATCCTTCATCATGCCAGAGTCTTACCATGCAGATTATTTGTACTATCCTCATCTATCAATATTTAAAAATATTTTTACTGTCAATTAATTGTCTGGCAAAAAAAGTATCTCTCTATGCTATGTTTCTGTTCATGTGTTTCTTCAATTTAACATTTTATTTTCCTTTGGCTTGTAGGGAAAAAGCCTTTGGAGGAAAATAATAAAAAAGGTAAAGCTATTAGAAACAACCTTTTAATTTCTGGCAGAGCAAAACATAACTTACAATAATATCATTATTATTTTATCTTTTATGGTGTTTTTGAGCTACTTAAGTAATTCCTTTGTAAATATATGTGTATTATTTTGTAAGTATATATGTATTATTCCTCTTAACTCTGTAAGTATTTAAAATGTCCTAGAACTACTGTTGAATCAGATTTTACACATATAAATAAGAAAATTTAAATACCTTAAACTGTTTAACGTATCTTAATATCACCAGACCCTTGACATCAATTATTTATTCCATAATAAACTCAAAGACAACTGAAGCTGACCATACAAAACAGACAGGGCTCATATTCCACATCCTTGTTGTTTAGCAATGTCTTGTTCCTTTCTTCTCATGCTGAAGCAGTTTAGTTCCATGACATATGTTAAAAACAAAACCAATCACCTATGGGCTTTCTATTTGCAGCTCTGGAACCATTCTGTGAAGCTGCTGAGGCAGCATGTTTCAGCTACTCTCTAGCAGTATTTCCCTTTTGTTCCCACCCTGTTGTGCAACCATGAGAATGTTGCCATTCTCATGGTCTGACTGCTGCAAACACCTGATTTTGCTGGTTTTGTGGGGTTTCATGGGAGACTATTATCAGGGATGGGAGAATTATCTTACCCACCTCTGTTTAACTCTTGCTTTGGAGTTTTTAGTTTAAATTAGAGGAAACAAAGATGGGGCATAACAAAATAATATTCATTGGCAAATATTGCTCAACCCTTTATGTGCAAAGATGCACATAAAAACAAATGAGTAACATTTGCTCTTGTTTGCAAAGCTTGCTGGC
Organism: Leucosticte australis; assembly: GCA_025504685.1. Taxonomy (NCBI): domain Eukaryota; kingdom Metazoa; phylum Chordata; class Aves; order Passeriformes; family Fringillidae; genus Leucosticte; species Leucosticte australis. The sequence continues at coordinate 17,423,394 of JANIJU010003063.1, read as the reverse complement.
ACCAAGAAGATCAGAAACAAGAGCAACCAAGGGCAGGGAAAAGAGTGAGGACAGTCCTGATGAAAATTACATAGTACTAGCAGAAGGCATGATGACAAGCCCTCCTAACTTGTTGCGCTGGGGAAAGCGCTGTCACTCTTCTTTCCAGATGATCAGAAATCAGTTTTTCCTTTCCTTGTTCTTCTGTTCCTCTCTCCCTTTTTTCCTTTTTTTTTTTTTTTTTCCTAAAAGCAACTTGGACTGTTGAAGTCTGTGTGTTATAAGCTAGAAGCTAGAGAACCCAACAGTAAATCTTTCTGTGCTTAAACCTGTCTCAGCATTCTTCATGAATCCCTATCATTCAGAAACTGCCTCATAAGTGACTGGCTGATCAATTTTAGAAGTGATGTCAGCAAGCACTATTTATCTTCTTGACACTAAGCTGAGACACTGGAATAGCCTGTCTGGAAGAAGCAGCCATATTTATTAGATATCCACATCACAACACAAAGGAAGAGGCTGAGCTACGAGACGTGGCTGCATGCCCACTAGCAAAAAAAAAAATTCAAAAATGTGATAGGGAAGAAAAGTTTCTAAACATGTTCAATATGTTACCAGATATTCAGAAATATATGGAAAACATGAAATTAATTGTTTTAAATCTGGTGTGATCCTTGTTCACTGAGAATATTTTATAGTGTACTACTGCATGATGTTGTAACACCCTTGAAAATGCTTTAAACTGCACAGCTGCTACCAACTGCAAAAGAACATAATGAAGTAAAATAATAGAAATAGAAATAGAAATTCAGAAAAACCCAGAAGGAGCAGGGACAAATTCAGTCACTGGATGTGAGCAAGTAGAGGGTAAAAATGAAGAAGATTCCCATCCATAAGGATCAGAAAAGATAAAAAACCCATGGAAATTATCACAACTCTATTTTATACAGATTCAGAGTCTGAATTTATTTTTAAAAAAGAATCAGGGAGAGAAGTAAGAATAAAGGCAAAGGAAAGAGGAGGAGGAGGAGCTGTTCCACATGAAGAAAGAGAGAGGATGTGTTATGAAAACCTTCAGGGTCAGGCAGAAGCGAAGGGGAAGGAATGAGAGCTTTTGGAGAGAGATGAAAGACAGAAACAGCTAAAGATTAACACAGAAGTTCTTTCCTGGAACTGGATTTTAAATTTTTCTTTTGCAACTGTATTTCTGAACTCCCGATCAAGACCCTGCCCTTTAATTCAATTCACATTAAACTGTGTGGGGTGGTTTGTTTTTTAAAATTTGCTCAGAAATATAAGGATCCCAGAGGCTGAAAAATAATAAACACTCATCCACAGAAGGTTCAGGAAAGTAACAAAATATTTTCCACCAATTCTGAGGTAGAAGTGCAGGAAAACTTAGCCCTTCTCTTTTATAAAAAATGAGTGGAGAAAAAGGTTCTTAAGTAACAGAGAGATTCCATCTGCAACAGCCCCATATAAAACAGGGGCCTAACTGTCTGAATGGCAAGAAATTTGGATTTCTTGACTTAGAAAGACTCAGTTTCTTATTTCATATTTCTTACTGTACACATAATGCTAATAATATTGAATGTCAATGTTCAGGAGGGTTATGCAACCAACATATGTAAGCAACATTCATATCTAGTTTTCTGAAGACAAACTAGAAGAGCAGACATGGAAATGTAGTATTCATGTAAATTAGCTCCCGGTTTAAGAGTGGGAAATTAGGGAATTTCATTCCAGTGTCTTACTGATGAAGCTATCTCATTTACAAATGACCAGCTCAACACGAAGCTACTCATAAAGGTGATGAAACTACATGAAGGCAAGGGCATGGAAGTCTCTATTACCTGTGCAGATGTAGATAACAGAGTTACCCATCAAATCAAGATGTGCAACTTGGCTTCTGTTGAACAGCTCATGAGAATTCAGTTTCCTGGAGTAAATTTCCAGGAAATTGCCACTATTTTATCAGTTAATTCTCCTCAACTAGACTGGATTCCCCTCAGCAAGGAGAATGAGAAGATCCTTCTGCTTTGGAACAAAAACAACCATGGAGCTTCTACTATACATTCAGCAAGATCACATATAACATAGTGATCTTTCATGAGTGATGGTCTTTGCATTTATAATGCAGCTGATAACATTATAGCAATTTACATAATTTGGGGTTTTAATCCGTTATCCATAACTCCCTCAAAGTCAGTCAGGGAATATTAAACTTTTACTTTTGTTTCATTTATACTCATCTATGTGTTGTCTCTCCCAGTTTAATTTGGTATTTTTTGAAAGAAAAATTTTTTTACAAAATTAAAATCTTGTCCAGTGCTGAACACCATTGGCTCAGATTACATAGCTAATATTGGTTATTGTCAAAGATTGAAAAATTTAAACATTGCAGCCATGATGTATTTATAAAGATTGCCGTTAAAATTTTTTACCTCACCATGAAACTGAAAAGCCACATTAGTGGAAGAAGTCTGGATGTGTACTGGCCTACATCTGTCTGCTCACACATTCAGCTGCAAGAATATTTTCAAAAACTAGCATTGTGTCAGTAGAGAGTAGAATGCTTTCATGACTCTGGCAAAGATCACTGCAGGGTCCGCTTTGGTATACCAAGCTGGAGAGAGGCTGCTGTGATAAAGTATCATAGCTGGAATTAAAGGGGACCATCACAGAAAAAAGTTAATATGAATATGACATGAAACTATTTAAGGAGAGAGAAAAGAACAGAAGGAGTGCACACAGAGCTATCATATCAAGGACTTAATTATCGAACTATTCAGAAACTTTCTTTCCAAAGTGCTGTGCCCTACAGCAAAAGGAATTATAAAAGGAAGTGCGATAAGGGATAGAAATGAGATTTTCATTGTCTGAAACTTCAAATATTTCCATTAAACAAAGTCAAAGAAGACCTTAGAGCCCAAGATAGAGGAAAAGTTGCTAAACATTACAGGAGAACTTGCAGGATAAAATTATCAAAATATTTTGGACCTTCCCACCATAAAGGCTGGAATAAGGAAACATGACATTAGGGCAGTGTATGAGAGAAATTAGTAAAGATTCAACATTATAAAAAGTAGCAATATGCAAATCTGAATCAGCAGTAAAGGCCCCATGATCTGGAGTATGTGATCCACAGCTTTACTCAGATGAAATGCCACAGGTTATCTCTGTCTTCCAAATGGACCATAAGAGTCCTGAATAAAATCATTCTTTTATTCTTCATTTGAAACTTTGATTTTCTCTGATTCTTTAATGTCTTCCAATCCTATAAAACACCTACAAGACAAAATGAATTCAGGTTTTTTTAAGTAATTCAACAGTAAGCCCGCTCCCTCCTCATTCTGCAAAACATAAACAGCATTTCAGCATAACATTCCTCTTCTCCCAGTTAGCTGATTCTGCCCAGTGGCAGACCCCACATCCTTACAGGAGTCTGGCTGCTGGAATTCAGGCACCAGGTGAGAGGCTCCCAGATGCCATGGGGCAGCCATGTCCAGGGTTGACCCCTGGCCCACGGGAGATACTTTTAGCCGAGGCTCCTGCCTTGGCCCCACCTGATCTACAGCTCCTTCTGAGAATGGCCAAGACATCCTGAGTCTTGGCCATTCTCAGAGAGGTCTCAGATCTGTCTCATCACCATGGACTGGCCAAGTGATCCAAATTGTCAGTTGATCCTGGTGGCCATCCTCAGCCTTTCCTGTTTCCTCTAAAACCTCAGGTGCTTTATTAAAACCTGTTTAATTATTTAACTTTGATTGTTCTCGAAATGTTTCTGAAATCTGACTTCTACAGCACCTTTCCTGCACCTGAATATTGCCTGTGGGGAATGCTCACTTCTTTTGTCTTGACTACATGAAAATCAGTGTGACAATCTTACACACAAATATCTTTCTTTCTTTCTTTCTTTCTTTCTTTCTTTCTTTCTTTCTTTCTTTCTTTCTTTCTTTCTTTCTTTCTTTCTTTCTTTCTTTCTTTCTTTCTTTCTTTCTTTCTTTC
>JANIJU010003063.1:17123507-17419307 GCA_025504685.1 Leucosticte australis | reverse complement strand
TCTTTTCTTTTCTTTTCTTTTCTTTTCTTTTCTTTTCTTTCCTTTCTTTTCTTTTCTTTTCTTTTTTCTTTTTTTCTTCTTTTCCATCCACTGATGTTGGTCTCAGCATAAATGTTAAAAATAATTTTTAAAGTATTTGCTCTTTTTTTTAAATCCAAGTAATTTTTCCCACCTGTCATGATAAGCTACCAAGCATCTTTTTGCTCCCTAGACTCTGCTGCCTACCAATGAAATGGTAAGAGGACACTGACAGTGAGGCACCTCTTTACATAACCAGGATCTCTTTTTAAAAACTGCCAAAAAAACCCGAGATATACAGGTTTACAACTAAACTTAATGCCAGTCATGCTCACAACACATTGAATAATTTTAAGGCTTAGAAAAATACTGCTGCAGCGTCCTGTCTAGGCATCAGCAGAAAAACTTGTATACATAACTTCTATGCATGGCTGCACACATTTTAAGTGCATGTGAGGAAGGTAAACAGATTTCCAGAGGAGCAATAAAACTTTCACAAAGTCAACAGTGATATTCAGAATTGTGGGCAGAACAGATAAATTATAATTTTGATCATAATTTGAAAAGTCTCCCACAGGTAAAAAAGCGTATGTTGGTGCAGAGCCCAGTTTCTTCCATCTTTTTATTTTTCTCCCCCTCTGTTTTCCATGAGAAAAGGGGAGTGGAAATGAATGAGAACATTCTTCTAGCTATGACTGAAGTGCTTTGTAAAAGTTCCTTTTCATTATTTAATTTCTTGATGAAATAAATACAGATTCAATACAAAAATAGGTGATGTTGAAACACAAAGAAAAGAACAAATGGTGGTGAAACATTTATGTCAATTATAACCTCTAAAATTAATGTGAGGTTATGAAGTAAAACATGTAAGTCATCTCTTCCTTTTGGATCTGTGTATGAATCACAAAGGAAAAAGGAGCCATTATGAATTATCATATAGGACACTAAGACAACTCAGATGTAAAATGCCTCACTTCTCCCTTTTCTTTTTGCAGCAAAGCTACATGTGGAATAAAAACCTTCTGCATACAGTGAAACAACACCTGAATGGAAGACCGTATTTTAGACAGGAAAAAAATTGTTATTAAAAAATACTGGGCATGTTAACTGGAGCTGGGTCACACACAACTAAAAGACTTTATGTTCTTCTGTTACATCATGGTAATATTACAAGAAGAATATGAAGGTAAAACTATTGAAATACAAATGTGTACTAAGCAGAAGTTTCCTGTTTCAAATAGTGATCTGTAGAAGTTACCTAGAGGGGGAGAAATAAAGATAAACACGTGAAGGTATCAAGTCTTAAATACCCTTTCCTGCTGGGGAGAAATTGCCATTAAAAAGTAGAATATGGCCCATTAATCCATTAATCTTTGTCAAGACAAAATCTTTTCTGTCCCACTGAAAAATTTGGTCCACCAAAGGTAATTATTTCCTGGTTTTGGAGTACTACAACAGCAATTCCAATCTTTCATATATAGCAGATTTGTGATCTTCATGTTGTGACTTGTGGTGTCCCCCAGAGATCACTGTTGGGCCCAGTCCTGTTTTACATCTTTATCAATGATCTTTGTGAGGGGATTGAGTCAACCATAAATAATTTTGTGGATGACACCAGATGTGTTGGAGTGTTGATCTGCTGGAGGGTAGGAGGGTCTGCAGAAGGACCTGGACAGGCTGGATCAATGGGCCAAATCCAACAATATGAGATTTAACAAGGCTAGGTGCTGGGTTCTGGGTTCTGCCCTCTGGGCACAACAACCCCTCGCAGAGCTACAGACTGGGGACAGAGTGACGGGAAAGAGGCACAGCAGGAAAGGACCTGGGGGTGCTGGTTGACATCTGGATGAACATGAAAAAGCAGGGAGCCCAGGTGGCCAAGAAAGCCAACGTCATCCTGGCCTTTATCAGCCACAGCGTGGCCAGCAGGATCAGGGCCCTGATTGTGCCCCTGCACTCGGCACTGGTGAGGCCAAACCTCGAGTGCTGTGGCCATTTCTGGGCCCCTCAGTTCAGGGAGGAAATTGAGGTGCTGGAATGGGTTCAGAGAAAGGTAAAAAACCTGGTGAAGGGTCTGGAGCACAAGTCCTGCCAGGAGTGGCTGAGAGAGCTGGGGTTGTTTGGCCCGGAGGAGATTTGGAGGTGACCCTATCACTCTCTACAGCTGGCTGAAAGGAGGTTGTTACCAGGTGGGGGTTGGCATTTTCTCACAGATAACAAGTAATAGGACAAGAGGAAATAACTCCAACCTGCTTCAGGGGAGGTTTAAGTTGGACATTAGAAAGAATTTCTTAATGGAAGGGGTGATATGGGGCAGAATGAGCTGCCAAGAGAGGAGGTGGAGTCACCACCCTGAAGGGGTTTAACATGATCATGATATAACAAAAAATGCAAGGTCTTTTTGTTGGGTGTAACCCAGATCCACTTAACATGTTCAATATTTTTTCATAGCAATATATTTTCCTGTCTGGAATACAGTGCTCACCATCCCTAGATGTGGTACTCAGTGCTATGATCTAGTAGACATGGTGGTGTTTGGTCATAGGTTGGACTTTAGGATGTCAGAGGTGATAGACTGTGTTTGATCAAAGACTTGGTTGTGTGATGTCAGAGGTCTCTTCCAGTATAATTGATTCTGTAATCTTCTCTGCTTTGACAGTATCTAGAACCTAATTCTGTATATCAGCTGACTTCAATGAATATTATTAACTGATAGTTTAATTCAATCATATTTTGACGAGACTGCCTTTTCAACATACTTAACAAGATTATTATCAAAAGATATTTCTCCACAGGATAATTGCAATATTTTTTCTTTTTAAATAAAAAAATCTGTTCTCTTTGATTGTTAATTTAGTTTTATTTTCTTCCCTGATTAATTTTTGATTTTTTTCTAATTGATTTTATTTTTTTATTTCAGCAGTAACTGCTACTGAAATTTTCTAAGTACCTAAAAAAGAAGAAAACAGTTATTAAACGTACACTAATTCTTCAAGTGGCTGTTTAATGTTTAAATCCATTTAACTTTATACTATATTGTAAACTGTCTAGGCTTGCTAATGATTACATGCAGCAAGTGCCATGAAAGCCTTGGTCTATTTATGAATCCATTTGGCAATCAGAACATTCAGATAAGCAAGAAAAAAACCAATAAGCAAATATGTCTCAAAAATTACTTCCTTTCTTCCTTCTCCTACCATCTCTTTTTTTTCCTTCCTAGAGAAATGACACTGTCTCCATACACATACTGCAGACAAAAGCATTTGACATCTTCACACCTTAAAGTCTAATTAGCTTTGGGTTATTACAATCCCTGCATAATAGATAAAATATTCTAAAAATGCAAGCTAAAACACATTTTGCTGTATAATTACCATGGCTGTAATGAATGAAGACAAATGACAAGAAAAAGAGAAACAGGATCTCATTCACAAGCTAGTTCCTAGGGAATATTAGTGATTCAAGAAGAAACAAAATAATGCACTTGAATTCTTATCCACTGAACACAATTATGCATTCCATTTTCTTTGCCAGAAGACTGCCTAGAACTGGCTGTACAAGATTCCTCTGAAGAGTAGCACAACAAAGCACAGACAAAGAGAGCACTTTAGCAAAGTCCATACTGTCAACTTCAGTGTAAGCTGAGAAAAAAAAAAACAAAACAGGCACAAGGAGAAATTTATCATCGTTCTTAATAATGGGAAAGTAAATAAGAATGCATCCTTACAAGTATAGAGAGAACCATGCCATGTAAATTATTTAAAGTTTAGAGGAAAAATAGAAGCTTGAGTAATCCCACCTTTAGCACATTTTTATTCAGACTGGGTAGAGAATCACCACCACTACATAAAGAAAGGTTTTGCAGTAGATCAATGGCTTCTGCTCAGTTGTTAACTGTTTCAGGAGAAAAAAACCCTCCTTTGTTGAATTAAGAATACAATGCATTTAGTCTCTATAAGTGATTAAGGACTGAAAATGTACATCAGTGAGTGTGGGAGAACATATCCAACTCCTTTAAATGGTGCTAGGCTTCAGTGCAGATTTAATACAGTACAAATAAAAATTCTGAATTTCTGTTTTTCACATTGCTTCTTAGGTTTTCAAATTTTGCCCATGAAAAGACTGCATCGAGATACATCTTTAGAGAAGGAGGTTGGAAAAGTCTCTATTCTTTGGCTTAATTCCATGTCTCAGAACTCTCCTTCAGCTAGAAATCCTGTACTCAGATGTGACTGCTGAATGTACTGTTACCATGCTGGCACATAAATATTTGGCAGCAACACACAATGAAGGAAATTAGCAGCAATGCATTTTTATATCAGATGGCAAAATGTGCCAATCATGTGGTCCTAAAAAGTATATAGTTCCCCCATTAGTACTGCACCAGACATTTCAGAGAAGAACTGAGACTCTGAGGTTTAATCTTTGAAAATCTGCTTAAAGTTAAGAGCGGTTTTTACACTGTTCACTTGCAGTAAAGGAATGTATATAAACTATACACATTAGACCACTTTAGAGAAAGAAAAAATAGGTTGAAGATTCTAGCAAAATCTTTAAAAAGAAGAGAAATCTTGTTAACTCTACAATGAAGGGAATTATTAATTTAAAAAAGGGGAAATTGGTTAAAAAAATTGAATTTCACCACAAAAAAATGGCTTGTATGTTGTTTACTTAATGAGATGGCACAAACTCTACTTTTTTGCAAAGAAGTAGAAATGAAGATGTGAGCATATAACAAATTAATATGCAGTCTTTTGTTTTTGTTTTTTTCTGAAACATTTAGATCTGGACTAATAATAATTATACTGTTAAGATTTCAATTATGCTAACATTAATTTCTTGGTTTTACACATCTATCTATAGAGCTTTTTATACATAATCTTTGCTTTACATGCCTATATAGATACTTCTGTCTGTCCATATGCTATGCTTTCTTTTTGCCCATAAACAAGATTTTGACTATAAAAAATACACAAGTTCATTTGCAATTAGATATTGCTGAAGTATAATTAAAAATTTGTGCCAGCTGGATACAGCAGTTGCTTTGATTTTTAGTAGTGTCTGATAGCAAAGAAGTTTCTTATTTGCTCTAGCTTTGTAATCTGTGTAGCCCGCACTTGGTTTATAGCCAAGTAACTATGATGTGGCTATTGAGGAATACTTGTAATTATTTTTCTTGCTATAATATTGAAGAATTGTAAACATGGGCTTGGGATTCATTGAATACATACATTGCAAAGACATAACAAAATTATTCTTTCCCAAGAGAATTCACAAAACAAATCAGGAGATGGATTCAGGGATGCAGGAAATCAAGAGAGTACCAGGCTAACAATGGCAGTAGTGGTCAGTAAGACAGAGAATATCATGCTGGGGATGCTTAGCAGGATATCCAACTGATACATTAGGAGAGTGATATTTGGTGTAGTATGCTGGATAGCTGCCTTAGAAACACAATCTGTTTTTCAGTGTTAGGGGAAGAAATTCATTGATTCCAAATGCAAACTGTTTGAGAGCCTAGATGTTTCTCTGTGCAAGATTACCTGCCAAATCTCTGTGTTAGTAAGGTCACAGACAAAAAGAGGCAAAATTTAGACCAAATTGCAGCAAAGATCCAATTTGAAAATGGCACCTAGCTTATTGACTGCACTATTAGATAGCTTAGTGCTTTCTTCACCCTAAGAGAAAGGATGGAGAAATTATTTCTAAACATATTGGGCTTTGGTTACATCTGAATGTTTGCATTATTTTTCTTTACACTTTTTCCAATACATAGACTTATCACAGAATGACAAAATCTCTTTTGTTGCAGCATAAGTGGAGATGATGTCAAATGTCAAAATGTCAAAGAACATTTGAATGTTTTTACAATATGTTACCAAGTCCTTGTTTTGTTTGCAATGTTTAAGAAGCATCTGATACTTCTTGCAATTAAATGGCTGAAAACCATAAATGTCTTGACTTTTGCCCCTTTCATAAAGAGGTATGTGGACATAAGGAATTAGAGAGCAAATATTCTCCCAACAATTTCTATGTCAAGCAAGAAGATCCCAAAGTGTATATAAGCACTTTAAACTTCTTAGAACCTATAATCTGATAATTTAGAATAGGTTAAGTATCAGGGATTTTTTTATTCTAAAGTGGAAGGCAGAAAATGTCAGAGAAGGTCCTTCTTGATACATATATCTGTAAAAGTTAAAGAAATGATTCACAATTCAGACAGTCTTACAATGGATTCGTATGAAATCTAGAAAGTCTCTATCTAGAAATGAATCTATTTCTCTAGCAAAAAGAGTATTTAATTAAACAAGAGTATCTAACTAAACAACCAGTACTGATTGTTTCTGGTGTCAGATATCTTATCTATTCCCTCTGCAGGCTAACACCTGAATAAAAACATCCAGTTAGAAGTTAAGGGTTTTAGTTTATATTAAGATTTGTTCTAAATACCGTAGGAGGTAATTTCTTTCCTTTTAAAGATATTAAACATCTCTCACAGTAGTTACATAACATCAAAGATACAAACATTTTAATAATCCAGTGCAAATTCTGCAAACTCTTATAGGAGATGGATATACACTGCAGAATTCATTTCTGGAAAAACAAAAGTAAGGAGAACACTGTCCCATTGGAAAAAATAAAATACATTTGATACAATTTTTCTGCTTTCAGACAAGTGCATACAACTCTGGAACTGATCCATTCATTCAGATTCAACATACTGAATTACATAAAATATATATAGGAGACATAAATATGCTATTTTAAGAGGCTAGAAAAGAAGAATGAAAGGAAAGTGCAGGACAGAGGGACACTATTATATGCTTCCTGATGTTTATAGAGCACAACACCAGAAACATATAAGTGTTAAACAGACAAAATTCTTCCTAAAAAATTCCAGGTTTTCCTTCATAAGATTTTTTTCCTTAATTTTGTACTTCTGGAAAGAATAGATGTACTTAGCATCAAAAAATGGCTGAAGAGTAAAGATTTGTTAAAGTCTAAGCTCTATCTTTTGGTTGAGTTTGTTTGTTTTGTCTTCTTTCTGTTGATCATCCAGGAAAAAAATCTACTCTATGTACTTAAAATTCCTGTCATTAAAACTAGTTCTCAGCTCCTCCCACAGTACTTTACAATGGAAAGACAATTTAGTGAATGGTGGAAATTAAACTTTTTTTTTTTTTTGCACAAGCTTTAGAGCTCATCTACCAAATAGTCTGTATCACATTTCCAAACATTTCCAAACATCTACTGAGACATGAGGAACAAAACCAAACTGAACAGAAAGGCCAAGAGAGCTGAAAGAATAAAAGCACTACCAAGAGAATTATAAAAATCTATAGAACTTCATTTATTTGTTTTTGTGTTCTAAAAGTACTTTCAAGACACTTGAAAATGAAATTAAAAAGGATTTGTAGAAGGAAATTTACAGAATTAATATAACTTACTACTTGGAAATTTCCTCTTTGGAGATAAGAATTAAACCTGAAATATATAATCAGAATAGAAAGCAGAAAATGCAAAAGAAAGCAGAGCTTCTGAAAGCCAATAAGAGAACAGATATACCAATAACTTGGTGGGTAGAATAAGATAAATATGACTGAGAAAAAAGGAAAAGATAAAAAAGACCACAGTGTGCCTGCAGGTAGATCACGAACTAATAAATTTTTCTTTTATTGAAAGAATTAATTACAATTCCATCAAAATTCTTAAAGTATATGAACTTAAATCACGCTCACAAGAACTTCATGAACCCATGAAAGGTGGGCCAGGATTCCACAGACAGCACTCTGTGACAAACTATTCCTTTAATCCTGGATTTATTTGACAGATCTGCATCTACTGATACTCTACTCTCATCCAGTAAAAACTAGCTGCATTTCACCTTAAAACCTTTACTTGTAGAGAAACCAGTAACAAAAAATATCTTAGGGCTATTCCTGAATTTTCCATCATTGAGAGAAACAACAACAAAAGCTAGAAAGGAGCCTAAAATACTGAGTATACAGACATTTACCGAGCTTCTGTGTCTAAAGCAAGCTGCAGGTCACTATTAAAACTCAATGTATTCAATTAGTCCTAAGCAACATTAAAAGGCCTCTTATAGTACCAAGTGGGCAAGTCAAGAGGAAATGGGAAGAAAAAACTAACAATAAAAGGTGGCTTTGTTGTTTTATTTATTTTTTTTCTGTTGAATTCATCACTATTCAATGCAACTTAGAAAAGCACTGCCAGCTGGATGCTAATTACATTCAGCTGAACCTAGTTATTCAAAACTCCTTAATAAGCAAGGATGGAATTGCTGTTAAAGACAGACAAGTGGATTGAGCTGAAAAGTGGATAAAAGATTTTAAATCTAGGTTGGTTAACCTACAGGTGTGATACTTTGTTGCTATTTTTTTCCTCCTTCTGTTTGTGCTGTTAAAACCATGTTATGATAATTAATTTCACGAACAAAAAAAAACTAGTCATGGGGTTTCCTTTATGGACTCAGATTTAGCTAGTGATTTAACTTGTGATGCAAAATAGGGATGTTAAAAGCAGCCTTCTACAGCAGTTGTGGGCCTCCCTCTAGCCCAGGTGCTGGAGCCCAGCCTTGGGACCAAGGGTCTTTTCCCAGGTTAAGGGATGTGTCTGTCACTTTCCTGTGGACAGGTTCATCCAGAAGGGAAGCTGAATATCCCAGAGATGTAGACACATGGACACAGTATGGGTAAAGTGGGAAGTTTCCACAGTGGCATCATCTGCTCCAACCTCCCTGCTCAGCGGGGGAATGAGGGAGTGAATGTGAGCCTAGAAAATAGAGGGTGAGTAGAAGAAAAGATTATTTTAATTTTTTTTGTTTGTTTGTTTCTCACTAGTGAAATCTATTTTAGCTGGCAATAAAATAGTTTTCCCAAACTCAGTTTACCTTACCTGTGGAGGTATTTGATAATTAAACTCTTTGTCCTTTCCTTTACCCATGAGCTTTTTCCATCATATTTTCTGCCTGTACTTATTGAGGAAAAGGAGTGAGGGAATGGGTGGGTGTGCATATGGCAGCCAGACAAGGGAACACACCACAGTCATTAGGATGCTCCAGGCCTGGAACAGAGTATAGAGCCCTGCACACCTGGCACCACCTCTTAGCTGAGATTTGTGCAGGAAGCTCAATTAGGGCACTCACTTCAGTCCTTTCCACTTGGGTTACTCCATAATTCTATGGTAATCCAGATGCTTTTTGTTCCAAACAAGCATCTAGTCAGGAAACTTTTAAGAATAAAAGCAGAGCTTACCAAGAGTTAAATGAATGTTCTGAAATTATTCAGTCAGCTATAAAATTTGACTGGTGATAAAATTTTGTAGGAGAAATGTTTACAACTTTGACTTTAGTTAAAATCTGAGCTACAAGCTGTTGACATAATACTCTAAAAAGGTGTTGAAAATAGATTTGTAGTACGACCCTGTGACTGGAATGGCTCATCATGTCAGCCTACCAATTTTCTGAATAGGGTAGGTATAATCTGGAAAGAACACAAACATAATTGCACACCCAAGTGTGACACACACCAGAGAAAATGTGCACACCCTCTAACAAAACTTAGTTCCTTAATGTCACTTGAAATCTGCCAGGATGCTTGTAGATAAAGGCTGACAGAGTTTCTAAAGTCCTTTTGTGAAAGATAGTCACTGCAAAAAGGAGAAAACAACTAAAACACCATCACAATAACCCTGAGATTTTGCTTGTCCAGTATATGAGAAAATTGCTTCTTGATTACAGATCTGGGGATCTAGGAGGATTTTTTGAGTTAACCCTCTACACAAGCACAGCCTCACACAATTTTTAAACCATCACATATGACTGTTTTCATTGACCCTTCCCAACTAGTGTGTGATAGCTCTGCTGTATCATGTTTTCAAGCCTTCCTCCCATCAACTGTGCAGTGTGCTCTGTACTGCTTCATCTCATAAATATTAATGTCCCTACGTTCCTTGATGCCAAGCTGTATAAGGCTGCATTTTTAGAATCATGTAAGAAAAGTATTGCTCTTCAAGAATTTAGTTTCAGGATAGAGGTATGTTTGAAGTAATATAATGAGATCCAAGAAAGGTAATCTGATGCCTGATAGTATCCAGGCCCCATAATGCTTTTTTCATGTCTGGAAACCAGAGCTCACTTGAAATTGGAATGCTGATTTCACAGTTCAGCAAAAAAGGATATGCAAATTCTGGTAATAACTGTTGCAGTAGAGAATTGACACATTCTCCAAGCCTGTTAAAAACTTTTGGAATAGAAGGGGAGGCAAAATCAATGCAGGCTGCACAAAGACCATAAAGTTTATCTTAAATTGTTCTGGAAACGAAAAAGTAAAGTATTAGCAGCAGTAGTCATCTTTGAGATATTTATTATTAAAGTGCATAAAATATAAAAAGGTAATTGTAGTATTAATTAAGTTATATGATTTTACAGGTTTAAAATATTTTATGAAGATTCTTAATTAAAAGTAGAGTTAAGCCTACACTGAGACTTGTCTGAATTGCCAGCAATGCAAGGAGCTGGCTTCAGCATCAGCCAGATATGTTTGGACCACATAGCCTTTTTTCAGAGCTGAGGAAAGTGAGGAGCAACTTGAGGAAGCAGAGCCAGGCCTAGGAAAAGCAGCCTTAATTACATTTCAAATATTTTCCTCCATTACCATGAGCTCTGAAAATATTCAGTAATGCTAACACTCAGCCAGAGGCTGATTACTTGAGGAAGGATGGAGGAGATGTTTGCTGTTCCCTTGAAGAGCTGTCTTCATCACAGCAGACAAGAGCAGTATGTGGTCCATCACATTCTCTCCTTGGATCGATTATGAATGTCCATACTATTTTTTTCCTATGAAAAATTAAGAAATTAGGGTGCAAAAATATAAGATTATACGGTGTGGAATATTTGTCAGACTTATTCATCAGGAGTATCTAAACAGAACTGATTGAAGCAATATTTAGAAAACAGAATGGGAGGGAAAATAAATATAGTCTCCTTCACAAGAGTTTTGACACTCATAACACTGCAGTCTTATAAAATAAACCAGATTTTTTCTTACCCTCCCTCCCTTCTTCACATTAAAAAAGGTTAAGATTTCCTTTCTTCATTCGTAAGTATCCTTGAGAATATGCAAAACAAAATGCATGGTATTTTCTATCTGAGAGTCATTCTGTTATCAATCAGCTGTTTTCAGTGTTGTTCAGTGTGGCAGGTAATAACTGTCCATATATCTGGGGTCTGTAAATAAAGGCATGAAATATGAAACTGCCTATAAATATGTAAATTTTCTCAAAAGTTTAAAAAACCTTTGGCACCGACAATTTGTCAGTATAATGTTTCTGTTATTGCCCCTGCAGTTTAAAAGTACTAGTATTCATCAAGGATGTTAAATAGTAATAATATTTTGTTAAATCTATAAAATTGCTTGTTCCTGAAGTTAGGCATTTGAAATTTTACACACAGAAAACAAATGGTAGAGTATTTAAAGCTTTCCAGAGCCTCCAAAACTAAAAAAATATGTCTTAAAAAATAAGCATTAAAAAGTAAAATCCAGAAGATTTTTGAACACTGGTAAGTAGAGAGCATAAAGCTGATTCTCTGTGTATCCCACCATGACATTGTCCTTCAGTCATTGAAGGGAATCCTTCCAGCTCCCATGGTTTTATCCTTGTATTTTTGGATTTACTGTGGAGGGATCACCTGTATGACTGACAAAAAGCCACAGTGTTTTCTGAGATATCTAATTGTCGACTATTTTTCGTATTAATCATTTTAACATAAATCTGTGCTAAAAGGTTGATGATTTATACTTTGGACTCCAGGTAGCAAAAGAGAATCTCTCTTAGTTTGCTGAAGTTATGTGATAGTTCACTGAGAGGTTCACACTAGAAAGTTAAATTCAATAAACAATCAGGTGTATGGCACTCCTTTCTCCCAAGTATACCTCCACACTACTACACTAGGCTACTCTTTGTGCAATAGGCAAAGATGTTTTCATTAATATTTCCAATCTATATGTTTCAGAAAATAAAGTATTTGGCTGGGTTTTTTTTCCACCTTCAGATCTAGAGAAAGTTTCCGTGCAAGAAGGAAGAAAGATACATGCTGGTGAGCCATTTGCTATTCATCTTCCATTCTATTTTTAGAGAAGACCTTAATACTGACCTTCCAGAAACAACTGGAAAGACAGGACAACCAACAACATAGGAATGAGAAGGTAAAATCTCTGTTATCCAGATCTGAATTTTATATTCTCCTTTGCTATTCTCCTTGAAAAATGCTTCAGTCACTCTACTCTCACAGCCAGAAACATGGTGACTAAGTCAGCATCATAGCTGAGTGATTGCATAGAAGGCAAGATTTTAATAATGGATTGACAAATTAACTAGTTCTTAACTATT
The DNA here is from genome assembly GCA_025504685.1 of Leucosticte australis. Taxonomy (NCBI): domain Eukaryota; kingdom Metazoa; phylum Chordata; class Aves; order Passeriformes; family Fringillidae; genus Leucosticte; species Leucosticte australis. The sequence continues at coordinate 17,406,878 of JANIJU010003063.1, read as the reverse complement.
AGCATTCGAATACTGATCCTTCATCACCACTAGATTTGTTAAAAAAAAAAAGAACATTACAAAATGTAATTTCATTAGCTTGAAAATCCATTATTTTAAATAGATCTTTTATCTGTTAAGCAGTGAAAATAGAGAGAGAAAAAGCAAAGACAGGAGAGATTCAGGCTAGTTGTTACCATGTTCTACAAAACACTGCATGGGGTGACTCTATAGAAAGCAGATTCCCTGTGGGGTTTGCTAGATCAATTTTTTGGAGCAGACAACCTCTGCCTTCTCAATTCAGCTTTTCCAAGCTGCTCCAAATCTGATTTCTCCTTAAAGCTTCCCTTTTCATCATGTCTTTCCTTTGTACATTGCTGACTTCGTGAGCGTGCAAATGGCAGTCATTGCATGTATAGCACAGTGGGTTTCAGCGAAATATGAGCAACGCTGTCTGCCTTCTCTGTAGTCTCATTGTGTCTCCTTTGCCAGTGAAAGAAAAGAATCTGGAGTAAAACCAGAGGCTATTTTCATTTTGAACTACTTTGGTAAGACAATATTTTTTCAAAAAAAATTTAGTATTCTGCAGTCATACTACCGCCTCTGAAAAACACAACAGTACTTCAAAAAACCTCCAGGCTAAATAAAGTTTTGTCAAGGTCACGGCCTTTAATGAGATCCCTGGATATCCTACAAAAGTTATTGAATATATTGAAATGTATGCCTTACCTAAAATCATAAATAGTTTACTATGAAGTAGAATTTATTTTCTTAAACTGCAAGGGAGGAAATTAATTAAGACCACCTTAATATTTCTCTGGTGCAGCAGTCAATTTTTTAGATTATACCATCTTTTCTATGATATTAAAGATCAAAAAATAAAGACATGCATCTGAGTATATGGATAACCTTTTTTTATGAAAAGGCAATGCCTGAGGTGAGAAAATAAATCTCTACAGTAAACCATTAATTTTAACTTTATTATTGCTATTAATAAGTATTATTATTATTGGCATTTCATAAATATTTGAAAATAAGGAAACATGCTATAAAGCAAAATGCTTTTTAGTGGGACATTAAAATCTTTATAATGCATCATGAAATGCAGCAGATTTTCATGGCTTATACTTTATAAATATTTTTTTGAGTTCCTGAAATGTGGAAGTATTAATTAAAATGAATGGCTGAAATGAAATGTCTGAAAACTGAAAATCTATCTTGACAGTTAAGTGTTTTCTGGAAAAGCTATTTATGTTGCCAACACTCCTGAAGTCTCAGGGAAACTCCTAGATTTCATTTCTAGCTGTCAGATAGTAAGAAGATAATAAATTTACAATTCTAAGAATTGGTTTTCTGGAAATTAATATTTCCTGTCTTAACAAATATCACAAGTTCTGAATATCAGTCTGTACAAAACAGATGATCAAATGAAAATTAGGTTAATGAATATGTAGAAGTTACTTATTAATAATGGTGAAAATAATAAGTGGTCACATCTAAACTCTGGAGAAATTACATTGAACTGAAAGGTACATTAGAGCTTCAGTGCTTGATGTCCCAGGCAGACTTTATTTTTTCTAATAGAAAATAATTTTTTTTCTCCTTCTACTTAGGTTCATTTTGTGGGATCCTTTGTGTCCAAATTTTCTTGCAGTGGCCAAGGGCTTGGAGTCTAGAGCTGTCTGGGCATGTCTAGATTGCTGTTCTGTACCATGAATATCCTTGTTGGGCTTTGGTGGGGAGAAAATGCAAACATATTTTGGTTTTGTCTTGGTGGTCACATGGAGCTTGGTCGGAAATGTGACCACCTTTTTGTGTGTGAATCACCCTCTCTTTTGTATACTTTTGTCACTAATATTGTTTCAGTTATTGTTTGTTTCTTGTCTCATTACTGTTATCAAGCAAATTTTTCTTAACTAGAAACTGCTTTTTTCTTGCTCTCGCAAGAGGGGGTAGGAGGAGGAAAGAGGCTGAGTGGGATTTAATTTCCAGCTGAGTTTAAACCACAACACTGATATTTGAATTTTTTTCTACTAACTATTAGCAGTAATCCAAATGTGGCTTGTAAAACATATACTATAAAATGTTATATTCCACTTTATTGTCAAATGCCCCAAACAGAATATTTTAGTTCATAACTTTAAAACATGCAGTGCTGCCAAATTTTCTGCTGCCAGCATATACAGGAAAATTTTTCATCATTGTCACTTCTTCCTCCAGGGATGCTGAACATGTCCAAAAAAATCAAGTTTCTAAACATTATCATTTTCACTGAGATGTGTCATAAAAATGAACAGTGGAGATGTATCAGAGTGGTAACTTCCTTTAGTTTAACAAGTTACAAAGTTGTATTGAAAATAATACCCATATTCCTAAGTTTTATAAAAATCACAGAATTAGAAATGGTCACCATCCTGTTACTTTATTGTATGTTCTTTCCAGATAGTTTGCCAACTAATTATAAGATTTTTCAGTAGTTTTTCTGGCTGAGGAGGCAATGCTAATTTCCTCTTCTGTGATAAAGGTAACTAAAATTGAGAAAAAGGCAAATAAATACTCTTAAATGATCTGGGAAAATGGGAATTCTGTTCATATCTACTTCTGCAGTCAATAGATATTGGGGATGTGAGGTTTATAAGCCCCAGAAGAATTATACTCTTTTATTGTTGTCTTTTAATTTCTTTGAAGTTTTGCTGTATCACAGAGGAAGAATAGTGGAAAATGTGCAATGGGGAGGTGTGTATTAGGGTGATGTGGGTGGGGGATTTTTATCTTGTATTCAAATTTAAAAAATTTTATTTATTCCTACATTGTTATTTAAACCTGTTTTAAAAATAAACAACAGCAACACAAAAGCAAATAAAAAACCCCATAATCATACAAAAAACCCCTCAGGATTTCTCATTTGATCAGAAAAACCAAGAATCAAAGTTCTTTCCTTTCCTGAATCCATTGAAAAGAACTGCCCTGCCTTTTACTTTTAAATTTATTTGTTCTATTGCTAGCTTTAGGATGGAGAAAACTCAGATGTGGAACCTGTCAAATAACATACAGAGAAAAGAGAAAACTGTGAAAATCTTTATTTTTGTTTATTTGTGTACTATAATGCTTCCTAATTTGTCTAAAGGACTTCCAAAAAGAAAATTAAAACAGGAGCCATGGGTACTGTATATATTTTCTATTGCGTTTTTTTCTGTGACCTACCTTTCTGAAAGCTTATTGTCTGTTTCACTTATCACTTTCCAAACCAGAGGAAGTTCAGATTTCTCTGACATTTAGAGAGTTAATTCACTTCATGTATGTTTATTTGTTACAATACTCATTTTTTTAAGCTCTCAGAGACAAAATTGTTTCCTTAGATAGAGGTTTTTCTACATTTGCTTTTTGAAAAATGTTTGGAACTCTAAATGATATTACCCATACTTTCTATATTTTTCTTATCTATTTATTTTTAGCAGCATTTATAATGGAGTATGTTTTTCCAAGCTTCACAACTTGGTCCTACATTAAGTTAAAACCTTAATAAAAACCACTACTTTATGTAAATATAAGGCTTTCTTTCTTACTTTCTAGTTTTCAGGAAAGTTGATGAAAAAAATCACATAAATTTTCATGACATAACTGAGGAAGAGACCGGGTCTCAGTAGACTTGCAAGGTGAATGGATCTTCAACACCTTCTGCACTTCTTCCCAGCACAGCTCCTGCAAGAGCTCTCTGTTAGCTGCTCTCATTTTCCTCTTTTCTTTTGTATAGGTAACTTGCACTGATCAGTTTCTTAGTTGTACTATCAGGGTTAATAGAAGAATACACACAAACATCACACAAAAACTCCACTATCATTTCCCCCGTTCTCATATTTAGAAGGGAAGGGGACAGGAATGAAAATGCCACAATAATTACCTTGATGTGTTCATTTAATTCTTTGGTCATAATTTGGATCTTGCAGTCACTGAAGTGTGCCCTCAAAGTAAAAATATAAACAGGAAAAGGAAATAGATGCTTGAAGGATATCTTCCTGATGGACATTTTTTTCTCATTTGTGAGAGCATTTGAAGGATAAGGAAAGTCAGAATGTTGTTTTTTGTACTAGAATTTCCTAAGGGCTGGCATATGTAGGAAAGTGCTCATAGGATTTATGTCCCTGTCTATTCAAAGAATAGGTTTCAGAAATGGTCTTTCAAAGTTGTAGATGACTGAAATTGTTGGAGTTTATTCCTTGTTATTATTACAATTCCATGAATAGATGGAGAAAAAAAGCCTTAAGAAGAGATTCTATGCATATGTAAATAAGTGTATTTCTGTTGTCTTCAATGAGATTGGACTAATTTACACCAGTTGAGGAGTTGTTACATTAACATTAACTGTCAAATATTACATTTACAAGTTTAATACAGGTAATACTGCTTCAGAGTTAAAATTTCTTCTTACACTAGCATAATTCCTATGTTCTTTAAGAGAAGAATATTTGTTCTAGTTTCCAAATTTTTTCAATTTCAGAGCATACATCTTACTATAGATGTATTTTTAGAATGATATTGAGGCTGAGTGGCTGAATTTAATTACATGATTATGTGCTAGGTCACTGTCTTCCTTTAGGGTACTGCTATTTTCATAACTGGTTTACACTAGCAATTGTGAAGATATATTTTAAAAACTGACTGTAAGTTAAATTCTTCCTATCTGAGAGAAAGGCAGAATGCTGTTAAAACATAAACATTAATTTGGCTGATATTTTTGTGTCTACAGGTTAAGATAATCTCTTTTCAATTGTTTTCCAGATCACCATGGAAGTACTGTCTGTACTTTGGACAGCAGAGTATTGCACAAGAGATTTTTGAGGTAGAAGAAAAGCTAATGGATTTATTTTAAAAAGGGACAGACATAGAAAGATAAGATAATAACACTGAATAATAATGCAGTCTTATGTGTACATTTGAAAACAGAAAGAACGGCTAGGAACTTTATGTAAATTCACAGATTTAAAGTTTCCTGCCACATTTATATCCTAAGTGAGCCTGGGTTCACAAAGGTAGCCTTAGTGTTGGAGGACACTGTGAAATGCTAAACTGATTTTGCACTCTGAGGTTACCAAATAGAGTTCTAAAGTTTACAACACTTTTTGTAAATTATTGTTCCTTGCCTCTGGCTTTCAATCATTAAGATGGTTTGGGGAACACCTGAATTGTAATCTAGTTTTGAAAATTTTAGTAATAGAATTAAAATTCAGAATATATGCCCTGTGTTTAACTGACTATACCAACTGAGAAACAATGGCTTATAAACATTTTGCCAATGTAAATAAAAAAATACTTAATCAAAAGCAATTGTGTTGAGTGGGTAAAAACATTGCATAATCTTTACTCAAGTTGTATTATATATTAATATATAAAAACCAGAGAAAATTAAATTTGTGACACACTACATTCCTAGGCAGCTTCTGTTTGAAAACCCTTGTTCAAGTTGCATGCTGTGCAGTTCCTCCAATGCCTCTGTACTCTCAGAAGAATGAACAGGATAAATCAATAGATCAAAAAGGGGGCCCACTTCTCTCCAGAGAGCAATTAATGATCATTTGCATAGTCTGTACAATTTAACTATGAAATAAAAGCCATGTGTCCCAACTGATGGTTGAATTTTGCTCTACCATTTCCCAGAGGAAATTATAGCAAAACAAAATTTAGCAGAAGAGTCATGTGCACACTTGCATTTCAGGGAAATCTCTAGTTTTCCACATTTTATTAACAACAAATAAGTTTCCATTTGTATCTGGTTTTGATCTTTCCCTCCTTTGTTCTGGGTCAGTATTTTATGACTTTACAGATTTTTTGGATAGTGTTCTTCTGTGTAATCACCACTGTCCTCATACCACTGGAGTTATTGTCACAGTAATCACTGTTTCTTGAATAGTTTTAATTTATGGTTAAATGTCTCAATCCCTGAGTTAGTTGCTATTTGACATCTCCCTACTTTACTCTTATCCCTTTTCCCTCCATCCATCCCCTCCTTTATTGCTGAACTTGGTCTGTAACAACCTTGGCTCCACTGAACCACTGAGTATCTACAGAATGGTGCCTGCAAGGGAGGGCACAACCAGGACTGAGATCACTCATGGCTCTTGGCTTGTTGACTGGACCACAGATGCTCAGTGTTCATATTTCCTGATCAAGATCCAATTAAAACCTTATTATCTGTCATAAATCTTTGTCTCCATACAGCTTTCAATACTGTATTTCAATATGTGACGTGCATTAGCATTCAAGCTTTAGCCAGTCTTTCATTTTGTCAATCTTTTGTCAGGAGTTTTTTTTTTAACTCCAGGAGTTTGTTTGTCCAGTTTGCTTGCTTGTTTTTGCTATAGCCAAACATTCATAAGTTCTTTGAAAAAATTGTTTTGGAGTATAACTCAGTTATTGTTAAGTAACATTGATAATTGTATTGTAGATTTTGGCAGATTTAAGAACAATGGAAATTTTATAGGAAAATACTGACTGGAGAGGATTTCATAAAAGTATCATAAATGAAAATTCTTTGGCTATGAAAACATGATAAATGTTTTGTAAATATTTAAATCCAAAGTGAATCCTTAGAGATACAAAAATTTTGACATTTATTTTCTGGAAATAAATTTTCAAAGTTAGGGTATTCATGCCTTTTCTACAGAATATATATTTTTTAGTGAGGATATGAATGTCTATTAGTTTTCTGGAGTAGGAACTAGATTCCCTTGGTTAAATCAAAGACAGTGTTTATAGGACTGGCAGATATTTCAGAAGACCACTAGGAGGTCAGAACCCTTCTGGGAAGGCAGCCAGAATGAATCAGCTTCCTCTATGGCATCCAGATATGCTTACCCATAGAAAATTGAAATCATTTTATATGTGATACTCTATGGTAATTCCTGCACAGACTGGAGATTCATAAATTGTAACACATAGAATGAATGCACATCATCAGGTATTCTCTTTAGTAAACCTGAAAAAAAAGGTGGAGTTATTCTTCTATGCTAGTCAACAAACTGTAGTATTCTTCACAATCTAACAATTCTTGTAACTGCAGGAAAGGCTTCAATTATTCTTTTGTGTTTTGTAATTTCCCTTCTCTATACTTTCACATTGTTTACCTCAAAAAAGAAAGGGGTAATTCAATTTAATTCAAAGCCATCACTATAAGAGTATTGAATTGTAGAAGTCACCTCTTAAGAGCAAAGAGTGCTCCTAGAAAAGTAAAAATTGCAATTTATAGTTGAAAAATAAAAAGAACTGCATGAATGGAATAAATGAGAAAAAAATATCCACACTGAACCTGAAAGTATGTCCATTTTTTAGTATTACTAAATGTACCAAGCTATCTGTCTCAGGTGCAGTGGGAGCTTCAGTTTGTTAGAGAAGCCCTGATGTTGAGCCACACAAGGTGCAGAGAGGACCCCTTTACTTTCTGAACTCCTTCTGAGAGAGGATCCTGAGTGTGACCCTAGACTTTGTCAATGATTTAAGTAACATCTGACAAGATTAAAGATGGCAAATCAGATGTATTTTTATAAAATTAATTATTATGACACATAATTAGATAAAATATCTTAATCAGAATTATGTAATACACAGTATAAAAGCTAAAACAACTTGTATAATATAGGATAGTGCACTGCATCAAAGCAATTATTAACAAAAAAGGAGCAATTGTTAAGTAGAGATTGATATAACTCACTGTATGTTTTCTTGTGTGCAGATCTCATTCTCTTAACCCCAAGGAGTATGTCTGGGAAGTGGGGGAAGGACATCCTCTACCCAAGAGGGGAGTCTTCATCCACTTCAAAGAAGAAGGTGTCAGAAGAACCTAACTGCATGAAAGTGGACTTTTATAGTGTGAAATATGACTGCTAGTTATATGTATCCAGGTAAATTTAGCAGCTTATCTGCAAAATCTTTGCCTCCATATCAGAATGTTAATTCAGGGTTTTGCATAATTCAACACCAAAACCAGCACATGGTGCCCCCCTCAATCCACCAATAATAACTTTGCAAATAGGACATTATCTGAATTGCTTGACCACATTCCAGGACAGAGCAACCAAGGCAGAACACCCTGACACAAGATCTTAAATGTTTCAGAAGAAAATATAATGATACAGAGGCATGATTTTGTACAAAAAGAGCTTTGACGCTCAAGAGCTCAAGTATACAGCATACATTATTTAGGCTTCTAGATCATGGAGCAGAATTGTAAATCTGTATTAGCAGTATTGCTTCTAAAAGCACAGTATTACTATCAGACATCCCAAAGAATATCCCAAATAGTCTTCTGAGAAAGACATGAGTGCAGGAGCCATTCTTCCTTAGCATTTTGAGTGTGAAGCAGTAGCATGCCCAGAATAATCCTTCACTTCTTATAAACATAGCTCAAGGAACTTTGAAAGCCTGAGCACTCTCCAATGGTTGGTTCCACAGGTCTGATAAAAAGCAGTGCACTCTAGGCAATGGCCTTTTTTCCAAGACTCTCATCACAGGTAAATGTACTCTAAAGAGTCATTTTCCATGGTAAAAAAAAGGTGAAGCAATGACTCTACAAATGTTTCCTGTCTCTAATATCTTTACCTCTACAATAAATGTAGAGAGCGCTGCATGAAAGAATTGTTAGGCTGTAACAAATCACTGAGAAGAAAAATGTGAGAGTATAACTCCATAAACTTGTGGTCCTTCTGACATGCTGAGAAACCTTGGTATATGTGACTGCAGACATATTCTCCCTATCACTTACTACTTGATTTCCATACGAGGGCAATAAGACTGATCTTTTCTGAGGGCAATTCACCTGATTGACATCTAAAATTCTGGGGATATTTCTTTGTTAGAAATTTAATTCTGAGCCTGGCTTATAAAGTAAAGATGCAAACAAAATTTTTAAAATGTACTTAGGAAGGACTGTTAATGTAGAAATAGGGTAGAAGGTTATTTTTCATGATTAGCTATTCAGTAGAACAAGTCATGCTTCTTTCCTCCTGAAGGTAGCATGCACAGTGTATCTCCATGTTTTCTTAATAGGCCCAAATTATAATCTTATAATTATTCACATTAAGATGAAATTTTGGCATGAAGTAATTTTTCCTCAGCATCCTTTATTAAATTTGATGGCTAAGTTCTTTGCCTTCCTCTAGCCTCAAGTATATTCAAACTGACATATGCTTTCTTTCAGTGTTTTGCCTGTAGCAGAAACGTATAGTATTCCCTTGGCCTTGGCAATTTAATTGTCAGGAACCCATTTTCTTATTCTGAGTTGTAGTTTTATTTCCCCTTAATACAAACCTTTATCTGGACTAATGTATGCAACCTTTTCAGTATGCTGTTAAAATGCCATATTAATGTAATTCACAATGGCTGTAGACATTAAGGAAATTTAATTCTCAAGGAAATTGCCAATGTTGTGTGTGGGACATGACATAGTAAATAATGAATTTATTTTTATACTCTTATTTCTGTATTTTAAGTGAATCTGCTTATATTTTTTAGAAATTTTTATTCAATTTAATTAAACTTACCTGTTCTGTTCTAAGCCCTAAAATGTCACTAAGTTGTGTATGCAGAAAGCATCAATGCTCTGTCAAAATGCTAGATATACAGATGTTTTTCTTAAATTTTCTTAAAGAGTAATAGTATTGAAATATGAATAATTATATTGTCTGGTTTTTTTACATTTTATTCTTCTATTCAACTAGAACTTAATTTTTTATTTTCACTTCTTAGTGAGTGAAATGGAAAATTTTGTGCAAGGGAATTGATAGATAAAAGTACAGTGTTGAAAGCATATAAGAGAGACAAAAAGCAACTACAATATATTTTCAGTAAGTAGCCTTTTTCCCAACATTAGGGGCTAGAATAGCATAGTAGATCTTTAATCCCTAAATTTGACAAAGAATTCTCTAAATACAAAAGGGCAGCAAACAATTGCCTTCTGTCTCTTTCCCATAATAAGCTACTCTTCACCAAAGCAGTACCCTTCCCCAGAGCTGTAAAAAAACTTAGTCTAAGGATGTTTTATTTAACTCCCAGATTCTCCTCAAAAGTCCATCTGTTTTGTTTTCTTCTCCCTTTTTATTTAACCATGGTTTGTTATAAATATAAAGTATTTAAATGAATAAATATAGAAAATATACAATGGATTTGTATGTACAATATATATAGATGGTACTAGGAGCTAAACGTGAGGTCTGCTCCACATTTATCTGTATGCTTTACCACTGTACTATGAAGTAAGTATTTTTTATTATTATTTTTATATTCAAAGCATTAGTTTGTTCTGTCAGTTTGCTTTTATATTTGACCATAGAGATTTTGTGACTATAGTTTCCTGATCTTTGTATTTACTTTTTTTTATTCCAGTGCCTTTCTGGCCTACAGTGACTCTTACCATCTATCTCATATAGACATTCACCTTCATGTACCATCTCTCCTTTAGTCACAGAGCTTTATAGCATATTTTTATTCTGTTTCATTCTGTCAAATTTGCAGAAAGAGTTCACAGAAATAGTTTACACTGAGCCTTCTGTGTTGAATAATTGCATGTGTTAAGATTGAAAAGTACTTTGTCATAATTAGCAGCCTGTATCTCTGCCAGCAGTGGCAATCTGAGTAGCAGGAAAATAAAGAGATTAATGAAAAACCAAATAAACCATCTCTTAGGGAAGAAGAATGAGTTGGAAACTACAGAAAAAAGACACAGTTCATCATTATACAGCAACTGAATTGAATTAATTTTCTAAGTAGAAATCAGAAAACATTGTTTGAAGGAAATATTCTTGAAATACCATTGAATAATTATGATTAGAGTCTAAGGAGTACTTCACATTAATTTTGTGACACTTGATGATTAAGACCTTTGAAAATTCCATTTATCATTCTTTACCATTGAGATGAAAAAGCAATCTGCAGTGTCCATGGGACATTGTCACATACCTAGAATATCCCAAAGCCACAGAAGGCTATTGCTTCCTTAATTTGCACATTGGGTGGAATATGTAGAAAAATAAAGGTATTCTCCATGAGGAAACATAGTTTTAGGCTTTTCTCTGGAAATATGCACATATGAAGTACAGATAAAACATCATTTTCATGTGTGAGACCAGTGATTCAGGTCATTTGTACAAAGGGTGGAGGAACTTACGGATGCAATTGGAAATACAATGGTACAAGTGCTCTTTCTTACACTTTGACTTCCTCATCCCATACTGAGATTACTGTAGGAGCTCCTGACCTGCTGTGTATATCCCTATTCTTCAATAGTCACTATTTTCTATCTTTTTTTAATTCTAAAAGTAAAAATAAATAAACTTTTACAGAGATCTACTTAATTTAACACTATAAAGTATAGGTAAATTTTAATCAAAAGAGATCTTAATTAAAAATAATAAAAGTGGATATGATATTTACACCATCATTAATAACCTACCTCAAATACTTCATATAAACTTAAACATACTGATATTTTGAGTCCTAAATAAAAATGAGAATTCAATTTGTGGCAATGCTACACAATGCTAAAAAGTTTTCTTTCCAGCTAAAGGTACTCTTTTGTATCCTAAATCTAAAATGTTGCTAGGAATTAGTTCCTGTTGCAATGTAAAATAGAACAGTCTAACTTCAGGCATGCCATTAATTATGCAGCTTCCAACTTTAAAAAAAGATGTTTCGAAATGAAAAACTGTTGGCGCCAACTTTTTCAATTTCTACATTGTATTAGGTGCCAGAAATGACTTAGAAAGTTATAGCCTCTGGATAAAGCAGAATGTATAAAAACTGCTTCATTTTGCATCTCAATAGTCTAAGCTGACTGTATTAATCAAGTGGAGGCAGTCACTGTGGTAATCAAATAAACACCTTTTAGCCAACCTTGCAGAATTTTGTTACTAATGGGCTTAAGGTTTTCTGAAATGATGTTAATCCTCATTAAGAGTGACACAGGTCATTCTGTACAACATTGCAAGTTGCTAAGTCAGGGGGGAAAGGAAAACTGTCTTGTATTAAACTCCTCTAGGTTTTACTACAGGCAGGAGACACCCACTGGTATTTTTTATCTCATCATTCCTAGAATCAGCAGACTGACAGACTTTTCTAGTTTACTTCTACTCCATGCTAGAAAACAACACCTGTAGCAAAGTAAGAAAATATGCAGTTTTTCCACACTACAAAATAAATGAATGACATAAATTTGAGATATCAAGGGGCATTCAGTGGCCTACCATGTATGTTTATATGCTGTTTTCATTGTCGATATGATGGATAAACAAAACCCCTCTCACTTTCTTTGCCAAATACAAAATTTAATTACCCTAAATTTTTGGGGGGGCTGCCTTAAATTTGTGTTTAGTGGGATTTTTCCCACAGGCATTCTTCTATGTATATATCCATCTTCCATTTCTTTGCCATCCAATCAACCCCTAAATTGGAAAGTTTCATTTTTTCCCCATATTTCTTTCAGTTTGCATTGTGTTTTAAATTTTTTTTTCTTTCCTTTTTTTTTTTTTTTTGGTATCTGTCACATTTCTTTGTTTCCATTTTGTCTTCCTTTGAATTTGTAATTCTCTTTCTGTACACCTTTTATTACTGGCTATTTTCTTCTCCCATACATTTTTCTCTATTCTTAACTTCTTTTTTTATTATTTCTTTTTGTTCCTATATATTCTGCTGCATTCTTTTTTTATACATATACCTTTTTTTCTCCCTTGTTAGCATTTTTTTGTTATTCTAACAGCAGTAAAAGATTGCCATACTTTGTTGTATTTCACACAAAATAAAACGACTTTATAGATGCACTGCTTTCACAAAAAGAATGGTGGGTATAGTAGCAACATTTTGCAACTGTTCAAAAATTACTGGTGGAGGAAAATTATTAGAATTTATTCAGACAATTACCGTGTGCTTTAGTGAATTTTGTATCCCTTCACTGTCATTGCTGCCAGAAAAACTAATTAAAACCAATAAACTCTAAAGGTTAATATATACTCATAGTTCAGCTAGAGAATTTAGTATCTGTCCAAGAAACTTGGATAACACCTTAAAATATTTAAAGGTGGAAAATGAGACAGGATTTACTGTCCTCATCAATTTGTTTCATAACCGGGTGACTTAGGTTAAGATACTGCTATGTTAATAATGGTATTTCTTTATTAAGTCATCTGTTTTGACAGGTTTTCTGAAGGACTATTTAATCTCTTTTCCTTATTATTTCAATAAGAAACCAAGCTTCAAAAATTTTTTGACTTTTGCATTTTTTTCTGTAACCTATCAACTGCTTTGTTTTTGTTGACTAAAACCAAAGAGGAACCGACCGTAGAAGTATTCATTCCTTTATTCAGTTTTGGAGATCAGTGATGTATAAACCCTAACACTTGTGAAGGTGCATGTCTTACATGTCTGTGAAATCCTAGCTCCCCTAGGATTGACTTGACCTCAGAGCAGCCAGAATTATGTACTTTGAAGAGCAAGATTCATTTGTTACTGCTGACACCTCCTAATGCATGCTTTTCGTGTACCTGCATTGCATTATTATTATTATTATATCTTCTAAGATGAAACCCTAAAACACCATCTATTCAATTAAAAAAATCTGATTTGGATTGAAAAATAAATCAGATTCAGACCTTTGCAGGCATTTCTAAACTGATTTATAGTTTTCATGTATAAATTTTGTTTACTTTACCATTAAGTACCAGAGAGTTTATAATTTTTTTTTTTGGCCTGATCATTTCAGTGCAGCTTTTGTAAGCTCTTAATTGTAGCCACAGAGGGGAAAGATAAAAAAAATTATTTTTAACCATTTGGACAGTTCTACAGTCAATTGAGGAAATTGATGCATTAAAGTAAACAAAGTACATTGTTGTAAGGTTAAGGTCCTGGTCATCATAACGTGCAGTTCTGTGTGAATACATTCAAGTTATAACAAATACATACTTTTTCATTGTCTAAACTTGTTGTTTAAGAAAATATCCAAATATTTTAATTTATCCAGGATAATTTTATTTAATTCCCATGTGAATAGATGAACAGTGCATGGATAATTATCAGAGCTGAGGCTCAATTCAACAGTAATCCATGAATTCAACTCCCTATGGAAAGAAATTACCTTTTGCAGCACCTAGAGTAATTTTCTTGCCATGGTACATCAATTCTGACCTTTTCCCTATACCCACTCCCTAAGTATATGACTGGATGTATTGCTCCTTCAGGACACACCATAATTTTCTCTGTTAGCTACAAATTCAGTGGATTCCAGCATATATTCAAAACTTGATGTCTTAGGTTTCTGCTTTCAAACTTTTACAGCATTTTGTAACTTGCTTCATAAAATGAATTGAAATTCAATAATCAAGCAAAAATATAATTCTGCTTTACATCTGAAATATGGAACCAGCAGTCTAAATCAATATAAAGTATATTATAATTTTGTAGACACGAGAGTCTGGTTCTAACATATCTGTTTACATGTAAAGAGAATAAGAAACTCTATGATTTCTGTGCAGCTTAATGTTTCATCTGTTTCACCTATCCAGCTTCACCACTACAGCTGTGGTTGCATTATCCCAACTTACATACTCTGGTGCATGAATCCTTCCAGCCTATAGACCTTCTTATTCTTCCATCACAGCTACATCTGAAGTCACAAGTTCCATTCCTCAAGAAGTTGTTTCAACAATGAAGTTAGACCAGACCTGGAGAAGGGATAGAAAAAAGGAGCACTTTTAATCTCTCTTCAGCAAGAGATTCAAAATTCATGGAGAGACAGATGATGTAATTTCATGGCAAGTGAATTTTTTTCTGTGAAGGAAGGTCACAACAGGCATTATCTTTCTAAATTATTTCTACTTTTTTTCCAGTTTCTACCTAGGGAATTCTAAAATTCCCTACCATTTTCAGGAACAGAACCCAGAAGCCTCTTACCCAGCTTGAACATCAACTGCTCTCTCTTCCTCCACACTGGCACCCATTCATTCTTTTTGCCCAGCTGCACAAGAGCTAAGCCCTGTCAGACTGGACCTTCCTGAACAGAGAGAAAGGAGGGAAAGCTGATTAACTAGCACTTTATGTAATTTACTTAAAAATTGAATCTGAAGTACAGAAGCTTTTGAATACTGCTGTATTAGCAAAGCCCCCCAGTGGAGACAGACTTTGAACTGATAGAATCTCTTCTTTCCTTTGATCATTTAATGCTACCAAACACCACCAGCAAAATTCATCAGCTTTAATTGTATCAGCATGGATAGGATTTTTTTTCTACATTTGTAACTCTCCATCTTTAATCACAGGTTTTGTCAGTGAACACTTCAATAAATTCAGGTTTTAGGCAGAAATTACATTTCTATATGATCATCAACAAGTGGAAGAGACATGACAAAGTGAGAATCTGGAGGAAGAAAGCTCTTGTTTCCTCAAATAAGCAGAACAGATTACATTCTTATTCTACTGCAAACTGATCTATGAAAAAGAGATTTTCACTATCAGAGCTTTCAAATTTACATATTAAATATAAAAGCAAGTCTAAGCCTGAAGCAGCTGCTTTCAAAACAGTTCCTAAAGATCTGTCAACTGCTTGTATATTTTTGCCTGGTTTATCCACTTGTAATGCAAGAACCTATACACTGGTTTTCTTTCTTGAAAGTGTTGCCTCTAGGAAGATTTTCTACAACTTACAAATAACCTCTTCATAATGAACTATTAAACATGTGTACAGCTTATTTGCATTGCATTATATTAAGAAAAAGTGCTTCAAATGTTAATTCTTTTACCAGAAAAACAGCAGTTTTGGATGAGAAAGTGTCATGGTTGATACTAGCTGTTTTAATTTGAAATATAATTAGGGCTCTTCTCCATGTACTTACCAACACCAGTGCCTTAAGACACTTGATTTCACTTGTCAGGTGTGTCAAAAGATGTTTTCCTCCAATATCTCACATAGTTATTTTCTGGCTTCAAGTCTGGCAGTTTTTCCCATTAATATGTGCAAATCTTCATTTTTGTTATTATTTAATAATAACAAAAATGAAGATTCCCTCTTCCCTCTTCCCTAATTCCATGCACAGCAGAATGAGAAAACACTTAACTGAGAAAGGAGAAATAATTTACTGGTCAGAATATATTGAAAAATATTTGGACATATTTTTTCTTAGAGAAAACTACTTCTATGCAAAGTAACAGAACTCACTTCTATTAAAAGTGTATACCACATTATGCATCTATGCTCTGTATTCAAGGATTAAGCTGGTACCATGAATTTCCTGTAATAATGATTAGTCCTTATCTGAAAACACCCTCTCAATTTCAGAAATAGTCAAACACTCTGCTAATAAGTACATTTCAAAGTAATATAGATTTTTTTATTTTAGCCATTGCATTTCTTAATATGGTGTCACAGAGCACATTACTTTAGGAGACAGCAGGGGCAGGCTGCACTGAAAGGGGAGACAGGAGTGACAAGGGTGGCAGGGCAGTGATCCCACCCACGAGGGACACTATCCACAGGAACCATGCAAGAAGAGCAGAGGTTTCAGTGTCAGAGAGCAGAGAACAGCCCTGTGACTGCCAGCAGTGTCCATGCATGTCCGAGGCCAGGCTAAGAAGCAAAGTCAGTGAATCCAGCTCAGGGACAGCAGGGGCAGTGCTGGGGAGAGGGACAGACAGGACAGAACTCACACAAAGACATAGAGTTAGCGCCTCAGCTTGAATACAGCTCCCAAGCAAAGGGGACAGAGACTCTCCAGCTACTTCTCACAGCTCACCTGTGCAGTGGTGGTCTGATCCCATGCCATACAGCTAAGGATAATTGAAGCTGACCTTGAATATAGGCAGCTGAGCTCCCAAGGACAGCAGGAAGATGTTACAAGGCATCTTGGTCATTCACGGCCCTAACAGTGTTTAACTGTGTAATCTCTTCAGTGATGTAGATCATTGCTTTGGAAAAATATATAAGTAGCTTTGCTGTCAGGAAGAGTGGTGGCACAAGCTCAAAATCAGTGAGCTGAAGGTCTGGAAGACAGCAGAAATCATCAGAACTGATAGCTGATTAGCTACAATGAGAAAAGAGATGGATACTGCTGTATTAAGCTCTGATCTGTGGGAAAATTATAAATGGAATGAAATTAATACATAAACCAAATATAAAGGATTAGATGTTCAATATATGTTCTGTATATCACAATCTTTCTAGGATAGGTGGTTTCAACACTGATTTGTCTCTATCTCCATGCTAACTGAGCCTTCCAAAGGATGAACATGTTCTTGTTGACAGCATCCCAGTAAAATAATCATAGAATAATAGAAGCACAGAATGGTTTGGTTTAAAAGAAGCCTTTAAGATCAGCTCCAGTCCCACTCCTCCCACACTTCTGCCATGGCCACGGACACTTTCCACTAAAATAGGTACAAAAATGTTATTCAATACGTTCTGAATAAAACCGATAAGCATGGAAAGATCAGTGGTGAAAATGAAATAAGGGGCAGAGAGAGACACAGGCTTGCTCCCCACGTTTCAGGCACTGTGAGCATGGCAGAATTTCCTAGAATTAGCTGCACTGACAATTAACCCACTACATTTTCGTCAAAAAATAACATAAGATTATTACAAATAAAATAAATCTAAGGAAGTAAATATTTTGTTTCATCAGTAAATATTTTGTTTCATCCTTCCTGAATTCCTGTCTATTTAGTGCAACTAGAAAATGATTCATCTGATCAGACATACAAAGTTAGTTACCAAGATACCTAAATCCTAACCAGCTGTTATTTAGGGGTGCTATCTGCCCCAAGCTATCGATGATGTCCAAAACTGTACATTCTTGTGCAGTAACTTTGAAGAATTTTTCATGGATGCAGTAAATATGGTGAATATCTCAATTTATTTCTGTTCCACTCAGAAATAGTGTGCAAAAACTTTTTTGTACAACCATAAAAGCTGCAATTAGTTTCTGCAGCACTGTACTTTTAGAACAGCTTACAAAGCTTAGCAACCAGATTGTATGAGGTACTTGGCAAGCTGGGTACTTGGGTTTTATGAAAATCCAGATTCTTTTTAATTGCTGAAGCAAAAGATAATTTCTTTTGAAAGTCTGGTCTTCAGTTTATGTGCATATTGAATGAGTCATTTTAACCTTGATGTACAATATTCAGGAGTGGCAATGGTTGTTTGAAATTCTATAGAATTATTCTCACTATTTTTATGATTTTAGGGCCAAGGAGGACAGTATATGACCTACCAATTTTTGCTTCATACATTAGACTAAGAAATTGACCCAATTTTTCTAGATTGGACCAATACATTCCATTAGGGATATAGCATGTATTTAGTAATGTTTTAGAGTGCTGCAGCAGTACCAACAATCCCAATGTAAAAGTAAGGCAGATAGTACTGGGACACGAATCACAGTGACTTCACAGCTTGAGATACTGACATAGAACTGGCAGAGTTCAAAAAACTGCTTTGTGTCTAAGACCCAAATGAGTTAAAGGAATCTTTAACAGTTTCTTGACTGAGAATAAAAATTGAAAGAAACTTTTATTATCGGTCTAGAGTTTATTAATATTATGAAGAGGGAGAGAGGACACATTTCACTGATGGGACTGTTTCATTTTGTAATGGAATTTGGCTGCTGTGCAAATGAGCAAAGCATTGTCAATTTAAACTTTTTTATGCAATGGAGGCCCAATCATGATCCATAATTTAAATGGTATTTTGCTACTGTGTGCTGGGACACCTAGGGAGGATCTTAATTAAAAATCCGTATAAGTACATATTATACCCCTGGAAAACTGTAGTAATTTATCCGAAAATATGAAACCATGTTCAGAGCTCCAGGTTGGAGGAGCTGTTAGAGGGTTACAAAGGTTATTATAATGCAAATGCCACTTTCTGTAGCATTTTTAGATTTACAATGAAACTGCTAGTTAACTCAGCTGCAAAAGGACAGCAGACACCCATTAATGAGTACAGGGGTCACACTGCCATCCTGCAGGGGCACATGTCAGTGATTTACCAATTACAGCAGAAACAGAAGTTCAGACCAGGTGGGTAATTTCTATATTAGAAAAGCGGATGGAGTGAGGCATAGATGGATTTTGGGCTTGGGAAATCTCAGAATTCTTGTAAATGGAAATGAGGCTGAAAATTTTACACTGAATTTTAATGTGAGCTGCTGTCACTTGCAACTTGCAAAGTATTTTCGCTAAGTGGTACAACACAAGGCTTCAATAGTCAGTTAATACTGAAATAGTTCAACAGGAGAATAGTAGGAGTATTTTTTTTCCAAATAAAGCCAGTAAGTTTTAAAATAAATCCTCACTACATTCACTACATTTCTTTTTTTGCTCTTCTGGCCTGCATGGATAATAGATATATAAAGTTTCATAAAACATATGGTAACCATATGTGACAGTTCTGAGGCATCACTGCATTTAAGAAAATTAGTCATCCCAGTGGAAAACACCAGTAGATCCTAATGTACTTAGACAGAACTCACTATGATGCCCTACTCCAGTCTCACTTCCAAAGTGACTGTTCACATACTGTTCATGTTGGTCCAGAATGCAAATTTGTGAATTTCCATTGGCACAAAATAATCCGTGTTACACAATTCCCATGGAAACTTTGTAACTACTCTAATTACCTTAACCTCTTCTTATGTTGTTGTTGCCATTGAAGGTGTAAAAGCCTTGTATAAGCTAGTTCAAAACTACCATTCTAACAGTTATTGTTGCATGGGAATGTATAAAAAGGCCAAAAAATTATCATTACTTCTATTCTACTTGGACTTAGATTTTGAATGTATAGACCTTTTCCCTACATTATATAAAAACATGAAAAATCTTGTGTAACTGCAAAGAAAATCCTGAAAAAGGTGAAAACAGAAATAATGCAGCAAAATTCAAGTTGAGTATAAATTCCTGAAAACATAGCACTCAAGTAAAAGAACTCTAGAAGGGTAAGTTCAGAAAGGAAAAGCCTGAGGAGTTAATGAGATGAAAAACTTCAGTTGGAAATTCCAAAGCCAACCTAGTTACTCATTGCAGCCTCATTTGCAGCTGTGTAACAAATAAAAGTAAACAGTAAATCTAATGCAACATTACAAAAAAATGTTAAAAAGGAAGTTTATTTTAAAAAAAAATCATATACTTTTCCTAGGTTTGTGCTTCCTAGAGTGAAATTTAGTTCATGTGCACAATACATAGGAGCGGGTGGAAAGTAGCAAGGTTTCTTCTGAGAAAAAAAAATCCTTGATCTTGATAGCTGATTTATTCCCTCTGAAACTATAGTAGAGATCTCAAATTTTTATCTTTAAAAAATCAATTGCCTTTAATATTGTAGAATAAAAATATCTATGAGGTGTTTAAGACGTTTAAGAATTACTGCTGCATAATGTCTTACCACTGCTAGTGTGTGTTTGTTAATTAAATGTCTAAGGTGAAGAGAACACATTTTGATATAATGATCTACGTAGAAATAGAAGATCCAGGTTTTCACATCTCCTACACTTTAAATAAAGAAGGAAATTTAAAGCATATTTTCCATATCTCAGCTACAGAGTTAGCATTTCTCACTCAATGAATAATTGCCAACCTCAAGAGACAAAGATCCAAGAGAAAGGTGCTACTCTGGTTGAGACACAGTGCATAAGTAATATAAATCTCTTTCAAACCAGCTCACAGTTAGAAATAGACTAAATATTAAAACAAATTTCCATGCTTGCTACTTGTCTTAGATCTATCTTTTCAAAAGGTTGGCCTGGTAATGTGTTCAGCTGTGTCAGTGCTCTGTCAACAAGAAAGAGATGTTCAAAGCTTCCTGCTTTCCAAGAGAAACAGAAATCAAAACTAGCAGAGTCAAACCCAAGGATGTTGAAATATTTCAAAATTAATCTCTCAAAAATACAGTACTGCTTGCAGATGAGAGAAGAATAAATAAGTTTATCCATGCATAAGCTAAGAGAACAGCTGCTATTACCAGCAAATTAGGATGTTAAAACCCCAAACAATGCAAACATTGATTTAAAGCAAGACTAAAGCAGTGGAACGTGACTCCCAAAGCAGAGGTATGGCCATTAAGGATTCTGTTTGCTTTACTTTTCTGCTGTTAGGGAAATGATATATCAGGCATGAGCAGAGAGCTCATATGCCAGTTAGATATGAAAAGGGTAAGTTCTGCAGGGATGTCTGCCAGAAAGCAGTAAATTAAGCTGAGTATTGTTGAACTGCAGAGATGATAAGAACAAGTGTTGCTTATTGGTTTATTTATCTGATTATAGCTGGCAAGGGAGAAATCAATACAGTTAGTCAGGGATAAATTGCAGACTTGTTACCTAGTATAACTTGAACAGCTTGTGCAGAGATAATTAGCACAACCTCTCTTAGCTAAATTACTGTTTAAAAGTGAAAGGAAATAGAACCAATTTTCTCAGCATTTATATCATGGTAGCACATGAAGAAAAACCTTGTGAATTTGAATAGGTGTTACAGTTCTTATTAATTTAAAAGAATACATATACCTTAAGTTATGTGTGTACATATACATATACAAACATTGGAATGCATTGTAAATAAAAGCAACAGAAAACATAATTAGAAGGAAATATTTTCTCCATCATTATTCATATATATTCAGCCAAAGTTTCAAGGATATTTTTAATTATTTTTCTTTTTTATTAATTTAAATAAGTAAAGTGAAATTTTCTTCTAGTTAGAAATAGGAACTGTTCAATATACAAGATAAAGGGGCTTTAGTTCATTCACAGACATGAAGAGGAAAACGGTGGACTAATAGCTTACAAGAAGAGTGTGACTGTTACTGAATGAGAATAAGGGTCAGAGAAGACATTTCATGTGCATTTTCATGAGGTAAACTGAACCTTCATGATCAAAGGAATTATCATACTAAAAAAAGGATCAGAATAGAAGACAATTTATACTGGGTCTCATGCACAAGAGAAGATAAGATGTCCATCTTCGCAAACCCCTAGGGTTGTAATCACATTATGCTTCTTCTCGAAACAAAATGTGATGATCCTAAAAGAATTCCTGGAATAACTGTTGTATAAATACAATATAATGTGAAGAAAACCACAGCTAAAACAAATTTGGGGAATGATGGAGGTTTATGTCTTTGTTGTCTTGAACAAGTGTTTCTTATTGGTTTATTTTTTTTGATTGCTTCAATTTTTAGAAAGAAGTATAAAAAACCTTCAGAATTTCTTTCCCATCTGCACATGCCCATGACATAATATCACAAAAGAATCAAGGATAAGATTCATGAAAATAAAGTCACAAAGGTATCACAGACAGATATAACAGCAAAAAAAAAAAAAAAAAACTTTCCAGAAGAAATAAAGGAAAAGTTTTAGCCTGTAAAACAGAAGAGCTTCTGTTTGGCTGTAGGGGTTTCGTTTGGGATTCTTCATTTCTAAGTAAATATGGATAGACTCTGTTTGTCCTCATCTAGATAACTTTGACCCAGCTTTATTCACCTGCAATTTACTTTAGCTCATTTTTAATCAACATTTTGTCTGAGAACAAATTGTTTCAAAAAAATGATTAATAGCACTTCTCCTAAGAATTCTAATGCTATTATCTACCTGAGAATGTGTCAACTGGTTATAAAAAAAAACATAAGGGAAAGGCTTCCTTAGAACCTGGAAAGCTGTTTCGAATGGAAGCATAAATATTTCTGACATCACATTTAAAAGGACTGGAACTTACTGTGACCTGTCTTTATATGTTTTTTTTCCCAAATATTCCAAAACCATATATTTTATTTGTATTTATTCCTTCCCATGGCAGGAAGGAATGATGAATCTGACTCCATGTTCTTAGAAAGCTAATTTATTATTTTATAATACTATATTATATTAAAGAATACTATACTAAAGAATGCAGAAAGAATACTTACAGAAGGCTAAAAAAATAATAATGAAACTTGTGATTCTCTCTCCAGAGTCCGACACAGCTTGTACTGACTGGCCAATAAGTCAAAACAATTCACATGAAACCAATGAAACAACTATCTGTTGGTAAACAATCTCCAAACACATTCTAAAGAAACAAAACACAGGAGAAGCAAATCAGATCATTATTGTTTTCCTTTTTCTCTGAGGCTTCTCAGCTTCCCAGGAGCAAAATCCTGGGCAAAGGGGTTTTTCCAGAAAATGTCACTGTGACAACCATACAATTAAGAAAATCTGTGTCACACAATAATTAAAGAAATAATTCTGTGAAAATAAGTTTTATACAGTTTTCATCACAGACCTTGAAAATTTTCTAGAGTTATTAACAGTTCTTGAAATAAAATTGTAGTTCTGACTTGTTAATAATTTTAAATTTGTGTTAGTAATGATGTGCAAAAATAATTCAGGCATGATCAAAGGAGAATGTGTTTTAGGATGGATACACAGCTTTGTGTATTGAGAAGTAATTGAAAAAATCATTCAGTCATATTTTAGGATTACAAAAATATCTCAAAATATTATACATTATTGAATAAATTAAAGGGACTGGGCAGGAGAACTCATTCCATGATGAAATAGATTTTGATGGCAATTTTTGATTACATCATTTCAGTAAACTGATCTGCTACAAGTGAAAGCTTACAGTCAGTTTCAGAAAGAATTTTAATGAGTTTTAGCGGCAAACAGTTCCTAAAGATTACATCTTTGAATTTGAGAAAATAATTATTGAAGAAAAAATAATGGGTTTTTATGATATTAAATTATGTTGAAGGTTAAAAAACATATATCTTGCCAGGTAAAATTTTATATGGATTTAAGAGTTTTGTTCAATTAACATTATTATAATTTAAAAAAAAGAAAATGCTTTAAGTGTTTTTGAATTAAATCTGGCTGTATGTATGTCATTCAATGGTCTTATCTTGCTAGGATTTTTCTCATAGCTATATTAAGTTTATAAATTCTAAAGTTTTGTGCACAAAATGCTGTAAAGGAACTTTCAATACTTTTATTACATTTTGAGATGATTCTTTTGATATGAGTGCAACCAACACCATACCTGTGTTTAAGATAATGGAATTAGATTGACATCCCAGTTCTCAAGACTTATATTCTACATGTCCAACAGAATTGCTCAATTGAATAACTTCTCTTTTGCAGACTCACTGCTTTTTGATGAAAAAAAAAAACTAAGGTAGATTTCTTATCTTACTTGTGTCACTTTGCTGTCTTTCTTCTGTTTGCTGTCTTGTGTCACTTTGCTGTCTCTCTTCTGTTTCATTTGTCTGAGAATACATAAATTTCATAATTTTGTGTAATTTTTATAATGAAGCTACTTCATAAATGACCTGTAATGCAGAGATTACAATACAATCTGTGTCACTCTTCCATACTTTCTATTTGAAATGATGTTTAGTCTTCCTGTGAAAATATGAAACTGGAGTGATTTATGGAAAAGGATGTTTATCTTTGTTTATAACTTTATAATCTTATTATGATCCCTCCTATTGTCTTCTTACAGAACCTATGAAGGAAGAAAAAGAGAAAGAAATTCCTTTGAAAATATTGGCATGAGTATGGAATTTGTATGGAGAAGTTGTTTCTCTGAGAAATGCTTATATAGAGATAGGTGTCTGGGAAGCAACCAAATATTTTTTTCTGAACAGTACTAGAGAGATACAGAGGCTCCTACAAATAAAACATAATTCTAATATCAGTAAAATCAGTTACTAGAATTTTATTCTAGTCAATGGGAACAGGACAGTAAATAGCTGCATGCAAAATTAGAAAACTTAGATGGTAATATAACCATAGTGAGTTGTCTCCTTTTATCTTTTCTAGGAAGATGTAAGGGGCAGATATTACACCTACTTACAGGTATGTGAAGCACGGGTTTGTAAAAACCTATGAAGTGGAGAGAAAAATTCAGTCTACAGTGCAAATCAACCACAATGATCACAGGATAACTTCAGTAAAAATACTCTTTACCTTATAAATAACAGCTTCTGCAGGTCACATTGGTACACAAAAAGAAAGAAACTTCCTGCAGAAATAGGTTTGTTCAGGTAATTTTTTCCCATTCAGATATTACATTATGTTTATGGGGTGGGGGGAGATGTCATTAGTGTTTTCATTTTTTATGATTGCCTGGTAAATACTACCCTGTGGCAACTGCAAGGTGAGATATAAAAGATATTAACCTTGCCTTTAGAAATTTACAGGATAAATGGACAAAAAGCAAGGGATCAATAAGAAACCCAGAAAGTGGCACTAATCGGTGGTTTTGTTCTAATGGGCTTATGTCATCTTTCCTTAGAATAATTTAGCAATTTTATGCCTCCAGGAAAAGAAAATATTCCGAAAGATTAACAGCAGAGAACATGCAGTTTCCTTGTTTATATTGTTATTTATACAACATAAGAGGTATAATGAATTAGCTGGAGGTTGCTGTGAGGTTTTGTCCTACAGATCTAAAACCTCTAAAAACCTCAGAACTGTGGTGCAGTATGGGGAAGATACAGTGATGACAAGGAGAAGGAATTAGCTGTCAGTAGGAAAGGCTGCATTAGTATTGTGATACAAAAGAGGGACAAACAGTGATTTGGAACGGTGACAAGAATCTTTGAGACATAGGATAAAAAATGAGAGAGTTTGAAAACAAACCATTCAGACATCTAACTGCAAATGGATATTTTTTCAAGATTTTTAAGGAGATATGATTTTTTTTTCATTTTTTATCACCTACTTTCTACTAACTTTAAATAATGTCATAGATGTCAATAATGTCTTTTGCAATTGAAATTTTTCTGCCTCAATGATTTGTACTTCTCACTTAAATAAAATCTGCTTTGCACACATTAAATATTTTATAAAGTGAAGGAGTAGCACCACTACTAAGGGTCAGACACTGGACAGACTTCTATTATGTCAAGAGTTCTCCTAGGTAATTGCAGATTTCTACACAGACTTTTTTTTTTTTAATTTTTCTCTCAGTTGTGTCCTGAATTTGTTCATTTCATTCAACAAGTAACTCTTATTGGAAATAAAAACATTTAAAAACATGAGTTATTTAGCCCCAGAAAACTAGGTAGCAAATTAAAGTAATTTAAAATGTTTTAAATCAAAAATTTATTTTAAATATATCAACTTGAAATACTTGAACTTGGGCACAGTTTTTCTCTGGCAAATAGTTCCTTGTAACCTAGACATTATCAGCAAAAAGCCTGAAACTGAAAAAACATGCAAGCAAACAAAATGAACAGGAAAAAAACAACACTGTGTTGAGGTTTAGGGGGTTTTTTGTTTGTTTGTGTGTTTTGGTTGGTTGTTAGGTTTTTTTTAATTGGCTTCAAAAACAGGAAATGGATGGATGGAGAAATTCGAAATAGTGAATTTTTTCTTTCCTTATCCTAAGTGTCTGAGGAAATTGTATGAGCAAAATGTTTATGACTCAGTGTTCAGTTAAGTGTACTTCTATCCCTAATAATCTGCAGTTCTGATAGAGAATCTCTACCAAATTCAGAAAAGATGCCAGAATGAAATGAATTTTATAAAACTTTTGTGAAAATAAGCAGCCAGATAGAGATGAGTACTGCTTTACTGCAAGCTTGAATCCATTTAAGAGGCAACATAAATTTTCTCTAAAATAAACATTACACAGTGAACATTTACTGGATTGCCCTGTGCCTTTTACGATTTTATAACATCAGGTGCCAGAACATTTATAGTGCCTACAGCCACTGACAAATGTAGAAACACCAGGTCATGAGCGGGGTGTGGTGGGGTGTACCATGGGCTTGCCAGGTGAGTCTGTCCAGTTATCCATGCTACATTCAGAAAGATTAATTAGAACAGCTCTAGAGGAATTTTCTGTGCTGAGATAAAACAGCTGAGCCAAACACATCCAAAAATTAAACATTTAGCCCAACAAGTTGCATGCCTAGGATAGATACTCGTAGTATTGTTAAAAGGGACACATATCCCCTTTCCCTGAAGGACTCTTCATGGAATTTTCAAAATGTAGCTGTATAGTTTTTGCTCTTCTACTGCCTGACAGGTTTTCAACATGGCTTGTTCCTGAACAAGACATTTTACTTCCCCACCTTAATCTGACTTAATACCAGAACTGATGAAATGTGATTTATATAGAAAACCAGTGAATTTTTTTAAAACATGCTGAGAAGCAAGTTTTAACATAGAAATTTGGGCAATGTATGATTTTACTTTTGTTTCATTATTCCATTTTAGGAAAGCTAAACTGGGCACTATTAAATATCAGGATTTCAAGGAAAAGTGTCCCTGGGATAACTAAAAATTCTTGGGGGAGAAGAACTTATTTGATTCACTAGTACTTAGTAAACAAACTGCCTTTCAAATTTTGAAAGTATTTTTAATAATTTAAAAATAACTTTTTGCCAGAGTTTTAAAAGGAAGAGCTGAGTATAAATACACTTATTTTACCATTATGAAGACTATTTTAAAGACTAAGAGTTCAAGCAGACCAGAAGTTTGCAATGCAAATCCCCAAAGTGACTAGACATTATCTGTTGTTGCTAGTTTTTTACCAACATTACATTCTCATCAAATAACCATGAAGAGGCATTAAGACTGTCCATTTAAGTCATCTGGGTATTAGTTTCCAAGATTTCTGCATCCTCAGAGTGGTAACTGTTTACTGTTTGTTCCCACTTAAGAATAAAAAAACGCCACACCTGGTTAAAGTTTAAAATGTTATTAAAAACAGCTTGTCTTCATTGCTTTGAACTTCACTAAATAAGATCAAATTAAGAAACACAAATACCAGAGTGTTTGGTTGAATATCTTATGAAAAACATAACAAAGTCACACTTCAAAAATCTTCTCCATTCACATGATTGTCTCCTCTAGAACAAGAACATTTTTTTCTAAAGAGAGAGGACTCTTCATATTCTCCCCTGCTGTGGCATGATGCCCTCCATAGGCTGCAGATGGATCTCTGCTCCAGTGTGGACCTTCATGGGCCACAGGGGCACAGGTGCCTCACCATGAGCTGCAGGGAAATCTCTGCTCCAGCACCTGAAGCACCTCCTGTCCCCCCCTTCTTCACTCACCTGGTGTCTACAGGGCTGTTTTTCTTACATATTCACTCTTCTCTCTGCCTGCTGTCGTGGTCCAGATTTTGCCTTTTCTGAAATTTGTTATCCCAGAGGTGTTGCCATCATCACTGGTGGGCTTGGCCTTGGCCAGCCATGAGTCTGTCTTAGAGCTGGCTGATGTTTGCTCTGTCCAACACAAGGGAAGCTCCTGTCAACTTCTCAAAGAAGCTGCCCTTACAGTGCCCCCTCCATTCCCCTGAAAAAACCTGGCCACACAATCCCAAAACATGTGCTGCCTTTCAAAATGCTTTCTAACAAAGTAAATTCATAGGTAGAAAATAAGGATTTTCTGTCTCATAAGAGAACCACTTCCCTAAACAGAAATCAAAATTCAGTGCTATTTGGCTTTCACTCTAAATGAAAACACTTGTTATGGAGTCTATCAACAGTATTAATAAAGATCCTCAAGATATCTTTTCTTCAGATTTCTTGTGATGTTTATTATTATGACTGATCTCAAATTCACCATCTGAGGATGGAATGGGATAGAATTTGTTGTTAGTTAAAATTGGACATAAAAGCTCAGAGAAATGGCAGTATGGTCAATTTAGATGTAAACATCTCTTCATAGTGCAAACTTGTCCTTTTAATTTAACAGCCGAACATTTGTCCATTTTATTACACTTTCAAGAATAAGAACATATGGCAATACTGGAATAGTTAAAAATATTTTTAGTACAGAAAGAGAGTCATGTGTTTCACTTGAAAAAAATCTAGTTTCTTCCAGCATGAGAGTGCCTGTGATTCCACACTGAATGGCATTAAGGGTTTCAACAGTACTTCAACAGGGCTTCAGGATATGTAGCATAAAACCAGATTAAAGCTGGTGTAGGAAGAGTTGTGTTCTGCATCTTGTGATGTCTCTAAGTGGTAAAGTGCAGAATAATAATGGGCTCCTTTAGTACAAACCAGAGAAAGTGGGTAAGACCTCCTCAACTGTTAATGTATTTTCTTAACCCAACACAACACACTTAGAGACCCTTTAAATTGGGAATTCTCCTGTTTCTGCTATGGGGAATGAACTGATGTTATATTTGTAGAAAACCTCTTTCTAGACCTTTTACATTTTGATCTACATTTGAAGAGCAGCAAAACCTTCTCTCAGTGCCTACTTTATCATGCTGTTTGTCACACTGTGCAGCTCATACCAGTTTGATGGTCTATTCATATTCCTGCTTTAGCCCTGGAGGGACTCTGATTGCCATTCAGGGACAGAGGTGAAGCTCAAGTCACTTTACAAGGGCATGTGTCTCCCATCTGTCATATTTTCTGGGTATATTTATGGAGCTTTGTGTCTTCTCTGCCCTATGTCCCTTCCTTGCTTTTCCCTTACTATAAATGGTGTTTCTATACTCTTTAGCTGTACTTACTTTCTTTCTGTGGACTGAATGAAGACACTGACATTCAATTAATATTTGAAGAATAAATATACACTTATCCTGTAATGTATCATTGTTAGCATCACATAGAATTATCTCCAGAAATATATAGAACTTATTTTTGTGTAAGCTAAGTGAGAACAGAATTTCCCTAAGAAAATGTTCCTTTAATGTGTAAAACAACTTTAAGTTAAACTCAAATAAATGCTAATGTCTGGCACTTAAACAAAGGGAAAAACTGTCTTCTAAAATAAGAAAAATATTCTTTATGATTGTCATTGCGACTAGTCAAAAGAACCATATTATGGAAAAAGATGTTCAGAAGGGTTAAAGCTGTGGAGCTAGATGTTTTACAAACTGTCCTCATCCATCCTAACAGTAAGCTGTGTAACCATGTTTCTTTCCCAGACCTCAGTTGCACTGATTAAATGAGTTGCACAGTATTTAATTACAGAGTATAATCAACATGTTGCAAAAATGAGTGAATAATTCATAATGTGTCATTTATCTGACAATTTTTGCCTCTCTCTGTTTGCTGGTTGTCATTGAGCAGATTATTATGTTCTCAAATGCATCCCTTATTTGAATTTATTTGCTGAATAATTCCCACAAATGATTCTTATTCTGTGTGTCATCCATAGGCAATTTGTTAGGAGTTTTCAACACTAGAAGATGCAGTTATTTTTATTTACTTGGCTCCTGGATTGTGCGCTATTCCCCTGTTTCTTTAATGGATGGCACCTAGATCAAAATGAAGCTTCAATATCAAAATTCTATGAGCATTTCCTTGTAGTATACACCTGCAATTCTTGGATAAGAGCTGACATGCCTCACTAGATTTAAAATTCCAGTCTAAGAACAGGTGACTTTTTCCATTCCTTTTCAGATAACCTAAAGTCACACATGTTCTGCCAGGAAGACTTGAGGGTGCTGAGCCTATAAGCAGTCAGAATAGCATGCAAAGAAACTACAGCTTTGGGGATCTCATCCTCTTGTTTTCCTTCTGAAATTAGTCTGGGTCAACATTGCTCCTCAGAAAAGATAAATATTTCACCTTTTGCAAAATAGCCCTATGGACAGATACCACTGAACTGGAAGGTTGCATTCTAGGGGAATCTGTTAAGAGAGATGGATTATTATATACTCCTTAAAAGCAGTCAAAGTACTAGGCTATACAGAAAAAGAGAATAATTTATTTCTTGTCTCCTATTTCTTTTCTTCCTGGCTGTGTACTGGCCCAGTTTCTTTCTCCTTACTTCCTCACAGACTGCTTTAAGCAGTCTACTAACTTTTCAGGTGTCCTCTCAGGATTTACCATATGGATTGCAAAGCAGTTCTTAAAAGGACGAGAACATTGCTATGCCACTGAATATTTCTTAGTGATTGTAGCTACCCAGGCAGAAAACACCCAGCTCAGTGGGATTGTGTCCAGTGAAGCTGGCCTTCTTCTAGGTTGAGCATTCTTGGGGTGCCAGACTTAATGTGTGCAAGATTATTTGGTTCCTTAACTATGCAAGCTATCTATAAGCATTTGAAATATTTAAAGTTTTTTAGGGACTTCTATACTTGCAACAGCTTGCATAAAATATTTATTATAGGAAAAAAATTCCTATGCCATATTTTTCATTAATATTTTCTCTATACATCTCAACACATAAGTCCAGTTCTGCACACTACTTGTGTTGATAGTCCTCATCCCTTGGATTAAATCTAAGATGCAAATAACATTCCCCACAATAATAAAAAAAAAAAAAGTTTTTAAGTCTTTGAGATTAATTATAGCAAAATTGGGCATTGTTGTGATGCATATAAAATGCTTTTAATATTTTTGTGTGGCATTGCGAGCTTTGTCTGCATTCCCCCTCTATTCTCAATATCCATGGTCTGGGATCTGAAACTGGTCCAAACTTGTGATGGATTAAAGGCTGAAATTTTTATAGATCTGAAGGATAAACAGAAACCATTTACAATTCTGCATAGAGCAGATTCAGGAAAGAACAGTGTCTCAACCTGTTGCTTTCACTTCACCACAGAGATTCACAACTTTCTTTTGTAAATAAATCATTCTTTGAAGAATCAGCCCTAGGAGTTGCTGTACAAATATGCCCTTTCTCCCAGAGCCTGTGCCCTCTGAATTTTCCATTACTGTACCTACAATTCATCCACAACTTGATGGATGTCAAGTCAGAATCTTCATCAATCAAATCAATCAATCAGTGAATAAATCTTGTACCTTTCCTTGCATGAACACACTTAATCTTGTTTTGTGTAAGCATTATCAGTGAGCCCCTGGCCCCAAGTGAGGCATATCAGCCATTTCTATAAACCAGATTATGTCACTGCTTTATAAATTAATTGCTTTTTCAAGCATGTAATTCTTAGCAGCATTTGATTTGAGCTTTTTTCTATAGGAAGTGAACAGTTTTTCCTCACCCAAAATCAATCTTTCAACACTATTCTAGTTCATAAGACTTCATGCACAGGCCTATTTGTGAACTTGATGAATTTCATATTGCCATATTTGAATTTCCTTTACATTGGAACAGTCTTATGATTATGTTTTTGCTGATTTGCACCTCAAAGAGATGTGTCACTGCTTCTCAGACCAAAATTACTGCTAGCCCGTATAAGTCCTAGAAGAGCCCCTCTGTCATGGTATTGATTGCAGAGTATATTTTGAATACAGCTGCACAGATACAGAATGTTAGGAATAAATAGAAATTACTCTGTAACATAATTCCATTTAAATACATTTGGAATGACATTCCATTTTTGGAAATTCCTTCTCCATCCCCTAAAATTAGCAAAATTGTAGTGCTACACAGTTACCCCGTGGTGAGTACCAAGACATTTCCTGAAATCTTCAAAGTGTAAATGTGGGGACCTGGAGTGTTTCTTGCCATTGCTAGTAAGACATCACAAGCTTTATGCTGAGGACTGAAGCTTGTAAGGCTTGTCAGGCTCTGAACTTTCCTTGACCTGCCTCTAACTTTATTTTTCTTGGTTTAAGAGTGCCAGCCATTTCTCTAACTATTCAGGGGCCAAAGGTTAATTTGTTTTCGTAGTATTTATCTTGGTGTGGTATGACCAGAGCTTTGCATGGATACTAATAACAAGCAACTATTCCATGTAGAATGAGATATTAAAAACCTAAATCCCAGTGTGTTGAGGCACACAGCAGCCTCAGGGTGGGAGGCACCATATGTGGGGTAGAGTGGGGTAGAGTGACAGAGATGAGACATAGGGTAATAGGAGATGGGGCACAGGGTGGATCTTGGAAACTCTGCAGCAATCAACAGTAAAGAATTGGAGCAGGACAAACATTATTCTAGACATTACAAAGAAATAATATGTGGCATACATCAAAAGTATTGCATACATTAATTTTGAATGCAATATGGAGTCTGATACCAAAGAAGGAGACCAAAGTGTCAAGGAGTGTTAGCAAACGTGAAAACTATTTGAAGTGGATCTCTAGAGGAGACATTTAAAAACATCAAGATGAATATCATATTCCTTTTGGTGAAAGAGTCCAGGTGATGACAACACTAAAACACACCATAACTCACCCCTGCCCCTGCCATCATAACCACCAGATTGATATCATCTATTTTAGGATTTTAAAGGATTCTCTCTAGGCTAAGGCTGTAACAAAAGAGTTTGAAATGGTTAACTTCTCTAACAAAACAAGAGCTGCTCCTTATAAAATATCAAAAAGTACAAACCTGGAAAAGTAAAACTGAAAGGTTAAAGAGATATCAGTTTACTCTTTGCAATAGATTCCTAAAAACAATTAATCTGCATTAAATTCTGAGGCTTAAACTTGAAATACTTTTCCAAAGTGATAGGCATAAAGGTAAACTTGTTCATGATCACTTAAGGGGCTTTTTTGACCACTAATAGATATACAGATTATATAGGGGTCTACTTCCAGGATATGAAATGTGTAAAGATTATTTAAAGTGTTGGATAGTATCATAGTTTTTAGCTTTATGCTATCACACACATATACACACATATTCTGCAGGTATCACATAGGTCTTTTTCTAGTTCCAGAATATGGAACTTACAATGGCTAGTAAGAGATAACTGGATAACTGAGGATTAGATCCATTTTATGTGTAGGACTTATCATTGACAGCAGAGATGAAAACAGCACTCTACTTAGTGGGGTTCCATTCTTTAACTATGAAATTTTAGTATCACTGTAGGGAAAAGAGTAATTCAGCACAAGAGCAGCTCATGCTCAAGTAACTGGTGTATTTTGAATATTACTGTGTAGAGTCTCTCAATAAATTATCACAGACAATTAAGCACAGGTGTTTTGAAAGAATCTTGCTAGTTGTCCAAGATACCATAATTTATGAACAGAATGCTTTCCTCTCCCTAGGAGAATTTTCATTAAAAAGAAAATATTCCAATATACCTTCCAACTAATGATAAGTAACTGATATAATAAGAATTGACAGGTCACAACTTGCTCCTTCACTCTTATTCAATGCTGTAGATTCATAAAGTTTTAAATGTGTTTAAATATGCAAAAACTCAACAGGAAATTCCTGGTTTTAAGCAGGAATCATCTATCATCATCTGAACATTCAAAATATGAAAGAAAATATCTTCAAAAGTGTATCTCTTGGACCATACTGAAAACTGATATTTTGAAAAAGTCTAGCCAGAGCATATTTTTAATATGTAGTCATTTTATTTCTCAGATAAGATTGTATGATACTTCATAATTCAAAAGCATTTTCATAAATGTTTTAACACACAAACATGACCTTAAAATGCATGCTATCACTGTATTCACACAAAAAAAGAAATATTGAGATATATTGCTCTTTTTATTTCTTTTTTAAAGAAAGAAGGAATGTAGGTAAAAAAAAATCTCTATAAGTACTGCAAAGATATTACTACATTCTATCTATACATATTCTATCAGTAGTCATCTGAATATTTCAGAAAATTAACTATGAATTATTTAATACTGTTAGTTACTGTTAGCTAATAATTTTAACTGAGGTGACATGAAGGAGTGATGGCTAAATCAGACTTTCATCAGTCTTAAAGAGCACCATATTTTATTATGACATGAATTTTTAAAGTTTGATTTTCTCAATCATTATTATTTTAATTATTTTTAATTTTGAACAGAACATTAAGAAAAGAAAGACCTCTAAACAAATTTTTTTAAGAAGAAATGCTTATTTTAAATCTTAATTATATTTACATATATACATTATAAAGAGTTTCACAAGACATTTACTAGCACAGGGATAAGAATAAATTAACAAAAAATAAATTTAGAATTATGGAATGCTAGAAGGGTTTGGCTTGGAAGGAACCTAAAAGACCTTCTTGTTCCAACTATGGGGAGGGGCACCTTCCACTAGATCAGGTTGCTCAAAGCCCATTCAACCTGACCTGGAACACTGCCAAGGAGCAGAAATTCACAGCTTCTGTGAGGAAACTGATCCAGTGTCTCACCACCCTCACAATAAAAAATTTCTTCCTAACATCTAATGTAGACTTACCCCCATTCAGTTTAAAGATACTCCTGTTTGTCCTATCAGCACATGACCTCATAAAAAGGATTCACTTTACTATTCTCAGTTTTGAATTTCTTTATATGATGATGATGATGATGATGATCTAGGTGTTTTAATCCTGCTAGGATAAAATGTCTCCTGACATGCTGTATTGGGTTTGCAATTACAAACTTTGGTAGTGGAGGGGTTACTGGGGTGGCTTCTGTGAGAAGCTTCTGGAAGCTTCCTCCGTGTATAGGAGAGCTCATCCTTGGGCTCTCCAAAGATGGATGAGCCTCTGGTCAAGGCTGGGCCAGTTAGAAATGATGGTAAGTCCTCTGTGATAACATATTTTAGAAAAAGGAATAAAAAACCCCCAACAAAACAACAACTCACAAAAGTTTGTGCACATATAAGAAAAGGGGGAAAAAATTTATCTCTACTTCCCATCAGCCAGAAACATTCATGCATTTCCTAAGCAGCAGGAGTTCAGCACATGGAGCAATTGCTTCAGAAGCAGAAAACACTGCAGAAAACAAACACCCCTCCATTCCTCCTCCCTCCCTCAGCCTTTATAGCTGAGCTGTCACACGGTGTGGAATGGCCCTTTGGTTAATTTGGCTCAGCTGGCCTGGCTGTGCCCCCTCCCAGGACCTTTCCCACCCCCAGCCCCCCAGTGGGGCCGGGATGTTGGGAGCCAGAGCTGGAGCTGTGCCAGCCCTGCCCAGCAGCAGCCAAAGCACTGGAGGGTTATCAGAGGGTTATCAGCTCCTCTGCAGCTACCAGGGACAGCACAGCCCTGTGAGGGCTGCTGGGGAAAGTCAGCTCCAGCTCAGCCAGGCACAATACACCTGCTGAAAATGTTTCAGATCTTTAAAGGATTGAATTTTGAGGGTTTTCAGGCATGAGCCTTATTTTCTAGGCTGCCTTCTTGAAGGATGACCAGAAACTGGAGAAATACTTGGGTTTGGAAGGAGATAGAAACTTTGTTGTCTGGGAGATAGATCTCCTAGTGTTCCCAAACCTGGAACTCAAGGTATCATTCTAGGATCCTTCTCAGTATAACCTTTCACTGTCCAGAATTTGATTCTTTTTCTTTTTTTGTCCTGATATAAGTTTCATCTTTTTCTTGCATTTACTCTTGTATATGACTGACTGCTTAGGGCAACAGAACTTCCTGCTTGCAGAATTCTAATCATTAAATGACTGTATTGACAATAGAGAGCAGTAAGAAGTCATCTTCATTTATACTTAGACAGAAAGTCTTTAAGACAGCAGGAAAAATCCAGGCTTTTGATGAGAAAGCAGCCAAAGTTAAAAGTGGCTGGCTGAAAATAAGGTACATCAACTCTCTGCTAAGTAACATGTTAAATTGTTTGGTTTTTTTTGTTCTTAACGATTCTTCACACTTGCAACAATTTTATCATAGCAGCTGCTGAATACCTGTCAGTTAGAAAATTGCTTATAATGTAGTAAAAATGTGTCTTTTTGATACCCTCTCTTTTCACTAAGCTCTTTTTCTTTCATCATGATCACATTGCCATCTGCAGAATACACAATTTTGCACGCTACATTGCATTTCACTGCCCCAAACTGCTCAGAGTATTCAAATGTTCTGAACAACCCCAGAAAGGTAAGTTTTTCTTTTACATGACAAGTTATATTTTCATAACACATACAAACCCAACATAAAATTTCTAGGTTTTGATCTACAACTCTGTACAGTCTTTCTGGCCAACCTTTCATGCAGATCTATCTCTATTCAATCAATTCTGTTTCATTTACTTAGACAATAAATGAATATGACAGTTAAAGACAGTTAAAGAATCTGATAGAGAATAGCTTAAAAATGAATACATTCTCTATTCCTGTGTATGTCTGCTGCTATGTGATGCAATAAATTATAATGTATTCACTAAGAAACTTTGAGTTTCAGTATCAAAATGACAGAAGGTTTTTATTACAACAGGTTTTCGGCACATCCAAACCTAACCTGAAGCAAACCCCATTAAAACTCCTCTAAATTTGACATTTATGTTCTTTTCGCATAATTAAAATTGGTAAAAAAAAATAATAAAAAAGCAGTCCAAATAAAAACTGGTTTTTTTAGCCAACCCTTTAAAATTATGGGGTAAATCAGGAAAATTAGGCCTGCATTTTGCTAATGGTTGCCACAGGTACCCTTAAAGCAATATCGGTGCCTATTGGTCAGATATATTACTGTTTACAACACTCATTAAAGTTGCTGGAAATACAGTTAAAGTCAGGTTTGGGTTAACTTTTACAACTGCTGTCTCACAGAAATAGAAACAGTTACAAGTTTTGAAACAGTGAATAAAAGGAAAACACAAATAATTCTTTCCAGCCGAAAGTATTTGGTCAATCTTTAAAGACAAATCTTGTGCTGGATGAAGAACTTCTTTCAAAATAAATACATGTTCACTCCTGGAATTTACGGGGAACTACTTAAAGTTCACTCTTGGAGAGTTTTGGTTGCAATGTAGGTAAAATTTCAATAGGTCTTTTTGAAGAAACATCTTTCAAAAAGGCAAGCTTATTCTCATGACTTTCTTCTTAAGGCAGATGTTCCTACATGGGTTTTTGTTGTTTGGATTCTGTTCTAATATTAGAACAGTAAATATAAAGGTGTTTTAAAGAGGTTTTCATTTTCTTGTGTTAGAAGCTGTTTTTAATGCTTCTTTTAAAAGGAACAGTCAGTACAATATAAGATAAAGTGGTTTAATAAAGATTTTATTTTATAGTGCTACTGGTAAGTGGAATACCTATTCATTAAAAGAAACCAGATAATATTTCTCAATTGAAAAAGACAAGTAGATATAAGATATAAAAAATATCAGTGTGACTTCCTACATACAGTTCTTTATGGATCGGTAACTTCTTCATAACCATGTTTTTAACAGGCCAACACAGAGGAATCTATTTAACTGTTTTACAGTCTAATTAGATGTGGCATTTGTCAAACATGCCTGATTTGTCTCTAACAACTGCTAAACTTCATATCAAGCTGACCAGCTAACAAGAAGAAAAGTCCAAGCATACTTTATGCTGGCTATAGACAGAAACCACAGAGACTTTTAATGTCTGAAAACAGAGCACTATTTATAAAAGCATTTATTTTTAATTCTTTTGATAACAAAATTTAGACTATTGGCTAAGTTTTATGGTAATATCATTAGTCTACTCTCTGAAAGGAAGAATGCTTCATCTTGCATGACTTGCTGAGGGCACACAAACAAGATGTGGGGAAAGAAAAGTGGAAAGTTAAGTTCAGCTGTTCTGTAAGAATCAAACTATCAATGCCATCCCAAAATAACAAGTTTACTACTTGGAATGTCTTTTTATTTTCCATTTTTGATGTAACAAAAAGTGTGCAAGAAAGGACTTAAGGCCAGAAAGGCTGGATGTGCCCTGGGCTGCACTGAACATAAGAGGGTGAAGTAAGGATTCTATATAGAGAAAAGCAAGGTGAAAAGTAGGATTTCAGAGCTGGACTTCTGGAGAACTATTTTTCCTCCTTCAACAACCTACTTGGAGGAATCTCATGGCTTAGAGCTTTTGTGTTATTAATATTAATTAATGTTAATATCAATATTAATGTTAATATTCAAACATCATTTCCACTAGGTGGCCATTTCTCTGAATAAAACCCAGCTCTCTAATTACTATTTTCTGCCAATAGACCTTGAGAATGACTTTAAGTGACCATTTCCAGAGGGACAATATCTCTTTTTAAATTCTCTTCCAGAGAATTTAGGCATTGGCCTCTGCTTGTATTACCACACAAAGGTGCCAATTAATGTCTTTTGCAATGTGAATTCTCAGTCATTAGAACTGAGACTAAGCCCAGGAACTCATTTCACTCAGGGCATTGGAAAGATGTCAGAGGGTAACAATTTCTGTCACAACTGATCTGATACAGTTGTGAAGAAGTGACCTAGAGGTGTAATGCTCTATCTCATTACCAGCTATGTGGGCCATCCAGCCTATTTAACTTTAATTATTTACTTTTGTATTTTACCTTTTTGTCTTTCCTCAGGAAGAAATGCCTTAGGCATTGAGTAATGCTCAAAGGCAATTGAGCTATTTTATTTTAAAATGTAATATTGGGTCTGTATGTTAGGGGAAAGAAAGTCATGTTACTCATTCTTCTACCTTATATATATATAAATATATAGTATTGAATTTTATTTTTATTTTGTGTTTCATTCTGTCACCTTTTTATTTTCCTGTTCTTAAGATAATAGAGATCTTTTCAAGCATCAGAATAAAAATCTTACAGCATCTAAGCGGATGAGACCATTTGACTAGGGGCATTGTGGTTTAGGATTTTGACTATATCTGAAGAGAGACCTTGATATCTTTATATTCTAGGAGAACCACAAGAGCATGAGTAGTGTGTGTGAAAATCTCTGGGATAAGAGGGCTAATTCTAGTCACAGTGTTTTCAAATAATGAGCTCGTTCTTCATCTGTTACCATTGCAGCAAGTCATTTCATTGTGTTTCAGTGCTTCAGCATCTCAGGACACATCCTACCCATTTTAAGCATTTACAGAACTGCTTTGTTGTTAAAAGTCTGCTGAGTATTGACTAAAAATCTCAAAGACAGAGGGACAGAGAAAGAGGGGAGAAAGAAAGTGGGAAGGGGAAGGGGGAAGAGAAGTCTTCAAGAACCAAATCTAACACAAACCCAGTGAAATGCATAAGCTTTTGTACACAGCGAAATATACATTGATATAGCTACGTTAGAATTGGAGTGTGTTAAACTTTGCATAGCAAATATTCTGGAAAGGTAAACTGGAGGTTCATTTCATGGAGGTCAGCTCAGCAAAGATTGTTTTAGGTTGAGTTGGGGTGTTCATCAATAACGATTCCCCCAGTCACCTAAGTTCTACCTACATGTGTATGTATAGTAACAGGTACACTCTTGTTTCATTTTTCTTATGGTCTTCACTCTTGCTCCTAGAAGACTGAGGAATATAAAAAGACAATATAAATTAAAATTTTGTATTAATAATGTCAAGGATCCTTGGATCATCTTAATTTGTACTGACTACAGGACTTGGGGAAATTCATGCATTCAAACATCTTTTAATTTCTTCAAACCAGGAATTATTCAATTATTCAAGACCTAAGGAGTCAGGAGAAGGATTTAGTTGTGCCACCAGGATGTTGTCATTTTCTCTGGTTAAACACAATCATTAAGAGTTTAGAAACACCTAATCATTTTTTTGTAAAATACTTTTGATACCAATGATATTAATGTAAGATTATAAATGTAATCAGGTATGAAAACAGATATTTCTTCTTTCAGGTCTTTCAAGGATGATTACAGAGTCATAAATGTAAATTAAAAATGTGAAGTTACTAATAAATGCAACTTTAAAAGTTGGGTAGGATCTATTTTAAGGCATAATTTAAACGTATAGAATTGTGGTACACTTTGTTGCAGATACCTGTTATTGACAGCATAGGTGGGATAATCTTTAGATTGCTTACATGATAAAAAAATCCCTGAACTAAATGCAGCTATGCCTCTTCAGAACAGCATATGCAAATGTGACCCATCTGATAGATTCTATTGATAATAAGCTATGTCTTTGTTAACAGGAAAGGAATATATTCTTCTCTTTCTTGTACTGATATCAGTACCCCATTTCTGAAGGCTCAGTTGAAGTTGCATGACTCATCTGTCATGTCCTTAATGCAGAAGTATTTTCATCAGCTTTAGGTCATTGTCTTTGACAACAGAGCAAAGCAAATGAGGTGGTTGGAGTGTGGTCAAAGCTGAATGGAGCTTGGTCAAAGCTTATTCTGTTTAAGTTTTTATTTTCTATATGTAAAAAGTACATAATTCTGTGTCAATATTGCTATGAATTTGTCTAATACAAACAGAAATACATTGAATTTGCAACAGAAATATAGAACACAAAAAAACTCATCAAATGTATTACTGTGGCTTAAAAAGTTATTCAATAATAAATCATCAGCTAATGTGCTGAGTGTACTAATAGATAATAATGTGACTTTATTTACCAATAAGCCTTTTTTTTTAAAATATATTTAGTGATGTTTCATATGTAACATATCAGCACACCAAGAAATACAGACAGGTATTACAACTGATAAGTGGCACTCTATTGAGCAAAATCAATTTTGCAAGTATCTGAGTCTTATCTTATATTTAGATAGTATAATTAAAATTTACCATCTCAGAAAGAAAGGAGGTTGTTATAAGCACAAGCATAGTGAAATTTTATGTGTGCTCTTTTTCAGGGCAGTTTTGACAGAAACATGGAGAATGTAAACATAGCTATTTTGATTCTGCATAAAATATGCTTGTCAGTATTTTCAGTTGAGATTTCTACTGAATTTTATGAGACCTTTGAATGTCAAAGTATGTCTGTGAACTAAAAAAACAAACAAAAAAGGAATACACTTTTGACAAGTCATCCAAATTTGGCTTTCCTACAATTTGACCATCTGTTTGTGCTGGACCTGGATTCCTCTGATACTGGCAATGGCCAGTATTGTCTCAGGTGGTGAATGCAAGAGAAGAAATGGTAACATAAGGTAGTAGGATGCTCAATCCAGCCAAGCAAAGCCAAAACATAGTACATAAAAGCAATTACAGTTTCTCTTCTATGCACTGAAATTCGAGAATGGCATTTTAAATATTTTAGTAACTTCCATTTTTTAAGGACTTAGTAAAAATTAGTTAAATGTCTTTAGGCTAAAAAAAGATAAAAAATAATATTGAGTTAGGTGAGTAAGAAAAATGTCTATGCCATAAATTTAGGTGCTGAACTTGGGTGTAACAAAAAGGAAAAAAAAAAATCCCTTGATAATCAACAGACCTACTTCAGAAAGGATGTTTAGAACATATTAATTAATTTGTACATGCCTGCCTTATGTGTTTTAAAATACTCTGCATATTCTTCAACATAGGAAACTAGAAAATTGAGGCTATTAAATAGTCTAATCTTCTGACAAGAAGACCCAGTTGTTTTAAATCTATACTTTTCTGGCTATCTACACTTTTTAGGAAGTGACTATGGTTCAAGCAACTCAGGTGCAGAGCTAGTAGTGAACTTGCAGAGAAGGTGTTTTACCTCCCATGTCCTGTAAAGCTGACGAGTTCTGCATAGCAATGCAGGTCCAGAACATCTCTTTGTGGTGAAGCTCTCTGTTTTGTTCTACTCAAGACAGAACATTTTTTGTAAAAAATTTTAACCCTGATATGCCATCAGTCAAAACAAAGCATATGCAGAGATGGATGTGGAGATTTATTTTTGTAAATTCTATGAACTAAGTAATGTTCAGAGAAGTTTCAGACCTTTTCAAGATGGGGGAAAAAAAAAAAAAGAGAGAAAAAGAAAAAGAAAGCATGTACAAAGAAAAACAAAATCTAAACATTCCCTTCCCTACCCCCACATTAAAGCCAGGGAAAAAAGGAAAAAAGATCCAAAGAAGGTACGATCTCTTCTCCATAGACAAACTCTGAAAAAAGCTACCTTCCTTAATGCATTAGTGTTGCAACTAATTCATAATTATGGTTTCCACTCAGTAGATTTTGTGTAGGGCTCCATTCAGGTTTTCTATTATATTCTATAGATATAACAGATTCCAAAACCTACAGCTTTTTAAGGATAGGGTTTAGGATTCAGTACAATGAACTGAAATGACATTTAATTACTGATGTGCAGCCATTCAGTTCAGCTAATTATGATCCCTGGAGTTTAGTCATCATATGTAATTAACTTTTACTTTCATAAAAGCTTAATGTGCTGAAAAAGCACCAATGGCTGTGAATGTTACACTTCAGGATTTCTGATAGAATTCAAAGTTAATTCTAAAAGACAATTTTTCTTACTAAGTGTTCATATAGCCATCTGCTCTAAAACAATGTAAATTTGTTTTAATAGGAGCATATCATCATTTCTTTTTTAAATTTTTATTTCATGGTCACACTAACTCCAGTATAAACAAGTGGGTGAATAACTCAGCTCTGGAAAAGCAATCATAATCTATTCAAATAAAACTAGCAACAAGACTGATAAGTAATATTTGAAAGGCCAGTTGAATTTTCTTTCAGTTTTTGTTTTTCCCTTTAAGAAAAAAAAAACAATAATTGAAACCTGCACTTATCAGAACTTAATTGGATTTGCATTTCTGGAACATCTTAGTAGTAATTATGAAATCTAAAGATCCATATAGATAGCTAGTTGCCAAAAATAATGATTTTGTAGAAAGCAGGTTAGCTACTTCATGTGTATTTAGTCAGGCATTGCTGACCCTTGTTGCAGAAAAGGGAAAATAGATCAAAGCTCTGAAGTAAAATCAGAGAAGAATTGTATACAGAATTGTATTCCCATCAATCTGTTGTGCTTAAAAAGACAATTACAACACAATTAAATCTCTATGATACAATAGTGAAGTGAAGGGACATACCAATTAGCTTTCAGTGAACCAGGGTACAAAAGCACTGTCACAGTTTGCTGAAACTGTTTAATCAGACTAAAGTAATCCCTTTGCCAACACATCTAGGTTACCTATTAACAGCATGCTGTTATATACACAACAAACAGGTTGATACAGTATAACCCTTACCCTTGAGAACCCAAAACATATTTGTGAGAGTTATTGCTCATCAATAAAGTTACTTTAACAATGTTGGTTGCAGTGGCAGAGATCAAGCTCAGACAGTGGAGGCAGCAGGCATTTGGTCACTAGGCTAACACTGAAACCAGCTCAGCTCAGCTTCAGCAAAAGCAAGCCCAGGCCTGCCCTGGCACTACATTCTCGGGTCAGCAGTACGTATCATTGTGTACAAAAAAAAGGCAAAATCATTTTTACTGAGCTACAGTGTAGTAGCTGTATTGCCTTGCTCTGTGAGGAATCATAGGGTGACAGAATACAATGGTTCTAACCAAAGGAAAAAAACATATAAAGAAGGTTGTTATAAAAATAATATCATTTTATGAACCTTTTTATAAGCTACAGAACAACGTTTACAAATTCAAGAGAACATCAAGTAGGTCAAAGACCAGGAGTCATTGCCAATGGCAGCATTATGATGGAAATGATAAAAGTTGAAAAGTTTCTGGAATACTCTGATATCCTTTCAGTGACCTAGTGACAGCACGGAAAATGAAGATGATTCAA
Organism: Leucosticte australis; assembly: GCA_025504685.1. NCBI lineage: Eukaryota > Metazoa > Chordata > Aves > Passeriformes > Fringillidae > Leucosticte > Leucosticte australis. Next base: position 17,362,706 of record JANIJU010003063.1, on the reverse strand, counting down.
GACACCCCAGGATAAAAGGGTTAGACAGAAGTTAGGTCTCACATACCCGAAAAAATTTTCCTTGTGTATTTATACTGTTACAGATTTATCTTAGAAATGGACTTACATTCTATTAAAAAACTGTAAAATTATGATTGCATCTACAAACAGGAATTTCAACATGAATAAGATTCTGCTATGAATGTCCATGTGAAAACTTCTGAAGAACTCCTGAACCTCACAGTTTTGTGGTAGACTTAATGATCTTAGCATTAGGCTTAAAGCCTGGGTTCTGTTTAGCCTCTGTTGAATCTTAACATTTATCAATGACACTCTGAAATGCTATTTTATCTGTTATAATTGGATAAATGATGTCATCATTTGTGATGTTGACCACATTCCAGTATGACTTAACCTTGTCAGCTTGGTGAGCTTAGTGGACCAATGACATGAAACCTGATAAAACTCTAATCATGTTCAAATGCTGTATTTCATGCAGCAGCAGAAAAGACAGAACTTAATCCATTCTACTCCAGTGGGAGCATTATATTATTATTATTATTATTATTATTATTATTATTATTATTATTAGCATTAGCATTAGCATTAGCATTAGCATTAAAATTAACATTAACATTAATATTAAATTATTAACATTATTACCTATCATTATTATTAACTATCATTATCATTATCGTTATTTTATAGGAGAGCAAACAAACCAGTGAAAGAATTGGTATTGCTTTCTCATCACATTCCCTTAGTAAAATATACTGGCTTGTTTAATTTCTGATTTACTAAATTAATTGTTGTCTAATAGGCTCAATAGCTCTCCCTTATGGCAGTATTAGAAGTGGAAGTAATATTGAGTAATTCTAGAATAATCACTGGGAAGCAGTACTTTAATATTGTTCTCTGTTATATCAGCCACTATAGTAATAAAACTAATACTGAACTGTATTTATTTTCTCTCTGGTTTAATATCTACCTGTTAAGGCAGTTCCCATATTATATTTATTATCCTTAATGTCTTAGACATTCCACCAATAATATACGTCCTTAGACTCTTTATAGTTTTTTGCAGAGTGCTATTGATTTCTGCAGGGGTTTTTTATGAATGCAAAATTTTATTTTCTGTATTTTCCCTTATATTTGCCACATAAAAGCCACATACTATTTTTTAAACTTCAGGATTAAATCTTAGTTAATTAGCAAGACTATGCTTCGAAAAGAGTAAAAAAATGTAAGGCAAAGTCTATTCGGGACAGTTTTCTAAACTTCTACCATTTTCAATGTACATATCTTATCTGCCTACCTGCCTGGGCCAGAATTGATCATATTCAGGACATCAGATATGCTTACTATCTTTCTGCACCACATTGCTGCTGCTATGCATTGTTTGTATGTGTGCAGTCTAGTTTACAGGCTTGTCTTCTGTGTCCCTAGAGGTGTCTAAGCCTTAAATGACAGAATTTGAGGTCACACTTTATTGAACCAATCTCCATTAATTACTTCCAGCAGACCACTTGAATCAGCAGCCTTCCACAGTCTAATGAGATAAATTGTATTGAAAGGTCCTGCACAAATACAAAGGAGGAAAGTTCAGGATGATTTGTCATCTCTACTAATTAGAAGTGATTGTTTTTCCTAGGTCTCAAATAAAGCCAATATCTTAATACAAAGATATTCTACTTTAACTAAGGTTTGGGATTAGAAAGAGTAGTCTCTATCAGTTTTCACCATAGCATTTTAAATTGAATTTGATGCAAGAACCACACAGTACTGTTATATCTAAACTGCCTAATGCTTAGGCAGTGATTTGAAGCGAATAAGTGAATACTAACAGCAGTACATAAAGGACAGAACTTCAAGAATGACAGTATTATGCAAATTATATTGAAAACCCCTCTATATTTTTAATTTGTTGAGTGCCATGTTGAAACTACCATGTTCATGCAGTAAAATCTGAGAAAAAGAGAGAGGGATACATTCGTTAAGGCATTTGTCTTCTGAAACCACCACTGTGCATATTGAACCTCTACTTCCAAGGAATGGCTGGGCTTTGCTTGCTGATGGGAAGTAGAAAATATACATTTATGGTTTTCTCCGCTTCCACACACAGTCTTTGCTTTTCTTTATTTAATTGCCTTTATCTCAATCCATGAGTTTTTTAATCTTATTTTCTCCCCCATTCCTCTGAGGAAAGGGAGTGAGGGAGCATCTTGATAGGCACCTAGCAGTCAGCCGTGGTAAATGCACAACAGAATTCATAAGCACAACCCTCCCTGTTGACTAGCTATTAAACTGATTATATGGATTTTTCTGTATGGCAATACCATCTGTCCAGTAAGGTTTAAACTAAAATGCATGAGCAAAAGTGATCTTTAGAGATCCAAAGGACATTTCACTAAGAGCAAATTTCTTTATTTTGGCAAAACTCCATCCCGGGCAATTATGTCTGACTATTAAGTTCCACCTATAATTTTAACTGGATATAAAATTCTATTTTAATTCCCGTCTGCACAGTTACTGCGTATTATGGGGCAAACACTTTATTTTATCCAGTGGCAACTGGGATGATAAAGGAACCTACCATCACACAAAAATATATCTTAGTTAATGAATATTAACATCTTGAAAAATTTCAAATGAGTGAACTACTTAGATCAAAATATTTTCCAAGGCCCTGAAGAATGTTAACCAAAATCTGGTTTTATGTGAATAACTCTTAATTATTTTTGATCTTTCAATCTCTACTATGCTAACATGTCATTCAGAAGTCAGTGAATATAAGTGGTGGGACCCTAACAATAAGTTAGTGCTGCCGAAAGGGCTCTCAGTGTCAGACTGGCTCCAGCTCTGTACAGAAAGCTTGGAAGGGCAGCCTTGCTAGGTGAAGATCCAGCGTACACAGCATCCTCTGGTCTTGAGCACTCCCTATAAACACCCTGAAAGGCATCTGTGTATACAGGAAATGGGTGAAACAAGCAGCCAACTGGTGCTAGGTGTCAGAGCAGCATGGGTGTTAGGATAATATACTTACTTTATGTACATTACAATGAGATTTATATATTCTTTTCTTGCAAGCACAGATCGGTGAAAACTTAGTCCTACCCTGCCTATATTCTGACTCTGGCAATAGGCAAAGAGATACTAGTAACACTCTTCCTAGCTAAGAGAAGAGCCTGCCAACCCATTGCTTTGCCTTCCCCAAGATGTCACATTGCAGGAGCTGGATGGGTCTACTCTGTAAAATAAAGCTTATTGCCTCTGTGAAGTATTTCTAAGACAGAAAAAAAAATCTGTGATACTTTGAGCTACAGTCCACTACTAGAGCAATAGAAACACCTAATTTCTTACTGCAAAGTAAAAACATCTGGAAAAATTAAGCATTGTCACCTACACATCAACACATATGAATTCCAACTACACTAAAAAGAACATATGATTATGTGTTTGCTTTAGAAATCATTCATTTTTCCAACATTTGGTGTATTTGGATTTTATATATCTTTAGCTCAATTACAGCAGAACCAAGAAGACCCAATGATGGGGGCTGAAGATGGGAATATATTTCCGAGGGTTTTGTGAAGTTTTACTCCTTGAATAAATTCTAGACTGGACTGGCCAGGGGCAAAGTTTGACCTTTGATCTAAAGTCTGATTCTTCAATCATCCTTATCCTTTTCTGGACTTGAAGGGGAACTGAAGGGATGAGCACAGCACCAGAAAATACAAAAGATATATATTTATCTAAAAGGTATATAATAGGAAGTATTTTCTGCAATAGGAGAAAAACTTCCAGCAAAATCTTGTCCTGATAAGGTGAGGGGAGACTTCAGACTGCTGAGGGAGCCAACCACTAATGTTTTCTAGTAATGTGCTTTTGTAGGCATTGCTATCACTGAGTGTTCATCACCTTTTAAGAACCATTTCTAAAGAGTGCAGGAGCAGGTGATTAGATTCTATGATGCTTATGTGTCACTTCCAAGTTAAGCCATCCTATGATTTTGTAATTAAGGAGACTGTTCTGTAGTAGGTAACATGGACTGTTAAACTGTTAAAACAGTAATTAACAATAAATTCTTAGTTCCACACAGAAGATGTATTGTCTTTTCCCCATAACAAAATCTGGATCATAGACACCTATAGAAACTATAGCTTATCTCTGCCAATCCTTTCACCTAGACACACCTCTCTTAAATCATGTTATTCCAGAATGAATTTTCATTTATTACTGTTTCAATTTACTAAAATCAGTCACCTCAACACTGAGTAATCCTCCACTGTTTTGTTTTCAGATTTTCCTAAGATTTATCTTCTTTTCTTGTGTTTAATATTTACTCTTCCATGTATCATTCCCATACCTTCTTTTCCGTTTCAGCAGTTAATTCTATTTTCCCCTGTTTTACTGTATTGAACAGTCTGTGCACTAGATTACAAGTACAACATTATTTTATACAGTTATAGGTATTTTTAATCATATTGGACTTGCTAGCTCTTACTCAAAGTTACTTTCCCATATTGCATTCATTTATCTTTTTTGCACAGATAAATCTGTATTTGCCCCTGGTTTCCATCACACCAATGTACCACACATTGAAAATATCCCAATATCTTGTTCTGTCTTATTAGTAATAATTTTCTTTCATTGTGTTATTTTAGCTCTCTGAAGGCTATTTCCCCAATTATTTAAATTGAGTTAGTTCCTCCTATTTAGGCCACAGAATAGCATCATGTAAAAATGGTTTTGCTAGTATCATTCTCTGAAGCAGATATCTCAAAATCTTGCTCTGACTTTAAATGTCATTGAAGCTCCTATTTTTTCTGGTCTTTCAATGATTCTGTATTATCAGCTTTTACTCAAATTTATTTTTTAAAATTTTCTATTGAGAATTATTTTCATTGCAAGCTCTTCAGGATGTTTTGTGAGACTAATAAGAACCTGTCTCTAAACATGAAAAAATATTCACTGAATCAAAATAAAGTTTCAGCTAGAAAAAAATATGGAAGCCTATTGAACAAAAAATAATAATATAATTCTTATGGCATGGAGGTACCTAGTGCCATTGATATCAGTCACAGAGTGGTAAACACAGAAAAGCAGATTATAAAGTATGTCACAATTTATATGGCTTCAAAAACTAGACATAGCAAAAATTAATTTGAAATATTTAAAGAACTGCTTGTAGAAGGGATGTAATCATTTATTTTTGATGAAATTATGAAAAATGGCTGAAATTATAGAACATTGTATTTGTTGATAAAATGGAAGGAGACTAACTCATTTTTTCTGTTATCCTCAGAAATATATGGAAAAAAATGTGCCCATCCACAGAAAATAAATTCAGCATCAGTCAGTATGGATTCATCAGAAACAAATATGTCAATACAATTTAATTTTCTTCTGTGGTAGACTGGCAAGGTTGCGAGTTGAGACTTAGGAAATATTATGTGCTGTAATCGTGGAAAAGTTTTTGACAAAGCTATACTTGATATCTGTAAGAAAACTGAGAGAAAATGGTAGGATGCACATTCATAAATGGGTGCAAGACTAGTTGGAAAAACCTACCATACTGTTATGAAGGGGTCCTTTGCCACCTGAGGATAAGTAAGGTGGCATTTTCTGCTTGTCTGTATTGGACCACAGTTACTAATAATTTTCATTAGCACTCTCAGAAATTAAATAAATAGTCCTTTTATTTTGCCTCTCAATTGCATGAGACTGAAAACTGCAAAGGATAGGGAAAGGATTCAAAACCATTTTGATAATTTGGAAAGGGTTTAAAAAAATATTCCAATCAATAGATACACTTAAGTATTGTAATTAGGTTTTAAATGTTATCAGGACTTTGACAGATAATCCCTGTGAATTTCCCAGGAGTGTATTAGATTATGATAGATTGTCAGCTAGTCTTCTGGAATGGAAACAGACTAATATACTTGATTGTCACTAGAGGGTATTACTCATGACACCACTATCAGCCAGATGGTTAAAGGAAGAGGAAAGTATCCATTCTAATCTTGCAAACTTATAAAGACACCTACAATGTTGAAATGAAGTTGCCATGAAAAAAGGTCTCAGGCACATAACTCATATAAGAGAGAGAATGAGGGGCAGAGAAATATTCTAATCAAATCAGGAGATCACATCTGGAAGACCTGAATGTTTCAACATTGAAATATTTCTATCTAATTTCTAAAGATTTCTTATTGTTGATTATCTTTTAACCTATGGAGACTAGAGGGGAGCAATCATATTAAAGTGATTTTCTAACTTTCAAATAGCAGTGTCAAAAGATCAGTTAAATTCAACTTTGAAAAGCTTTTGAAGAGAAAGTGGCTGATGCTTTGGAAACAGAAACAAAAGAATAGGTTTGATGCTAACTTCAACCATAAAATGAAGCAAGATGAGTTGAGAAGAAAGAAGTTAGCTTGAGTAATACTGTGATAAAGGACAAATAATTAATGATTGTTGCTATTTCTTCCAATACCATTCTTACTTCCAAGTCTTTATGTATTCTTCATTGAGGAAAAGTGAACAAAAACGAGATATAATTTCTTCCAGGTTTAGTGTATTGTGTGCTAGGAGGACAATTTCTGGGGAAAATAGTTATTTTCTAAATGTAGATTAGTTTGTTTACAACTAGTTCCAGAGAAGAGTTCTTATTTTAATTAAAATGAAAATGTTTTCCTTCAAATCTTAATGAAAACCTGAGTCCCATTTTTGCAATCAATTCTTCTTTAAAGAATCAATAAATAGAAAGCAAAAGATGGGTTTCATCCTATCTTACTTTGGCCACATAAATAGTCACTTGTTTTGTGGTTCATTTACTGAATCAGTTTCCAGTGCTCTTGATGACTCTGTACAATACCTGCAGAGCTGGATGTGAAGCACAATGAAAGCCAAAACCTGTCCATATCCTTTGGGAAAGACAGCGAGAATATTACGTGTACCTATAAGAATACTATGTGTCACTGCCTGTGTAATTAACAACCTGAGGTTGTGGTTTAATCAGATATGAAGACATTTAGATCCATGTGTCTAGACATCAGTACCCAGACACATGTCTGAGGTCTAAACTGTGATTTATAGTGAGTAGAAATCTAGTGGAGGGAGTTTAGAGAGCAATTTAGCTGGATACCTGGCAGATGCTGAATCTTTGTCTAGACCCATGGAATGGATTGACCAGTGGTGGGGACTTGAACATGTGTAGAAAGATAAATCTGGAAGATTTAAATCCTGAACTCAGCCTCGCGTAATCTGTAATTAAATTTATTTTATGGAGGTAGGCATGTACTGAGAAACAGTTGCTCTCACAGAAGAGGAAGACATTCTGACAACCAGATATTTGCAGGGTAAAAAAGCTCAGATGACCAACTTTAAATATATATTGGCATCTAAAAATTTAAGTAGTGTCATGGCATCACTCTACAAGAGTCTAATACAAAAGCAGACAAGAATAACTAGCCCAGAACAGAGTAAGGGAAGTGAGAGAGATTAATTTGATCTACACTGTCGTGTTGCCAATGGCTGAATTGGAGCAGAAGTACATTTTGGCTGAAATAGCTCAACTTAGCAAGAATGTTTGGATAAGGTGTACCTATTTAATAACAGTGATTCATACATTAAAAATGCAAGGATGTGATTCCTAGGAATGATCTGCCCTCAGGAAAAGAATTCTTGCTATAAGCAACACTTCAGCTGCGCTTTCATCCATTTGTAGTCTTAAACCACCCTGTAATAGCTGCACATCTATGTGTAGAACAAGGACAGATCCTATGAAGGACAGCTTCATATTTTTAAAGAGAAATATTCTTTCTTTGCTTACACTCCTGACAGTGAATGTAGATGAATTTGCCCTAATCCTGAAGTGATTTCTTCAGAGAAGTAAGTCACAATGATAAGAACATTGTCTTACTCTGATGCTATTTCAATATCTTGACTACTAGTTAAGGACAGTTCACATCCAGTCAACTTGGAAGGAGGATATAATTATCAAGATTTGCTTAGAAAGGAAAACCAAGTATAACCCTCAGTACGGCAAAGGAACATGATTAGGCACTGCATATTGCTTTTTAATTTGAAGCTTTTTATACCAAGAATGCATCTGCATAAATCTCATACTTTGGAGATTATTGCCAATTTGTCTAGCCATTCTTTTGCTTCAGAGATGAGCAGCAGCCAAGGCAAATGGGTGGACGGAATAAAAATATTTTTACAAGAAGTGATATTGACTTTTCCTAGCCCAGTACTATTCTTCAGGCTCACACCAATGACAGAATTTAACACAGAGCTTAGCTGGGCAATATTTATTTCCAGAGGGTCTCTGGACATGTGCAAAATCACATTAAACTGGAAGCTTAGAGCTCTTATTCAAATTCTAATTTCTAGCAAAGTTTATTTCATTTGGAATGTCAAAAACAATTTTTGGTTGTTTATTTAACATTGATTATTTTCTGTACTTGTTTTATGCAATCTAAAAGTTTCATCTAAGGTTCACACTTCATCACTCACAGCTTATGCAAGTGTAGACTAATTTTAGTAAACATTTAAAATTATTTATCTGATGTTAGTGAATTTACTGTATAGTTGAATGATGAGGATTTCTAGAATTGTGGTCATCCAAATGAAAGCCGCTGTCTGTATGTCATGGAAATAAATAAAAGTTATCACATTTTTGCTAGACACTTTAAAGTATTCTGCAACCCTCTGTGTTTTCTGCCTTGCTATCTACAGCCAAGTGGATAATAACAAAACCATTCTCTCTTAAATGCAACTTCTAGAATTAAGAACTCTTAATGAAATAAAGAGTTTAAAAAAAATCTATGGAAAAAAGTGATTTACACAGAGCTTTATAAAAAAATTTATTTTCTTTAATTTAAAAATAAATTGATGGAATAAATTTGTGTTATTGAAGAGAATACCAAACATTCATTTCCTAGGTTCAATTTCATTCTAAACTAGCAAGCACTTAACACTGTCAGCCCCTTGTGCTTTTAACTGAATAAAGGTCAGATAATCAGACATCTGAAAGGACAGCTCATTTATCATCCTTTGATAAATGTGTCAGTAGCTAATCTTTAGCAGTGGATGATAACACTACACAATGAAAAGTTAATGGATTCAAAGCACTGAATTTACCACAACATGGATGTAATGATGCTGTAGAGCAGAAGTTCAGTTTTATTCCCTATTTTATACAAAATTATATTTTTGACTGAAAGCTTTAATTACCACAATCTAAACATTATTCTGATAAATTGTGTTCCACAGAGGACAAGAATGATCTTGATAAGAAATTGCAATTATAGAACTGATTGAAGTATTATTTCAACAATCTAATGTAGTATTTCTATCCCATCAAGCTAATTGCTGAATCCTCACCACTTTAAAAATTACTGCTAAATGTCTCTTGCTACAAGTTTATATATACCATTTTATTAGCACATGTTCTCATCTATATCTCATCTACGATTAATCTGAAATCAAAATTAGTATAGTCATCGCAGGCCAAAAACTGAGAGTGAGAATATGTGTCTGCTTTAGGCTGTATCTTGTCAGCCTTAGGTCATCATCCTCATACAGACATTTGAAATATTCTGAGGCATCTCAAATGACCAAAGGCATAAATTCAGACTCTTGTTCATTTATTTTCCCAAAACTTTATGAATTTTTTTTTTAATCTAGTTTTGTAAGTATCGTAAAACATAGAATAGTGCTGAAGAAGATGGGTGGTAAAGAAAAATGATACACGGGACTTATTAGATTCTTATATTCCTTGGATTGATACCAGAAGAAAAATGTCTAACATATAATTTTCTATTACTTGATAAGCATAGCAGGTCTCGACCACCCTTTCCCTTTATCTTTATTTCTTTTCAGAAGTTCATGGCAGAATCACACAAAGACTATTTTTTCTAGAATTTAGATTATGGCAGTTTTGCCTAAAACACTTGAAGGTTATTGATCTGCTGCTCAGGCTGGAGGGTCTTCAAGGAAGTATGTAGTATTCTCTTATAGTCTGTTGAGATTGAAAAGATTTGGGAAGGTCCCATGCAGGACAAGGATGAGGATAGACACAATATCCTATGTTTTGGTGGTTAAAAATACACTGAAAGAAGTCTGGAGAAATTTATACCTTGGACCCTCAAAATCACATTTTTCCTCAGAAGGAAACAATCTAGACCTAAGTGGTTTCTGTTCTTGTTTACAGTATGAATCAAGAAATTTTAGATTTATTGCTTTACTTTAAAAAGGCCAAAGAAAAATTAATGTCTTATTTATTAGCATATGAATTAGATTATTTCCTTAATTCTAAAGAATTAAGTAACTATATCTGTCTAACAAGGCAGTTTAGTCAGCACAAAGGAGAGAAGAATGTGGCTAGAGTTCATATCTAATGTTTTAAATATCCTAATAACCACTTTTACCCAGTTGTCAGGTATATTTTTCACTGTAATTGTTCATAAATATATTGTGGAAATCAGAAATATAATTTCCTGGCAGTATAATTTTCAGGTATCACTGTCAGAAGCATAAAGAAAGTTTATTCCATGTTGTGTAACAGTCTTGCAAACTCTCCATTATGATATTTGAGTCAAACAGTAGAAAAGGAACTTTCTTTTAAAAAATAACTCAAAAAATAAGAAAATAATAAAAAAAAAGAAAATATTCTGATTGATCAGATATTTTTTTTTTTTTTTATTCCAGGTAGCTTAGCTGACACCTTTAGGGTATATAGAAAAGAAGGCTCGAGACCATTTACAGTAAATTCAGAAATATTAGTGATTAAAAAATATTTTCTTACAGTGCCTTTCTTATTTAAATGTCAATATTTCAATGTGCCATGATAGGTATTACTCAAAATAATGAACTTCTATAATTTTAGAATAAAAATTTATATGAAAATTTTACCCAGTGTCTGGAGCTACTAATTAAGACCAAGTGGACAACATTGGAGTAGATAAATAATACAAAAAAAGCCAGAAAATAATTTATAAGCACATGAATACTCTTCTTCAAAAGTTTTTTGAGAGAAAAACAAAATGCTTGCATTATGGACTTTTCTTCTTTCATGAGTATTTTATAGTTGGACTTAATTTTTTCTCCCTATCTTAAATATTTTAGTAATTAGACAATTTTCTTATAAATTGTTCTTGGATAATAAGTTAATAACATATCATTAAATTGGGAATAGATTTGTGTTATAATGAGTGAATATGAATTCTGATTATTACAAGATAATCATATATGAAATGTGCAATTTTTATTTTCATTAATTGATGGTAGAAATAGGATTCCTATTATATTGCTTAAAGATATTGCTTAAATTTATCCAAAGAACATCAAATTTGTGACCTATGTAAAATTAAGCAAAGCATTTAAAAATGTTGATGTTAAAAGTATTAAATAATCAAAATACATGGAAACAAATACACAACACAAAAATTATATGAATGGAAACTCATGTGCTTGCTTCAATGGTTTTACTTCTTATATGATATTATATGACAGTCTAGAAAGATAGTAGTGAGAGATTGTGTCAGGAAAACTCCTGCAAAATGAAGAAAGTTTTTTTAATATTCAGGGTTGAAAGAACTTTAGTGGCACTGGCTTTAGCATAGTCAAGGCAGTTCAGTAACAACTGCAGACAGAGCATTAAAATTTTGATATTGAATTCTTGCTAAAAGTCATTAGATAGGGTGTGTTTTAAGGAGAAATGTTTCCAAAGTGAAATATTAATTTTCTGTTTAATGCTTATCTGTTCACTTTAAACAGATATAGAAATTGTAGGAAAAATATTTCTTGGTTCATCCAAATTTCTGGGTATTTCAAAGTTTTATTTTGATTCCACTGCACTATAAATTTACAAAGGTGACAGTTTCTTATGAAAAATACAGAGATATATTTAAAAAACTGCTGCATGACCCTAATTATGTGCCTCACATGAAATCCAAGGAAAAGGTCAACTTCTTTTTTTATATGCATCATCTTAAGACCTTTAAGTATAAGAGTATCACTGACTCACAAACAATTGCTGTAATATTGCTTTAAGATACAATTCTGCAACATTTCCAGGAGGGCTTTACAAGTGGTTGGTCAGATCTGAAATGTCCTTCAAAAGGTTTAAGACATGCATCCACTTACATATATTCTATCAAGTCAAAGTACATTAAAATCTCAGTCTTTCACTAGATCTATCAATAGAGCTATCAGTGATCTCAAAATGCAGGATGAAAAAGAAAAAAGAAACAGAAAAGCAGAGTCATTTAAAATTGTACATTGTTTTATATGGGAGGTGCCAGGTGCAAACTTCTACTTTGTTTTTGTGGGTTTTATATCACCATAGGGCCTCACTCTGACTCAGAGCCTAAGGATTTTCATAATCATGATGGTTCACATTCACTGAAGAAAACAGATGTTCTCAAAATTCTTTTAAGCAAATGGGTCTGGGATTAGATAATAATAGGAACAGTGGGATAATGTGAAAATGAACAAAGCTGCTCAAAGATGTTTGTGAAAGACTTGGAAAACATACTATATTTTATGGTTACATGTTTTTTACAATGAACAAAATATAAAAAGTACATTTTTTTTGTCTTGTTTCAGATGGATTCTCCCACACATTATTGCTGTTGCTATTGCTATTGTTGTTATTAATATTACTACTCCTGCTATTGTTCTGCAGATAATGTAATGTAAGATGAAAAGCCCAAGAGATTTGGAGATAAGCAAAATAAACTCTCAGACCATACTGTCTTTGAAAATACATGTATATCACTTGTGTAGCTATGAAGTGAACAAATTGCAAAGCCATAATGAAAGGAGCTAGCCTCCTAACTCAAACCCAGATTACTCTCTTCACATCTCCCTTGAAAATTGCTTAAGGGAAAAAATAAATAAATTATCTGTGAAGCAAATTTATCTTCAACCTTAGATGTTGAAATACATGTGTGTCTGACAATGCTTACCGTAGACAGCAACTGGAAAATCAGAGCTTTTTTTTACATTTTTTTTAACTTTACAGCTTTGTCACAGATTTCCTACCACAACGTTAAAGTTATATGTTTCTGTTCTCCAGTTTTTCTGCCTTTGGTTGTTCTGATTTTGGATAATTTTCTTCTCTGTTTTCATTTTTTACCTGAATCCCTGCTCTTCTTCAATTCTCTTGGATGATTTTCTGTCCCTTTAAGTTCTGAGCAATGGAAATGGCAGCTTAAAGGTTTCCAAGACCTTTCCTATCTCTTTTCAACTCTTATCTACTTGGCTTTGAATCTCAGAACCATGGAATGACTGACATTGGGAGGGAACTTTGCAGTTCTTGTTGTTCAGTCCCCCTGTCAAAGCAGTCAGAAGCCAACGAGCTCCCCTGGGTACTTACAGGTGCATCCCTTCAGGACGCATGGATTTATGTATGGATGGTTTTCTTAAGTACTACCTAATCTCATCCTCTTCTTTACTCTAGAATTTCCCTTCATCTCCAGGTCTTTGGATTTGAGGAGGAGAAAAAAAAAAAACGTTTTGATATAGTGGATTTGAGTGCATTCTCAGAAAGGTATCCAATAACACCCAGCTGAATTGATAATGCCCAGTTTTATCTGATTCTCTTAAGGAAAGAGATTTCATCCAGAAGTACCTTGACAGGCTTGAGGAGCAGACTGTGCAAATGCCATGAAGTTAAAGAAGGCCAAGTTCAAGGCCCTGTGTCTGGGTTGGAGCAGTACCCAACATCAATATGGAATGGGAAAAGAATGGATAGAGAGCAGTCCTGTGAAGAGGGACTTTGGTATACTGCTGAATGAAAAGCTGGACATAAGCTGCCAATGTGGGGCTGCAGCCCAAAAGGTCAATCATATCTTGGGCTGCCAGAAAAGCAGCGTGGACAGCAGGTTTGTGCCCCTCTGCTCTTGTGACACCCCAGCTAGGGTACTGCATACAGCCCTGCAGCCCCCTAAGTAAGGATGTGAACTTATTGGAGGGAGTCCAGAGGAAGCAAAAAAAAAATGGTCAGAGGAGTGGAGCACCTCTCCTATGATGATAGGCTGAAAGAGTTTAGAAGAAAAGATGGCTCTGGGCAGACCTTATAGTACCTTCCAGTACCTAAATGGTGCTGACAAGAAGGCTGAAAAGGGACTTTTGAAAAATGCAAGTAGTGACAGGACAAGGGGGCATGAATGGCCTTAAACTGAAAGAGGGCAGGTTTAGATTAGAGAGTAGCAAGAAATTGTTTACTATGAGGGTGGTGAGACCCTGGCACAGGTTGCCCAGAGAAGCTGTGGACGCCCCATGTCTGGAAGTGCTCAAAGCCAGTGGGGGCTTCGAGCAGGTGGGTCTAGTGGAAGATGCCCTTGGCAATGGGAGAAGTTGGAACTAGACAGTCTTTAAGGTTTTTTCCAACCCAACCATTCTTTGACTTTGTCATTATTCTCTGATACATAGGAACTCTAGAAACTTCTATATCTCTTGAAAATATTTATTTATGAAAGGATGTTGCAAGACAAAGTAAGTCCAAAAATTTTGATTCCTCCCAGCTGCAGGAAGCACAGAATTCCCTGAGGTCTTTCTCTTCTTGGGAACATCGCAGGAGTAAGCTGTTGTATAGTGAGAAGGCAACACTTTCTACCACAATGTTTTATTCTTGAGAGAAGAGTTATGACAGGTATGCTGCCATTGAGTGTGGGTTTGATGTAGTTTAAGCATGTATTGGCTTGAGTTTGCAGAGAAATGCAAAAACAGACAGATGTGTTGGAATTTCCACACAACAACTAGAGGAATGCAGGCAGCAATCTTTGGCAGGACTTAAAACATAAAACCATACACAATATGATCCAGAAGAAGCTTTACTGATTAAGAAGTTTTACTGGTGAAGGTCAGTCACAATCAGACTTTCAACTGACTAAATAATAGATTTTCATCCCTTGCACTCTTGGGCTTTGATGTTCACATGTAATTTATGTTGCATTTTCAACCTCATTAATACTTTTGTGAATCTGAATGTAAGGACCTAATTTTTACTGCTTTACTTTTCTGGGCTGCAAAGGAAGAAGTTTTTAGCTTGGATTTCTTCATGGCTTCTGTTACTGTATCTCCATTAACAAGGATGAAAGAAGAAAGTTTATAGAGCAATGATATACATCACTTAAAAAGTGATGACCAAACATTTCCACTATAATTTTAAGTCACATTTGATGCAGCTGTTAAAGAGATGATAATTTCACTTGAGGAACATTTTTTTTTTTTTTGCTTCTGGCTTTGTCAGCTAGTTTTATCATTGTCATAATTTATATGTACTTTAAGCAGGATGTCATTTGTAGCAAAATTACTTACCTCAAACATTTTATCCATCACTTTTTGCTGTGCCCAAATATTCTTCATTTCAGAAAGCTTTTGATATGCATGTGATTGCTCATACAAAACCCTTCTTGTCCTCCAAATATGTGTCTCACACCTTTGCCAAAAAACCAGGATAATTGCCATTGTCAGTCTCAAGCAAATAATTTTTGGTTTTGGTCAAGTATTGGGCTATTTAACTATTTAAAAGAACTGGAAAATGTTTTGTGGAGTATATAATTCCTTTACAATGTATTTGTGCTTCTAATGTTTAGCAAATAGAAGCTATTTATTTACACTGAGATTAATTTTATAATGTGAGATTCTAATTGAGAACCGAACATAAAATGGATCAAATCAGAAACTACAGATATCCCTAATTTTCCATGATTAGATCTACACAGATATACTCACCTGTTCTTAGGTTAAAAGCACAGACATGCTGGTAATTAATTAATTAATTTAACCCACTAATTCATTAGTGATACCCAGTAACTTTTGAACTGTCATTTTCAGTATGAGAAACACTTGAAAAACTGGATGACTGAGGCAACTCTAACATACTAACTAGTTCCAGCCAACACAGAATATGCTAATTACTCACTGAAAGATGCTAATGGTTACATGTAGTAGAATATATAGCAAAGCCACCCAAGAATTGATCTGCTGGCCTGTAGAAATGTCACTATTTACACAATACATAGAGGTTTCACAAACATAAGTATTAGTCACTCAGAGGCAGTTTGATCAGCAAGATAACTGCTCTGCCTCCTTTTATTTTAACAAAATAGGCACAGAGGTATTTATAACAGTTGTAGTAGGAAAAAACCTATCCCCCCCCATAATTTCTTCTACCATATTCCTATTAATTCCAACATACTATTTGGACTTTTTTCATATATGAACTTTATAAACATTTACAGACATACCAATAAATGGCTTTTGCACTAAAAGTAACTGTCTCATCAATAATAAAGATAATGCCAAAGGGTATTTAACATTCACAATAGAGTGAGAAGTGGCAAAATTAAAAAATATTTTACTTAGTTCTTTTAGTTGTAACCAAAAAGAATTTCAAAGCATACCTTAAGCTGTCATGAACAAAATCTATCATGTAAGCAGCCACCTGTGAACAGTTTCTACAAAATTTGGTGGAGGGCATTTATCATTCCTCAATTAAAATGTCAAATCTAATTAGACTTCCCCTCAACACACTGTATCTTACACAGCAGTACAATGAGAGAAGGGCTTTCCCTTGAATTACTAAAAAGCAAAGTGGTTATCTGTGAAAGCTCCAAGAGAAGCAAGGGAGCTTTTCTGTAGCATTTCCAAATGCAAGGGAGTTAATTCATCAGCTGTTTACAGCCCATAAAATATCTACGGATTTGATATTTTACCTGGATGAAGGACACATTCATTCTCATAAGACTCCAGACCAAATTGTTCTGTGATTAGGAGAGATGTGTCCAAGATTCACAGGTTGTTTTGATAGTGACTGGCATCATATATTGGCTGTTTGGCAGAGTGGAGACTTCACTATTCATTTTTTGGTACTTGCTTTTAATCCAGTATGACACATCTTAACAAAGCTAAACACCAAATGATTAACAGTGTGTTCTTTCAGAAAAGGTTTTCAAGCATCTTTCTTTTTCAAATAAGGGCTGTTTATTCCAGCCTGCAAATCTAACAGAAAACACAGTGGAAAGCAAAATCTTAAATATTATCAATAGTGACCTAAACAATTTTAAAAACAAACATATTTAAATAAAAAATTTGAATATTTCATAAAATCTACCACTGTTAGCTATAAGAAATAAACTATATCAAATCAGTAAATATTCTCTTCTAACTGATTTCCTGAAAAACTGCAAGTGTCACATGCAGACGTGCATAATGCAGTCTAATGATTTGAAGACATGAATCACCATTCTAATAACACTCTGGTCAAATTGTATCTGTATGAAAATGGAGCTATTCCCTTTCCTTAACTCAATTTAAAATTCAAACTTTAACAATAATGCTTTTATTTTAATGGACAAGCCAGAGTAGCCATAGAGTTATAACTCCTCTTTTTTTCCTCCCTTTTCCCAACTTCCATTATTTCTAAATACAACGACTGAGTAAATGAGTTTGGGATTTTTGGAGTTTTTGTTATTTCCTATTGCCATTTTTAGAGATACTGTTTTACCTCTGGGGTTTTTCTCCAAGATTGACTCCCATTTTTATATTTATAAAGTATTTCTAATTTTCAGAAGCCAGTATTGCCTGTCTAGGTGATTTTAAATATTCCAAACAATGAGGTTTTAATTTTTAATACTAAATTTACTTCCTGGTGAATATTTTATGTTACATGAGACTTTGACTTTGCAGAACAATACAGCAATATAATGAAATCACAAGACAAACAAAATCTAGCAATTACAATATACAGTTGGATAGTAATACAGACGTGATTCCTATTACAGATCTCGGTAAGCTCACCATTATGATGTTGGGTGTTCTCAGCCTCCTGAAAGAAGATGTGAGTTAAAGCCAACTCAAACCCTTTGCTCTCTTCAGACTTAATTTTGTTATTTTTTGAGAGCCATGTATTCACACCCCTGTGCAGGACTGACTGGCTGGGGAAGATCATACTTTGTATTAGCTGTTGTAGGGAAGGCCATTTATACAACCTCTGGACACAACCAACAGATACAGTCAATTACTTGAAGCAAAGGCCCCTCTCTGGTCCCCTTTGCAACAGCTGTGCTCCTGTGGGTCCACAGGGGAGCAGAGATCCTCCCGGAGGGCTGTGGAGGGCCCCAGGTCCCAGCAGGTGGAGATACACTGGAGGAAGGTGCAAGCTGTAGGGACACAATGCAGAAGGAGATGCTGACAGGAGCTGCAGCCCATGGCAGAGCTCTGCTGTAGCAGTGCTTTTCTGGGGGTCTGCACTCCATGGAGAGGGCCCACACTGGAGCAGTCATGGAAGAACTACTGCCCATGTGAAGGAGAAGTTCATGACTGTAACCTTCATGAGGAACCCCATGCTGGAGCAGGGGAAGAAATGTAAGGGGGATGGAGTGGCAGGTGTAAAGTATTGCAAGCTGAGGGCAATCCCCATTCCCCATCCCTCCCATGCCACTCAGATGAAGAGATAGAAGAATCGGGAAAAAGGAGTTTAGTGTGAAATATCAACAATATGAAATTGAACCTGGGAAGAAAGAGGGAGGGAAGGCATTCTTAGTTTTGTCCTGTTTTCTCACCATCTTAGCTATTTTTTGCTGGAAAAAATTTAATTGCTTGTTCTCCAACTTGATTCTTTGCTGATCATGGTAAATGCAGAGTGATCTCCTCATCTTTATCTCAACCTACCAGCATTAGATCTTAACCTACTGCACCTATTTTCTCTGAACCTTCTTTTATTGGTTGGTCACTCAAATAAAATGGAGGTCAACAACCATTCCATGATATTCCACATAATTATTGTCCATAAATAGAAAATTGTTTGGCTGTGACTGGTCCTCTTCTGTTGATAGTACAGTTTTTCTAGAAAATGAACATAAAGAGATGCAATAGGTAACAAAGCATAAACCTAAAATTCTCCAGCTCATAAATATTTTTTTCTGTCATGGATGAGACAGAACAAATTATCAAAAAGGGAAGAATCGAGAAGGACACCTTCTATGTGGCAGCACAGAAAAATCTTTCTCTACTTTCATCATTTTTGCCAGGTGTTTTGACAGCCCCCAATCACTAAAAATATTAACAGTATGTCAGAAAGTTAATGGAAACTCTTCACTCATTAAGTGTACATCAGTTGGAAGCTACAGCATGCTAATTCAAAAAGCAAGAAAATATGTTTGGGAAAATGTAGGAAATGAGCAAAGTATCTAAATTCTGAACACAATTATTCTCCACTATTCCTTCTCCTGCACCAAAATTGAGATGCTTTAAAATTAAATTTACACTTCTGGTAAAGTATGTTCTTTATTTGCAGGTACATCTATTCTGCTGTTAACTGTTTTCAGCTCCTGGTTCTATTTACATTTGCAACTCATGCTTGGCTGGATCTTGATAAATTTCCAATGTACTTCCTTCACATTAAACCAGCTGTGGTGCTGCTTAGCAATAAATCTTAGAAATTATTAATTTTCAGGAGGTTACTTCTCTGTGTCATGATTATATTTTATAGGTGTTATCTACTATGGGATTCTCAGGTAATTGCTTGGAAACAACATTAAAGTTTACATTCTTTATAGCTTTCAAGAGATGAAATACTGATTTCCATTAGTGAGTACACATACAACAGGCATATGAAAGTATCAGCCAATAATTCAGATAATAACCATAGCAATCATCATGCACCAGAAGGCATATGAATTATTTTAAAATACAAGCACTTTTAAGACCTATTTGCATTTAAAAAAAGTTATAAAACAGATAGCAATGTTAGTTCTGTCAAATGTATGCTATTTCAGATATACTTATTTGATACTTTGCCAGAGTACGAGATTGTTCCAATATGGGTCACATCTAAATGAATCAGTGATAATTTCTAAAGTATAAATGTGTATTAATTGAGGGGGTTCTGCATATGAAATCTATTTGTGTATCTGTTGTCATATTTCCTTGTTTTTTGTACTCATGCAAATGCCTGCATGTAGATATTAAATAGATCCTGATGACTCCCCTCCAGTCCTCTAAGTTCTAGAAGTTCTTTGATAATTTAGATTCTGATAAAAAGAAATAATGGGCAAATATTTATGCTACCATCAGTGTGTACATCTTAGGTTTGGTGATACATTGACCTTAGGTGAAAGAATTTTATTTTGTTTTGTTCTCAAAGATTTTTCCTAAAAATAAAATTTAAAAAATTTATGCCCAAAATTCTTTCATGGGAGATTGAAGAATCAGCAATTGTCCACAGCATTAGCCAGCATCAGTTAAATCATACCTGCAAAAGAATTTTGGAAACTGGCTGAGGAGTACCAAGAAGCTACCTTAAAATATCATCCTACAAATGATCTATTGTTCTTTTTCTAATAATTCTTCTTCTCTTTAAGTAGGTATACACCACATAAGCTTATCTGTTTCTGTTCGTTTTCATGCAAGCAACTTCCATTTACATTCTTTGCTTTTAATTTTTTGTTCTTTCAATAGGTCTTTTTGTTGTGTGAAGAGGAACTGGGGTGTAGCATTGCAGTTATCCTCTATGAAAAAACTTCTAAAAAAACCCCAACCAAATGAACAACCACTTCCCAGGAAAAAAGACTGTTAAGAAGAGAAGTGATTGATTACCTCTCCTGAGAGAAATACAGAGGTGTTTCACAGAGAATCAACTTACCCAGACTAGATTTTTACCAACAAAATGCATTTGTCCTTATCCTTATAAAAATGTCTTGGGATCTCTTAATGAACATTAGTTACCAGGGCACTGATACCAATTTCTAAAGTAATTTCTGTCTCAAACATGTTGTCATCTTGATAAAACATGATACTACTGCTTGCTGGGAAAGCAATTCGTTGTGTTTGCAATGTGCAAACAAATCCTTCTGATGTGAAACAAAGAACTGAAGAGTCTCTGCAGAGAAACTCACACTGAATAAAAATCCTGTCCTCACTAGCTTTTGTAGCTAAACTATATTATATGGAAATGTTGCCAGATCCTTTAGAAATTCAGATCAAATTAATACCAGTATGCTGCAACATTAAATTTTACAAGAGGCAAGAAAGATGTTGTGCACTTTATTTAAATGTGATTTTATTGAACTACATTGCTATTTTAACAGTTAAAGTAATTAAATATGTTACTAATTACAGCAAGTAGGGGTGATAACATTATTTACTATAAGGTTTCCTTATATTTGCAAGGGTAAATTTGTTTTTTCTACCTTTCTGATAACTTAGGCAAAATAGCTAAATTATAATCATCTGAACATTCAACTTCTGAACATATATGCCTGGTTTAAAAAAAAAAGAAAAATAATAAAGCACACAGTGCTGGAGATTTCTATGAAACAGCCTGAAGGAGTATATATGAGCTTTTTTCCCTGTTAAAGATGTTTAGAAACTTCTTTTAAGACCTTTTGCCCTATGCTTTTAATTGTAAAAAATTGTCAGGAAACATGGATTTTTTGCCAAGTTTGTAAAACCCCACACAAATAAACCAAATTAGACATCTTTTAAGAAGTTTGCAATGCATACATATTCAATTTTACAGCTCCATTCCCTAAGTACTCCATTTCAACTGAGCATGTTCTGGCCAGGTCTCAGCAGATATTCGTGCATCATGAAATCTCTGTGTCAGACTTAGAGGCAGCAGCAAAAAGATTGTTCCTCTTGAACAATGAGTCAACAAGGCTGTATTGGTGTCCAGGCTGCAAGAGAAACTGGAGAGAGGAGCTGAGGATGCAAACTATCCTATTCAAATTCAATCATGCCAAAAGACATTTTTGCAGCTGGATGATTAAACAGAGATTCGAAGGAGCATAGGAGGTTCAGTTTCAAGGAAAACACATAACATGGTATGAATTGAGACTTATTTAAAAAACCCCAGGATTCTGGTATTTAATTTCAGGAGAGCTGTTCAGGAATTTATGATTAGAAGTGAAAAGTATAGGCAAATATAGATGGATATAATCCAGTAAGAAATTGTAGTAGTGTCGCAGAACTGAGGTGGTCTCTGCAAAATAAAAGGATTAATGTGTTGTAAAAGGAGAAGCAAGATTAAATGTTGAGCCCAGAAATGAAGCTTATATTAGAAAGCATTTGAGCACTAATAGAAAGACACAAGTGAAGTTCAGAGGGCAACAAGCAAGGCAGTCTGAATGAAAACCTTGATGAGAGAAAGTTGAATTTATTGGGTAAGCTGTTAGCAGGACAGTCTTCAGCAGCATGCAGAGGTCTTATCCAGAAAGGAAATAGATCAATGATATGAGGAAGTATCTATGATGTTTAATAGCTTTTTTTGACTGGAACTGTGTGTAAATTCCAGCACAAGCATAGAAACAGCAAATAAAATTACTGTTTAAAAAACATTCAACTTTGAGACAAAACAGCACATAATAGCTGGCGGTAATAGCACTAAGACATAAATGACAGTATAAAATATAATCACAGCAGTCTTATAAATAATTAATTTAATTATGTCATTATTTATATAAGTGATAAAAGTTCACCATCATATTATCATTAAAATATTAGCAGAATGGTGTTATGGACATGACATGTACCCTCAGTGATGAATCCCTGGGTTCTCCCAATAAGCTTAAGTTGAAAGTCTCCTATCTTGTAATTTCGAGTTCACATCCATGATACAGGTGAACCAGCAGCATCTGCTGAAGTGTGAAGGTGACTTGGATGATGTCCTCAACATCATCAGCAGCAGCTGATTATCAGACACTGATACCTTCAGTGCTGATCCTCTTGACATCAAAAGTTTCCTATCTGTCATTTAAGCTGCCTTTTATCCCAACAAATGATTGGTCCTGTTATTCTGTTCTTTATTTCTCTATTTTTGCAGTCTGGTTGTTACTTCCAGAGTTTCTTTCCCAGTCTGGAAATAACTGCTGAGTCCTCAGTCATCATGTCTTCTTCCTGAGAATGATCTTCTGGGGAATCAGGTCTTCAAAACAAATCAGAAATTAACATTTCAATTAATCCATATCTGTGCAATTACAAATACATTTGTATTAGCAAATGCCACACCAAGGCTTATCTTGACTTCAGTCACTGTTTTTCCCCTGCTATGGTGGCCATGTGCTATGATGCATTCGGGTCAGCATTTTCCTGATCATTCAGATCAGCAGTTCCCTTCTGCAATAACAGTTCATTCATGCCTAATTTTCTACCAACTCCCTTCAGCTACTCCCTTCCCTTACATAAATTTAAAGCCTTTTTGACATTTCTTAAATTTCTTCTTACATGTGCAGTGAGGAACTGGGAAAAGTGGGAACAAGAGAAAATATTAATGTGGATTCCAAAAGATAGAAGCATATACTGACTAGTTTAGGAGAATCACAAAATGAGTGAGGTTGGAAGAGTCAGCTGGAGGCCTTTTAGTCCAATCTCCCTAATCAAACAAGGTCCCTAGAGCATGGATCTTTTAATGACAAAATCTCCTAGCCAATCTTCACAATTCACGATCACTGTGTGCAACTAATCTTGTGACAACAACTGAATTACACTTTACAAAAAGGAGGAAAACTTCCTGCAACTGTAAAAAAACCCTGTTACTCGTATGACACAAGTCTGTAAGCTGACAATGTTTAGGATTGATAAAGGGTTTGTAACAAGGTTACTAAAACTTTATTTTGAAAAATCTGCAAATAAAATATTATGAAAATATTACTTATAAATACATTTTGTTAAACTCATGAATTTTGGCTAGCTTTTCTTAGAGACAGCTGGTGCCTCTTTAAAAATAAAAATAAAATGAATTCCTGAGTTTTTAAACCAAGCCACTTTCCTATAATTCTTTGTTAGTTTTGCAGGTTTTTAGCATCTCATTTTAGATTGTGATTTCTTGTTTGTTTGCATTTTCTCAGTGTAGCGGTTTAGGACCACTAATCAAAAGGTGTCCACTCCTCGTGTGTGCTCTCTCTTCTTTTCCCTCTGAGCTGGAAATGGGACACAAAGTCATAATACTTTGTATTCTCCATTACTGTAAAGTTTAATTTAAGTGGTAGCTCACACACTTATGATTTATCATACTGTATTTGCATGCTCCATTCTTCTTACGTACCTGCTTAGTAGTGATATGTTGTTTATACAGAGTCCAGAATTTCTAATGCTCATCAGAAATCATAATTTTTACTCCTTTTGACTAGAATTCATATTGACTCTGAGAGAACTGCAAACAGCTATGAAGCAATTAATAATGTCCCCCATGTTGGGGAAATGAGTATAGAACAAAAGGCATTTAGGGGTTCAATTATCAATATAATCTGATTCAAGGAGAAGTTAAATTCTCTACCTCAGGGAAAAAGAAGGCCCTAAACATATGTGAAAACTGAATTCCAAATTCAAATGGGATGAAGAGTAGCATATATCCTAGGGTCTAGAATATCCCACCGAGGAAAACCAGACAGTAATAATTGGAACATTTAGAAACATGTTTACAAAAAATGACTGCATGCATCAAGAGCATATTCTGGTCTTTGATTTTAGAGTCCAGTGGTGGAACTAAATCAAAATGCTTGTATCATGTCCCTACAGAAAATGAACAGATGGCCTTGATCTCTTGTGTATGAATATTTTTTGCACATACACTTCAGCAGCAAAATTTATCCCCCCAAGAAAGAACTGGAGGTGGGGATAGGGGAATGAAGCCAAGGGATGGGAGAAAAAGAAAAGACTCTGAATGTGAATGGCAGTGAAAGTCTATAAAATATTTAGGAATCTGCTTCTTCATTGATGGATTGTTTGCCTATAAATCATCAAAGTTTATGACAAGATCAGTTTACGAACCACAGATCAGATTTATTGTGAATAATTACTGGAAAATAAAGAGACAGTTGAAATAATATTATATTCTCAGGCTCACAGAAAACCACCTTATTGTTGCACATCATTGCAAAATACAACTAAATTACAACAGGACAAAGCTGTGCAATAAATGTTACAGTTTTTAGCAGTACCAAAGTCAGGCATCATTTCTCCCTATATTTATGCTTTCTACCTCATCCTTTTTAAAATTTCTTTCCTCTCTTTTCAAGTCTTTTATCTTTTCATTATCATATAGAAGGAAATAAATTTTCTCCAACTTTCCTCACTGCTTTTCCCATTCTTCTTCTGCTACTTCACCTTTCTCTCAATGTTGCTAAGACATTTGTAATAAGGCTTCTTGATTTTCTTTAAGACTTTCATAGCTATCTTAATGTTCTGTACCAAAAAGATAGCTTGGTGATATTCCTCAGAGATTTTTGCTCACTTTTGCAAATATAGTGAGAACTAGAATTTTAAATATATTGAAAGACTTGTGATGAAGTGACTGTCTGCTCCATCCCCAAAAGAGCCATCCCATCAGAGCAGAAAGTCCAAATTAACATCCCAAACATAGAAGGTATAGTCTCACCCTTCCTGCTCTGCATGATGAAGTTCTGGGTGAATGTCTACAGTCATTAATTAGAAAGAAGGAATCTCTTCAGATCATATTTTAAAAGAAAAGTCTGAGCTGCAAGTGTCTTGAGGAGAAGAAAAGTCCATGAATAGTAGGGTTTGCCTTGTATTTTTCTCCAAACAAATCATTCTTGGTCTTTCAGTTAATGCAGGTGATGTGTAATTAAGAAGATGTCTTCAGTAATAGTCCACTAATAACTTTATCTCCTTTTATAATTTTGTTAGCATTACACTGCTGACTTAATCTGCATGTACTATGTGGATTTGTCTGGTATGTAATAGGAATATTATAAATCTATAATCTACATTTATGCCAGAAAAAAGGATCATCTAATGTGACCCATTGTGTACTCCAGGCCCAATTATGTGCATTTAACTAAGGCATATCTTTCTCAAAGACATTCAAACTGTGCTACAGCTTTTCAGGAGATGAGGATTTCAGTACTTTTTTAATTTCAAAGGAAAAACACATTCTTCATCAACATGTATAAATTCTTTATAATTGGAATATTACTTTTAAACTACAACACAAAATGTATTGGATATTATAGCAGTATCTCACATCTCTTCCAAAAAACCAAAACTCAAAAAGTCTCTTAGCACACTAACTTAAAAAGGGTGACTATTATAGCAGGTAATGAGTATATCAGTTTGTGTATTCCTCAAAGGAGCATATGAGCAGACAGAAAAATAATAATTTAGGCATGTCATCTCTGTTATGAATTGTTTTTCACTGTTCTCTTATGTTCTCCATTTTCAGATATCTGTCTCTGATATCAGTCCAGAACTAATATCCATGAAAAAAAAAACTCCATTCTTTTCATTCATTTATAGAAATGAAACACTATACATTTAAATTACTCAATAAGCCTGAATTGTTTCTGAAGCTGTAAGAATCTCTCCGGACCAGAAGCCAATAAGCAACTCTATCATGATTTGCTGTTTCATCATACTGGACATACTCTAAAAGATCTAAAGACAGGATAAGAAGCAGCTGTACCAACTGCATTGCTTCCATTTTGGGTTTCTTCCTTCTGAGACATTACAGTAAAAATGCCTTGTATCTCACAGATTGAATGGATGGGTCAGCTTGTCAAACAAAAATAAAAATAAACTGTTGTTCTGGTCAGGTGGACAAAACAAATTGTTCATATTTATCACACCTGCCTTAGGGAAAAGCTTTGAAAAGAAGCAAAAAATTTCAAAGTCCAGGCTATTATGTGCATCTTCCTCAAACTTGGAAAGGCCTAAGCTGGTAAAAAAAGTGATATCTTTTATTACTGTACTACTTTTCTACAGTCTTAATATTCTTTTCTGTGTTCCAAATTCCACAGTGCTTGTTCACTGCATTCTGATAAAGAGAAGCTATAAAAAATAACCTGTCATTAGCTGCACATAGTTACTTCTTTTCTCCTTTTAATTTTAGCAAAAGAATGTTAAAAAGACACACAAATACTGCAGCAGTTGCAGAAAAAAGAAATTGCTCCCTTTCAGCTTTCAGTTGTTTCCTGTTTACTTAAACTCTCACTTTACCCAAACTAGAAATGTCCAGAACTACCAAACTAATGGAATCATATAGAGAAAATGCAAAGAAGTACTTCAGGCAACCAAATTTTGTGTCTCAATCAGCTGGGCAGTGCTGACGCAGGAAGAAAAGTACTTAAGCACTGATTATTGCATTGCCTCATCAGTAATGCTCTTACTCATCATACCTAACCCCAGAACAGACATGTACATGACCTGAACACTGTCCTTAATGGGCACTGGAGTAAAACAAGAATTTACAAGATGAAATCCGTCTCATCCTAATGAATGAAGAGAGAAAAATAGAAGAGAGAAATTTTGTTATAGAATTATTGATTTAAATTCAGCTGGGGATTAAACTCCAAACAAAGAGTTCCACATCCACCCACCCCCTCTGGTGGGAGACAGGGTCCACAGTGCTGGCTGCCAGCAACTGTCCCAAAGAAGGAAAAGATCAAAAGGTGACCCATCCTCTTGTGTGCTCTCTCTTCTCTTCCCTCTGAAGCCACTCTCCCCAGGGATGATTCGTGTGGTATAGAATAAAAATATCAACATGCCCATGTGGTTCTAGGCCCCACCCTCTTTTTGGCACCTGCAAGCAAAACTAGAACATATCACCAGTGAGAAAGATGGGACTGGATCATATTAGGTCATACATTGTTTATGTGATGAAAATTCAAAAAAGAACATCTTAGTAACAATAAATTGGACATGTTTTTTCCTTATAAAATGTAGGGGGACCTAAAAGGTTCATCTCTGCCTCAACAAACTCTGAACATTTGAACCTTCCTCAATTAGCCTTTAGGAACCCTTGCAGTGCCATAAAAATGAAGCTGTCTCTTTTCTTGAAGATTTAAAGAGATTGGTTTTTCTTTCTGGGCAAATTTTTCTTTGCTTATAAGTTGTTATTTGCCATTTTATTAAATGTCTTTTGCATATTTTTGGCTTTTCTTTTTGAAAAATTGATGATTTTAAAAAGGTCCACTGGATCTTTTAGTACAGAAGAAGTGTGTCTACAACAAATCCTTTGTGTATATAGATTTATATAAATATATGTGTATTAATTTGTGTAAAATGTGTTTTAACAGTCAATGGGGGAGGGAAACAGAGGAGACTTTTAAAAGCCATTTGAGCCTATTTCTCAACAAATCACAGTAAAAACAATAGAGATGGTGTTTCTTTCCAGGTAATGAGTCATATTTGAAGATTTCTATTCCATAAATATATTTCTATTTATACCTTATCAAATGTCTGAAAATTATTCATTCTCTTGTCCTTTCTGACTGCAAAAATGCACAGATATTTCTCTAGGATAATATGAACTTTCAGATTATATTTAAAAAAGTATTGTAGCATTTCATTAAAGAAGCTATCCATCTGTACTGCAATTAATGAACCAGAATTGGCATTTTTCTCACTTCTACATTTTCTACTAATCAGGAATTTGCCCCTGGGAAATACAAATGTCTGTGCTTAGTAGACACAAGGCGTAAAACACTGATACAAAACATTTAATAGAAATATGCATAATGAAAATAATTCCTGAAAAATTGTTGAACCTCCCTGGCAAATAACTAGTATTGTGCAACTCAATGTCCTAATTTGATTTTACTTTTTCTTCTTTTTAATGTCATTGGATGTAAACCAGTTTTTATTGTTAATCTCTTTTGGAAATTGTATGAAATTGAGGTCTGATTAAAGATTTTGTTCTTAGAGAAAGAAACATTATTATGTTCAAAAGAATTTCCATATTAAACATGTTTTTTTCCAAAAAATATTGCAGCATCTCTGTTTTTAGCAGTATAGAAACTAAGGTATAGATGTGTCCCAAATGAAACTGAGTTAGTGGTGAGATCAGGAGTAAAATGTAACACCCTGTCCCTGTGGAGATATGCCCTCTATCTAAAAACTATTCTTTTCCCACCTCAGCTGTTCACAGGCAAGAGTGACTACTGGCTGTGCTGTGTGCTTCATTGCTGATGGTCACAGAAGTGCTAGATGTAGAAAGAACCACAGGAAGGCAGCAGATGGTATTGTCTAGGGATAGAGTTGTAATTTATGCTCTTGCAGTTACTACCATACATACATTTAAATAATAAGAAATATAATGAAAGAGCAGTAGTTTCAGTCATGGCTTTTGGCATAATTCTGAGCCTGTGTTCAGTGTTTTTGAATTAATTATCCTGTCAATCAGAGACTAAAAGAAAAATCTAAAGATCCAGCTGTAATTTTCAACAGAATACTCTCAGAAAAACGAAATTTAAAAATGTATTATATACTGTTAAAAAATTCATGCCAGTAAATGAGACTTTAGGACTCAGCATTGGATTGCCCACAATTTTTTTATTCATTCATTTTCTTTAAAAAGTTTTCTTATTCTAAATTCTTTATGCCTCAGGCATTCATCTGAAATCTTAATCCTCCAAGCCCTCAGGTTTACCAACAGTAACTGTGATGATGTTTTATAAATGTCTGTAGAGTTTAAGGTTTTCTGCTGACTCATTGTTACAACTGGAAAATGCTAATGTATCCTGTCACCTCAGCCACTCAGACTCATCTGTCATCTCTGGTCTCTTGGCTGGTGCCATACCTCGAGGTGCCTGTTGCCATTCTGTCTGAAGGACTGACTGCAGCAAAGGAGGACTTTTGTGAACACTTATGATTATGTGGATTTTCAAACCCAAACAAGACTTTAGGGAGAATTAATGTATTTCCCTTAGTTACATGACTATTAAATTATCAAAACCATCAAGTCCAAAGAATAAAATAGATGCTTAATAGGATTGCAGCCTACAAAGCTGCAAAGCTCTTTGTTTTTGTTTTTTTTTTTTTAATAATTTTTAGGTCTCAGGTTATGGACAGAAAATTGTAGATTCACACACTAAAAAGGAACAGTTTCTACCACCATCAACAAACCACAGCACTGTATCTAGCACTTTGACCCAAAATGGTCTAATATATCAGAAGAATAAACCCACAGAACAAAAATTATATTCAAACACTGATGAACTTGAGGTCAACAGAAAATTAATAGAGTAACATCAGAATTATAATTATTCCACACTGAAGAATTTTAAATGCACACATCAGAAGTAATAAGTATTTACACATCAGATACAATAATAATCATCAGATCTACTTTCTATCTGTTTTCACCCCTCTAATTTTTCTTGACTCCTGAACATTTTCTTATCTTGATATTTTAATTCTACTGTTCTTAAATTTTATTGGATTTTTTATCTGCTTTGATCCTTACAGTTATACCTCAGCTTCTTGTGACTCATAAGAGGTATGCAATTATGTGGCTAATTCTATTTCAACTGTTATGCTTTTTTCCTAGCAAAAAAGAAGATGAGTTTAATTTGTTTAATGTAAAGTCAAATATGTTCAAAATATTCCTGAATTTAGGGCTTCAGAAAACTCCTTTCTTTCCCCTATTTTTTTTTCCAGCAAAGTGCTTGATTTACACTTATGAATAGGAAGACTTTATGCTTTCCACACACATATAAAATGCTGAAATTAACAAGATACGAATGATTTCTCACAGAAAAACCAATTGCTTTTCTTAGTTGCTCTGAGTTAATTTTATTACTTTAGTTTCAATTCTCCTAAGTTCCTACACAGTCCTTTCTTAGAAATTGCCTAAGCTTGAAAGGTTTAAGCTACAGGACTTGATTATTTGTCTTGCAGACTTCCATCCATTTTTGATATATCTAACTCATTCTGTGATATTGTCTGTTTAGAATTGATTGTTTAGAACATTTAGTAGATTGTAATATTTTTCCATTAAATATTATAATGCTTTGTGGATTCAGATTTTGGTTTCCTTTTTTTAAATTTCCTTACAAAATCCTCATTTTCTCTTTTAGAATTTCTTGACATAAAAATAAAGCATTAAACACTTTCAAACTTCTCCAGGGAAAACTTTGGTCTGCTTGAGCAGACCTCCATGTAATCTGTCAATCACTCAATCAGCTTTTATTTTATATACAGTAGCACAATGGAGAATGAATCTCAGAGTGCCATGCATAATAGCTGTTAGTTAACAAGAGAAAGCTAATCTCAGCTGATGAGTTTTCACCTTTGTTCTACATCTACCTAAAGAGTTTCTAACAACCTCAGGGACTAAGTGTTATTGCCTTAGGGTATATGCTTGAAGTCTTGGTCTCTGGGTTTTTTGCAGCTCTGTCCATGATAACTCTGGAATAAAATGAACTTGGGTTTAGACTAAAATAATAATAACATCAATGACTGAATATTTATGCTATGCAGCATGACAGAGACTAATTACATTTTTGTGAGTTAACAACTTGCTATGGCCACTGGCTAAGCAAACTATTATAAATAGATCAAGGCTGTGCTACTGAATCAGTATCCACACAGTAAAATTACTCGTAGCTACAGTCTCTGCAACTTGCACACTGCTGAGGATTGCACCTGGGGGAGGTCACAAAGTTCTTATGCAAAACTAAATTGTCCTGCTACCTGGATAATTGTTACATGCCAAAACTTGCCCCCACCCAACTCCATGAAATGTCAAGAGACACCTGAGGGAGCCCCTAGTGAACTTTTCATCTGCACTTCTACATTAAAAGGAACATTTTGTGTCAAAGTGAATGGTGGTACTAAGTATGCCCTATACCCACAACACTGTTAGCAATAGCAATAATTTCAGCAGTCCCATACCTATTTTTTTTTCTCTTTTTGATGCTTAACAGAGAATTTTGAGCTCCCTACATAAATAATTTGACTTTTTTTTTTCCAGGTAATGTGTAGACAGAAGAACAGAAGACAGTCTATGCAAAATAATAAATGCACCTTGAAAGCTTGAGCATGTGAGTCTTTCAAAAAAAAGTGTATGGATGTTACCCTTTGCTAGAATAAAAGAAGCAGCAGTAAATGAAAAAAAATCACAATAATATTAGCAGACTGTCTTGATTCTGCTACTAATTGAGCTTCTTTTTCAGTGTAAACAAGCATGTAATGTCTATTGCTAGATACAATTGAGTAAATTCTGGTATAGGCTCATTTTCCAAACTACATGTGTTGACATCTGTATTAATAACATCATTATTAACAATTAGGATCAACAGCAGGCTGTTCACAACTCAGATGAAAATGTCACAGAGTTTTTCTGAATTATTAGTTTCTATTTAATCTGATAGATTTTTTGTAGGAATGTCCAGATTTTAGGGTTTTATATGTAAGTAGGCCAAATTTACCTCTGGTACATTTACTCCAGGGAATGAACCATAGCATCACACAATGGTTGGGGTTTAAAAGTACCTCTGGAGATTATTTAGTCCAAGCCCCTCTGCTAGACAATGTTCACCTAAAGCAGATTGCACAAGATCATTTTCCAAGCAGGTTTTGAATATCTCCAGAGGAGGAGTCTCCACAACATCTCTGGGCAGGCTCTTCCAGGGCTTTGTCACCCTCAAAGGAAATAAGCTTTTCCCTATATTCAGATGGAAATTCCTGGTTTTAAATTTGTACCTGCTGCCCCTTGTTCTGTCATGAGGCACCATTGAAAAGAATCTGGTTCCATCCTCTTGATGGCCACCCCAAAGATATTGGCATGCATTTATGAGTTCCCGTCTCAGTCATCTCTTCTCAAAGCAAAACAGTTCCAGCTCCCGCAGCCTTTCCTCATGACAGAGATGATCCAGCTCCCTAATCATCCTGATAACCCTTTGCTGTACCCTCTCTAGTAGTTTCTTGTCTTTCTTGCATTGGGGAGCCTAGAACTGGACTCAGCACTCCAGATGTGGCCTCCCCAGGGCAGACTACAGGGCCAGAATCACCTCCCTTGATCTGATGGCCACGCTCTTCCTAATGCATCAACAGTTGCTTTCCAGCAGGTCAGGCCCTCGTGTCCACTTGTGCCTGGCGTTATTCCTCCATGGGTGCAGGACCCTACATTTACCCTCACTGAACTTCCTTAGGTCCTTCTCCACCCAACTCTCCATCCTGTCTAGGTCTGGCTGAATGGCAGCACAAACTTCAGGTGTATCACCCACTCCTCCAAGTTTTCTACCTTCAGCAAACTTGTCAAGCATACAAGGATCTTGTACTGCCCCTGGGGAAGACCACTGGCTATGGGCCTCTAAATAGACTGCCCTGCTGACTGCAGCCCTCTGAGCTCTGCTGTTTGTCCAGCTCTTAACCCACCTCACTGTCCACTCATCTAACCCATACCTGATCTTGCATGGGAGCATCTTATGAGAGAAAGTATCAAAAGTTTTGCTGAAGACAACATCCAGTGCTCTCTCCTCATCTACCCAGCCAGTCATGTCAGCACAGAAGGGCTCTGAATCGGTCAAGCATGATTTCTAATTTAGGAATCCATGCTGAATACACTGAAAGCATACTTTTTGTCCACATGTGAAGAATGAACATCCATAATGAGCTCTTCCATCACCTTTCCAGGGTGAGGCTGGATAACCTGTAGTTCTCTGGGTCCCTCTGTTTACCCCTTTTTAAGACTGGAGAGACATTGTTATTCCTCCAGTCCTGAGGCATCTCTCCTGCTCTCCATGACTTCTCAAAGATGACAGAGAGTGGCTTAACAATAACATCAGTCAACTCCTTCAGCTGGTATTTCCTCTGTAGGTTTAGGGTAAAATTAGAGGGAGCAAGGCAAAAGGGTATTATTTTTTTTTTTTTTCTGATTGGTTGATTATTTTGTGGAAAACCTCCAATTTAAGAGTATTTTTCAGGAAGAGAAAACCTTGAAAATGTTTCCTCAAAAATTAAAAGTAACAGATTAAAACTTAAAAAAAAAAATTGGAGTGTTCAGAGGAAACCAGAATGGAGCAGCACAAAGGAGGTTTCTATCTCAAAAGAGAACTGCAGTATATAGATAAAGCTCTAGGGGTAATTTGACCTTCAAACCCTGAATAGGAAGGTTTTTGAGATAGAAGGTACATCCCTGAAGTAGGGGTACCTGTGTCATGACTGAAAGATAAGAAAAAACTAGTAATTCTAGTCAGGGCAACAATATGGTGTAAAAGACCTATCTAGAAGTAAGCACACTTTGGAAGATAATTTTATCTCCATATTTCCACATTTTTGCCCTGATGGCAAAATGTTAGTATAGATTTGCTACAGAAATTTTCTGTGAGATTTAATAAACTTTACTGGGAATTAAACTTGTTTAAAAGTAGTAGGTTTTCATAGCACATATTCAGACCTCAGAAAGAATCAGTATGTCAGTCCAAATTAATCTCAATCTTTTTTTAAAAGCTTGCTAACACATTTCAATTAATAAGCAGAGAGCTTATGATAATTGGCAGTTAACACTCTATTATGAATAAGGTTGTTTGCTGTTAATGGAACGTAATGGATTGTAATTCTGTACTTTAATATTACATGCCAAAGCATGCCTCTCTCACCTCCCTTTCTGTCCTCACAACAAATTACACAATATTTGACAATGATAAGTAGACAAAGGATTATACTTAATACGTTTAATATGGAGTATTAAATACACCGAATGTAGACACTAGATAAGTGATGTTAAAACAGGCATTCCTGTCACTCCTGGTATGAAAATGCCAAATTTTTCTTTTGTTTGGTTGTTTTAGTTTTCATTTGACTTTTTTTTTGTTTGGTTTGGTATGGTTTGGTCTTTTTGTTGCTTGATTATTGGTTTTGGGGTTTTTTTATAATTTTTTAATGAAAATATAAAATATAATTTTTTAAATATAGTTTTTAATCACAGAACCAGACTAAGGATAATTTGAAGTAAAAAAATAAAATAAACTGTGAGGATGAAAGGTCCTTAAAATGAATTGTTTTCCTGTACAGGTTCACTCACTGTGCTACAAATTTATAGATGTGTAAGGAATGGCATTTGGAAGTCAGTGATCCCATGGTGATCCCACTTCATGTTCCTAAGTATATGGAAATGACCTAGGTGTACATCCTGGTTAACATGCTTGTTCACAACACTTAATATCCCTGAAATATGATGCAATGGTGGAGTTCCTTTTGTATTATGAAGTGTGTTTGGAATTCTGTTTATTAAAATCAGTGCACTTAATGAAATGACCATGGTTTGATTCCTGTCCATGGTTACTCTTGCATTCCTTCTTGCTTTTATGCCACCATAGGATGAAAGCTTTCAGCAGCACACAACCAGCATTGGTGTGTGTCATTTATGAGATTGTTATGGCTTCAGGAGAGGGATGTCATATCCTTGTATTTTCCCTTTCTAACCATCCCACTCTGCCTTTATTTTTTAGAGCCTGTAGATAATTTCAAATTTAACAAATTCTCTAATGCAAACATGACCCAGTAACCTGTTACACTGAATGCAGCAGAAAATAATGTGTGGTGTCTTACTGTGCAGCACAGGTGAATTAAAACCTAATTGAAAATAATGTGTGTGTGTGTGCATCCATGCATGTGTACATATTTAAGAAATGAATTAGAATAAGGGTGAAAACAAAGATCTCAGAGATTATTTGTTATTTTTAATGTTGAATATCTCCTTATTTAATTATTAATGCAGTTGATTTTTTCTTCTTGCTTATTAAAAAAAAAGAAAAGAAAATCTCTTCAGAGCTTATCAGAAAACCATATGTAAAACCCAAGCTTGATATTTAATAATAAATATTGATTTTTTTGAAGTCAATGGAAAAATTCCAATTTAATTTTCAGAATTTCTCATAAGAATAAATATCTTTAATTACAGGATACAAAATCCCATTTTGAAAACACCTAGGGTTAAAATTAATTCTTTTACTCCATGAATGTTGTAAGTTTCCACTCATGCTTAATCTTTTGTTTATCCTTTGCTTGACAGAAGAATATAAAAAAGTTATGAAAAATACATCAATCTGTAAATGAATCAATCATTTCCTTCTAATCAACCTTTTTTTTAATAGTTAAATTAGGATCAAATAATGAACAAATCTCCTCTTTCCAAAAATATTTTGAAAATAAATTTTAAGTCCCTTTTTAGAGACTATTGATCTCTACATAACAGTGATACATTTCAAAATAGTAATTAGGATCTGCACCTTTCTAGATCTTCTGTGAAAGTGAGAACAGCAATAGGAGACATGCCTAGGGAGCATTATAATAATTAAATCTTAGTGAAATGCCATAATAGAATGAAAAGCATCAAACCACAGAAAAAATGCCTTCCCTAGATATTTAAAAAAATTGATAGAAAGCTTGAGGGAACAGAAACACCATCTTGCCCAATCATGGAGCATTATGAGAAGGGTTAGGAAATTAACCCCTTTTTCCTAAAATCTAATTGGAATCTAAAAGAACTATCTCATTGAAGTGCATCATAGAAACCTGATACGCTGACAAGTATTCAACTAAAAACAAATTGCATTGCTTGTCTTGGATTAGAAAAGAAAAAGCAAAAAAAAAAAAAAAAAGTTTTCTCAGACCAAATTTTGTACATGGAAACACAGATGGAAGTGTTTCAGAATCTGGAGAACATAAAATAACCAAGAAACAAAGTCCAATTTCTTTTTGCCATGTGTATTCATAAAAGTCTACACTTGAGGAGAACTGAGGAAACCCAGGAACAATTTTAAAGGAATTTGGGCAGCATAGTAATGGGGATCCTCCTTAGTGCTGTTTTGCTCCTGCATCTCTTACAGTTTCATACATTCAGGATACATTTTCTCCAGAAGTCCCAAATAGACAGATCAAAATAGCAGCTTCATTTTTAAAGGAAAAAATACTCCAGTGTTGTGTGGGCTTTTGTTTTATTGTTGTTGGGATTTTTTGTTGTTTTGTTTTTTGTTGTTTTTTTTTTTTTTTAAGTAATGAAGCATTTCTTCATGGCGCTGTAGGAATAAAGGAATTTTCTGGCATTTATCAGACGAGCTTGGATCATAAACCTAACTGTAAGACAAAATGTTCTTCCTCTTAAGGTGTCAAAATCAATGAAAATCTCAGACTGTCTTGAATCTGGGAGGAAAAAACTGGTGCATGAGTTAAGATAGTACATTATAATTTTTGCCTTCTAGCTGCAGCTCCTGGGTCAGTGCTGGTCAATACTTAAACACAACCTGTCCACCTGTATCCTGTAAAGGACAGGAAGCCACTAAAGGTCTCAGGCATGAGACTTGCTCAGGGATTAGTGCCAGAAAACCTACCCTTCCTAGCTGATAAAATGCTTTGGTGGTTGGAATTCTACCCTTGATATATCAAAATTTCACCATAGATGCCTAAGTATTAGCTACATTGGAACAAAGAAAACACAATTATTTCATGGTTAAGCAAATGTTTAAAGATATTATAATGCTTCCCTTAATATTCCTCTTCCATTTCTTTCTTTCTGTGGCAGTCAGTTTCCAACATTCCTGCCATTAATTATATCATAAACAATGGGTACTCAGGAGAGATTCAGCTTGCCTGAGATGGATGATTCTTCTTCAGCTCACTCAAGACCTAAATCTTTCAGCAATCCCTGTTTGGCATCTCTGCATGTGAATAGGAGCCAGGCTGACAGTATTCTTAATAGCGTCCAAAAGATTTTCCAAATCTGGAAAAAAAAGAAAACAAGGAACAAACCCAACTAAAAAAATAAAATCAAAACCCCAAACCAAACTTTTGAGTTTTGTCACAAATATAATATAAAATTTAGGGAATTTTTTTTTTTTGGTGTAAAAACTGCTTATCTCTCTTTTCTTTCTCCATAAAGAAATTAAGCTTGAAAATTTAGGGGGTGTTTGCTATCCAATGCTTCTTGTACTAGTTTTAAAATGCATTGGAACACATAAGTACAGGAATCTTACTATTATACCTGTGAGAAGGGGAGAATTTTTTGTTATATCTGTGACAAGGGAAGAATTTTGGAGATTATTTCTGAACTTTGTAAAATTGAAATGCATTTAGAAACAAAATTTCTAGAATTACTGAAATGTAAACTGGTTTATTTTGCCTAAAAAGCAATTAAAGACTTTGATAACCATTTTTAATCTGTGGTTTTATTTGCACTTTTCAGTGAAAGCAAATTCAAGGAAAAAAACCTGTCTGCTTCCACAGAATTTTGTGCAATTCCTTCTGTTTCAGTTTTTCTTGGTTCCATTACACCTCTATGAAGAAGTCTTTCATAAAATTTATGTTTTGTATGTTCTATCAAAATTTCATAATTACATTTTTGTTACCATAATTAAGTTACTTTCACAAGTTGTGACTCATCTCAGATTTCAAAACCTAAAAACTCTAAACTGTGCAAAGATATTTTGCATGATCTTACCATGGGTCTAACCAGCACAGGTGGCAGCAATCTGCTATAGAATACAGCATGTTTGAATAATAAATCAAGCACATTAAATAATCAAAAGCAAAACTCAATTAAAAGAACTAATTGACAAAATTTAAAATTAGAAAAGTAAGTGAACTAGTAAAAAGCTTGTTTAAGGACAGAATGACTAAGGATTCACCCTTAAATTGCTCAAAAAAGAAAACCAAAGTATCCTACAAAAAGAAAAATATAGCAATTCATTTTTTATTGAAAACATACATATTAAAATACATGATGTCATCAATTATTGGGTTATGTGTTCTTGCATTATTTTAATTTAATGTACTTTTTCATTATTTTCTAGTTACATTTATTGCAAATCTCCATTGTTTACATAAGCTATTCATGAGCTTGTTTGTAGAACTTGGAATGACAAGAGCCTTCCGAATTATTATGGTTTTAATGTGTTTTCAGATCAGTGAAATATAAAAATCTGATTAGTTTTTGGGATGAACTATGTTTATACTAAGTTTATACTCCCTGAAGCATCACTCAATTAGCAAGGGGTATCTAATTTTGTGTACTACAACAGGACATGGTTCCTTTCCTTTCAAGGGAACGTGAACGTTGCCGTGTTCCGCGTCCATCAATATCCATCTTCTGCTCTCCAAAGTCTGACTGCCACCACCCCTTATCGGACATCTTGACAGTACAATTGGAAACTGGTATCAGTGGGGAGGTTAATGTGTCAGAGAAAGCAACATTTCACCTGAGTCTTTTTTCACAACCTTTCTGTTAAAAGGTCATGCTTGTACAATCAGAAGGAACCAGCATGTTCATCTGTTTCAACAACACTGACAGTTGTTTCTAAGTTTCTTTTTTTTTTTTTTGAAAGCTGCAATTATTCCCTACACTAATATAACTCTCAGTGATTTGTTTCCTTTTTTAGGTCAGTTGTAACATTGTATTTTGAATTCAAAACTTGTCTTCCTATGACCGAATGGAATGCAAGGATTAGCACCAGTTATTGGTCTTTGATCAACAAAAATGTACAGAGAAAACCATCTTGAAGGTCAGTGTTCTGTGTAATTTATTTTTTTATATCCAAGTTTTTTGAAGTAATACAAATATTTTCTTATTTTACAGAAACAGAAGATCAGAATCCAGGAACATTTTGTTGATATTTCTTTATTCTCTTATAATTTTGGCAATAATGATTTGCAGAAGCAATTCCTGTTTACTTCTTTTTCTTTTTTTTTTTTTTTTTTTGGAATTAGTGTAAAACCTGAATAATCTTTTACCTGCCTTTTTCTCCAGTGTTTTATTTCTCAAGATGTGTTATTTTTTTCAGTGTATTACTATATAAATTTTCATTATTATAGCAATTTTATTAGTCTTTGCTGCACCTCTCTTCTGCTTAAATTTCTTTTCTGATGTTTGATGCTCATATGTATAGACATTCACAAAAACACCTTTGTTTGGGTTTTCCATTTCAAGAAATGGTTACTTAACACTATTTGGATTTAAATTAGCTTGCATAATATGTGTCTGCTTTCAGTGTCATAACTAAAGAAACATTTTTAATAGAAACTGAAATATTATCAGCAGCCAGCAACAAGCCAACAGTTTTCTCCAGATCAGTGAAAGATGTTGAAATACTTATTTACTCCATGTAGCAAAAACCAAAAAAGAGAAACACTCTGGACATCCAAATTATATCTTGATTTCCCTTTGATATTGAAAGTCTCTTTAGACTTTTTAGCATGGGTGATACCTGTGACACAAACTTCTACAAAAACATGTTGCACACCTGCCTTTTCTAGTTAATTTATAATTCTTATAATTAATTTTCTTCAATGTTATTGAAGAAAATCAGCAGAAAATTATTTCTTATGTTTCATAATATTTTTTCGTACTCCACTTTGTAAATGTCAAAAATTTACTACTCTATAGGAATATTTGAGACAGAAAGTGAAAACTGATAATGCATTCAAATTAGTATTAAAATTTGGGTGAAGAAAATTTAAGCACAGATTTATATTTCCTTGGGTAGCTTGCTGTTGAGAGAAAGCCTAAACCTTAGCCTAGGGGTCCTGTCTTTCCTAAATTCCTATTTTCTTTCTTTTCCTTTCTCTTTCTCCTTCCCTTTCTCTTTTTTCTCGGTGAAATTAAACTTTGATTGACTGCTAGAGAAAATTCTATCTGGATTTCCATGGATTCCTTATTAGCTAGCTAACCAGGTATTATTAATATAAGTACATTGTCATCCTTTTCTTTCCTACTCTTCTGTATATTTTATACTATTGTTGTGGTTTAACCCCAACAACCAAGCCCCACATTGTCATTCCCTCACTCCCCACCAGCAGGATCATGGAGTGAAGTGGAAGTGTAAAAGCTAAAAAACTCATGGGTGGGGATAAAGATATTTAGGGGAAAGCTGTGAATACAAAGCAAAATAAGGAGTTAATTCCCTGCTTTTCCTGGGCAGGCAAAGGTTCAGCCATCTCCAGGAGAGCAGGACCCCATCACATATAATGGTGACTTGGGAAGACACCATCACTCTAAATGTCCACCCCCTTCCTCCTCCTTTTCCCAGATTTACATGCTGCACATGTAAATACATGGTTTGGAATATCCCTTTGGTCATTTAGGGCCACCTGTCCTGGCTGTGTCTCTGCCCAACCACCCCTGCATGTCCCCCTCTCTCACCAGTGTGGCTGTATGCAGAGCAGCAAAGGCCTTGGCTCTGGGTTAGCCCTGCTCAGCAATAACAAAAACATTTCTGTTATCAACACTGTGTTCAGC
Source organism: Leucosticte australis (assembly GCA_025504685.1). NCBI lineage: Eukaryota > Metazoa > Chordata > Aves > Passeriformes > Fringillidae > Leucosticte > Leucosticte australis. Next base: position 17,321,743 of record JANIJU010003063.1, on the reverse strand, counting down.
TCATATTCAAAACACAGCCCCATACTAGCCACTGTAAATAAAATTAACACTACCCAAGTCAAAACAAGCACAGCTATCTACCAGACTTCTTCTAGCTATTATTGACCCAGGACAAAAAAAATCCTGAATTCTGTAGGTGCTTTATTTTTCTCCCAAATTATACAGCAACTTTCTCTTTGCAGTGCCCCTCATTATGGCTCTTCATTACCATAAGAGCAGTATTCTTTACTGATACTGCTGCTTTGCAAGGAAAGGCACTTTCCCTACCTATCCAAGCCTGTATATTTCATGGTTTTGCCAAAAAAAGAAGTGAAACATTGTCAGCTTTGGGGAAAAAATCCATGAAGGCAACAGCAAGTACGTAAGATAGATACATGAGATATTTGAAGAAGGTGGATATTATTTTCTTTCCCAGTGCTTCCTACACCATTTAAAAAATGGAGAATTGCAAGACAGTCATCTATCACATCACATGAAACAGCTGTCAGAGGGTATATGGAGAAAGAAGGATCGTGTCAATAATGGGAAAACAGCAGACAACAGTTGAGATTTATAACCATGAACTAGCAATGAGCTGCATAGATACTGGCTTTTCTGCCTCTCTAACAAGTCATAGATCTGTAATGTGTTTTCCATCTAATTGTAGGGATTCAGTTGCTCATGGCTGGTTGCAGGATTAACTCTTGTATTTGGAATGGAAAGAGCTTAGCAACAGAAGAGAAAGGAAGGTGAGACAAGGGTCTAATTTGGCACTGGTGGGCAATAGCAGCCACTGTGTGGAATATGGGGAATGGGACTCATTATCAAACCTCAAGACAGAAAACATATAGAAAGGTAAAAAGAAAAACCTTAGGTAATTACTGAATTGCTATCTAATTACTGAATTAGGAAATAAATCTCTTATAATACTTCCGATTTTAGGTGATGAAAATGCCTGTTTTAATGGAAAAAAATTAAGAACTACTGATTTGTTAAAAAAAAAAGAAAAAGGAAAGGAAAAGATAATGTAAACAAGATGAATAACCAACATCTCGTAATGCTAAATTATGTCCCTGGTAAAACACTGAAGAAAATATTGAAAGAAAACAAATATGTGATCAGTGACACAGTCATAAATTTATTTGGTGACATTAAAGACATTTCAGCATATGAAGAAAGCAGTCATGTCTTCTCTCTGCAAAGGGAAAATGAGCTAGGGACACTTCTGTCAGCATTGTCACATGGAGTATTGACATTTCAATACCAACTGTCCACTGTTCTTGAAATATGAGTCTGTGAAATACAGTATGCTAAAAGAAACAGGTAAGTATGTCTGAATTCATATCATGTTGGCCTCCAAATTAATTGAGCCAGACAATATAAACCCATTCTCCAACCAGAACAGCTGTCTTACTCCTATCTCAGCTGTGGCAGATGAAGAAGAGATGAAGCTGTAAATAAAGGAGAAACAAAAGCAACAGTGAGCCTTCATTAAATGAGTAATGGCAGAGAGACTGTGGATAAAGTGTTGGAGGCCAAAGACAGTAAAGAAGTATTTAATATATATTAGTTTTTGGTTGCCCAGAAGAGATGGTTTTTTGGTGATTTTTTTTTGCTGTTCCAGAGTGCAAAAGAAATCTGATGTGGCAGAGTAACCAAAGGGTAAACTGTTCTCTGTGAAGAGAGCTATGTGCTCCAGCACAAGAAAAAAATTCCATCTTTAAAACAGGAAAAACTGTTTGAAAAAGGAGAACTCACAGGAAGCCTGGATTCCTAATGGCTTTTTGGATTATTGATGAACTCTGGTATTGGAATGCAAGGAGTCTTGATTGATCAAAACATTTAAAAAATTGCTGCAGGTAACAGTTTGAGCTTAGAGTAAACTTGAGCTGATAAATTTGTTTTTTCACTCCTAGCCACTACAATTTTATGTCTTCATATCAGTGGCAACAGTTCTGAAGTTGTTCTTTGTAAAAATCCTAAATCCTGATTAACAGAAGTAAACTGAACACTCCGAAGTACTTCAAAAACTCTTGAATTGACTTTGGAGGTCTCATTGACAAATAAGAGGGATTTATTGGAATTAAATTATTACATTAGTCATTCCTTACAATTTGTTTAGTTCGCATCTGGTACAATATAGACTGGGCCCCTGGAGAAACTGGGGGTTTGTTTCTCCAGGGCCCCTGGAGAAACAAATCCAGTCATCAGTTTGATAGGGTTAGAAAATTCTGTTGTTTCAGAGTGAGTTTGTCTTGTGAATGTTGTGGTCCTGTGTTGTGTGTCCTGTATTACACAGAAATTCAGAATTTATAACCAGAACTTCTGGTTTTGGTGGTTGAGAAAAGCTTATGATCAGGATTCATGTATAAACCACTTGTCTAATACATCCAATAGGCCTAAAAGCATTCAGTGGAAAACTTGCAACCAGTCTCCTGATGACACCCTGAATTATGTCATGTCATTCTCATGATGGAGCTTTCACTCCTCAAATAGCTCTGTCATAGCAAAATGAACTACATGTAGCTGGTGCAGTCTGGGCTTCCCAGGTACTTGGAGCAATAAAGGTCTTTTTCCCAATTTTTTTTTTTTTTCTGATATTTAGGTAAGAATGTTTTTATGATAGTGCTGAAATAACTAGGAATTCTGAGCCATGAAAGAGAACAAAATACATACATCTGTAAAGCTGCAGTCTAATTGTGCTGAAGGATCTATAACCCCCAGTCTTCTCAATGCGCTTTTAAATAGGATATTCATCACAGTGTACTAAAAATAGAAATTAGCAGTTCTTTTTAATTGTTTTTCACCTGAAAGACAGTAACATTCTTATTTATTTTGTGCATCTCTGCTGTTTCTATTTCATTGTAGGGGTTACAGGCAAGGAGATTTCCTGTACTCAGATTAAGTGTTGTAAATTTGTTCCAACTTCCCTTCTGTTTCTTTTTCTTTTCTCTTTACCAGAAATCAACATCTATCCCCTTGAACTTTTCAACTGCACTGCTGCCTCATCACACTAAACAGTATTTTCAGTGCCTCTGAAAATTTGATAGTAGGGCTTGTTTGGCAGTTATAGGGTTATCAAGGTGTAGAGACCTCAGACAAACCTTTCAATGGTTGGTGTTTAATAAAGTTCCTCCCACTAAGATTTTGTTTTGTGATCAGGAAGTCTTCAGCTGATGGAAATCAAAGTGTTAATAAAGCATTACTTAAGGGCACTTCATCTGTTGTAAACATCACAGATATAAAGAAAACTTAAACTCACTGAAATTATGGACTGATTGATTCATATATTGAATAGATTAGTAATTGTTATTCAAATGATAATATGCGATTTTATTATTTTCTAATTTTTTTTTCCATTTCCAAGTAGATCAAATCAATATAGCTCCTTACAATAAAGTGCAATCAGAGTAGTCTTATGCCATGCTCACTCTAAATGGCTCAAAAGAAATGAGAATATTATCACTATATCATCTGGACATTTCTGTCTAAAGATAGTTAAATCTGTCTAGTGCTCTATTTTACAATCTTGGACATTTTTATATAGAATGACTCATTGATAAGAATTATTTTCAGAGTTAAAAAAACTCCTGAGAGTTTTGTGCTATTCTGGTTGAGAAAGCATTCCAGAGTAATTTTACCTCTATTTTGTACATAATACAGTAATATTTACTGTATTAATGAGACAACTGGCAGCATGTCAGAACACAAAAAAATATTTTGAAAAAAATTGTTTTCTCCATGACCAGATTTCATTCACTCTAGTAAAGTGACTTAGGTCTCATGACCCTTAAATCATAAGAGGTTTTATTCAGAAGGTACTTTATAAGTGCACTGGAGTGTCAGTCATTGCAGTGGGGTAATGGAACACTGCCAAATAACCTTAGCTCCTCTCATGTCTTGATCTCACTAGAACTCAGCCTAGCCCTAGGCCCCAGTTTCTGATCACCCATGTACTTTGTTAATTTTCCTTGGTTTTTCTTCCTGTGACAAAAACCTTTACAATTCTGGGATTAATTCCATCAGAAAGATTTCCCCATTGTCAAAATGAGTAAATCCATACTACTTTTAACATTTCCACCCCATACAATTCTTCAGCATAGTTCAAGCAACAGTTGTACACTGAAAAATTCCCAAGGAACTTCAGCCCAGGTTCTCAGGTAGGCAAAAGCAGAGCACTGTATGTCTAAAACTATTCTTTGGGATTTGGAGCTGAAGGATCATTCTCTTGGAGGAGATAACTTTATCCAAGCAAATGTAATCATACAGCACTGACGACAATGCAATACACAGTTGATCCCCAAGAGTATATATATATTCTACCAGATTTCTCTGTACATATTTACCAGGTTTCCTCTATATCAAGTTTCCTTCCTTAATTTTGACTTTTTAAGTGGCTAATTATCTTGTGATCTTCTATGATCTCAAAATTCTTTTTAGCACTGTTATACATCCTATGTGCTCAGTTCATGCTTTTATCTCTCTTATATTTGTATAAAATAGTATTATATATAGGAATAAAAATGAATTTATGGATATAATATTATATTTTACATTTTGTAACCATGCAATATCAGAGCCCTATGATGTATACTACTCTATCAAAGCAGTATGGATTTTCCACTCAAGAGTTTGCTATCTAGCTGTTTATAAAATACAAAGTTCAAATTACTTAAGCTACAGAGTCAAAATAATTGCTTTTCTTCACACCCATATAACATTCCTTAATTTTGTATACAGTCTAGCAGCAAATAGAAAATCACCGAAGGATTTCCACAGGCCAGTGTGTGTTTGGCTTGATTTCTATTTGAAATTTTTATTTCATGTACCAAACTTTGATTTTGTCTTTTATTATACCTTCCCATTTGCATAACATGAAATTCTAGTTCTGAAAGCTGAAAATAAATTCCCACTACTGCTTACCAATCAAATAACACATACTCAATTTCATAACCTTTTGGCTTTGTCTTTAAAAACTCACCAACAAACCTTACTGTTTACTCTAAATTCTGCTAGTTCAAATTGTCATCTCTGAGGAATCCAATTCAAATAACATGCCCTAGAAATATCTGGAGTAATTTCCTCCACTGACACCCCCCTCAGAAGTTGTGATTTTAATCATTATCTCCATATTTGCCACATGCTCTTTCTTAATGATTCATTCTTTACAAAGATCAGAGACTTCACACATCTTTTAAAGTTACTAGATTTTAATTAACTAATTAACAATTAAGAATTTCATATACAGTTTCAAAGTTCCTCCACACAAGTAAACAGGCTGGACTTATAACTCTGCAGTGATGTAAAACCAATGCCTTTATACTTTCTTCTCTCTTATAAAATCTGTGCAAAAAAATGAAAGGTAAAGAGATCCTGGAGCAGGTCCAGGCAGGGCAGCAAAGGTGATTAAGGCACTGGAGCACCCCACAAGGAAAGGCTCATGGAGCTGGGACTGTTCAGCCTCGAGAAGAGACACCTGAGAAGAGACCTCATCAGTGTCTAAAAATGTCTGAAAGGAGGGTGCCAAGATAGATCCTTGCTCTGCTCAGTGATGTCCATCAGTAGGACAATAGGAAATGGGCAGAAAGTGATGCACAGCAAATTTCTCCTGAATATGAGGAAGAACTTCTTTCCTCTGCAGTGACCAAGCACTGGAACAGATTGCCCAGAGAGGTTGTGGAGTCTCCCCCACTAGAGACAGTCAAGACCCATCTGGACAAAACCCTGTGCAATGTGTTCTGGGACGACCCTGCTGGAGCTTGAAGTAAATCTGATTTTTCCTCATATGGACCTCATCTATCTTCTGTGGAAACTGTGGATATCAAAAATTATTTAAGAAAAATTATTTCCTGGATTGCTTATGTCTTGGTGGGAGGAAAGATAAAAAAATCCATTTTAATTTTTGCTCAAGAAATTAATGAATTCTTTTCTGTGGTACAAAAGGTAGTCTCAGCATATCTGATATTTTTAAGACTTCTTCTGCAATGCATTACCTCCAACCGAAGCTGTTCTTAGATGATGGCACTTTTGTTAGAATTGTAAAACTATCTATTGTTTGCAATGGAACATATTACATTTTTCTTTCACAGAAATTTTATTTGCAATTGTCCCAGCAAACAAATACCTAAGGAAAATTAGGTCTGTATATCAAAGTGTAGACTTTGTCAGGTTTTCAGAATAAATGCTTTAAATCACTTTTGTATCTCATAGTAGTGAGATCCAGGATAAAAAGCTTCCAAACATTTTAGTTATTCTGTTGAAATATTCTGGAAATATTTCAGATCACTGTGATATGTTGAAAATCCTTTTTTGGTAATACAGCTATTATTTCACCTTCCACACAAACTACTTGTTCCATGTGCCCATGGTGGAGCAGAAGAAGGACTCCTCTCCCTGAGCAACAGCAGAAAAAATGTGTTATGAACTAACAACAGCCCACATTCCCCATCTTCCTGTGCTGCTTTTTATTTTATTTGCTTCTACTAGTTCTTAATTACAATCCTAATAATTTTCATTTAAAGCCTCGTGATCCAGAGCTCAAAAACGAACAACTAAAAGTTAAATTCAGGAATAACTGTGTAAAATAATAAAACAGGCAAACTTCTGCTGTTTTAACTCTTGTCTGTCATACAGTCAATGAATATCCTGACGGTGCAATTCCTGATGTGGTGAGAACTAAAAACAGAAAAAAGCACAGCTCGTTTACCCTATCAATAGCTAATCAGATTCTAATGTGATCAGTCAGAGCTTCAAATCTGCACGTCCTCCTTTATTTCTGTGGTACACAATGTCACGTTTTAATTTTGTGTTGTTACTTGCACAGGAAATGAACAGGTGTTTAAGAGGAAATTACTTTCCCCTTCAGTCCCCACCAGTATTGTATAATTCAGTTCATTGTTAAAAACAGCTTTCATACAACAACAGCCTTAGAGCTAACTTATTATGTAAGTGAAGCAAGACTACATTGACCCTAACTCTTGCTTCAAACAGTAACATCTGTTATAAATACAATATGTGAAGAACTTTGTACATCGGATCTGCTGCTGCAGAAGGATGGATGATACAGGCTTGTCACAAAGCTGCAAGTAAGCCAGCTCAGGACATCCCCAGTAAACTTCCTAATCCTAACTCTGTATGACTCAAATTTGGAGATTAAAGTGGCAGAGTACCTATTTCATGTTGTGCCTCGGTATCCCTTTTCACACAATTTACCCGAAGTAAATTGTATCAGCAGCTGAACATTTATACCTGTGTTATTCTGTTTTCACGTGTCCTTTTCCATAGGCTGAGGAGCACTTCACTGCTACCATTTTGACTTCACCTTCTCATGACCTCCTAATTGAGGTTATCAATCCTCTAACTTCCACTCCTCAGTTTTGTTGACATAAACTGAGTTATAGACCTTTCAATTAGTAAGTCTCTGACAAGAAAGAGGTTTTAAGACATCAGTTTACCTTCATTCGTTGAGCCTGGAGTAATAACCAACTGCAGGAAAATATGTGTAGAGAATGTTAATTGGCAGAATGAGCAAAAATTAAAGATATTTCACTTAGTATGTTGACATTTTTATCTGGAAAATATAGCCATAAAGTCAGGTAGACAGATTGCCTTTGTAAGGGAGGTCATGGGGTTTGATTCAGTAATTTCTACATCGAGACAATAAGACAATAATGACCATGAGATTCACCACAGTTCCTGTTACTGTCAGAAGCAGAGGATTATTTTTGAAAAATTATGTGCACAGATTGCAAAACCCCTGTGTTTAAGTAATGTCTGCATTTTAATTAAAACTAATATTCTGGGCTATATCTGTCACATAATCTCTTGCAGATGATACTGTTCCTCGTCTTTATGAAGTAATTATTCCTATTTATGAGAATATTTATCTCCAGTCTAATTTCATGATTTCTTCATGTTCTTAGATGTAAGAGAGCAGGGTTTTCCAGGAACAATGAGACAAATTTCTCAGTCCTCCACAGGAAGCTAAGTACCTTGCTCTTTAGTAGTTATGAAATTTAGCATGAAATCATGACTTTCTGGGTATCAGCATTTGCCATGCTAATCTATGGACACTGGCCAAGGAGACTTTGAGATTTATGCATCTGATCTCCAGAAAAGAGAAGTCCCAACCTTGCAAACACCTAAAGATGGCTCATTCTCTTACAGACAATTACTGTTCTCACTAAAGAAATCAGGAAAATAATCCTGATTTACTGCGTTATTGAGAAAGTAGTGTCAGTGGAAATTCTTTTTGAGGATACATTGATTATAAAAATATATTTCTATTTCTGTGGAGAATTAATTTCTTTTAGCATTCACAGAAACAGTTTTGCTATAAGTGTTAAGAAGCACTACATGATCATAGGCAAGAAAGATAGAAATGTGTGAGAAGGCAAGAGAGATCAATTACATAATAATTACACAGAAACTGTAAGATGTCACAGTCTGCACAGGTTTCTTCCATTTCCTGCAGAATCAGTTTTCATGATCCTCCCTGGCTGTATTGATTAAATCTCCATTGATCACAATGCTAACTGAGACAAGTAACTTGTACAGAAATCACATTCCAGACACACCACAGGCAAGGTGGAACCAGACCACACATTCTCACTCACTCTGAGTGGTACTTGTATAACTGGTTCTTGCCATCTACTTCAGAAACTAAATATCTGTTTGCCATGAGCTGCTATGCTTCTCTGCTCTTCTTCAACACTAGCCTTCTCCCCACCTCTACCTGTACTTATAGATGACCAACCTAACCTGGTGGAAAATTTCTGTGAAAGTCAGCAGTCTCCTGCACAAAGAAGGGGTAACTGCCTGCAAGGCTGTGAAACAGCTGGGCAGTTCACAGCAGCTTGTGTAGGTACAGAAGAGAGAGGGAGAGTAGTCTGAATCAGTAAAATAACAGCTTAAACACTTTAGTACAGTTTGAACAAAGAAAACAACTTTTCTGAAGTTCAAAGATAAAAGGTATTGGGAATATATAGAAGGGAAAAGGTATTGGAACATATAATGAACCCAGCGTGTCTCATCTGCTCAGAGAGTGATGTAAGGTCTCGTGTTCAGTGAAGGTGACTCAATGCACAGTGGTAGGTGTGTAACTGCACAGCACATGCTTTGCTTCCATTTGTGCTGGGGGTATTTACTATTTTTCTGAAAATAAGCCTAACTGCATCTCAAGCAATGCATCTCATTGTAACCTTATAAATAGGGTGCCAAGCTCCAAAGCACAGCAAAAATCCTCGTGTGACTCTTGGTGCTGAAGGAATGAGTTGCACTGTGCATGTGCATGAAGAAAGTATACAGCATAGAGTAAAATTGAAGTGAATACTGCAAAGTTTGTGTTCCACAGGGAAAATAGAAACTTTCTTGAACCTGATTAAAAATACTCTCGCCTATTTCACAAGACCTCATGGATCATTAATACTTCTAGGGACTTATAAATATAGTCTAGAAAAATTTTTATTTTCTCCTCAACCAAATAACATAAAGTAGAAGAATAAGTAAGGACATTACCATGTTTTAAAAATTAGCTCAGTATTTTTCATGAAAGTGATGAATTATCCACTGTGCTCACATTCAGGGACTGCTCAGTAACAAATTAAAGTTGATTTTGTGTATAGGGCCTGCCATGCACAAGAAGGCTGATAAAAAGAAATTTCATGATCAGCCTTCTAAGTAGTTGACAAGAATATTACTCCTGCTGTATAGTATTAGGACTCAGTCAGTTGCAACAAATCTTTCAATTAGCTTTGTTCTTCACACCTTTGCAACATCTTATGTTCTTATAATTAAAAGAAGGAAAAAAAAGGCAATTTAAATAGAAATGTATATGCAATCATTTTATTTGGGGATATTCATTGACTGACGTAAAGTTGGATAGACTATCTTATGGCTGCTTATCAAACTAGAATGTTTTTTTCCTGTGGCCACCACTTTATGTTCCATCACTCACAACTTTCATTTCAAATGAAGAAAGAAACAAAAACACAAAACCTTCCAGACCTCTGGTGAGAAAAAATTCTATGTAAAACCCGGTGAATGTAACTACTGTCACTGTGAGTATCCAGAGAATCTGCAATAGATCTGAAATCCATGAACAGTCATACACCTGCAAAGAGATATTAAAAATAATTCAGTGAAGTATAAACAAAATACGAGAGGCTTTCAGGGGAGAAGTGAGGACTTTAAGCACAGAAAAGAGGCTATGATCCTTTTTTTGTATTTATTGTCCTATTATTTGGTTTCCAGTGGAGGTTTTATTGCTGTAATTGTTTCTTCTCAGGCAGGTTAGACAAGATTGTTTGTGATATGGATGCAAAGGTCATGAAGCACTGAGTAAATTGTTCTAGAGCATAGTGGTTAATTTTTCCTTATTAATAAGTTGGTGGTGAACATGAACAAAGAACATTTTTATTTAGCAGCTTGAGACAATGAACAAAATTGGTACAGATGGAAATTCTGAAAAAATTCAAAAGAGGTAATATGAGATGCTTACTTCTTTGGTACAGCTCTATATGCAGTTTTGTGATGATTAGCAATAGAAAAATATTTATAGCTGATTAAAGATGTGTTATTCCATCAGTTTTGGGATGTCTTGTACAGGAAAATTTTTGCAAGGCCAGGAGAGGGTCTCCAGGATAAGAAGATGCCTGAAGCATTATGTACTGAGAGAAAATGAGAACTGGATTTGTTCAGGTTTAAGAGAGGACTAAAGGTGAGCTTTGAATTGCTATCTTCAGCAATCTGATGATAAAAAAGATGACACAGAGGAAACCTTGGCCGGTGGTTTAAGTTTGTCCTCAGAGGTTGTGAAAACTCCATGCTTGGAGACATTCAGAACTCCATCCTTGGAGACATTCAGAACTCCATCCTTGGAGACATTCAGAACTATACCACACAAAGCCTTCAATAACCTGATCAAACTACAGTCAGATCAGCCAAGTTTCTTACAATTTTAATTGGTATAAAATTAGTTTTTCCATGCCGGAAGCTAAAACATTTAATTTTCTTGTGAAGGATATACGTGCTTTTAGAGGAAAGATACTTCAGATAGAAGGAATTCATCTAGATGTTGTGGAATATTTTAGGTGAAACTGAGTCCTGGATAACCAGTCTTCAGTAAATGCTGACAGTTCAGATTCCATGAAGAAAGAAACTACATACCAAGGACAAACAATAAGAGCAGTAACTGAAAATTATAAGAAATCAAAATTAAAACTATGGTGCTGTGTTCTACCCAACTGGAAACAGGCAAAGGGTATCTGAGAAAAAAGTCCAAAAAACCAAAATGATAAGTATAACTCCCAGTCATATAAAGTAAGTCCACTGTAAATCCTGACAGTGATCGAAAAAGGATATTTAACAGTGCTGAAAACGCAACGTATAGTCTGTGACACATAGGAAATACCTGTGCATTCATGTCCTGTAACTATTGTTAAAAAAAAAAAAAAAGCTATGTTAAACTGGTCCTCCAAGTAAATAACACTGCATCATACAAATAGGTCAGATGCTATTTGCACCTTCTGGTGATACAAGTTAGTCCAGGCTCAGTTATACAGTATGAAGCACCATGACAGACAATGTCCCTTAACATGGAAGTGTCTATATGAACAACCCACCTTGAATTCCCCTTTAACACTATTTCAATATCTTGTGCTAACTTCAGAGAGCATAGTTTTCATAGGTTTTTAACAAAAAATTGAGTATCTACTCATTATTTAAGCCATACTTAAATTTCTACATCTATCTATACTTGTTATGGGTTCGTTCTTACATTTTTGGTTTTTTTTATGCCATACCAGGATTCTGTGGGGATGACAATGACTTTGCCAAATTTTGCCTCCTGTGTTAATATAAATTATTTTAATATAAGATGTTTTGTATGTCTGCTTCTGAGAAACACTTGCATTGATTCAAAAGTATTCGTGCAAACAAAATTACACTTGATTTTATATTATTCAGGTTGTAGTTATGATCATTAACCATCCCACAATTTTTAGTTATCATCATGATAACTCAACCAACTCACACATTTTGTGTCCTAGATGAAGTCCCTGGGCATGGAACAGAATTGCATTCTGCTTTCTCAAGGCTGTACTCGTTGCAAATATATAGTTTATGCAAAAAAACCCAAACAATGTGAAACAGTTTGCATTATTTGGCTATGAATGGCAAAGTCATTTTCACAAAGTACATTGTCATTTATATCACTTACAGAAAGCAGCAATACTCCCCCAAAGGTGACTTATAATGAGAGAGGAAAAAGCCTTTGGGTGAGGCATTTATAACTTTTTTTTTCTCTTTACTTAAACATTATCATTCATTTTCATAAAGACAACCTGAGTAAACTGACACTTAAGCAGAACTCAAAGTGATGCAGTACTGAAATAAAATTCTATGCAGAATGAAAAGGTTGCCTCTAGGGAGATAGGTACATTAAAAGCCTTATTGTAAGTTATATTTATGAAGCAGTTATAAAAGTATTACTCTATTTAAACTAAAAAGTCAACTAAGGCAGTATGCATGAATGTACCTCAAACAGTAAATTGTAGCTCACTTTTTTTTTAGCTTACTTTTTAAATCTTCTATTTCAATGTCGGCACAAAGGATGTTTAGGTTCAATTTCATCCAAATAAATTTTAAATGTAGTTTAAAATACTTGTGATTGTTTACTCCTCCTTGGTTCTACATGCCAATTCGTATACTGAAAAAAGAGACAAAAACCTGGTAATGCTGGCAAAATGATCACCTTACAAGTGCAAAAGTGACAGTGACCAATAGAGAGAAATAATAAGATCACTACTTTAAAAAATAAAACTAATATCATGCAATTAGCAAATTGTATTTTTGGATTCACATGCCCACACAGACCTCCCATGTGTGCACCTTCATAAAAATAAAAGCTCATTAAATGTGAACAGTCCTGTGTATCTTTATGAAGATGTTGAACTGCTAATTGAATCTGAAACACAAAAGATGCTTAGTGTTCCATTCAAAGTGGGGTTTTCATATATATATTCACTAATGCAAAGTCATTCAAAAAGATCCATCCAGAGAGTTTCTGGTTCCCCAACTGAAAGTATTCAAATCATGAGCTAAAAACTCAGCAATCTCAAAGAGGAAATCTTTCAATGATTCCAAAGTAAGCATCATTTCTGAACAAACACCTGAATTTTTAATTAAACAGTATATTTTGTCTTAGATCATATGCTTTGGGCTAACAACCCAGGGGGCAGAAACCATTATGGCAAACTTTTTCATATGGGGGTAGCTATCAAGCAATGAGAAAATTAGTATATGGGAAAAGAAAAATGAAAATAAACAAACAAATACAAACAGCATATCGATATATAGACTACTACTACCACATCTTCAGAGGCATCAGAAATCTTGTAGAATGTTGTCTTTGTTCACTCCTTCATGCCAAACTCCATTACATGAATAAAGCCTAAATTATGAAAGAAAAGTTTAACAAATCTAAACCACAAAACTTCTTGTGCTTGAAGAAAGTGATGCATGTTCCAAGAAAATTTCAGAAAATTTAAATCTAAAATATATCATCACAGTTATAGTTGTTAGTAGTCTTCTTCCACACTAGTAAGAGTACTTGTATGCATGCACATACCTACAGTGCATACTAAACCAAATAATGTGTGTCAAACTGCTCAGCAAATACAACAGAAATTAGAACCAAACATGTCCCCTTGCCTTAAACAATAACAATATGCACAAACTGACTTGGGGATGACTCTATTAAATCTTAAATTCTTCTCTGAAAAGACATTTTTCTGCCTATTTCAATACCCAATGCTACATGTCAAGGAAAAAAGTGTTCTTCATATTGCAATTTCAGTTTGGTAGAGGTTTGTGACAGGTCTCTATTTGAGGTGGGGAATAGTCTTATATTTTGCTGACTGAATAATCTTAACAGTGATAATTTCTATGGCAACTCTTTTGTCATGGAACACTTAAGAGTTCTCACACGCAATGTCATGATCATAACCCCCTTCCTTTTACCCTTAGAGGGAAATCTGTATTCTCATTTACTTGAAGTGCAAAATTGGTTCTCATCATGGCAAAATGAAGCATGGAAGAATAAAACATAAGGCACATATCGAATACTGTTTAAAGATAAAATAAAAGAACAAGTACATACGCATTCTAAGACATGAAGTGTGCTTGAAAGCTACTGTTACATTTTCTCCATTTTAGGAATATCATGGAAGATTATGCGTGTTACAATCTTCAGTTTTCTTCAGAATGTACAAACTTTCTACATTGAATGCCTAGATTAAATATTCTTCTTGATCTTTTAAATCTTCATGATCTTTTAAATGACCTATCCCATTGCACTCTCTAGTGACTCAAATTTTGATGCTGAAATTTGCTGTTTGGTGAAGCAGTGATGTCACTTACCAATTATTCATTTTGTACATTGTGCAAAGAGAAAAGTCATGGCAATCCTGCTCACCCCTCAGCTACCACAAAGCCCACTTATGCATAATGTAAAATTGTCCAGATTGAAAAGATGCAGTTTTCTCAGAAGGCAGTATTGATGAATTAGCCAAAAAAATCCATGATTCTGCAGCTGCCCACTCAGTTGTAAAGGATTTGTATCATGGTGCAGAACTAACTTCCTTGCAATTGTAGCAGCTCTTTGAGCTTATGCCAAATATTTTACTGCATCATTTTGTAATTATGTTTGTTCATATAAAATCCTTCTTTTGGGTTAAAAAAATAATCTCACATATATGAAAAGCCGATCTATAATAAATTACAGCAAAGACTAAAAATAATTATAATTAAAATATCTCTGGGATAACTTTTAAATAGAATTGAGAATTTAAGTTATTCAGTCTTACTATGCAGTATTCCACTGAGGAGCTGGTTTGAGAACAGGTTGTGGTACTGAATCTTCTTCAACTCAAAGAAAAAAATAGAAGAAAAACAAAATTATCTAAACAAAAAAGAAATCTGAAGCATAAAATCCAGATTTCTTTAAAAATCTTGATAAGTATCAAATTCTCAGAGAGTAATTTCAAAGTTTCTGATGCTAACAGAAGGTAATGGATGGCTTGTATGGATTTCTTTCTTGTTCTCCACTCAGGAATTTACTTTTCACCTGTTAACTCACACTCTTAGCATAGATAACCAGAGTTACAATAAACTTTGCTTTTTCTTACACCTACAGCTAGCATTCAGCAGATGCACTAGGTTAATTTGTGGAAGAAAATCCTCAGGGACTATTAAAGCTGGAAGCTATACCTATAAAGATAAAGGAAGCCTGTTCAAGAAATGAGCTGTGGTCCTCCAAATGAGTAATGCAGAGTAACACACATTCACACAGCTCAGGATTAGAAATCACTCAAGTGGACTGAGAAACCCATTTGGAATGGGCTTTTCCAAGTATGCAGTCAGTATTCAGTAGGCTCCAAGCTAACTATTAATTTTTATACAATTTTTTCCTATCTTCTCCCAGCCTTTGGAATTCAAGTATCAGAAATGATATAGCACTGTTGAGAGTACAGGCTGAAGATGTGGCATGAAAAAAGGAATAGGGTTGTGTGAGAACACAACATGCACTGGGACAGTCCCATTACATACTAGAGGAAGAAGAAAATTGTGCAGTTTTGTGTATGAGGACTCTAAGGTACAGTTTATTGAGTAAACTGTCTCCAGAATATCAACATTTATTTGTCTGAAAGAAAACCAGTCAATCAAAAACCATGGGAGTGAGAAGTTTTAAGGCCTAGAGCCTATGGAGAATGGTACTACATGATTTTCCAGCAGAAACATCAACTGCCATTTCTTATTCTGGAAATCTCAAAGCTGTTAATTTTCAGAGTTTGGGAGAGCATGCTCTATTGCTTTATCTTTACTTACAGTATTCCCCTTGTCAGAGACTGGATACTATATTACAACACCACTTTGTTCAAATTTCACTGTCTTAAAGACTTTTAGCAGCATTACAGCTCTCAGTACCTGAGACAAAGACTGAATGGAGAATGCAAAGCTTCATAAAATTTTAGTGATAACCAGGACAATTTTAGTGATGCTGCCTCCCAACCCCCTTCACTTAAAGAGGAAAGCCTGAATTATAATATTCAACAAGAGAATGTATCTGATGCTCAAGACTAAAAATAATTTTATCAAACATTTTTGGCACATACAACATACAACACACTCTCACATGCTACATTTTATAAATTAATTACAGAAATTACTTCAAACTATTTAAGGGAATCAAGCCATTAGAAAGAATTGTGAGAAAAAGAGAGCAGTGAACAAAAAGAGACCAGCAGGGTAAGTTGCATAGCTGTTCTTTACCCCAAAACACCTCCACTGTTTAGATATCACCTACATCAAATTGTACACGTTTGAAATGATGTCATTAATCTTTCTTTCCTTCATGGATATGCAAGAATTTAGCTAGAAGTCTTACATTTCTTCATACACTCATTAATAGCTGTTTGCAAGGAGCAATTCATGACCACTATGATTTTTTTTTATTTTTAATTGTCTACATATAATTAAATGTCTTGGAGTTCTTTGTATACACAATAGTAGTGAATTTTGAGATTGGTTATACTTGCATAAGTATTTTTTTGACAGAAAACAAAAGCGTATTTTTGCTCCCCCTCACCCTTTGAACTTTTGTAAATTAAATTTTATTTCTGTTTCAGATATGGTTTTCTTACTCTTTGAGTCTCATTTTTCTAGGGGCTAGACACTATCTTAATTTTATGGCTTCCTACATAGCAGACTTTTGTCTTCTACACATAGTTTATCTAAGTAGAAAGAAGATTAACTTTAAAAAATTCTTCCTAGCAACACAGTTCCTTTCATAAATTCTAACAGATATGGTAAATTAACAGTATTAAAAATCTCAATCTGAATTTAAGGTTTGTTTTTAGAATTAACAGGATGTTTGAACCAGGACAGGAAGAATATCTAATTTTTCTGTTTCTGAAGATGTTTTTTTGGTTTCTATTGTCTTATCTGCACCCTCATGAAAGGTTTTTTCTTTTCAGTATGAAGTTGCATAAGTGAATCTTATTTTAAGTGTAGACATATACTTGAATAAAACATGGCATGAGTTTTAAAAATTAGCTGAAAATTATGGTCTGGATTTTGTTTTATTGGAGGGTAGAGATCCACAGCTTGTGTCCTGTTTTGTCATACTGCCCAGAGAAAGGCAGGTCCCATCTAGTGAACACCTCTCTTGCAAAGCTGCAGTTGAGGAAATAAAGAAAAGCCTGTATTCAGTCCCAGATCAAAGTCCAGAAATGTGAAGGATGCTTTTAGCCTAATAATCAGGGGAAAAAGCTACAAAAACATTGACTTTGCCCATTAATGTTACAGTGGAAAAACATTATATAAGCAACAAACTTGCAAATGCTTACAGACACGATGCACCCCAGAAAACTGGAAACCCCAGATTGCCTGGGTCTCCACAAATAAGAAGGAATTATGTGAGTACAGAGTTGTGTAGATAAAGCCAGAAGCTCACACAGCAAGATTTGTTTTTATTGGGAAGCACAGTGAATTCACACCAAAAGAATGTATTCATACCTAAGCTTACCCATACAATTTTTAATGTAGTGATGACTAATTATCTTTTATAAATTATATTCATAGCCAATTATAACATAAATGGAAGCCCTCATCAGAAGACATTCTGGATCAGAGTCTTAATCCTTCCATTAAGTGACAACTACTCTCAGGATTAACTAATTTTTAATAGGTAAAAAAATCAATTAGATTCTTAATAAATACAATATATTTATATGCAAAAACAATTTCATTTATGCATGTATATATAGAATCACGTAATATATACACACGTGTATAAACCAAAAGTGTGTGCATATATATATATATATATATATATATATATATATATATATAGAGGCACATAAAGAAAATAATTTTTTTTTCATGTATGTATCCAACTTTGGTTATATGCTTAGAATATACATATTTGGGTATTATAATATTATGAAATGCAATTCAAAGCAGAGTTTCACATGTGAATAAGCCAACAGATGGCAAGAATCCTCTAAGGCAGTCTGTATGCCAGAGTATAAATACTGCTGCTGTAAAACGAATCACACGAGGAAACTAAAGCCTGTAGATGATGTATCATTAAGAAAAATACAGTTCGAATTCTGGACTTGGCTGAATCAGTGAATCTCACCCTGTCACAAGTTACAGTCAAATTTTCTGAAGTGGAGAAAAAATATCCTTAATTTTAATGACTAAGAGTGTGGTGTGAAGACAAATATTTGTGGTTACTAGGTAGAAGAGTTATTGAAGCCCTGACCAGCTTTGAAAAATATTCTGTGAAAGCATTGGATTAGAAGCTGTGCAAATAAAAGCGTAGATAGCGACTGCAAGACTTATTCCAAAGCAAGGGTAGAGCTGCCTCCCAGCACCAATGAAAGATTTACTTCGTTTTCACCACCTCGTGCTTCTTGACTTTCAGCCTGAAACTGGATTCTTGATCAGACTTTCCAGTTGATGTGTAAGTGACAAATACATTACACAGTCTTCCAGGAGGATATTTTTGGTCTATTTTCTGCTCACTACACTCTGATAACAGACAACCAGAAATCTAATTATGTAGTTAAATACTAGGCCTAAATTAACTGAAGCAGAGGTTGAAATCTTAAGTGTCTCATTTAAGAGTCTTTACACCTTTTGAAGAACTGCATTAAAGTCCTTACAGGAACAGTAAATAGGACAGGTGCCACGATAGGTGTCCCCAAGACCAGCCCTCTGTTGCACCTTGCCATCAAAGACGATGAGCTAGATAGGTACCCTTGGAGATGCTCAATACTTGGCCTGCATGGTGCAGTGAAATTCTTTACAAATGCAAGTGAAAATTGGTAAGCATTTTCTAAATAAAAAATTTCTGATTGCATAAATATAGCATATTAAACAATGAAGACCAAGTCAGGCCACTCATAGAGCGTGACTCCCTGTTCTATATTACTGATCCAGCAAACCTGTCTGTATGAAGGGCTGATTGATAAATCTGACTGAATGAGCATAGGTTCTTTGTGTATAATTTTAAGCAAAATTTCCCCACATCTTCTCAAGGTGGGATATGTGGTTCTTGTATTTTGCTCTACTAACAGGGAGTTTTAAGCCTTAAGTGTATTTTGACCATAACTACAGGTATGAATAATGTACATGAATAATGAATAAAGTTCATGTTGAATAATGGGTTACAGATGTCTCTGACTTTGATTTAAAAAAATGAAAAAAAGAAAAAAAGAAAGAAAAAAGAAAAAAGGAAAATAAGAAAATAAGAAAAAAATAAATTTATTAGCATTATTTATTACCTAACTGAAATCAGACTATTTGTTTCAGTTCGGCTTCAAGTAAATCAATAGGCTTTTCCAGTTAAGCCAAATTGTGTAAACACTTTGCCATGAAGACAATAACTGCTAAAGATGTGACTTCTTCATAAGATGTGTGTAGAAGTCTAGAAGAATTTTTGTGCTACCTTACACTGAATAATCTGGTGTTTTTAATTTTATTGGCACTTTAAGGTTTTGTTCAGTTTTGCTTTTCTTTCAACATACACTCAACACACTGTCACTACTGCTGATGGCACTTTTTGTGGAAGACATGCTTATGCATAATACAAACATTTCAAAAGAATCAAGATAAATAAATAAGACTTTCTTGGAAATATACCTATAAACCCCTAGGCAAGCCATATTAAAAATATACTCCCAATGGATGGGACGTGCTAAAATATTCACTCTCTCTGCCTGAACAATTTTAGGCAATCCCTCTGAAAATTTGATTGATGGCTGGTTTGATAGCAAATACAATCTGCCACACTTTTGTGTGTTATGCACAGCTGTGTATATAAGCTTCCATAAAATAACCCATATGCTAATTTTGTTCATTGAAGAAGGCTGTAGTAACACACGAGAGAAAGAAAGAAAGCAGTTAAGGTTTTCTCTTTTCTTGACACCATCCCCTTGCTTTTCTTGTAAATCTGAAATAAAATGCTTCAGTGCCTAAAATCTTGTGCACTGTAAGGAGCCACTGCTCTGTCGCTCTTCAGTCCCTCTAGTACTCCAGTGACATGAGTGCAGGTTTCCCAGCAATGAGGCTCTTTTACTTCCATCTCTCAGAGCTTCTCCTTTTTCCAATTTTCAGTGCTAAAGATGTACCAAAATGTTGTTGCTATGGTTACCCGAAGATAATTTTTGAAAAACACAGTTGTTTTTACTTCCCCACCTTTGTATCAAAGTTTGTCACTCCCTTCTGTCAGAAGAGTACAGTGCAGAAGAAAATTACATCCACTTGCTTAGAACTTCATAGTGTTGTCCTGCTTGTGTAGACTACCACAAAACATTCTTCTGGAGTATTCTATTAGGCCAGGGGAAAACACATTCTTTTTTCCCAATTTAAAATATCTATACACAGCTCTCTGATTAGTTATTATCTGCTTCTCTCCAGCCAGCCACATGACAACTCCTATAACCTATTCAAAGGAAACCCAGGCCTTTTCCAAAAAAGAAAATGATTAGAAGCATTTTAATTAATCTATAGAAATATATTACTAAGTATTTTCTTTTTTATATATATTTGATGGATTCAAAAATAAATTCAGGAATAAGAGAAGACATAAGAAAGGGGGAAAAAAAAGGAATCTATAAGGGGAAAATTAAATGCTTCTAGGAAAAAACAATGGTGCTCTGACAGAAACAAAATGCAGAGACCTAAACTCAAAGTTCTTTGGAGAGAGATTTGAAGAGCTGTCTTGTAGCAAAATCAATTGAAACATAGGAGAGAGGCACCTTTGAAAGGGAATAAAGCATTCAACTCCAGAACAAAGTAGGCAGAAGAAATTGATTTCATGAAGGATGCTTTCCTGGTTCACATTCACCACTACAAAAAGTTAAAAATGAAACCAAATCAAAAGACACACAAATTCAAACCAAAACAAACCAACCAGAAAAATATCAGTAACTATCTTATTACTGCATAGGGCAGTAATGTTTTCCAACAGACTTCTTTTTACAATGTCTTTCACAGTGTCTTCTGGGAATAGAAAAGTACACTTTCAATGTGATTATTCCTAAAATCTATTTACTGCCATCAAAGCATAATGTCTAACATCTTTTTGTTCCAGTTCACTAAAACAAAGGGAATGCAGAGAAGGGCAATGAAGATAATCAGAGGCTGCAGCCTATGAGGAGAGGGTGAGGGAGTTGTGATTGTTCAGCCTGGAAAAGAGAAGGCTCAGGGGAGAGCTTAGAGAAGCCTTTCAGTGTATAAAAGAAGGGTACATACAAGAAAGATGGAGAGGAATTTTTTACAAGGATATGTAGAGACAGAGTAAGGTGGAATGGTTTCAAACTGAGAGTGCATTTAGATAAAATATTAGAAAGAAATTCTTTGCTGTGAGAGTGGTGAGGCACTGGAAAAAGGTTTCCCAGAGAAGCTGTGGTTGCCCCATTTTTGGAACTGTTCAAGGCCAGGTTGGATGGGACTTTGAACAAATCAATCTAGTGGAAGTTGTCCTCATCCATATCAGGAATTTGGAACTAGATGATCTTCAAGGTCCCTTCCAACCCAAACCATTCTGTGATTCTATGATTCTGAACATCAGTCATACATTTACTCAATTCAATGTAAATGTTCCCACTGCCTTTAGTACTGTAATGCAAAAAATTAGGTTCACCTAAAAAGGGAGACAAAAAACCTTACAGGTAATTGCAGTGAATTAAAACAAGGCAGCAGAATATAATAGCTTAGGCAAGTATTAAACACCCACTAAAACATAATAGTTAGATAGTTAAGTAGGGAATAGGCAATATTATTTTAAAAATTATTAGCTGCTGTTTAATTCAGTCATAATTAACTTCTGATAATACCAGATACAATTTCCACTATTGTAAGCATTTTTTAATGAAATCACACAAACTTATACACAGCCTCACACACACACATAAGTATTTAAATAGAAAATGAAGCTTGAAGCAGCCTCTTCAGGTACCCTGAAAATGACCTAAAGTGTACAGCAGAAGGTGTAGTATATTTCATAATATCAATACCCTCAGAAATTCAGGTCTATTTGCAAAAAAAAAAAAAAAACCAAAAATACAAAAACCTCAGGGAGAACTAAAAACACTAAAAACTACGAAGTGGACTTAGAGTTCTAAAGAAAATTATCTGATGTTAGAGGAAGCATTTCCAAGTAACTAGACAGAGTGAAGTGACAGATTTACATTCTGATTTATGAATGCTCATCTGGGTTATTTATCCTCAGTATTTCCCAAGGATTTAGTCAGGATCAAGCAGAGTAAGAATTTTTCTAATATGCAAAAAAATACCAAAAAATCTGCGTAGATAAAATTTCAAACTTCAAATGAAATAGTAGAAATTATTGCAATTATAAAAATCTACTATTATGAATATTTATGAAAAATTATCTAATTCTACTTGCCCTCCCAGTGTACAGAATATGGTTTTATCTTCATCGGCCTTTTTCCAAATCTGTTTATCTGAGATCTCTGGAAATCCATTTGGTACCTTATAAAAATGTAAGATTATCTTCTGTTCTAGTTTTGCTTATAGTCAGATATATTACAACATTAGTTTCCCAGTTGAAACAAAGCAAAAATATTTAAGTATACTTACAACTTATTGAAAATAGTGTTTAATTATAAATTTGATGCTGCAAATGAATAAAGATCTCTATAGAAAATTAAAATGGCTTAGTGCCAATGTCAAAGTGCTTCTATCCATATTTTATGCAGAGTTTAGTTATTTGTGAAAGTTGTAATTTTTCCCTTGTACATAAATGTGTTGATAGGTGTTTACTCAAGCATGTTCTCCCAAAGAAAGAAATTCTGGATATTGCTTATTTTTCAGGGCTTGGCACATCTTTCAATTTTAAAACTGATTCTTTATGTAAATGACAAGGGTCAGGGTGACCAGAGCTGCAATGTCCAAGTCTCAAGAGTACTCATTAAACTGAGACTATTTGTAATCTTGTCCTTGATGCTCACATAGGAGTACCGTTCTCTTAGAACCCCTGGAAGCACATTCCTCTTCATAGCACATCCAGCTGCACAAGCTATGTATGTTGCTTGCAGGATTACCTGTAGAATAAGTTGTAGTAAAAAAGGAAGCAACCTGAGATTTAGAACTAAAGCCTGAGTTTCTATCACAAGCAAACAGCTTTGTGACAGTCACATTACAAGGGTTGTTTTGACTTTTCTATTGTATGCAACGATTTTACAGGTTTAATATCTTTCCTAGGCAGAGTGTCACAGAGATAAAACTTACAGTTGAGATGGATTCTTTGGTTTGAGATTGTTTCTTTTTTTTTTTGAAGCTTTGCCAATCCAAATGGTGCTGCATTGTTCATTTCATGTAGTTTAAACCAAGTCAGGATGAAAGTGGTTTTTTGATTTCTTAATGACATCTTTATAATGGCCAAAAAATGACCTAAAGAGTCCAAATATATGTCAGCAGATAAACTGCAATACTAGACAGTTGCAAAGTATTAAATATTTCCATTGTTTAAAATAGCCCATTTACCTCTTTTCCCATACTACTAATCACCCAGCTTTCCCCTCCTTGCTCTTACTGGACACACAGGCTGCAGTCTCCCCATCCCCTCCAAGCCATGCAGGTGTCCCTTTGCATCCCATGTGACAGATGTGGGACATTGCAGCTCCAGGGGTACCTGTGCCCATTGCCTTGTCCTCGGGGCTGCACGCCAGGGTGACCCAGGGAGAGCAGCATTGCACAGCCTGCACTGAGAGGGAGCACTCACCTGCCTTGCCCATCCCCTTCCCCTCTCCAGGTCTCTCCTCTATAATGGATCTTTCTGTTTCTCCTATCTCGATTTTCAAGGTGACCATTTTGTTGTTTCAGAGTTTCTTGGCAAAGAACCAATGACTGCTTAATGCACCTGACGTCTGTCTTTGTCTTTAACATGACCCATCTGGGGGCCCTTCCAGAGAGCCTGGTGTGTTTGATTATTTCAGTGCCTACATCCATATTCTTCTCTGGAAGAATGTACTTTGAGAGGACATTTGCCAAGGGTAAGGCATGGAAGCAGCCACCAATATGTATCCATAAATACGTGTGTGTGAGCATGCCTACACACCTGCATTTTTGCAGAAGATATTTTGTATTTGTTAATCTATGCACACAGATACATGTATGATACTCTTTCCTCACCATCTTCCCATCCTTCATCAATATATTTTTTTTGTTTTAACCTTCAAACTAGAAAAGTAATTCTCTTTAGCTCTTATTCCAGTAATTTTAACTAAACTGTTGGCGTTTTCTCTTGTCAGGCTTAGAGCAAAACTGTTCTGATTTAATTACAGCTATAAAATTATCAAAGTTCTGTCATCTAAAATAGAGAATGATGTTGAGGTGCTAAGCTAGTTAAGCAGAGAACATGCAAATTTGTGAAGACACTGGTGCAATGCTGTATGAGGATCAATACAAATAATTTCATTAGACATCAATGCAGGGGAAGTCCTTATAAAATTTGCTGGGGATTCATGACGTGATAAAGATGTCTACAACAATAATTTCTGGTTTTTATTTTAGCCTACAACATGTAGTTGTTTCAGCAAGGTGGTATAAACTCATTATGATACAATCTCTGTGTATCTCTACACTGTTATAGTTCTGAACCATAAAATGTCCCTTTTTTTTCTCCATTGTCCTTTGCTTCTCTCAGTATTCTTCCATTTAGTGGTTTTAATTTCTTCAATGGTAGCATTACCTTATCTCCTTTACCATCCCATTCTCACCCTCTATCTGTTGTAATATATTAATTAAAAACAAACATGGAAATCAAATATTCTCTCCCTACTGAGAATAATGATTTACATGCATTTTGGCAGCCATAAACTCTCATGGCTTAAACCTTGTGCTTTGTCCTTCCACCTTCTATTTTCTGTGGGATTTTGCACAGTGTTTTCAGTGAGATAGAAAACAGGTTAAAGGACTGGTGGAACACTTATATGTAAGTATTTATCAGATTTTTTGACAAATAGTGATGAGGACACAAATTCATTATCTGCTTTTCCCCACCAACAGAGCATCTGCAAAGACAGGCATTGAGTCTGCATTACATGCACTGGGAAATGAATAGTTTCAGATCCTACATTTCTAATTTGAAACTGTGGAAAGAAATACTGTGTGACATTTCATATTAAATTAGTCTGGTGCAATGCAGATTTTCCAGACCCAACACAGATTTCTTGGCTACCTGTACTTCGCCTCTGACTTCAAAACACATAGAAAATTCAATACCTCCAGACTATCAGGTAGTCTGTCAATTCTGAGCCACATATGAAAGTAATCTGGCATGCAGTCAATGTTCTGATATTAAGTGTGATGCATTCTAAAACAAAAGTTTTTCCTGCTTTGAAATCCAATTATTTATTAAAAAGAAGGTATAAATAACAAAAGAAATTATAAACAATTAAAGCCAGTTCGTAAAGGATGGTTTTAAAATTAAAAATATAATTAAAAAATTAATTAAATTAAAAACTGCAAAGCATCAACATTTGTTAATATTCTTTAAATTTCTAATCAGTGAAAAAGCTAAATGAACATAAATACCCAAGCACTGATTGTCATTATCTGAAATATTTTTTTGCCTTTTTTGTTTTTTCAAGTCTGGGTCGCTTGCAGCACCTGAGTAAGGTTCCTAATAAAATATAGCTCAAGATTGCAAGGATTTATTCTCATTTTAAAATTAAGAAATAAAATGTATGGTGCAAAAGAATACTTCTGTAAAAGAACTTCTTTATTTAAATTACTTCTTGTCTTAATAAAGAGCTAAGTAATTTGAGGTCTCTATCAGGGGATGTTGAAAACACCATAAAATAGCAACTTTGGATTTATATCTTCAGACAAATTGCTTCAACTGGAGAAAAGGTAAAAAAATCCTGAAAAAAGGTGTGTGTGTGTGGGAGGGGGAACATGCTGTAATGTAATAACTAAAAAAATGCAAACTTCTTTCAACTTTAATGTTTATTTGAATCTTGAAACCTCAACATATTGACCATGTTTTAGAAGTTTTACCAAAAAAGAAAATAACAAAACAAAAATGTAGTATTTTCTTTCCTTGTAGGGCTGGGAGGAAAGAGGCTTTGCCCTTCCCATCTTCTCCTGATTTTAAGCGTTGCACACTGCACACAGACACAAGATGAGATCAGCTCTATGTGCACACAGGATATTGAGATACAATTTTCACATTCCTTTCCTGAAGTAGTCCTGGAAGAGACTTGAATTTCTTGAACAGAAAGAACCTGTATTTCCTTTTTCCCTCACTTGCTAGAACCCTTTCTTTTTGAATATTTACAGAATGCCTGAACTACCAGAGGATTGTTCTCTTTCCTTTTTTGTCAGTCTGCTTGCCTGCTTCTGTTTTTGAAATGTGATGTTTTGGTGTGAGGGTTTTATTGTAAATATTAAAACAGGCACTGTAGTGGGTAGAATAGTAGATGATAGGAAATCCTGCCAACAAAGTGATTAAGGGGAAGAAATGGAGAGAAGACAGATGGAGAAATAGAATGCTGATAGAGGAAGAAAGAGACATTTTATGCTTCAGAACTACAGCAATATATATTAGAGATGACATCAGTAATGAGGTTCCCCAGTTGAACTGTCTTCCACCCTATGTATTTATAGCCATGGTTTTCATTTTAATGGGTTAATATTTTTCCATAAAAAAAACCTCAACTCCCCTGAAAAATGCCCCAGCTGCATGTTTTCTAACATCTGTTCTTAGAAATGTTTTTTTCTCTTCCTGGAATTCTTAGATAAATATGTCTGAAAACAGTTTTGCATTTCCAAACACCATGATACACAATCTAGAGTAAACAGGTATGAGGCTTGTTCTTTATTTTAAAACAGTCAGAATAGCCAGAAGAATATTCTCTGTTAAAAATGTATAAATAAAATAGTTACAGATTTAAACCTACATATAAGTACACAGACCTAGGATCTGGTCATGTCACTGTATTTTTTTTCTGAATGTCTTTGAATTTTCATGGAAAGCTTTGCATTATAATAATTAAAGAAATAATTATTCACATCCTTTTAATACTTATGATTAGTACTCAAGGTTTATTACTGCTAAATATATTATCTTGGACAAAATAAGAGTTCTCATAATTCCTTAAAAATGTAGAGAAAAATAAATCCTCACACAAATGGATGGCACAATACCCAAAACCTTCTCTTCCAAAATTTTCCACAAAACTATGTGGTTATTTTTTAAAAATAAGGAGTGTTTCCACTCCATACAATGGGTTGGAGGGCGTGAAGATAAAAGAAAGTGAAGCAGAAATATGGTCTGCAAGGACATAGACCTTTCTAGTGGAAATAAAATGCAATTTTTTTTTTTAAGCAGCAGTGATACTTTTAATTGATAAAATATAAAGCAGTTTGATGTAAATCCTAAGCACGTTACACAGCATCATATTGACCTTTTCTCTTCTGATCTGATTCAGAACCATATTCTACAAGGATAAAAATGAGTATTTGCAACACACAGAGAAATTGTTTAGATCAAGTAACAGCATATAAGATATAACTATACAAAACATGTCTAAACAGATCTGTTCTGTTCTTAAGAGCAAAAGGCCTCACATGAGAGAGTTACTTCAAATGAAATGCTTGCTAAAACTATATATTTGGTTTTGTACTTCTATATTATGGTAGCATTCCATTAAGGCTAGCATTTTGTCTGCAAAATAATCCACGTCTTCACTGGTTGTAGGATTTTGCCCTAAAGCAAAGACCAAATCTGTACCAAAAAAGGACAAATGGCACTAAAACCCTTTAACTACATGAAGAACATCAGATTTATAGTGACACACCTGCAGATGGTGCTGTTCCACCACATTTCCTGCACAAAATTGGTTTAACATTCATTAGTTGGTCTATTCTTTGATCTTTTGGTTTTTATTCGTACGGTACATGCAGCTATTACATAAAATGGTTGGCTGTGTGTGAAGACTAAACTAGATGGAAAATTATACCTAAAGATTTTTTTTCCCATGCCAGAGATATTTTCTTTTTACCCATCCTCCTCTTATTACAAAGTTAGCAGTTATTCAGCAATGTGATAATTCTTTTTATAATATATAGCATTTTAGCATTGTTGTTTGTGAGACAAAAAGTCATAGCTGCTCAGAGAGGCTATGTTTAAAATTGCTTTTCCATCTCAAACATGCTACAGTGTACAAAAAGTTGTTAGTGAATGTTGTCCTACAGAATAATATCACCTAAGGGCTACAGATTATGAATTATTCACAAAGACTGTGGGGGCCATAGAAATAAAATACTACTGCACAGAGAGGACAATTTCAAAGCTGTTTTTACTGCTAGAGCAGAAGACTAAGGACAATATGTGTCATCAAGTAAATTATTTCATACTTCTATAAAATTTAATGTGATTTTCATTGGAATTAGTTGTATTGTTTTTACTATTCCATAGTTTTCAATTTTTTTAATCGTGAATGAAAGTATCACTACTACTACTACTATGACTGCTACTGCAGTTATGACTAGTGATAGTAGCAGTAGTAGTACCCCCATTAATTTGTAAAAATCATGGCTTTATAATTTATTTCCTCTTTATGGATATTTTAGACACAAAATAAAAGCTTTTAAACTGTATTTGAGATGGGAAATATTTAATTTCAAAAACATTTCTATAACATACACCACACTTTGTAGGAGAAGTCCTGTGCAGTACAGCAGATATTTTTCTCTAAGAATCTATCTCTATATTTGGTAATGGTATGGAATAAAAATTATTTTACTTAGTGGCTCAAAACTGCAATGTTTTTGAAAGCATATAAATCAAGTAAAATTAAACACAGTTAAAATTTTAAAAGAAAAATTAACATTATAAGTAGGTATTAAGTTTTTGTTACAGGGTAAGTTGAAGGAACGTGAATAATTTAAATGGGAAATCTTTATACCCTGGCACTCATGGAAGTATTTTTATTGATTTCAGTGGGGTCATAATTACATATGCTAATCTTCCACCATTAAAGCCATTCATGGATACCAGTAGGAGGTCCAAATATTTAATAAGTATAAACATGCCTAATGAGTTTTCTATTGGATTTGCTGGGATATATGCTTTCAGGATTTTTGTTTTGCCTTCTAAAAAAACCTCCAAAGCAACAAAAAAGACAAACCAAAACTAAACCCAGAAATTTGCTACTATTCATTTCCCTATTTTTTACTGGGAGAAGGAAGTAATCACTTTCTTCACTTACTCTGCAGAGTAAGAAGAGTGTTTAATAATTAATAGATTTTGAGGAGATCCTTTAAATGCCCTGTGCATCTTCAATATCTCTGATGCTTCAGTTCATTTGCTGTTTTAATGCAGAACTTGCTCTTTGGGAAGACCAACACAATGATGTGGCATTAGGCAAATTAATGAATTAATTTAACTACTATTTATTAACATAGTTATTTCTGCAAATAGAATTTTTTTTTGAGTACTAAAGATAGATTTTAAAGAAAGGAACATGAAGTAACTCATTTATCTTGTCATAGAATAATCTATTAATGTAAGTTTTTCATTCTGCTTTCAGAGCTGTAGTCATCTGCAGACATAATATGACAACCTTCAAATTCATTATTTTCTACTTATACATATTTTTCAAATGCAGTAGCTGGTGTACAGTGTGCATAATACTCTGGCTGTATTATACAGAGATTAATCTTCTACCCAAGATGGAAAATATGCTGGAAAATACTTCCAGGTTTTGATTAATTTTCCCTGCTCTTCATTACAAAATTCTGTTTTCTTTCTTCCTTGGAAGGTTCATGATTGCTTTAACTTACTCCTATCCTTTGAATCTCTTGATGTGCTTTTTCTACACAGTTCTAAATTAGTTCAGTAAAGAGCAAAAACCTCTAAGCAGTCAGACTAGAAACTCCCATTTACTCTTAAAAATGAGGTTCGGTAAGCTGTTATCTATAGCGTCCTAAAACCAAAAACTAGAAAGTAAATTTAAATGTATTCTTATGGCATGGGAATATATTCTATGGTTCAAGGAAGAGTATCAGAAGAGAAAATTAGATTGCACTTGGAGAAAGCTATGCCATATATCACACAACATGTTTCAGTTCAGTTTGGTGAAATGCCAGTGCAGGTTTCTGTTTATGTTGTGCAAATAACAGCCTAGTCTATGCCAAACAAATGACAAATTGTGTGTTTGGCAATATATGCAACAGGTTCTGATAATTTAAAATTGTATGTTATTTAAATACATTTCCTTTCTAAAAGAAATTTCCTTTTGTGTACTAATTTACTGATTTGATCTAATTTTCTGTTTAGGATTTCTGTAAATAATTAAAATAAATATTTTATGGTAGTGTTTAAACAAATTTCTACTGCATTTAGAAAAGTTAAAAACTATTTCTATAAAATATTTTTTCCTTGATACAAGTTAAATGTTTTATCTAGAATTTATAAATCTGTATTACTGATCTCTGCCATACCATGGAACTCACCACTGGAGATGGTGGTCCAGCTGTGTCTCACCAGCACCAAGCAGGGTATCACTTCCCTTGGCTTCCTACTGTATTTAAGCTTAAAACCAGGGCACGAGGGTATCAGTGCATGAACTTGTTATTGTAGAGTAATTCATTAAATGGTATCATATTTAAAACTAATTTTCAATCTTTCAGTTAAGTATAGCATGTTGTGAATACTAGAGTGATGCCTTTTCACAATTCTGACTTCAGCAGAAGCCATTGTACCTGGAAGATAATGCAGGCTTTAGAATTTCAATTTTTAAAGAAATGGCCTTTCCAAGACAGAAATCACAGTCACTTGATATCCAGATATCACAAGTTTAGTTGGGGTGTTCATGCAGATATTATTTTCAGTTTAATTCAAAGAGAGAGAAATATATGTGGTTTTGATGCCACTTATTTACCAGTTCAGACATTACTTTATTTGACTTGAGTAACACCCTAATTCTCCATCTAGTGTTTACAGACAGAAAAAAACCCCAAATTTATGTTTCTTTTTCCTTTTCTTTTATGGCATCAAGAAATAAAAACATTATTTTCAAATATTTCTTACAGTCTGGTGTTCCTGTTAGGCCAGCTACTCATGTTGAGTAATTTTACAACATTGTAACTGAATAGGTCTCTTGGTCATGTCTAATTGCCTTTATAAATAACAACTTCTCATTACTGCCAGGTCACAGTAACAAAGGTATATGCAACCTCACAACTGGCAGGAACAACATGTTTACCACTGGGAAAGCAATGGTATATGGATACCTGATTTAAACAAATACAAAAGATTAAGTCATGCATTTCCCAGGTTCAAAATGGCAGCTAATGTTCCACAACTAGCATTTTCACAGGTTTTCATTATACATTTAAAAAGAAATAAAAAAATGCACTTCAGTGAAGTGAATGCAACAGAAAGACTTGGGGAAATAATTACCCTTAGTGTAAGTGCTGAGATTATCTGTTGGGGTCTGTTTGGGCTTGGGGTTTTTGGGAGGGAGAAGGGGTTGTTTGTTCGTATATTGGGGATTTGGGGGCTTTATTGTCCCTGCTTTTATGTAAGAAAAAAGTTTAAATCTTCTTTATATGACAGTAGATTTCCACCTTCCTCACCTTTCATGATCAGTCCCCTTTCTCAACCTGTCTCTTGCCCACAAATATAGTTCATGGGATAATAAGCAGCAAGGAAAGGAGGAACAACACGTTTTGAAGAATAAAATGAAGGAGATTCTTTAAAGAATCTTTTATATGAGTCATGAGGTATAACAACCCTTGTGTATTTCACATCACAATGGTCTGATGTTTGCTTGCATCGTTGTGGTGATGCCTTTTTTTTTTTTTTCACTAGTGCAGAATAAGAGATTTTAGAGTAAGTGCAGAATTAGATTCAATATTAATCAAGTGTGCATGTTTACTGTATGTTTATATCTATTGCTGCTTTGAATTAAGAAATTGATGAAGATAATTCCATTTTTAAATTGTTCTTTTGTTTTTCTCTGGCTCTTTTTTTGACAAGCACTTTGCAAATAATCGATACCTCCTTTGAGAGGTATCTTTAATAACTGATCAAAAAGAGTGAGATTAAAGAAAAGAATAAATTTCTACCATCTAACCTCAATAATGTTCAGTTGGTGATAATGTCATTTCACATTTGAACTCATATGATAAACTGCAAAAAATAATGAATTTAAAATACGTTGAATCAGTGAAGATAATTATGGCAATTTTATGCATCTCAATTTCTCTTTCAAAAGAACATATAATTGCTCTGGTATTTTGTTTCCAACCCTCTTGTCTCTGTGCCAATATAAATTGAAATCAAACTGTTTTACAAGCTCACCTTTTCCCTGCTGCTTACCAAATCCTTATCTGAGAGATTCAAAGGGCTCAGCCCTCTCCTTGGGTCCTTCTCATAGTCCAGTGTCATCATGAGAGAATATGCCTGGTTTAAGGGAACAAGGGAGTTTCAGCTGGGGAGGGAACAACACCCCATGAGGAATAAATTTCATTTGGTTCCTAAAACTGTCTTGAGATGCAGGCAACCTACCCCATATAAAGGGTCATCCTTGACATATCTTTCAACATGTTGCAAATGTTCCTCCTTTTCCTTTCTAATTGCCACAATGTTAAAGCAGAAATTTGTGTTTGCAAAATAAGCCTCAAGAATTTTCTCCATTTCATTCAAAGTACAGTGCATTACAATAGGATTTGTCCCATTTCCATCTGAGGAGCTGTCCAGGGATGGTGGCATCCATCCAGTTACAATACAATCTCATTTGAACACCACAGTTACTCCAATGACTAGTTAGAGAGCTTAATTGTAAGATCCTGACAGCTGGAAATTAGCTAAATTCTGGAGGTTTTTTCAATTTTGTTAAAAGGTGTTAAACTTTTTTTTTAATTAATTTTTGACTCTGAAGTTTTTTGTGATCAAGTACTATCTGCTCAGATCTGAATTTCGTCATTTCCTTCACCAGGAAGGAAATTTGAATAATATTATTTTGAATAATAGTAAGATCTTTTACAATAAATTGGCACCCACTGCAGTAGCTTTTAATATCTCTTAAGTGGACCTATTTGTACAAATAATTCTGTGGACTATAGAATCTATCTGATTTAGCTAATAGGTGCTAGGTTGGTCCTCTCTAGATGCCACGTGCCCACTTAAAATATTTCATGACTCCTCTTTAGATTGCCAGGGAGAGAAAATATAATTAAAGGCTCATGGCTTGAAATTAGGACAGGATTACCATCATGGACAGACTGATGTGGCATGGGAAAATTAGTTTGATTTAGAACCAATGCATTCAGAGTAAGATAATGAGAAATAAAACCAAATCTTAGCAACACATTTCCCCCTTACTCCTTTCTTCCAAGGCTCAACTTCACTCCTGGTTTTCTCTACCACCTCCCCACAGAGGGATGGGGAATGGGAACTGCAGTCAGCTTATCACACACATTGTTTTTGCTACTCCTCCCTCATCATGGAGAGGAGTCCTCACATTCTCCCCCTGCTCCAGCATGGGGCTCCCTTTCATGGGAGACAATTCTCCACAAACTTCTCCAACAATGATCATTTGGTCTTTCCCACAGGCTGCAGGTTTTCACAAACAGATCCAGTGTGTGTCTTTAATGGGGTGCTGTCCTTCAGGCACAGACTGCTCCAGTACAAGACCCCCACAGGGCCACAAGTCCTACCAACAAACCTGCTCTAGCATGGACCCCTCTTTCCATGGATCCACAGGTCCTGCCAAGAACCTGCTTCAGCAGAGAGTCACAGTCTCCTTTGGATGCATCCAACTGCTCTGGTGTTGGGGCTGCAGGTGGATCTCTGCCTCCCCATGGGCTGCAGGGGCACAGCTGCCTCACCATGGGCTGCACCTTGGGCTGCAGGGGAATCTCATCTCCAGTGCCTGGAGCACCTCCTCTGCCTCCTTCCACACTGATGTGGGTGCCTGCAGGGCTGTTTCTCTGACACACTCTTGCTTGTCTCCCTGGATGAACCTGCTACTTCTTCCTTGTCCTAGCTGTGCTATCCCAGAGCTGCCACTATCGCTGATTGTCTCAGCCTTGGCCAGCAGCAGATCCACCTTGGAGGTGACTGACATTGGCTCCATAGACATGTGGGAAGCTTCCAGTAGATTCTTACAGAAACAACCCCTATAGCTGACCCACTACCAGAACCTTGCCATGAAAATCCAATAGAACACTCTAAATACCATATTTATACCTCCAGAATCTGAACAGTATTAGGCATAATAAAACAGTTGGGGAATACCAGTATCTGTTCCATGGTCACACTCTTCCAATCGTATCAACACCTAGCTTGTGCTTCCATCCAGGCTCATTTCCTACACCTTTCTTGTGAAGGTTTATGCAAAAACTAAAATATATAAACAAATAGTCCTTCAGATTTTTAATGGATTTAATGGATTTAATAAACATCGGACTTCATTATGTGACTTCTCAGGAACAATAAATGAATATTAAAATTGGTGTGGAAAAGTACCAATGCTCTGGGTGAGGAATTCTGCTTTGATTTTTGTAATACCTCACATAGTGGTATATTCATCTTGAAAACATTGAAATTAATCTATAGTAGAAATAATTAGGCATTATTTCCTTTTGTATTCTATTTATTAATGAGAAAAAGGTATTGCAAACAGAAGTACCATAGGCTTATTAATAATGTCAAAACTGCATTATTATAAAACATATAATGAACACCTATTTTCTTGTCAGACTATAAAAATATTGACTGAATTAATGTTTATTATCAGTGTTTTATTCATGTATTAATTATTTATAAGCTATGTGAAGTTCCATTTCATATATAAAATGTGATTGTCAATAAATTCACATAGCAACTGGAAGAAATTTAAATGTCTCTCCTACAGAATATAGTCATAAAATGGAAAATGTGGGCCTTTTTAGCATGTATCTTCAGAAACAGAGTAATTTTTCATTGGTGACATGTCTGCTATACTTTATTTTGGTTTTTTTTCTTCTCAAAATCATAATAATTCTCAGGAGAAAGATCTTTTCTTAATAAGTACTGCTTGACATTTGCCATTGCATACATGATAGATATTTGAAAATGATCATCCGTCAATGCTATGGCATCAAATTTAAACTTATTAGCCATGCAAATGACTTGGCCTGCAGATTTCATCAGCACCTTTTCAAATATTCAGACAAACAACATAAAAAAACCCCAAACAGAACAAGATTAAAGCAGTTCTGCCCCTTGCTAGCATGAAAGAGTTGCCAGTTAGAAGTTTACATACCTATTAATATAGTAATAAACATAAGCAAAGAAAAGTTTAAATTTTTTGACAATATTATTTTTTTTTCCCTAGAGAATTTAAACCGAAAGGTAAATTTAAGCTGCTAAAAAATAAAAAGGGATGTTAGCTGTTAAAGACACAACTTGATCAAAATCCCACAATGCTTAAAGGTTAAGGTGAATTAATATTTATCAAAGTGTTTTGATGTTTGCTATTTTAGCTAACACTTAGAAGAGATACCTCAAATAGAGTATTCAATGCAAAGATTGGGGATTTTTGCATGAAATATTTTTTCTTGAATTTCAACAAATCTGAAAGGGAGCAGACAACTCTTTCCTAAAATATTTGTCACTTTTGAGTCCAAGTGGATTCAAAAACTAGGTAATATCAGTCTCATGTGAACTGACAGCCTTTAAGGATTTATTTAATTCTGGCTCCATTATCTACATTTCTTAGATCGAAATTTTGATCTGAACCTCTTTACTGGTTCAGATGTCACCCATTCATCTTTACATATCAAAAACCTAGTTCCTCCATCTCACCAGTCACTTATTTATGATAGTCATGTTGCTTACATATATGGTTGTCTCAAAGACAATTCATTCATAAATGAGGATGATGTACTTAGCTGAGTAAACATTTGAATAGTGTAGAATTCTACAAAAGCACATCCTCTTAAGTGATTTAATTTCCTGTAAAATCCAATTTTACCAGAACTCCCTTTGAGTCAGAGTCTTCCATTAATGTAATGATGATAACAGAACTTTTTTCTTCAACAGGATCTAAAGTGTCATTGTAAGGAATTTCTCACTTATGGTCAGTCTGGCATGCACCCAAACTATCATGTTCTGGTCACTCTATTTGAAACAAGCCATGCACCAACAAACCTGCATTTAGAAAATGAGTATTCTAAGAAATGGGACAAGTCAAATTACCCCAGCTTGACGTCTTGATGACTTCTAAATTAAAGAACTTACATGATCATATTTCTGAAAAGAAAAGGATCCTCCAGTCATTACAACGTTTTTAGTCAAGTTTGGTCGCGTTTCACAAAAAACACAGAACTTGCAACTTTATGCAACTACTTCTAACAAACCTGTTAGGTATGTTGTCAATATCACTCAGCTGTCCAGCTAAGCATTAAGCTCCCAGAATAGAGATTGTTTCTGTGTTGCCTTAAATGAATGTGCTGAATACAATGGTTCTTTTTTAAACACAGAAGACTGTCTCTGCAAGCTAGAATGAGCACTCAGAGTCAAATGTCTGAGAGTCACAAACTTCCAGCTAAAGTAGTAATAGTGGATCCGCTGACTGCATAAGAAAGTAAATAATATTAAAAATACAAATGTGATGTCATAAAAGAACTGTATGTTCATTATGGGATATAGGAGAATCAGAAAATACAAAGCAATACAGTCTTGCAGAAAAATTATGAAGGAAACATGGCATTCTTAATTTAGGTTTCAAAACTAACTTCCTGGCAGCTGAAGATTCAATGGTCAGTGATATCAATGTCTTCCTTCAAGCGAAAAAATGGGCCCAGAGACATCAAATTTTATTTTCTTCATGGCACTTCTGCATCTTCACACAGTGGTTGAGGTCAGAGGACACCTCCAGAGCTCATGTAGTACAATCTCTCTGCTCAAAGTGGTGCCCACTACAGCAAGTTCCTCAGGGCAATGCCCAATCAGATGTTGAATATTTCAGAGGTGAGAGACTCCACAATCTTCCTCGGCAACAATCCCCACATTATTTTCGCTCCTTTTTCTTCTTATGTCTAAATCCCATATTTCAGTTTGTGGGTCTTTCTTCTGCAGTAGCTCAATAAACATGATTTTTTGCATTGCTAGTGTTAGATTATCCAATTAAAATATAATTGCAGTAAATACAATGAGCACCAAATAGCAGAAGTAGTACTGCAGGTGACCAAACTCTGGTTATCTTATCAGTGAAAATGAAGCATACCTGAAATGACTACTTTTAATGTTAAATGGAAATGTAAGACTTTTAACTATGGATAAAGTTTTCTTCATACCTGTGTCAGCATTTTGTGTGATTTTGCTGGTACTTGAAAAGACAATGCTCTGTAGTGATCTGTGTGGCTTATCTGTACATCTTGAGTGTTAAGTGTGTGCATGTCAGAATGTACACATGTATTGCCAGCCAGGGCACAGCCCCACACTGACCTGCTGCAGCCACACCTGCCAGCCGGGGGAAAGGACAAATCCATCAGTGCCATGAAACCCACCAGTTTAAGCTGTCTCTGACAACTGAAGGAAGGCTCTGCCCTGTGCTGACAGGCTTACCTTGACTGGAGCTAGGCTGAGCTGAGCTGGTTTCAGCTCCTCCCTTAGGACCTGTTGCCTCCCCTGCCTGATCATGAGCTCTGCCAGTGACTCTGTGGGAAGGTTCAGAATTATTTTTTTCTGTACCTGCTGCCAAAAAGAGTCTCTGGGGTGGCTGAGCCTCTGGAGGCTATGGGATGACCCTTGAACTCAGCCGTGAGCAGACAGAGGGAATCAATCAGTAGTAACAAATTTTAAAAATGCACCCAAGCATCTTAAAACTAAGGGGAAGCAGCTTTGACTCTGAATATCAAACTGCTTACACTGAGGTCCTCAGGATGTTGATCGCTCATGGTGACTGTCACTTCTAGTTCTTCAGGAGACAGAGCCCATAAATCTGAGGACCTGGAGGGACATTACAAGGGTAGAAGCTACACTGATTACAACACACAAGTACCAGGAAGTTTATGTATAATAATTCTGTTTGTATTTTGTTAAGAATTTTCTATGTTAAGTTTAACTGTTAGGTTGTTACAAGATTATATTAACAATAATTTTTTTGGCTGCATATATGTATATAGTCTTTTTCCTTTTTTTTCTGGGCTAGTGTATTAAATATACATATACCAAAAAGACTTCCATTTAGCACAGTACTTGGTCCACTTATATGTATATCAAACATTTGACCAATCTGACCCTATAAGTTGTGTTTTTCCTTTGGGAAATTATACTGCATTTTTAAGATGTATTATACAAGTGAAAAATCACCCAGCCAAGGAATAAACAAGACAAAGGAAAAAAAGCTAACAGTGATATTCAATGGACATGTTCTGGATGTGGTTTTTCAACACTTTGCTATTTCTGACCAGAATATGCTAAAATTTACTCTGTGTAATGTCTAAGAAGATCAAGTGTAGCTTGCTAAAGGGTGAAAGTATAGCTGCCATTGGAGACCATCAAAAAACAGACCCACATCTTCACTCTTACAATTTTACCTAATTTCTGGTACTAAGATTAGGAAGTACTACAACCAACAACCAATGGCAAACGAGACTGCATACTTTATGAGGAAGAAAGAAGTCAAAGAGTAGTGTAATGCTTATTTTTTCACAGATTGAGGTAGAATGAATAAATAAAATATCTGTTTATAAGGTAGAAAATATCCATCTAGAGTGTTTAATCTTCACTGTCAGAAGTTTTCATTTGTATCATCACTGGTTTTTTTTCCTTTTCACCTTACCCTTTCCATTTTCTACTCTCTGATGATAATTTTATGCCTCATATGTTCTTTCTTGTCCTTTTGCATTCTCATTTTTTCAGCTGGTCTCCTTGTGTCTGTTTAGTTTGACTTCTCTGCTTTGCTGTCTTGGAAATCCTTGACCAAAATTTCTACAGTTACCTCAAAAAGACTCTTTGTGCTTATACAGAAATCAGGTTTTAAGAATTTCATACTTCACGATTCATATTCACATTTCTTTTGACTCACAACTCTGGTGTGTTTACACAGGCTTGTTTTAGTTATGCCAGCTGTAGAAACATTGAAGAAATGTTTGTGCAGCACAATGCAGGCATCCAGGCAATCTGAACCATGGGGAGGGAAGGTAGGATGCCATCCCTATCTTTCCCTCTTGTGCATCACTTCAGAAGATTTCTTACACTGCAGGTGCTCAAGAGCTAATTGAAAGATCAGGTTTCAGCTGTTGAACTCATGGGAGCACCAAAAATCCCAAAGAGAAATTCTAGGGTCCCAAAACTCTCTGTGCTAGCCAAGTTACTGAGAACTCAACATGCTTTTCCTTGTGTGCAGCCAGGGCAGTTCCTGATTCCTTGCTATGTTTGAAGAGCTCTTCTGGTGACATTACACCCCACAAAGGGAGTAATGCCAACCCTGAAGGGTTGATGATTGCCAATTCACATACTCACCTCTAACACCTTGCTATCCCATGTTATTCTATGACTGACTACTTTGCAAGGAAATAATATATTTGTATGGAGAGTCCACCTCTTCTTGTGTGAGTGGAACTGTTGTTTATTCAATTGAATAAGTAGCATTTGTATGCAGCCTTAATCATGAACATTTTGGAGATTGGCATCCGGCACTAAGTACAATCCTGTCAAATAACTGGCAGTGGATTAACTGTGACACCTAGAAACATGCCAGATTCTG
Source organism: Leucosticte australis (assembly GCA_025504685.1). NCBI lineage: Eukaryota > Metazoa > Chordata > Aves > Passeriformes > Fringillidae > Leucosticte > Leucosticte australis. The sequence continues at coordinate 17,281,958 of JANIJU010003063.1, read as the reverse complement.
ACAGAATAAGAACTTGCTGTGTACCCAGTGTCAATCATTCACCGAGTGCCACTCAAAATGCTTATCCTGTTAGTGATGGCATCAATCTGCATTGGCATTCAAAATGCTGCTGCCCTTTGAATACAGAATTGAAAGCAACAGGCAAAGCCCCAAAGTGCATGCATTTTAGCAGCCACCTATTCTTCCTCAAGAACTGGGGCTACCTCCCATGCAGAGATGCTGCTTTATCAGTGGGCCAGTGAATTAACCCAGGTGTTTGTAAGAAAAAACAAAACAAACAAACAAACCCCACAAAAAACAACAACAAAAAACCCAAAACCAAAACCAACCAAACAAAAAAACCACAAGGTATCTATTTTACACACATTGCTCTACAGGCAGGCCCACTTGCAAGCACTCAAAAGTAATTTCCATCATGAACAAAAACTTCCAGAGCCACTAAGGTCTAATTCTAGTTACATCCCAAGTTGTAGAAGTCTACCCATATTAACAGCACCTAAGTTCAACCTGAAGGGTTTCAGAATTTTAACCACCAGATGTTTAGGCTTACATTCATTTGATCTTCTCTTATCTTCATAAATCCTGCATTTCTGCCTGCACACTGAGCTAACACAAGATGAACATTCCATTTTGTCTTTTCAGTCTGTCGTGTTCTATAATCCACCAGAGTGAGCATGACCTTGAGAAGTAGGAGATGAAGCTGTAAAGGTAATTGAACACATCTCTGATTTCCTTGGCAAGTGTTCTAACTATTCAAAAAAGGAGTAGTTATGCAGCAGTAGTGATGGATAAAAAAGTGAACTGTGTTTTTAAGTCACTTTGGAAAAGGAGTCCAGATCATCCTTGGCTAGGGATCACTAATAAAAATGTCTAAGGCAAGTTCATAAGCTTAAAATTAAAAAAAAGGCTAATTATTAGGATAGCTGTTTTTCCCTTCATCTTGCAAAGTTATTCACAACTGAAATAATAAAAAGTACTCCTAAGCCTTAAGCATAGCTGGAAATATGCTTTTCCACCATGTTGGTCCTATTAGCCATGGATAATCAGCATGTACAAGCCACAAGTAGGTCTTTGGAGACATGTTTTTCTCAACAGAACACTTGGTGTTTGATCCCCTGAAAAATGTATCTCAGACACTGCAATGTTTTTTTTTGTCTTTGAGAGACAGAAATTGGGCATTTGTTTCAGAGAGATTATTTGTAGGATCAGATTATCAAATACTCTTATAAAACAAGCTATCGGGAATTATATACTTGTTCTGCTGTTTTGCTCCAGTCACTAGGTAGGTGTCAAGTAGTGTATTTAGGCAAAACACGCACCAGAAGTTCTGTTCAGTTAGAAAGCTCAAATAGGAATGGGATTCTTGTTCCTCTATCATGCCAGGAGATCCTAATTCTTAGGCATTTTTAGGCTCATTTAAGAGATCTCAAAAAACCCCATAGTAATGACTTAATCTGCACTAGCAAAGTCATATGAGCATTCACTGTCACAGGCCACATGTTCTCAAAAGGAAAGTAGATCTTAGACCATTAAATAGTGTCCCTTCTCATTATCAGACACAACTGCACAAAATTCCTTTCGTAAATTTAGTAACCTCCATTCTAATACATTATTTACTCTATTTGGCCTTTTAGAAGACTATTTCAGAAAGAAACTAAATCTGAGGAAGCTCTAACAAGCCTGAAGCCAGTTTTTCACAAATGCAGGACTGAGGTGTCATGTCTGTATTCCATCGTGCTGTGGTCTGAGGTATTGGAACAAAGTCAAAACTGCTGTAAGTTTAAACACTATTCAACTTGATAGTTCCATAAACTGAGCCTATTTTTTTTGTTGTTTTTTATTTGTCCTTGATAATATACACAGACAATCAGTTCACAAATCTTGCATTACACATACAAATCTCATAAGGAGCTTTAGCTTCTGCTGTGAATCTGATAATTCTACTGGAGAAAAAAAAAAAACAAAAAAAAGAAAGCCCAAAAAATGTTAGTTATTGAGCTGCCAAAGTACTTTTAAGGAGCTGAGCATAGTGTGTGCAATACAGCATCAATGTCTCAAAAAGGCGTTTTTCTGCTGCTGTCATGTGGAGGTCACTGTTTGCACTCTAGTAAATAGCTGCGATAAAACCTGAAGTATTACAGACTTGCTTAAAATTCAGCTAACGTGGAACAAGTGCAACTGTCAGCAATAGGAGGCCTTGAATAGCTGTAAAGGTTAAATATCAATTTGTTTTAAAAAAGAAGTCAAACTTGCCTCTCTACCATAAACTGCAAATCTGATGGCATTCAACCCATTAACACTGCTGTCAGACATTTGAATTTAAAGTGTTTGACACTGCCCAAAGCATGGCACACTTTTACTAAATAGAGATTACTTTGTATAAGGTTTTTGAATGCCCTCTTTTAATCTGAAAGGCATAATCAAAATTTTAAAGGGTGTTAAATTCACTTAAGCTTTTGTCTAGTCTTTATTTTGTTTCCAATGAAAGATTAAGTGATGAGAAAAAAATTGGACTTGAAAATAGCAAATGCATTTTAAAAAACATTTGTGGAAGTACAAAATGCTTGAATTTTGAAACTTACAATTTAAAATTGGATTCCACTAAATAACAATAATTAATATCACATCATCAGTGACAATAACAGCAGACACAGCATGGCTTTATCTACCACTACAAAACTGGAAAGTGTTAAGATCTGAAATCAAGCAGAATTTTGCTTTTCAACTACTCAAATCAGTGAATGAAACATATCGGCTATTTTTTTTTCTTAATGAGCACATGATACAGTTTCATACATTGATTATATGAGATGTTTCTGATATCTGTGAGGTAGAAAAAAACATTTCCTCAGCTGTTCAATGTTAGGGGGTTTTTGTTGTTTCTTACATTTTTTGCATTGTGAAGGCATTTTACCATATCTTGGTAGTATCCGCATTCATTGATTTTTCTGGCTTTGAAATCTGGACAGAAAGGGAATGCTTTCTTTGGTGGATATTTTCAAATTGTAAGGTATTTCAAATCATTTTTTCTTCTGATAGAAACAGGGTAATTAAGATTTTTTTCCAGTTGCTGTAAAAATTCAGGTAGGATTATTTATCTCTGATATGATTCCTGATTTACTTGGATTATCTTGATCCTTTTTATTATAAATTAATCTATCCTCTTTCCTTAAGAGTATTAACCTATAGCACATGTTGCTAGCAGCAGAAGTCTTTGTTCCAGAGCTTCTTTGAACTCCTCAGACATATCAGAATGTAAGTCTATATCTTAATCTATATCTTAGATTAAAACTATAATGTATATCATGCAAGTCAATCCCTTGGTTGTAAGCATGTAGATCACAGCTTTCTTAGGAGCAATTATTAATGAACAGATGAGGAACTAATACTTGAGTTCTTCGTGTCTGGACTTTTTGGAGAATTTATGCAGTAAAAGCCTCTGCTGTGGGGGCTGTTTCCCATCTGTGCACCCACCAACGCATGTGCTCCCACATCCCTACGTGAGTTCGTCCGCCCAAATCCCGTCAGTTCCTGCCCTTTCGGACCGTGTCCTGGTTTATCCTCGGGCCCTCTGGCACCAGCTCTTCGCTCTGCTCTCCTCTAGGTGGCAACAGAGGAGGGAGAAATACAAAATCCTAAAGTGGCTTGAAAGAAGCAGAAGAATGAGGATCAAGAGAAAGGGAGAAAGATAAAGAAAAATAGAAGGGGGAGGGGAAGAGACACAAAGAGTTCTTCTTTCCTTGTTCTCCTGTCTTTGAGAAATAGCAATATTCTCCACCGTGTGTTATTAACCAGATCTTTATATTAGCTTTAGCTTTCTGATCTTCCTTACAAGAAGGGATGGTGGAACAGGTTTGCAATCAGATCAGTGTTTTTCTCAGCAGTGAGATGAACTTCCTTATTTCATTTATAATGACTTCAGACCTGACTAACTTTGCCATGCCGAAGAAGTACCAGTGATCTGTGATGTCAGGAAATGCTGTGGAAAGATGGTGTAATATTTATATTAGTTTAATGGACTCATGCTTTCTGACACATCTTAAATATAGCCTTGATATGAAGACTATTTAAAAAAAAATGCTGTTGCATATGAACTCTGGAACCTTGCAAGAAAGTACCATTACTGAGTGTTCAATTTTACTGAACTATTTTGGGGGGAGGAGGGTTTACTCTTTTCTTACTGATCCAAAGCCTCAATGACTCACTCCATACTAAACCTATTTCTGTAGATTTTGCTGTGTCTTATGAACAAACAATTTTACACATAAGCAGTAGCAATTATCAATAATTACAGTCCACAGTTACAGTACTGTTGTTAAGGTTCTATCAGTACTCCCAAAATACAACAAAATGTTAGTTTCTTTTAAAAAGTGGTTGGATTTCTGATAAGAACTACAGCCAAAATAGCTCTGCAAAGGCCTAGAATTAGTTCTAATTCCTAACTTTTAAGGAGGTAAAACTTCAGAAAATATTATGAATTCGTGTAAATAACTGAAAATATACTTACAGCATTTTTAAAAATTAACATCCTTTGGTGTTTTTCTGGTAGGGTTGTGAAGTATTGGACACTATTAGATCAAAACCATATACAGAAATAAGGTAAGATGGATGAGTCTGGAGCTTACATGACATTCCTACAGCACCCAGACACAAACATGACAAGGAAACATCACAAGAGTTAGTCCTGTAAACAGCTGTATTGCTAAGAATGATAAAAAAAACGAGTCTAAGGAATGTGTTTGTGTTTAAAGTTCATTGCAAAGAGAGGCAGAGAAGACTGCAATCAGCCATTGTAGGATGACATGAGTTATAGAAAGCAAGTTGCAACAGTACATTAAGGATAATGTTAAATCAGGTTTTTCTACAGATATGAGAAAGCCTTCATACAGGTGTAATGGCACTTCAAGGATATCCAGAAGGTGATCTAAACAAGGCAGTGAGTTAACTTGCTGTAAATCAGCTGCAGAAAATGGGCTACCTAGGAGGGTATGTCTACTGATGTAGGAAGATTAGTACCTAGACTGGTAGGGTCAGAAAATGGTCTCCCAACAAAGAATATTTGCCTAGGGGTCATGGTTAATGAAAACACTCTCAGATAGACAGTTCCTGCACATCCTCATTCCTGTAAGTGTGTTAGTGGTGTCAACTAAATATACATGTAAATTTTTCTAATTCTGTGATGATATTGTCAGTTGGATTTGAATACATAGAATTCATATTAAGAATTATGATTTTGGACTGAACAATAAACTGAACATAAACAATAGTGAAATAGAAAAGTACTTTTTAGATGTCTTCCTTATCAAGATTCCCTTTCTTTTTGGACCACATTCTTCACTTTTACAGAATTTAGCTGTTAGGATTCTCTGTTCCCTTTCAGACAGGTTTAGTGTGCACTTCTTTAAAAAGCCTCAGTTTACTGCTCTGAGCTTCCAGTGTTTAGAGAGATTTCCAGATGATATCTACACTGCATAGCCTTCCCAGTTAGGTCCAGCACAGGTGCAAGAGATGTGAGCCTAGAACCAGACTGTGAAGGTACATCATCTCACCTCCCAATTTCATTAAGAGTGTCTGTAAAAGATTTGTTTATCCTTCAGGGTAGGATCTGACTGTAGCAGAGCAGCTGGACAATATGAAAGATTGGAATAGAAAGTCGGTTACTGTCTGTCTTTCAAACACTAAATGCTATTGTTTTCAAGCTTTATTCACTTAACTCTACAGCTTTATATGCCCAAGCATCACAGAAATGTTATACTGTGCCTTTATGAGTGTATGTGGTAATTGTTGCCTTTGATGATCCCAAAAGGTGAATCAATAAAGAGAACATATCCCACTGGCTGAAGCGGAACCTTGTTAAATTAGTAAAGAAATGAGCTGAAGTTTCTCCAGAAGGACATCATTGTGATTACACAGAAGTGTCAAAGCGAAAATCATGTCTTTCAGAGATAATGTCTTCAGCCTAGTAAAGAAACAAAGTTATACACGGCCCTTACAAACATATCTACCTTGGGAGCTTGCACTTTACAAAACTCTGAGCTTAAGCAGTATGTCCTTGGGCAGTCATTCTGCACATTATGAAATCTCTACAGAGTGTGTTTGTATACTTATCTATGACAAGCATCCTAATAGACTTGCATGTGCACTTTTGTAGCTTTAACTGTAAGCTAAACAGGATGTAGTGTTGGTGTGGATTGTTCACACTGCTTAATTCTTAGCTTGATCTCTAAGTTTGACCTTGACCGACTAGTTGTGTCCTAAAAATCCCACAGGAAAAGTTTGAACCTAATGCAGATGAGAGATCAACTCTACTAGATAAATTAAGTGTGCTACTTAGGCATTTCTCAGTGAAGTAAGAGAACTTGTCTGCAGGACCATGGGTCATATTGTGCCAGATGTTTTTATCTAGCATGTGAAGGGAGAATCATATTCAATCTGTGCACCAATATAACTGAAACTTTTATCTATTTATTTATTTATGAGATATGCACTGATCTTGTACTTTTAATTTGGACAAGCAGTCCTTTGCAAGTATTATAGCATTGATTGCATAAGCAGATTCAGTTTCTCCTTCAGTTGAGCTTTAAAGTCATTCTTTAAAGCAGAGTAATTATGTGGCCTCTTTTGAGAGCTAGCAAATACCTATTAATTCAGCAGTATGTGTATATTGATCTTCTGATCTTAACCTATTCTGTTTATTGTCCTTTAACAGAATTCTTCCATGAACATTAGTGCTCATGAGAAAGTAGAAGAGAGATTTATGTTACCTAAGGAATTTACATGCCTATATTTAAAGATTAGGAGTCCACATAAAGATATGACATCATTCCCACAAAAATTTTTCTACAATGTGTCTGTGGATTTTATAATAAAATACAGGATAATATAGATGTGCTCACCTAAGCATTTTTTTTCTCTATAGGCAAAAATAACTACAGATACACTGTATTCTCCATATAAGTGATTAATGCAACATAAAGTTAGAAAACATTACTGAAATATTTAGATTTATAAACATATTTAGGTGAAAGTTACTATGCTTTAGAGTAGAAGCTGTTATTGTGTATTTTCTGCAGCATAAAATAAAACAATCCCTGTAATTTAGAAAAGTAGAGATTAATTATTCTATGCTTTGGGAGGAATTTTATGACAGGTGATTGGCAGGTCTAGTTCTGCCCAAAGCCTGTGAGCAAGCTGAAATATTCATTGTAACAGATCTGTGGACCGTATCACTTGAAGGACAGGCAGAAGGATATTTTTCTCACCACATTTTGCTATTTCAAGGCATACTCTTGGAGGCAGAATGCAGCATTTTTCTGGAAGTGCTAAACAGTTGTGCATGCAAAACTTCTTTGTCAAAAACAAACAAACAAGCCACAGATAACTAGAATCTTGCTCATTATGTTCTCTTAGAGTTATTTCTGTTTCAGTCTGGTAACACCATAATTTCTAACACTGGAAATAGATTTGGAGCATGGCTTTGTTTTCCAAACAAGTTGGTGAATACATATAAGTTCTTACCAATAATATCAACTGTTTTGTCTTTAACTGTTTATGTCTTCCTTAGAAACATATTCAGGAGAGTTAAACTTCACTAAAGTCCAAGAAGCTAGGAGGCAAAAGGGTTGGGCTGCAAAAGCAAAAAATGGTTGAGAGCATAAGGGTTGAGGCAGAAAACAATACTAAGGATTGAAAGGAAACTACTTTCAATTTTTCCCCCTATACTTTTTGCCTAATATTTATTACAACCAGCACTAGCTTTATTGACAGGTAGCTCCAGAAAGTGCCTTCAAAATTATGTTAATTCATCTCATAAGGTGTATGTCCAAAATATAGGTCCAATGAATAACCCTACAAAAATAGTTTATATGATAATTATAATAAATAAGTAAATCAGATAGCATGTTAAACCTGGGATTTCTATACTGTTGGCTGTTTCAGGGAGATGAGTTAAACCCTAACCATTTTTTTGCTGGGGCTTTTTGCACAATATTGCATATCAGTGTTCCATCCGTATGCACTCGTGCAGCTAGAGTAGATTTTTAATGCTCTGCAATGTTTAAAGTTCACTGCAGTTTCTACTGAAAATTAAAATTATAAGCAGTTTTATTTTTTGTCTTTTTCCCATCACTTGATATTTTCATATTCTGTTAATATTCTTCTTTATATAACGCTATAGGGGTTTCTCATTAGGAAAATCTCTTTTACTTTTCACAGTGCTAACTATAATGCTTGATTATTATATCAAGACAGAAAATAAGTCATAAGACTTTAATGTATTTCTATGAAAGGAATAGTGCTCCACTCTTTGCAATTCTCTTTTAATTCTAGAATTATTAGAGAAGATAGCAAAGCATTGTCTTTGTTTCTATTGTCTTCATGATTCTCTTTGACTCCTATTCATCTTCCTTTAAAGCTTTTCCTGTATTTAAACCTCAGAGACAAAGAAATCATTTTGCTTCTTTGTTGATACGTGAATTTAGGAAATCTATAAAGTAGCATTGGCATATATACATTTATTTGTTGAAGGAAATGTGGTACAGACTTTCCAGAACAGGAACAAAACCAGCAAAGAACTGGTGTAGATTTTAATTTCTGCAAAAAGATAATAAAATAAAATCATTTTAGTAGTACATATTTAAAATGATATACATATGTTCTAGAATATATAATTTAATATATGCTACATAATAAATAATATAATATGTACTCTGTCATGGATATGAATACTATTTTTGTATATTTTCAGAAGTGGTATCACAACATCATGGAATCTCAGAATGACTGAGTTGGGAAGCGGTCTCGGGAGGCCACCTGGTCAAATGTACCTGCTCAAGTAAGGCCACCAACAGAAAGATGTCCAGGATGGTGTCCAGTCAGTTTTTGAACATTTCTGGAAACACTCTTACTACTGTAGCTCAGGCACTGTTAGTCTTTGTCACAAAGGTATTTTGCTGGTTCATGTTCAGCTAGGTGTACAGGAGAACCCTCTGGTCGTTCTTTACAAAGATGTTTTACCAGTTTGTGCTGGTTCATGACATGCTCCTTTCCAGATGCAGAGCCTTGCACACTTCTTTGTTGAACTTTCCTGTTGAGAAACCTGTTGTTCCATTTCTCCAGCTTACTGTGGTCTCCTGGATGTCAGCACAACCCTGATGGCAAATTAGCATGCAAACCTCATTTTTGCATCCCCAGCACACTCATTAAGGGGACTCTGCTCCATCATTCAGATAATGATGTCAGAGTCCCATGTCAAGCCAACACAACAGCAATATTATGGCTATAGTTCAATTGTTAAGTTAGAGAGAAATGTATAAAACATTGCACAAAATGCTGGACACCATGGAACCTGCTAAGAGCTGAGTAGCTCCAGTGTCAACAACATGGACTCTTGTACTCATGTACAACATGGAACATTTCTTCTCCAATTAGTGATACTATATTTAAGTATTTTCTAAGAAAATCTAGCATTGCTAAAATATGGGCTGCAAGGGCACACTGTCAGCTCATTGTCAACTTGTCCTCCACCAATACTCCCAGGTTCTTCTCAGCAGAACTGCCTTTAAGCAGTTCAGCCCCCAGCCTGTACTGGTACTTGGGATTCTTCCTCCCCAAGTTCAGGACCTGGCACTTGCCTTTATATTTTATATAATAAGTTTGGCTTTCTTTTCAAAAGAGTTTTTATACTAGTTGAATATCAAATTATTTATATATATATATAAATATATATATATATATATATATATATCCTATATGTCATATATCTTATTCCATATATCTATTAGTTTTATATAATTATATATATACAAATGATATAATAATTATAATAGTTTTATGCAATAGTTTTTTTTATATTAGCTTTCTTTTTTGTGAAGTGGAGCAAAGTATTTTATTTTACTATTTATAATTTTGCAGGGTGAAAAAAATGCATATTTGCATATTTTTAGTTACCCTCAGCAAAAGCAGTTTTTAAAAATGTTTACTTCGGTTTGCAAAAATATCCTCTATTTACTGTAATTTTATTAGCTCTGTATCTGGCAGTTAAAAACATATTCATTAGTAAAAATAGCTGCTTTTCGATTACCTTTATTCATGCTGAGTGATGCCTTTTTCAAATGGTGCTATTGACTACATCTGGTCTATTTATAAAGTACTATTCAACACAAGGGTGAAGAGAGGAGTCAGATGCCTGATGCTCTGTCCAGGACAGTGAGTCTAAAGATGTGACATGAAATCCTTACGCTATTGCAAGTCTTTGACTTTAGTGAAGCCTGAATTTCATCCATTATATATACTTATTTCTCTGACTTCTTAGGAGTGAGACATTTCATTTATTTCTCCAGCCTCTTTGCAGTCTTTCATCAAAGTCAAATACTAACTTCATTTACAACACAGTAAAACCCTGCTGAATTTCAGGAAATGTTTTCCCAGACAGAAGATAAGCTAAAGAGGTTAGTAGATATTTAGTTAAAGCACTATTTTGAGCTAATTGCTATGTAAGTATTTAGTATTCCTAAATTTAAACATGTGCTAAAGTGAACACTGAAATGGAGGTCTTTTGCTGAATTAAGTCTATGAAGAGTAGAAATAAGTAATAATCAGAATATTTGGATGGTATGAGTTGACACAGGCAGGCAGCCAGAAAAACCAAAAAACAAGACCAAAATGCAAAAAGTAAATATATTTAATTTTCTCACTAACTGAAGGATCCCAAAGTGGTAGCCAGGCAGAGAATGATGAGGGGGAATGCCAGCACAACCAGGAGCATTCCATCCTGGGAGTTGGCAAGGCTGCTCTTTGCATGCATTTATTGAAGGCCTGCACTCATGTGGTTTACCACCATGCTCTGGTCTCCCCTGTGATTTTCATGATCCCCAAGACAGGGAGCTCAAGCATCACCATTACAGTGCCTCCACAATCACCTGTTATCGCTACACAGAGATTCTACTTTTCAAAAGAGAGGATAAAGAGCAGTAGGCATAATAAAGGGGGGTTCCAACTTTTATTCTTCAGGCCTTGGCGTTCCCAGTTGCAGGGTCAGTTGAGTGAATCTACCATCCTCCTTGTCATTCTTCAGCTTTTAACTCTTTCCTTCCAACAGAGGCAAAAAAAATTTGTTTGGTGGCACTATCAAATGAAGTTTCATAGTCTGTGAGTTGGAAGTATCAAAACATCCACTGAGCACATTAGAAAAGGAAAGGCTGTGCTAGAAATGGGACTTGGATCATATGCCAGTGTATATTCTAGGAAGCTGAAGTCATACTTTCTCTTGGAGTAGGCCTTGTTCTTTTCCCCTTCTTTGTTTTAAACTTGTATCCCAGGGCTCCATTCTGTACTCCAATTCCTACACCAATTCCCATGTCTCCTACCCTCTCCTAGGAGACAAAACAGAAGTCTCATGGCATGCACCAGCTACAGGAAAGAGGAAGACATAGAGCCAGTCAAAAGCAATGGATTCTTGACTGTTCCTGAGGCTGCAGTCAGAGATGTGAGGAACAGCAAGGAATTTTATGTTATATCACCACCTCCTCTGCTACTGACGAAGGAGGAAGACTGCTATGTCTTATTTACAAGTCTGAACCAAGACCAAGGAAAGTCTGCATTAAATACCACGGCTCTAGCTGAGATTACTCGCCTTGTCTTTATGGAAGAGTCTAAGAAGTGCAATGGTCCTATGCTATATTCATCTTTGTCCTTGACTATATTTCTTTTATTTCTCTTCAATTTCAGCCTCTGATTTTGTGGCTAAGATTTCTAAGATTGTATTTAATTATTCGGTAGGAAAAAAATATTGCCAAAAAGTGTTGCCAAAAAATATAAAAATTACCATAAAAGGAAAACCTATCAACTGTTCTAGGAATGCAGTGGGGAGTTTTCTAAGAGAAGATTTCCTAATAAAACCAGAAAGCTTTATACATATTTTATTCTGAAAGTATCTCAAGAAATAAACATAACAATTAAATACCAGTATTTTTTTTGTATCTTTTTATATAAATTTTTTACCTAAGCTGCTGCTAAAATAATCTTGTGAAACTCCTTTGAATGTCAGCAATTCTCTCAATCTTTTCAATTTAATGAATAAAGTTAACATTTATAATTACTTATGTATGAATATAATTAGAGGAGTTAAATTAATAATATATGAGAGTAATTTTTTATGAATATATTCCAGAAGTGATAATTAGGGGAAGTACCAAAAACGCTGTAATAATTTTTGCACTGCAATTATTTAGCCGTTCTAAAGCCCACACACTCTTTAAAACTGGTCTGTCTTGTGAAAAAAATCAGTGTGTAATAGCGAGACTATTACGGTTAGGGTTAGGGCAAGTATTAAATTTAAATTCAGGAACTAAAAAGTCCATAGATGCTGAAATAGTTTCTAGTTAAACAGAGAATCTTGAAATAATGTAACCTGGGAATTACTTCCAGATGACCAGGTCATCTGGTTCAACAGACTGTTCAGAAGTCACTCCGGCCTTTGCTCTGCTGAGCTTCAAATACCTCTAAGAGTAGAGATTCTACAGCCTTTCTGGGAAATCCTTTCCACAGTCTGATTATACCCACTGCAGTTATTTTTTCCCCTAATATCAGATCAAAATATCCCCTCTTTAAAACTGTCATGTGCTTAAACACAACGGACTGCTGCAGGTACCCTAGCACTGGAAATCTCTCATGCTTAAACATTTACACAAAACAGATCATTTGATCCTCCAAAAAGTAAGGTTTTGGAGCATAACATCCTGGAAGTACTAACTTCTAACTTGAACTGCTCACGTAAGATGGCAATAATTTCAATGTCGCTTTCTATGTCGTGATATAGAAGCTGGCTGGGAAAAGTAACATTATTTTGAAAGAATTGAAAATCCAGACAACGCCACAAGAAGGTGTTTAAAGTTTTTACATTCCATGCCTGGAAGTGCTTTTATTGCCACAAAAATTTGTTTGCTTTCTGGTCATTTGCACACAGGTAAGACGTGGTTCCTCTAGTTTATGTATACACAATTTCATATGGTTCTTTCCCTCTTTTTAGCTTTTCTCTTCCTTTTCCATAAAGAAACATATTTAAATACTTAAAAGCAGAAAATGTTATTTTTCCTTCTTTTTTGCTTTTCTTTTTCCTTTCCCATGAGTATGCAGTGTGCAAAGAGGACAGAGTCAAGATCTTGTCAGTGGTATCCAGTGACGGGATCAGAGGCAACAGGTACAAACTGAAATGGAGAAGGTTCTGCTTGAACATCAGGAAACAGTTTTTCACTGTGAGCATGACCAAGCACTGGCTCAGGCTGTCCCTGGAGCTTGTGAAGTTTCCATTCAAAAGCTGTTTGAACATGGTTATAGGCAAACTCTTCTAGGTGAACATTCTTGAGCAGGGGGTTTTGATTATCATCCTTGGTCCCTGCCAAGCTGAATCATTTTGGAATTCTGTGAAGCCAGCTCTATTTAATTTAATGAGCACACATTTACTGCAGCTGGGCATTTAGTTCAAAATTTCCCAAGTATGAATTGTCTTATTCACACCTGTGTTATTTCCAAATGGAAAACCAATGCAAATGTCCCAACCCAGTTTGTTTTAGAGGTTTAATGCAAAAAATTTGTTTTAAATGGAACATAAAATCAATAAGAAACAAAAAGGCAGAGGCAAAAGAAGGAAATAATGATTTTAGCAGAAGATAAAATAGGATGTAATAGTTTCTAAGCTAAAATTTATACAAGGGCATTTAATGAAATCAAATGCATTACACAGAGGGTAAGACAGAACTTATTAATTATTAAAGAAAATATCTAATTCACTTGATGAATCTTTGTAAATTAACTGTTTGCAGCCAATGTGACTCAAAGCTGCCACTATAATTTTTACAATTTGGTTAATATTGGGTATCTGGCATTATATTTTTCATTATGGGACTATATCAAGGAAGGTTTGGATCAATATTAGGAAAAGGTTCTCAAACCAGAGGGTGTTTTGGCACTTAAACCATGGAAAGTAGTCACAACACCAAGCCTGCTGGAGTTCAAGAAGCACTTTAACAATGCTTTCAGGCACATGTGTGATTTTGAGGCTGTCCTGCATAGGGCCAGGCAGTAGACTTAATGGTCTCTAGGGGCTCTTTTCAACTCAGGATGTTGTATGATTCTATGATTATGTAAAAATTTTGGTCTCTGAGTGAGGTGTATTAACAAAATACCCCCCAGATAACTAGCATAAGTCTTCCATTAGCATCTTAATATTGTGTCCAGAATTGACTTTCCAGCCTTTGCAATGTTTTACTGTTAAGCAGGAGTCATCAAAATAATCACTGTGTTTACTGATAAGCTGTTAACTACATTTTCAGTTGCTATCATCCTGAAAAAGCATATTAATAGAAGTTAGAAGTCAGATAGGTGTGCCTACATCTCTTTTATTCTGAATCGGCTAATTAAATATGCTAGCAAAGGAGGTATCACCAAATGCAAACAATTACATGAAAATCAATATAGGAACTGGCTATCCTATATACATTCATTTTGATATTTTAAAGATCTTAATTGTTATGAGTTAGACATTGTCAATCAAGTACAACTGCACTGTTGTTACAGATTTATCTTTTATGAGGCACAGTAGCTCCAAGACCTAATCCTGCTCACAGAAAGACTACACCACCCCACTGAGCTCAGCATATTTGCACTATTTTCAGTGAATACACTGAAATTTTGGCCTGTGCTTTCTAAACATGAGCCAAAATATTTTCTGACTCAAGTATAATAGAAATTGTGATTTATTTTTCCTGTAGGCATGACTGCAGTGTTTTTTATTTCCTTTAACATTCAGCCTAATACATTAGCCATCAGGGCACCTTGCATATGGAAAATCCGTTTTTGCTGCTCAAATGAATTTTTAAGTAGAGATGTGCCTCAAAATATAGAAGAAGATCAAATATAAGGATATTTTTATTTAAAAAGCTGTTTATAAATGTTATTGAAATTTGAAAGACATGAGTCCAAGTTTCATCAGATTAAGAACTACTAATTCTTGATATTATTTTTCCTTGGTGAGACTTTTACTGAAAATGGGTGGCTGTAAAATGTTGTGCAATAATTTTCTCTTCATATGGTTGTCTGTATCTGTGTTTGTGTGTGTATCTTTATCTTTTCTCTGATAGAAAATAGAAGATTCCATCACACTGTTGAAACCAGGAAGGATCCAAGCTTTATATGAGCCCAAAACAAGAAGAGATGGCTTCTTTAAAGCTCTGAATTAAGTACACCACTTTCCTGAGAAAAACATAATCTAAATCTTCTAAACTTTTCAGTTTTATCACACAACTACTAAGCAAAATTAAAACAATATTTAACATGATATTAGATGTACTATAACCAAAAATCTGTTTTACAAAACCACACTGTGGCAATGTACTTTCTTTGAGCAGGTGCAGATGGTAATATGAAAGAAAAAATAATTTGAAACAACTTCCATTTCATTATTATATTCTTTCATTAATGTTCAAAAAGTTTTTTTAGACCCAAAGATGATTGGTACTGAAGAAGTGTAAACCAATAACATCACAATCAATGGTGAACTTACCAAAATGACAGGTTTATGAACATATGTGAGAGAATTTTTCTATACCAGATTACCCTGTGTTGAATCTAATAAAGTGTAGATTATGAAATTATTCTGATAGCTTCATAGGCTTCCTTCTCAGAAAATTATGATCTTTAAAAATTACTTTTAAATAAGACAGAAGAAACACCAAGGACTTGTTTTGTTTATAATTTTCTTGCTATTCTGGTCAATGCTGTATGGAGAGCCAGCTTTAAAATACCTCAGTGCATTTTACTTCTTTCCAGTACAGCCTCTCCAGATTGTTTCTCAACATTATAAAATGATGAAATTACTGCCTATGGAGAAACTATCAGAAAGCAAAAGATAGACAGGAAATTACATCAGCGATGAAGGAAACTTATTCTTTAATAAATGGCCTTTAGGAGGATAGACACTAAAAATTATAAAAATTTTCCAGTAGCGATGGACTTATATTTTTCACTTCTACCTTCAATTCTCCATTTCCTCATGCAAATGATGGTGGATTGAGGCTAATCTTATACTGTTTTTCTAGTCACCTTCTCCTTTTTCTCACTAGCTAAATACCTCCAAATAAAAACCCAAGCTCCAACGCCATTATATAGATATAGGAGACCAGGATGTGCATTGTGCAATTTGATTAAACTTTTATACATAAAATAAGAGATGCTTTTTGAATTTTAAAGTGTAAATAGAGTATAGCCCATAAATTTTATCTTTGGTTTTTATTGAAGCATTAACTTGACATTGTCAAATATTTTTGTGAAAGTCACTTTTTAGAATAAACTTGTTAGCTTTATAGCAGTTTTTTTTCTGATCTAATAGTATTTTAACTTTGCACATACAGATATTCCAAGTTTCCAGCATTTCACCATCGTCTCTAGTTTCTCTGATTTATCATTTATTAGTAATCTAAGTTTTTTTAAAATTATGCAATCTTTAAATATTTTATTTGTGTGTGTTTGTATGTTTGCATGTGCATGCATCACCAGAAAGGTTCACAGAATCACAGAATGACTGAGGCTAGAAGGAACATTTCAAAGCATTCTGTTCCAAGCCCCCTGCTCTAGCAATGTCACCCAATGACAATAGCAGGGTTCCCAAGACAATATCCAGGCAGCTTTTGACTAGCTATTAAAGAATTGGTAGAGTTCTTTAGGTTTTTCTGTTTGGATCCTTAAACAAAATTTTATGAAGAAGCAAAAACTTACTCAAAATCTTACAAAGTTTAATATTTTTCTATGTCAAAGCAGTGAAAATCCTCTTAATTTTAGATTCCTGTCACTTAATAAATGAACAGTTCTGACACAGTTCAATGATTTTCAAATAATTTCTTTTGTTCCTTTGCTAAAAAAGTTATTCTCATACTCATGCACTCTTTTCATATTTGCAGGACACTCATGATCAGGAAGAAAAAAAAGCATATGCATTATTTTTAGTAGTTACTGCACCATGAGGAATGTTTTTGGTGTGAGACCTTTTCTGACTTTGTTTTTGTACCCTTGTGCTTTCTCTGATTTGTGCATAATACATAAAAACAAATTTCCAGTTCAACATGAGAACTGAAATATACTGTTATGTAGGAATATATATCTCTGTCTCTTAAGTGTCTTTTTAGAGGGTCTTATGGGAGTCCAGTTATTAAAAAATTTATGGATTTCATTTCAGTTATTGAACTACTGCTAAATCAAAGGCATTCTGTCTATTCTGTGAGAAAACTGACACTATCTGCATCATGTTCCTTGTATTGCACTTTGATGAATATACTAAAGTAAATTCCAAAATGGGAGTTTGCAACTATCAAAACTAACAGGAAATTAATGACAATGAAGACAAACAAATTTGTTGTTTTCCTTACATGATGCTAAAGCTGACTTTGTCTTATTTCTTATTTCTCATTTCTCTTGTAGTTTGGTAGGGCTATTTACTTTTTTAAAAATATATGTCATGTTAGTGATAGTAACAGCAATAACAACTCTTAGAAGATGATACATACATGAGACACAAGATAAGTAATATATATAACCTTACTAACTGAAAAATAATAATATAGAGAAGGAAGACTCCTGTGACAGCTAACAAAGTCTGGAGTTTTTATGGATAAGGAAGAAACAAATATTCACTCCTTAAGGACAAATAAAATGAATGTTTTTCTGCTATTTAATGACTTATTTGTAAGACTGAAATATGGGGAAGCTCTTTACTGGTAGCAGGGCTAATAGGGACACAACTGAGGATCTTTAATAGCTAAAGGAAAGATTGAGTTAGATGACTCATCCTCTGTTGGTGGTGGATGAAAAAAGATTCCTAGGCAGGTCCACAAAACAATTTAAATCTCAGCCACCACATTAAGAATAGCACCCTCTGGGTTCTTCAATCACTTATTTCTTTTCATTTAAAGCCATATTTTATAAATTTCTTGGATTTACATGTTTGACATTCCTTAACAGTGTTATCAGCACTGCTAGGAATCCTCCTTCCCCTACTTGTCCACAGTTTTGGGTCATAACACATACTCAATACATCCTCCAGAGGAAGAAATAATGATATCAGCCTGGAGTATTGTTTGGTCCAGGATTCTTCTGAGCCCTGTATGGAATTTCTGTACATGTGTTTTATTTCCTGTTTTTGTTTCAAGATGCAAGTGGATGGACTAATATATCAAGTGATATTGAGTTGATATTTTGGACCCTACAGGTTATATTACAATGTTCTGTTACAATAACCTACAAGAGTGTTTGAAGTATTTGCAAGTGGTATTTGGAGGTACAAACCCTATGAAAATGTTGAAGAGATTGCAGAATAAAGGGAGGAAATTCTGATGGAATCTTTTTCAACTTACGATAAACACCAATATCTGAAACAAAATTTTCCTCACAAAAGTTACATTTTTTATTGGAATGAGAAGAGATTTTTTCATTTAATTAAAACAAATCAAACCAAACCAAACCAAACCAAGAGAAATAGTGAACTAAAACAAATGAACCAAAAGCCCTAGGAGATATTAATAGGTATTGTCAAAAGCTGATGACTAGGAAATAAAAGCAAACCAGGGAGGTACATTTGCTGATGTTGCAAGCCAAATCACAGAAGTTAGGTGTCTGTCTTTGCTAACTGTGTAGAAAATATAAGGCAATGAAAATCTTCCATCAGACTGTAGTAGCCCTGTATATGCATACACTTATGCACACATACACATGTATATGTACAACTGTGTACATGCTTTCTTTTTTAAAACCAAACTTTTTTTCCACAGAAATTAGGAAACTGGTACTTTTTTTCCTCTTTACTTTCACTGATTTTGCTTCAGCTAAGTAAAGGTGGATGGCTCCATCAAAGCTAGAAGTACACTGGATCTTAGGATAGATGCTTAGCTCCCCACTACTTGATATCTATATACATGGATTTTGGGATTATGATTTTTTATATGATCAAGGATGTTTGCAAGATAAACAGCAAAGTGCAAAGGGATTTAGTACCTTCAGTATGAGGCAAAGCCAGCACATATGGGGTTTGAACAGTTGTCAGAGCAGCAGCTGCAATCCAGGCAGGTGAATTCCACCTTAAGTGAAATTTGATGAATTGAACAGTACACTTGGAAGACAATAGGAGTTGTGATATCTGATAAAAAACTAACAAAGAGACAATTTTTGTTCTCTGGAAATAAACTAATCTCAAAACATTACACAGGAATGTTTGTTTGCCTGTATATTTAAAGAGAATCCAGACGTTTGATTTAGGAAACCTGATGTCATGTTGCTAATTTACCCTCCCAGAAACTGAAAAAAAAAGTCTTTATACCAGAGGCATCAGGCTGAAAACAACCTTACTGTATTTTCAAGTCCATGCACATAGTCTGAAAGTCTGACTTCTGACTAAGCTTCTCAAAGACTTCATCTCCCTCTTTTTTAGAATGTGGGCTAAAAAGTCTGTTCTGGTTCTCTTGGATTAAACGCAGAGCATTCCTGTTGCTGAGAGACATTTTGCTACTTCCAGGCCCTTCTCACTGTCCACTGTGAGACAGGAGGAGTTCCCTAAAGCTTTCTGAAAGAAGACTAGTATTTTTTTTCCCCAGAAGAGAATTACTGAACTTTTCTATCAATAGGTATTTCACAATTTGTGTTAATTTTTGCTAGCATAGAAGAGAAAGACTGAACATTTTTTAACTCCTTGGGAAACTTGGCTTTATACATTGACCAAGATAATGCTTTTTTTTCCTCCAGATGTTGGTCTGCAAATACCTAAAAATATAACCACTAGCTGGAGTTTCTGATGACCAAATGTGAGAGTAAAAAATAACAGCAAAGTAGTAGAGAAGATTGTCACAAAATTGCTAATGTTATACCATGTGATCCTCTCACTGCCTATAGATATGGCTGTTACATTTTCTGAAAATGAAAATATCCAGATTCCAAGAAAAGTTAAGAATATCTTTCTCTTATTGCTTCTCTTTGGAGTAATCCTTTTAAGTGGCAAATCTTCACTGAGTTTTGACACCTTTATCAGGCGATGTTCTATTAACTGGAAATATCTTCTGACTTCTAATATGTACATAATTACTTTCTCTGGCAGTATTCCATTTAAAAGGGTCCATTTCAGACTCAATAAAATATTTTCAAATCAATTTAATTGCACTTTAACTTAATCATAAGAATGGAAATAATTCCCTGACATTACAGCAATATTTATGAAGAAACTAATTGTGTGTATCTCACTACTAGTCACAACTGAAATAAATAAACTGGAATGTATTTCAGGTTGCCTGTATATATATAAATAAAAAAAAAAGTATAAAAATAACTCTGAGGTCAGAAAAACCTTGAATTTTAGCACCAATCTTTTAGCATTAATTTCTTGGTAGCTTTGATTAAAGCTTCTCCTATTCTGACCCTGAAGTGTCCTAATTTCTTCAACCTATTTAATACAGGAAAAGACTAATTATATTTCAGGTTGTTTTGAGAATTAATTGGTTTTTTAGCTCAGTTCCTCAGCTCACTGAATGCAATGGTGGAGTGCATTTCTGGAGTGCATCTTCTACATCAGTTTGTTGTTAGGCAGTGGTGCAAAAAGGAAGTGTGGTAATAAACTAGAGAATTTGCCTGAAAACCACACCCTGATAAGAACTACTGTTGAAACTAATGTAGACACATCCTTTGAATGAGTTTTCTATTACAGTAAATCTTCATAGAAGCTGTCTGGATTTGAGAGTATTGAATAAATGTGATGCCAAGCTGCAGAAACACATAGATGAGAAAGGTACGTAACTATTTCATTGATGCCTCTTTTTTAATATAAAACCTAATTTATTTAAATTCACATTTCAGTAAAATAAATGCCTTTACACTTTTACTCACAACAATATATTGGCTTTCCTTTTTTCAAGCATAGCACATAACGTGAAGTGCCCAGTGTAATAGCAAGGTAGATTGAGCAACAAGAAAATGCTAGAAAGGAAGCAAATATTAAGTAGAAGGAATGGCTTGGGACTTTTTGTCACTGAGATAATGGCCTGAGACCTCATAGAATCTTTGATAATAGAATTTGTGAAAATGTGCTAAAAGATTATTTGAATACAGCTTTTGCTGTAAAACTCAACCAAAACTTAGGCAAGATTACAGCCTATGAAATTTTCAAATGACTCATGTTGAGATTTGGAGTATTAATTATTCAGAATCCATCTGTACTTGGGATGCTCCAGACCCAAGTGGGTTTATTACAGCCAGCATGTACACACCCTGCTCTCACAAAGAACCCAAGCACAAGTGAAGAAACTAGACTGGTCTGTCTGCAGATTCTTTTTACAGCAGCTAGGGGAGCTTAAGGGTCAGAAACAAGGACTGAGAATAGCAAAAATATCTCTTCTAAATTGGTGATTGTCCTACAGGCCGTAAGGAGGACAAGAGAAAAATTGCCTGTTCTCTTTTGCCAGATAAAGAGCAAATGCAGAGAGACTGACAGGGAAGGTGATGTGGGTTTCCAGAAAGAGAAGCAGCAAATAGTATGAGGATCCAATGCAAAGTAAATAGTGTGGGCCTAATACAGCAATTCTCTTCTTTATTCTGTATAGACATTATAGAAGACTAAAAAATTTTGCCTTTTAAATCTCCCCCACCATGACAAGTGCTACAGGGAGCGAAAAAAGTTGAAAACCAAAATGTCAAGCATGTAAGCAGAAACTGTGCTTAAAAATTGGTATATGAAGGTATGGATTACATTTGTATTTGTACATAGACAAGCAGTTCAATTTTTTTTTATAATCTCAATTTATGTTTTTCTGGGGTTCAGCCTTATAGTATTTTACTTTTAATAAAGAACTCTCCATATATTTCTATTGAATTTTTTTTCATATCTTACTTCCCACTCCATTGTTCCGTTGTAGGTACTTTTTTCTTTGAATTTTTCCCTATCGTGTATGTTTTACTTGTCTCTTTTCCTCTAAATCCCTTCCCTTTATTCTGTTGAGCCTTAGTATTCTCTTCTCTCAACTCTTTTGCTGAACTGTTGAATCTGTGAGGAGAAAAAACAGGTAAGAGGAAAGAAGCCATCCAGCCAGGCTAAAAACCAGGCAGCTAGGACTGGATCAGAGGCCACTTCTCAGCACAAAGGTTTTCATGTCGGTGCTTTTAGGGGCATTCACAGGCAGCTGAACAACTCTCAGCAATCTCTGGCAGGTCTTTGTCTCCTTCCCACCACATTGAACATAAGAAGTTTTCAAAAAGAATGTACTTCTCTTGGGTTTTCATGTCAAGGTTTGGTGATGGAGTGCTACAGTGGCAGTTTATGTAAGAAGCTGCTAGAAGGTTCCTCTAAGTCCAGTGGAGATAGTGCCAACAGGCTCCATGAAGAAAGCACCACTGGCCAAGGCCAAGCCCTTCAGTGAGGATGTAGTAGTATCTGTGGCATAGCATAGTTAAGAAACAGAAAAAGTCATTGTGCAGAAGCAAATTGCAGCTTCACAAAACAGGAATAACTCTGCAGATACCCATGTCAGTGAAAAGAGAGGGGGAGGAGATGCTCCAGGCACTGGAGCAGAGATTCCCCTGTAGCCCTTGGTGCAGACTATGGTGAGGCACAGCCATCTATGCCTTGCAGCCCATGGAGGTCCTCGGTGGAACAGAGCAGCCGTGGAGGATCCAACACTGCAACAGGAGAATGCATCCAAAGGAGGCTGTAACACCATAGAAAGACCATGGCTTGGCTCCTGGCAGGAGCTATGGACCCATGGAGGGAAGAACCCACACTGGAACAGGTTTGCTGCTAGGACTTGTGACCCCGTGGGGGACGCACCCTGCAGCAGGCTGTTCCTGAAGGACTGCACAACATGGGAAGGACCCCCATGGGAGAAGTCTGTGAAGAACTGCAGTTCTTAAGAAGGACTCACGCTGGACAAGTTCATGGACAGTCTCCCACGGGATAGACTCCATTCTAGGGAGCAGGGGAACAGTATGAGTAGTCTTCCCCGTGAGGAATAGAAGTGGCAGAGACAGTGCTATGGCCTTACAGCAGTCCTCATTTCCTGCTCCCCCTGCCCTGCTGGCCATAGTTCTGTAGAGAATTTGGGAATAGAATTAAGCATGAAAAGAAGGGAGGGGTGGGGGACAGATGTTTTTTAAATTTGGGTTTATTTCTTAATTTTCTACTCTGATTTGATTGGTAATAAATGCAATTAATTTTCCCCAAGTTGAGTCTGTTTTGCCCATGACAGTAATCGGTGAGTGATGTTTTCCTGTCTATTTCTTGGCCCATGACCCTTTCATTATATTTTCTCTCCTCTGTTCATTTGAAAATGGGGAAGGATAGAGCAGTTTTGGTGGGCATCTGGCATCCAGACAGGTTAAATCCATCACATCACTTTAACATTTCAATTATGTAATGATTTAGATGCCAGTTACTGTCAGAGACATGTTATCACTTTTTTCATGTGAAAGAAATCCATATTCTACTCTTGTCTCTTTGAAATAATTTCTGTCCTCTGGATAGAAATAATTCCTGATGAACTCATGCATTAAGGGTCAATCCTTGTCCATAGGAAGATGTCAGCTTATCCAATACGCAGGTTGTACTTGCAATCTCATACCACTGCATGTTAGAGCTTTTATCCCACTTTCACAGCTCTTTTGCAGGTGTCAAACTCATTCTCTTTGATTAGCTCTTGCTGTCTTTGACATATAGGACTGCATGACAGGATTTATGCCATACTGCAATAAGCTGTAAGATTTGATAAAAAAAAGTGAAATTTTTCAGGTAACTATACAGTAAACACTTTATACTGCAAAAAGAACCTATTGACATGATCAGAAAATTGCCTTTATTTTCAATATCCCCTTTCCTTATACTTTAGTCACTAAAGAAAAGGCAGCAATGTGCACTTGCAGCCCAGAAAGCCAAATGTATCCAGGGCTTTTCTGTGTCAAAAGAAACAAGGCCAGTAAGGTGAGGGAGGCGATTCTCCTCATCTACTTTCATGAGACCCCACCTGGACTGCTGCATCCAGGTCTGAAGTCCCCAACATAAGAAGGATATGGACCTGTTTGGGTAACTCCAGAGAAGAGCCAGGAAGATGATCAAAGGGCTGAAGCATCTCTGCCCTGAAGACAGGCTGAGAGTTGAAGCTGTTCATCTTGCAGAAGAGAAGGCTCCAGGGATATGTCATTGTGGTCTTCCAGTACCTGGAGGGAACATACAAGAAAGATGGAGAGAGATTATTTACAAGGGTATGGAGTTACAGGACAAAGGGAAATGTCTTCAAACTGAAAGAGAGTAGGTTTAGATTAGACAGCAGCAAGAAATTCTTCACTGCAAGGTTGGTGAGGCAGTGGAACAGGTTCCCCAGGGAAGCTGTGGATGCCCCATCCCTGGAAGTGTTCAAGGCGAGGCTGGATGGGGCCTGAGAAACCTGATCTATTGAAAGGTGTCCCTGCCCCGGGCAGGAGAGGTGGAACTAAACGATCTTCAAGGTACCTTCTAATCCAAGGCATTCTATGATTTGCAAGTTTATGAAAGGGGATGTGCCAGGTCTGAATCCCAAGCAGGGAAAAAAAACCAAAACAGGGTAGTAAGTCAGGTTGACAGATGGGTCCCCTAAGAACCCACACTGGTACAAAAGGGACCCACATCTGCATCCACCACTTTCTCATGGTGCACATGTGTGTTGCAGGTTCTGCTGTCTCTGATTTCTCAGAGTCCTGGTTTTCTCAGACCTGGTTTTCTCCTTCTGACCTGTCACAAGGGCACTTAAAATATTCTGAACTTGCAGACCTGTAAATGCAGAAAATGAGGAGAAGAAGAATATTAATAGATACTTACCTTCTGTCTTCTCAACTGCATTTAATAATCTGTTATGCTTTACCATATCTCTCTTACTTGCTAAAATAAATCTTGGCTAAAGAGTAAGACCATTCGAAATTCCATACAATTATTTTTACCATTTTTTTTCTCCTACACTGACAGTTATTTTGTTTTCTTTCTAGGTCCTCTTAGGTTTCGGTAAAGTTTTTTAGTAATATCAGGATAATAACTAAAACTTTGTGATTGATTTCTGTAAAAAATTGAATATTTTGGAGGTAATTTGTTCATTTTTTAAAAATATGTTAGAGAGTGTGTCCTTACTGAACAAAAGCTTTGTTAGCATAGAATTTCCTAAAGAAGGCTGGAATCGTGGTATCAGGAAAAATGCATGAAGTTTCTACAAACTCCAGGACACTCTCCTGCTCTCCTCTTCTTTCTCACCTTTGACCAGCTGTTGTCTGTGGTTATTTATGTGTTTGTTTGCTTTAGAGGTAGTTAATATTCTGAAATCTGAAAGTCTACCCTACCATGTGAACTTACAGCTTTATTTTTCTCTATGGTTCTTTCTCTTTGAAGGAAGTAGTTTATTTGGGACATTATTTGGCAAATCATTTCAATTTCAGAGTTTTCAGTTTATAGGTTAAAATAAAACTATGAATAGCATAGTGTGTCATATGTCACATCTCTTGGAGGATCTCTATTACCATCAGAGGCTTGATGCATTAGGCAATGGATGACTGAGTTACTTTTGATTGCTTTTTCCTGATGTAGTTGAAGACAGCTTTCTCTTTTTTTTTCTCCCTCCAATATAAAATAGATTCATTATACTTCAATAAAGACAAACAAAAACAAAAGTGAAAAACTCAAGGTCACAAACAACAAAAATAAACATTAAAAACTCCAGCATTCAGAAGTTCTTTTGATCTAAGTGTTTCTTAGTATCCCCAAGGTTTTGATTGATTGTTTCATTCATTACATCATGATCTAGAGGATTCCTGACTATCCCCATTGCCTTTTATGCACTTCAAATAATTTTCTTTTATAAGTACCCCACTAGTCCCATACTTATGTCTGTGCATCTTTGGAACATTTCCATTATAAAATTATCTGGAATCCATGATCTATTATTAAATAAGCACTGCTTTACTGAAGCCAAAGCAATCTTATAGGCACAAAAAATTATTAGTATAGCAGTGTGCTTGTAAAAGGTGACAGATGGGAAAGAGAGCTACAAGGACAGCACTGGACCCTACTAACCCACCAGAGATTGAATCCATCAATCAGAAAAAAATCCATGGTAACAGTGTAAAGAGGGAAGAAGAGAAGATATCTCTCCCAGGCTTTTTTATTAGGCCTTTTTTTCTGTTGTGTCTCATGCTTTTATTTCCATGCAAAAGGAGGATGGGGACGCATTGTCTCTGCCCTTCTCATGGTAACATTTTGCTCATTTGTGATTTAAACTCTTTCTGAATTGACTGGTAAATCTAGCATCAAGCAAATAATCTTTTCCTGCTATTTAAATCTCAGATAATGTCCCAGTCCTAATCATTCAATGTATCTGTGCAGGGTAACACCTACTCCATGGGAAAGTCCTTAAAGTTTCAGTGGGATTTGGAAGCTCTGGTAGCACTGTTGCAAACTTGAAATCTTGGAGCAAGATTTTATTTAAACTAATAAATTAAAATATAAATGCAGAAGTAATAATTGACATAAATATTAAAGAATCTAAATTATACAACAATCAATCAGAAAACATAATAAATAATACAATGTCATAAGAAGAAATTATCATTCAGTCCTCTTTGTTCTCTTGCTTTTTCTGAGAAGGTGCATGGGAAAAGTGAAGAAGTCACTTTGTTTAAAGCTGAAATTCATTAAACAATTAATTATTCAACTAGAACACCCTTTTTTTTTAACCTTCAAAGATTAAATACAAAATTTACAGCTTAGTTTTACAAAATTGGAATAAAGGATACAACTTATTTCTAAGAATTAAATAACTCCCATCTTTTTCTGATAATTTTGATAAACTTCTAAAATGCCTAAAAGAATGTTTAATATGCCATCCCTACAATGAAAAATCTTCAACCTAGGTTTTTGCTATTTATTTTTCCTTACATTTCTTAAAATTTATCTTTTAAAAAGTAAGCATTCAGGTATCTTTGGTGCATGTAACTTATACAAAATTCATCACATTGCATATTTTTTGTTGATTCTTTTAAAATGTGAAAATTACTTAAAATTATATTGTTCCAATGCCATGGAGGTTCCTTGTCCTCCTTTCAGAGTAAAAAATAGTATTTGGGATTAGAGAAGCAATTCAAAATGTCAATCATAGTTTCTATACTGAAGGATAATATACAGATTTATAGAAAACATTAAAAAAATGGGAAAGAAGCCACATGATTATTCTATCACTATTCCCCATACTTCCGTTATATCTATCATACAAAAATATGGACTGCAGAAAAATTATTTACTAAATACAGCAACAATTTAATGATACAGTTGTGTGTTTAATTATCCAGTACTCTTGCTTTCAGCCTCAAATCATACCATACTCTAAACAGAGTTTAATGTTCCTAATTTATGGAGTCTGACACCACTACATAGCCTTTGAGTCAGTTTGAGTCATATGCATACACAGAGAAATTAATATTTAAACAAGTTCTCTATATTGGAATTTAAAATACATAGAAATGAGCTGATCAAGTGTTCAGGAAAGAAGATAAAGCTGTAGGAGCAAATTACATACTTGGACTCTGAGCACTTGGAGTTGAGAATTAGAAGACTGCCTCTGTTCCCTAATTTCAGTGTGTTTCAAAGACATGGAATGTGTTGTCCAAACTTAGAGTACATATACTCTTTCAAATCTGCTTCTAGGGCTACTTCTCAAATTATGATTAATATTATTTGTATGAGACCTTGATACCCGGACTCACTTTTATATAATATAGGAATTAATGCTCAGAAAGCAATTAAAATCTTTGGAGAGTTGCAACATTATTCTCAGCAAAGAAATGCACCCATATCACAATCCCATGCAGACTGAATTTATTAGACATCATAGAGTACTTGCTTAGTGAGTCACATGTATCCTAACTCTGCTCTTCTACACAGGGGCTGTCCTAACTTCTCTGGTTTCCTGGAGTCCCCACTGTTCATCCCAGTTCAAACAATAACGTTAAGAAACATTATTCCTTTCCCCTGTTTTTAGAATGGAGTCATAGAATTGCTTAGGTGGAGAAGACTTATAAGATTGAGTCCAGCCATTAACTGACACCATGTTCTCCACTTGGTCTCTAAGTACCACATCCACATGTTTTTTAATGGGTTAGCAATTTCCATTTATCTGGTGACCTGGTGGGGATTGACCACTCCCCTGCAGCCTCTTACAATGCCTGAACACCTTTTCAGTGAGGAAATGTTTCCTCATATCCAATGTAAACCTCTCCTGGTGCAACTTGTGGGGATTTACCTTGTCCTGTCAGTTTTTATTCTTGAGAAGAGGCTGATCCCCACCTTGCTACAACCTCCTTTCAGGTATTGCAGAGAGCAATAATGTCTGAGGCTCCTCTTCTCCAGGCAAAACAACCTCAACTTTCTCCTCAACTTCCTCATAAGACTTGTGCCCTAGTCATTTTAGCTTAGTCCCAGGGGAAATTAAGCTTATGCAGAAATATATATTTGTGTTGTCACTAGTAACTTTTAAATCTTTCAAGCAGATTAATAATGAACATGAATGAAGAACAGAAATACTAAAAATGCTAAACTTTTACAATTTTAGTGAGAGTTGACAGTATGCCTAGGGGACACACTTCACGCTTATTCCTCTTGAGAGAAAACCAAAGAGCACTAAAGGCCTTGTTTTGTTCTATTTATACCAATTAACCATTGTAAATAAATCCAGACCAGCATCAGCAGTTAGGACAGGTCAGACCTGTGTGAACCCTCATATGTGAACCACAGAACATGGAAGAGGGACTGGAAACACAATATGAGAGTGAAGAGGAGCAGCTGTAGTCCAGGGACAGCACTAGTTAGGAGTAGAGTCATGTTGCAGGGAGAAATAATGTAATTTTATATAGACTAAATAAGGATGCATTAATGTGACATTTTACTGTACAGCTGATATAATTTCTTATTAAGAGAAAGGAGGTGGGAGTAACTGGTGGACAGGGGAGATTCTCTGACAGTGTTCTAGAAGGGCAAATTTATTTTCCTAATTAATTTTCAAGATGCTCGAACTATATCAAACTATGTCTCTTATTCACTATTAAGCACATCTTTATGTTTCTTAATAGGTAAAGTATAATTGCCTCCAGTTAAGTCAATTTCTGTTTCAAATGGCGTAGGTTCTTTTGTTATTTCTAGTAATTCTTCACATATCTTCTTTTTTTTTTTTTTTTTAATGAAGGAGTTGATATGGACTGTTCTCTGTCCAGAAAGCATGAAAGGAATTCATGATCTTAGGGCATTAGGTCTCCTGCTTTCCATTGAATGTAATAACTCTCAGATTACCTACCTCAATCAAAAATATTCAATATATTTATATTGTGGGGTAGACTATTGTAGGTAAGAGTCAAAAATCAATGTCTTACACTTTAATCAAGGTTCTTCAATTATGAAATTAGATTAAAATAAAAAAAAAAAAGCTCACTTTTTTGTGAAATTTTACTTTTACAGATGGTCTGCACACCTTTGGAATGCTTTACAACTTTCCAGTTTCACAATATTTTGAGTCATACCTGACTGTTGTGTCTTATACAGTGCAAACTGTTTACTCTGTTGATGATATTGAAATGTTGTGGGGATCTAGAGGGATTTTCAATTACTATTTTATGCCCTATCCAACAGGCAAATCACAGAAAGCTTTTTCGTTAGACGTGGGCATGTATGGAGGCACTCGAGTCTCTGGCAAACAGCTCACTGCAGCTCTAGTTTAATCAGCTCATTCTTTGGCATTTACTTGCTGCTTTCTTGCCTGAAGGGCAAACACTATCTTAATGAAGCACACAAGGACAAATGACTTTTCCAGGCTGTGATTAATTTTCACAAGCTGACTTTAATCACTGGTTAATTAATAGAAGATTTGTTGATTTACACAAAAACCAGTCATTATAAGCAGTATTATATCGATTTGTTTTTCATTAATTTAATGCAGTAACAAGCTTTTATTTAGAAATTAAATGTGCTGAAGTTTCATAGTAGAAAAATGATAATGTACTAGAAAAGAGTATGGCACCTATGTAGCTCATTGGGTTTGCCTGCTTGACCTAATCTTTTTAGAAGAAACCGATACCAACACTATTCTAGCTCGACTCTGTCACCCCCTTACCCGCGCTTGAAAAATGGGATTGAGATTTTTTGCACTATTCACACTATATTTTAATAATAAATGGTTAGTAGCAGTATATAACTTATACAATAGATATGGCAAAGATCACACAGAGTTCAACATACAAATGAAACAATTTAGGGAAATAGATAAGGCTTTTGTATTATTATGCCAGGAGCTGGAAATTGTTTTAAGATCAAATTTTATAAACTGCATTTAACAATGTAAGTTAAACTATTGATTTTTTTCATGATACTGTGACAAATATCATAATGTAAATTCTACAAAATACATAGCAATTGGTTTAGATCTGCTTGATGAGGCACACCATCATGATGTAACAGGTGAAACCACAGCCAGAACCAGTGACAAAAGCCTAAAGGCAAATAAATTTAGAGTAAAGGGAAAATACTAACTTTTAACTGTTATGGGGTGATTAGTCTAGGAGATTGACTGATCTGTCATCCACTTTCTTTAATGGAAAGATAATTGGTAGTCTGGAAGATTAGAAAATTTTGGGAATTCAGTATGACCACAATGCAGGGAATGTACTGGTAACATGGTGTATAGCAAACATATGAGAATAAAGGAATTTCTGGTCTTTCCTAGACGTGGAGTCTATTAATGTTGAAGGCCATTGAAGTTGCCTGACACAACACCATATATTTTATCAGTCTTTAGTACTCAATAAAATCAAATGAGCATTGCATACGATACCAATACAGATACATTTTACCACAGTTTATACTATATTAGATTAGCTTAATCTACTTTTTATTCACCATTTTATGCTTATCCACTCTTTTCTGCACAGTAAAAAATTCAACTGACATAGATAGAAGTCATACAGTAAATATAGCAATGTAAGTGGAATTTATTCTCAAATTAATATTTTTCTTTTTCCCTTTGCAAACAAGTATTCTCCTTTTACTTAGAAAGAGTGGAGGAATTGTAAAATTACATGATTTTTACCTACACATTTGCTCATGGTTTGGGGTTTTTTGTTTGTTTTTTTTTAACAAGCTGCAGAAAAATGTATCATTCACTAATATTTGGTGTATATGAAGTCCCATTTATTTTATGACACCTTAAGGTGTCACATTGTATAAAATGAGGTATTCAAGAAAAAACAATTATGTAGATTCAATGTCTGCATGCTGAAGTCTGGGACAGTTTTGACTTTAGCTTTCGACTCTTCAGTCTGAGTGGATAATGCTCATTTAGTGACATTATACCTGGGATTCTTCTCCACAATATCACTTTTCTACCAGTGGCAGCAGCAGGAGGCTAAAAATGCAGTTTAACACATACTCTGCAATAGCAAATTTGAATAGCTTTTGTTAGAGGGAGCATTACACTTCCACTGGGCACTATGCACAATACTATTGCATAATGAAGCATCAATTAAAATGCTATTAAAATAAGATGTTATCCCGTTGTCTTTTAAATGATGTTATCTTGGCACCTCATCTGCCTAATGCCATCAGTTAGCACAGCAGACCCAGTGCCATTAAGGTTAATGCACAACATGTTTCTGATGTACACTAGTGTGTCATAACATATGTCAAACATGAAACCTGATCATAGTGATGATGATGGACTCACAAAGGAATATACAAAGAATAAGAAAAATATGTGAACTGACTCCTGTCTGAAAGATTGTGTTGGCATTCCGTCAAGTGTTGATGATTTCAAACTTCATCTAAGAACAAGGTAAATAAAACTGAAACTGGAGCTTCAAGAATACTGTGTAGAGATATGACAACAGAAAAATATATTCAGGGCCTGAATTTTTTCTAGAGTCCTCAATCACATCCCTAAATGCCAATGGATAACATTTTGTTACAGTCTTCCCACAATAATTCACTGAAAAAGCATTTTTATTACAATGTATACTAAAAGCGGCATCAGGTGAATTTCAGAATGTGCAATACAATGTCTAACTAATGATGATTACTGGGCAGCCTACATTTTCTGGATGTTTTCAAAATTATTCTGTTCCTATGGAGTTAACAGTTTGGTTAAAGTTTTGTTGGAGTAATTATTTAAAAGCACTGCAGACAAAATTCACATTTCTCTGTTTTCAAGACCACCTACAACTGAGATAAAAACTGAACTAAAACGGCACATTTGAGTTTAAAGTTGCTGTCACTTCTTCTATTTGTGTACATGACACATTGAAAAATAACTTGCTGTCTTACAGCAAGTCAAAAATAAATTTTTACACACTTCTCCAACAGCTATAATCAATCAAAACATAGATTTGTAGTCAAAAGATTAAGCCCTTGATACATTTGAATTTTTTCTATTGTAATAAATCTTTCAGTAAAAAATGGATACCTCAGCATAGTCTTTGGTGAAAAACAATATGGAAAACATCATTTAAATTGCTAGCCAAAGTAAAGCTCAAATACCTTATCTGGTAACAATATTTAACAACATTGTTAAGATCTAAAGGTAACAATAGTTAAGATCTAAATGTAAATATTTACATATTTTTAAAATTCCATATGTTATGAAAAGAGATTCCATGCTGATAGGGAGTTCATTGAGAAAAACAATATTCCCTAGATATGTTTACTTGTGTCAGATTTATTTGGATTATAACATTAAGCAAATCTAGCAAGATTTTTCTCCTTTTTTCTCTTGTTTTTTTTGTGATGGGGTTTTCTTTGGTTCTTTTTTTGGTTGGTTGATTGGTTAGTTTATGGGTTGTTTTCTGTTTTTTTGTTTGTTTTAGGGGTTTTTTAGGTTTTTGTTTTTTGCTTGTTTGTTTTTAAATCAGTGAGTGAAAAATTTTATCTGCTACGGAATTATGAGTAAGAAGAATGGAGATGATAAAATTGATAAAATTTGATCTGACAATGAATTTTCATTTAAATGAACTTGAAAAGAGTACTTAGAAAAACGCATGCAAAAAAGGGTCTAGAGTATACTATTAGTTCCTATTCCCAAAGGAGTAGTGGCAAAATTCCCACTGCTTTACCTGGGAATAAAATAAAAATATAAATATGATGCCTGAATTCTAATTAATTCAATCTTTTCAATTAGATGACTGGCAGTGTTTGACAGGTTTGTGAGACAATCAATCACTTCCAATGTTATTCAAAGGAACCTTTGTTTTTAATCCACTGTTTTAATGTACTCAAAAGGACATGGATTCCTGTGTCAAAACATCATTATGTTGCTCATTGTGAATCTTTAGAACTAGCATTCATTAAAGAAGGAAATCAAAAGTATGTGCAGCTTTTAGGTCACATTGTCTTTAAAATAAGAGATAAGAAATTGGTAAAAGGAACAAAGCAAGGTTTTCTGAGACCCTCATTTTCACTTCTGAAACACTGAAGAAAGGACCTTGATAGACAAAAGAAAAAGACAAACCCCCGAATCTACCTGAAGTCACTGACCCTGAATTCACTTGTAAAACTTTCATGGGGTTTATCTTTCTCAAATATCTCCCTTAATGGGATAAGTGTCTTCCTTACTAAGACTAGAAATTGGGAATACGATCTAACTGTACAGTTAATTAATCTATGGGGTGATTTATCTCACACTGAAATAGACATGATTGTCCTGTTGAAGATTTCCTATGTTGTAATCTAGGAAGACAAGATTGATGGCCAAGGTAAATTTGATATCTTACTTCCACATAAAAATGATACAAATCCTACCTGTTGTATTCTCAATAAGGAGAAATTTCAATATGGTGTTCTCAATAAGGTGAGATTTAGGACCTTGAAATCTACATCCTTGTTAAAATGAATGTTTAACAGACATTTAGAGATTTTAAATACTTTTACAAAACAGAAATATAACTTCAACAGGAATACATTTGTAACTGTCATAATTGAAATATTCATAGGACACGTACAAAAGAAATTCATGTTTTGTGTCATTAAAACCATTTCACAACTGTTTTCAGAACCAAAAATCTGAGATTGTTGAGCACTATTACTCAAGGACTTCAGAGCTGTTAATCTTGATGAAAATATCCTGTTCAGGCTTCTCTGTAGTTCAGCCAGTGATTCCATGCTTTCTATAGGAAAATGTTACGATGCAATATCAATAACTGAGAGAATATTAATCTAAATTTTAACCTGCATCAAGAGATCCCTGCACTAGGTAACATTATTTCAGACATGAGAGAGGAAGTATGGATTTTAGGATATAGAGTACTATGAAGTAATATTGTAAATTAGAGTTAATGAAGAAAACCCCTAAGAAACAACTGTAAATTACAGAAGAGAGAATTCTCCACCTGGCACCTCACAGTAACAGTGATCAGGAACTATCTTCAATCCTCTGGCAAGTGAAGGAGAAAGAAGAGCTCCCAAATGCTTTGATAATTATCATTATCTTTTTTAATACATAATCATCTGGAGTTTGTGCCAGCAAACATTCATCACCCATCTGTGGCCATGCACAGAAGTTATCACAGTCTAAAAGCTGGTGCAATTCACTACTGGCTGTGTGACAGCTGGTTGGAAGACAGACTGCAGAAAAATCTGTGATCAGAGCATGGAACCCAGGAGTTCAACCTACAAACCTTCCCTAAGCTGTTCTGTAACTTGCCATGGCAGATCAATGAATTTACTTGTAATGAACTGACTTTCCACCAGGCTTAGCATTTTGTTAAATAGAGTGACCTTTAGGAATTCAAGGCTGTGGACTCTCAGATCATTAATAAATTACAAATCTAAGTAAAATTTTATTTGATTATTTAAAGGAAAACATGATTACAGTTGTCATATTGATTCTATGTGCTTAAAATCCATTTTTATTAAACTATAACAGACATGAAAAAACTTATTTTTACCAAAAAAGAAATTAAAACTGGTATGAATTCTAAATCCTTGTTTTGAAAAAATGCATCAGCAATTTCAGAGAAACATTTAAACATAGCATTTCCCTCATCAGCCTGATCTAGGGGACGACATCCCTGCCTATTGTAGCTAGGTTGAAACTAGGTGGTTTGACATCCCTTCCAACACAAACCATCCTATGATACAAAGATAATAGTCAGATCTCCTGATAAACCTGCTCCACACACAGAAAAAGACAACTTCCAGAAAGGACATATTTGTAGATTTTTTGGATTCAATGCAAAAAATTATTATTACATTTGCCATTCATTATCATTAACTTTAACCTGAACTAATTTCTTCCTGGACTTCTTTCATTCCCTGGAGAGACACATGTCCCTGCAAGGCAAGGCAAAATAGCAACTAAGCTTTATGTGGTCTGGACCACATGGTAGCTGGAACAACAATCTTCCTTTCGTCTGCAGAGAGAGTCAAGTGAGCTCACCAACATCGGGAAGTTCCCCTTCTCTGCTGTCCCTCCTCTGTGTATGTGGATCTGAGTTGTCACCAGTAGATTCATGGCAGCAGGAATGAACACAAAAATGTCACCACCTGCAGCCCACCTTGGGGCACAGCTCAGTCCAAACTGTGGTTTTGGTGACAATTCAGATGCAGAGGTTAACACTGCTTACAGATGCAGAAGCTGTAGCTCATTTGCAGGGTCAAAGTTCAAACTAGAGGCAATTACATGGAGTAACAAAACCAAATTAAATACTCAAAACTGAAAGGATCAAAGTGAAACAGGAGGGCAACAGGAGCCCCACTCTTTTGAAGCATGTTTCCAAAGTGCTTTTCTTCATGACTATTTACTCAGAGGGCCATGCCAACAGACAGATGTGGAGCCTCAGCTGCGGTGTGATCTCACCAGTGTTCATACACTTCTACTATCACAGTTTGATATTTTGAAACTCTAGTTTGAGTGGTTAAACTGGAGTTTTTACACTCATATTCTGAGCGTAGGATGTATTTCTTTCCACCACCTTAATATCCATTAAATACTTGCCAATAATATAAGAAAATATACTACTTTTCCCTCTAGCAGAAACAGTAGTTTGAGCCAACAGTGCACTGATTTAATATTCAAAGCAAATGATCCATTTGAGGTCAGTAGGATGTAAGTCAGCACAAGATTTTTCAGTTTGTCTGTGCCATGGTTATAAGCAATGACCACTTCCATGAGGTTTACAGCTTTGGAGAACCAAAGATCACACAGGCCTGGAAACTCTGAACTGACACCAAAATCAAAAGAACAAAGAAAGCAACCTATTTGCTAACTGTCTGAAAAATCCCTGCAGAGTAAACCATAAATATTCATGACTGATCTGAAAAAATATGTCTTGGCAATTTTTGTAGAGCAAGAATTTCTCCTTTAGTTTCTTCAGTTTTTTAATCTGTCACTTTTAAAGAGTTTTGGGTAAATCAGTTGGGTAATGGATTTATCTGAAAAGTGTAAACCACCAAACATTATTTCTGTTTTGTTTTATGAAAATTTAGACTTTATCATCTCCATCTCTGTTCTTTTCAGAAAAAAAAAAAAGTTATTTATTTGAGCTGATGTTCATTTTTCTCTCTTTAATTCCTCCTTTAGCTGTAGCATGCAATTATTTACAATGAGTTCCATTGATCATATGTTGTCCTACTATCTACCTTTTGTCAGGGCACGAGGTCTCATCCTTTACTTAAATTTGAAGTAACTTATATCCAAATAAACCAAATACTATAAGATTCATCAACCTAAAAGACAGAAATAAAAGAAAGATTCAACCCAGAAACATGAAGTGATAACTGAAATGGAAAAGTAAACTTTCTTTCCTTGTTTTTTTTATGTTTAAATCTTTCAATTTCAAAAGAACTTGAATATCATAAATTTAAAACATAATATTAAATCTTAATACACTTATTTTTTGCTTAGCCCTAAACATCTCTTGCACGTCATTTTGAGAACAAGACACAGTTTGGCCCTGGAAAACAATTTCTTATCTCTAAAATGTAGCTAATTTTTTTTAATAAAACTTTTGCTTTTGCTTCCTTTATTCTCTTTAATACTGAAGATCATAGTAAAAACACCTTCCTATTTAAGATGCATGACTGGGAAGGCTTATGGAAATTTTAGATAGGTGCATCCTGCAATATCATTAAATTGTGCTCTCTTTTGAAGGTGTTTTAATTATAATTGCCCAGATACAAACAATCAAAGTCATATGTTGCTGGCAAAAGCAAACTTTCTGCAAAATGTTTCATTGTTGGCAACTTTCTAGAAACCTTCCATCCACAAAAAATAATGATTTTCCCTTTTTACCCCTCAATTTTAACATTAAAATACACTAGTAAAAAAAATTTAGATAATGAAATATCATGTATATATATAATTTTAAACTATCCAGAGGTAAAATAAATAAAACCTTTTAATAGATTTTTTAATTCCTCTATTATATTAAAAAAAAATCCAAAAACAAAATTGCAGCATTAAGTTCTTTATGAAGGAAAAAGAGTACAACTATAAGCATATGAAAATATGTTTCTATATAGACATAAAAATTTTGGGAGATATCCACCTAATACAGTAATACATTTACTATAAAATTTAAATAGATTACTGCAGTATTGTGATACTTAGAATAATGTGAAGTTTTTACATTTTGCTGAGGTTTTTGTATAATCAGAACAAAGTTGAATTGCAACATTCAAAATGTAACCCATGACTAATAACTACTTCCAAGTATTTGGACTATTATGGCAATATTGTAATAATTGCAATAATTATGACTGTCATTAATTAATTAACTTTAATAGATTAAGGATAATTTAGAATAGTTTCATTCCATGAGTTAGTTTCTGTGTATACATGTTAGTTTATGTTGCCTGTGTATACATGCAACTGCAGACAGAAAGAAAATTCTGTATAGGTTGAAAAATATTACCTTGAATCCTAAATACATCAGTGGTATAATTCAAAAATTTTGAATCATGATGGAAACAATATGTTTCATTAAGTAACTTTTAAGGCCTTTTGATTTTCCTATGAAGCTTTGTGACAGCATGATATATAATATGGATCATTAGAAAATATAAGTATGTCAAATCAGAAATACCTCTCAGCTTTGAAATTCTCAATCAATTAAAAATAGAATTAAAAAAATGTTTTAATATGACACTTCTCCTAGACTCATTTTCCCATCCATATGACAACAAAAATACATCCAAAACTGAAATATGTAATTTTTAAAGTAAAAATCCTAATTATTGAAGAAATAAGTATTCAATTGTAAGTCCTCTTCAAGAGGTCTTCTCAACTAAAATATGTGAAGCATCTCTTATATAATAAATCTAAGTGTGTGGTGTATAACGGAAAACTCAATTACACAGCAGTTATCTTTTCAAAAATACCCTTCATGGCTTTCAACATTTTTTTTGTTAATGGGACATTATTATTGATAAATATTACCAAAATATAGATGACATTAATTTAATCACATGCATTCACTATTCTGTAATGTTTCAAAAAATTCTCTGCATTATGCTGACATTTTATTTATTGCAGGGTTAGTTAAACTCCATGTAGAAACAGTCTGTTTTAATATGGGAGACATGTTGATCTTTTAAAACTCCAAATTTTATTTAGACTATACAATGTCTTCTTCATCTTGCCAAAATTTCTGGACATGTCCTATCTCTGTAATGGCTTTCAGGTGCAAAGGTCAGAAACAAAGGCCAGATGCAGAGAAGCATGTATGCCAACTTTCAGGTTTCTTTTGGTATTCATTGTCCAACCTTTCACTGTATATCTACATTATTAAACAAGATCAGTCTCAGCCTCTGTCATCCACTCTGCCTTAAGCCCAGTAGAAAAACAAATATTCAGAAAATAACACTGGCAAAGATTTTTAAATTTTCATAATAACTTTATGAAAGAAGACTAAAACCAATTCATCTGTGGTGCAGAGCCTTTCATCTTTAATTTGCCAGTCTTAATCAAATCAAACTCAGCAATGCTTCGCAGTCAGTACTGTCTGATGAGTGTTTTTTAGCCTATGAAAAATGAAAAAAAATGTTCTATTTTAGTTGCTTCTAGACAGAATTCCGTGTTGCAGAAAAATATGGTAAAATTTCAATGGAGAGATAAGGAGAAATATTTAGGAAAAGGGATTTGCTGGCCCTTAATAATGCTTCCAGACAGAGACTAAAATATATTAGAAGACTTCATATCAGTCTTACTCTTTTGGCACTGTTGCTGTGTATAGCTGCAACACCTGCTCAGAGGACTTTCAAAAATACTAATAATTTTCCCTTTCAGATTACATAAATTTATGGGGAATGGTGATTTTATTGGAGAAATTATTAGAAAGCATCTGTACCAGTAGCTGAATCTTGTTAGCAAGAATAATAATGACAATAACTTCCCTAAAATATGTTTAATTTATTAAGATTTTGTCTTGCATCTGCCTATGGTTCATCCACAGCAACTTAAGCAACAGCTATCTGAGTTCTAGAGCATGCTCTCTGTCAGCCCTCAAATGAAATTGCCAGCTTTTCCCACTATCTATGCACAGCCTGGATGTGTGTCTGTGTGGTCACACACTGAAGCAGATGGTGTGGCTGTTCTGGGTCAGATCATTATCTCACAGGGCTAGAGCAGCTGAGCAGCCCTACCTGAACTACAGGTGGAGTTTGACACTGCCACATTTTAGGGTGGCATATCTCCTGTAATTGTAAGCCAA
The DNA here is from genome assembly GCA_025504685.1 of Leucosticte australis. Classification (NCBI taxonomy): domain Eukaryota; kingdom Metazoa; phylum Chordata; class Aves; order Passeriformes; family Fringillidae; genus Leucosticte; species Leucosticte australis. Next base: position 17,242,193 of record JANIJU010003063.1, on the reverse strand, counting down.
ATTGCAACAGAAAATGTGCTGGTGTCTGTATTTGTTTTGGTATTTTAATCACTTGATTCTGCAGTCAAACCAGGCTTGAGAATGAGATAACCATGTATAATCTTATCATTAAGCAAATGCTTAATGATACCAAATACTCATGTAAATTTGTGTGTAAATATTTGACTTGAAATCTAATATTCATTTCACATTTTTATAAATGTGAAACACTAGGAATTACTGCTCTGAACTGTTACATTTACTGACTATTGTGTTTTTAAAGAAAATAATTACATTTTAAAAATAGAAAAACTAGGAATAAAAGAAGCATTTGTTCCTTACTCCTCTTTTTTTTTCCAAGCAACTTGTTATAAATTCATACTTTTTAATTTAATACTAATGGATACTCAGAAAACTTATTGCAAACTAATTCTTGTTGACCAAAATCCACCAAACAAAAAATAAACTCTAAGGCTTCCTTCATTAAAGAGATGATAAAATAGTAAAAAGTTTCAGTAAATAATGTGAACGTGGATCTTACATAAACAATGAAATAGTAAAAAAGACATATTTTCATATTTTCATATGTGTGGCCAGAGATACATGGAGATATGCATAAAAGGATGGATTTGAATAAATCTAAATAGTTAATGTGGTCAGGTAAAGGAAAAGGAGATTTTAAATTGTAGGTTAAATCAGAAAGTTAAATATTTGTTTTCTCATTTTTGTCTTTTCTTTTGTTTTATAATAGACCATTTCAGTTATCCTTAATGAAAATATTAATATGTCTGGTATGTACAAGCAGCCTTGTAAATTCACCACTCTGGAGTTCAGTACCTTGAAGTGATATGAATATAAATACTTGAACTCCCTGCTGCATTCCATCTAGTCCATTCATTAACTTTCACTGTTGTTTGAATCTCTTAAATTTTATTTTCTCTCTCAGAGATGGTTTCCTACTTTGAAGGAAACTTGACTGGGGATGAAGCTCTTCAGAAAGAATTCACACAGATCCTATTGTTGGGGAACCAATTTCTTTTGTTTACACTACATTTATTTGGAATTGTCACACCAGCATTGGCACAGCTGCAGATTACATAGCGATGTCAGGAAAGATGACAAAAACAATAGGCTTAAAAAATAAAAGCTGAAAACATCAAAATTCTCTCTTAGCCTAGCTGTATTACAAAGACCTGAAGACTTTGCAAATAAAAAAATTGACAAACTATTATCTACTGCTGTTAAGTAGGTCTTTTTTCTTAGAAAAGTTCAGAATGCCCTTCTCCAATTAATTATAATAACATTTATGTGATTAAAAAGCACAACATTATTATTGTTTTATAGAAGCTATTGCATTAAATATTTTTATGCCTTTGAAATAGAGATGGTGCTTAAATTCCCTGCTGGATTTTCAATGTATTTGATCCTAATAACATGTTTAGTAATCAATGATGTAGGCTCTTCCACACTGTAAAAAAAAAAAAAAAGTAACTGGAAATGGTAGCCCAATCTAAAAGTCATATCACCCATTCTTATTAATGTCATAATTCTACCAATTATTATCTGTTATGGTGCAAATGAATTGCAGCATGGAGTACTCTGCTTATATGTGGCAACATCATGCTCTAACTACATGTAAGTTTTAGGGCATGTAAAAAGTCACATATTTGTTCTCACCTACTTTGAAAAAATAGGAAAGGCTGTGGTCCTATCTAGTTTATTTAATTTGTTTTAATATACACCTGGATAGTTGTAAATAATATCAGCAGGTATAAAACTTTTTTTAAATTCCATTGTTTCTCAATGTAAAAATGTTGTTTATTAACACACGCACACATGCACACACCCACAAACATTTCCCTTACTTAAAAATGTAGATGAAACTGCCCAGGAAACTTGCATTAGAACATTTGCTCTTATTTTGTCATCAAGAAACTTAATTTGTTGCCTGCAGTGATACTCTTTTTACTTCTTGCTTGTTTTGTCTTTCTTTTCAATGAATATTTGTTAGCTAAGTCAGGTTGACAATCATGGGGAAAGGTATCTGAGAGGAAACACAGAGATGTTTCATAATTATTGTGTTTCCAGATTTTCATGACTGTTCCACTTTTCTACTTTCTCTCTTCTTGGTGTTTTCTTATCTTAGACAATCCTATGCACAGCAGTGAAGTAAATTGCAGATTATCAGCTTGAGACTGGTGTCATTGCACTGACCAGCCAAATTTTTACAAAATTTTTAATGCCTTTACACTCTTTCCCTTCTCTTTTCTAAATACTCCTGTATGCAGAAGTTTACATTGAAGACTAAATCATTAAAAGATCAAATAATATAAATGAAAGTTATTAGAAGCTATTGCTAGATACCAGAACAACCTTGGCTTCCCCTTACCTGGGAAAATATTTTTAAAAATATTTCTCCATTTTCCAATAGTTCTCAGAATCAGAGAAACATTTTCCTGTTTCTATTTTTCTAAGAATTCTTGAAAAATATTCATTCTAACTGTACATTTTGAAAACATATAAAATAGGTAGGAAAAAGAACACTTTACTGAGATCAAATTTGGGAGGTGAATCTATTCTTCATGTAAAAGAATATAGCTGGCAAATTGGAAACTTGTCTCATAGTTTCACACTATGTAAACAAAATTCAATTTTGAACACAAACTTGCATAGGAAACGTATTTTAAAATATTAAAGATATTTTAAAAAAAAACTACTTAGAATAAACCTTTCAGCTTTTTTGAACTGGAAAAGAGATAGGCACCCAAAAGCTTAAATGACTTTTGAGAAGTCAGATATTGAGGAAGATAAAAGCATGATACTTCCCTTTAGGGAACAAAGAAATGTAAAAGTTCCCTGTAACTCTACAATTCTAAATACTTTGCAAGACCAAGACCTATAATAAAGGAAAGGGGTACTGTGTGTGTTCCCAGGGGGTGACACTGCATTATATGAATGTAAGAAAATGTTATATAAATGGTCATGAAACAAGTAAGCAAAAGAAATTTAAATCATTACTTTACTATCTTACTGCGGAGGTAAAATTCAGGAGTAGGGGCTCTGCTGTCACCTCTAAATCTAAAAATTTGGAATGAAATGCTGTGGTGGGCTCTTTTCAACAATTATCACTGTGGAGACTTCTGAGAAACTATCTCTACCGTGCTTGTCTGAATAGAGACCATCACCTTTCCTGCAGAGCACCCCCTGCTTTCTTCTGCATCTCACCTTACACTTTTTGATACAAGCACTTTTCGGGGACCCCTAATAACCTTATACAAGTCTGCAGCTTCTCTTGCCTTCTCTTGAAGGGATTTGTGGAGCAGGAGTTCCTCAGGAACCATTTTTTCTCATTAGTATTTTCCTTTTCTGGCTCTACAGGCTTCCAAAGAAGGGTGCCACTCTGAGGCAGTTCTCCCAGACCCACTGACAGCTTTTTCCTTTGGCCCTGGCACAATAAGGGTAAAGTGGAACACTTTTTTGTTTATATTTCAGACCATTGATTCTCCCTAAAGCAAAACAGGAAAGGATGCTGACAAGCTCTCTGACGTCAAGTCAGTGAATAACTTCTGTCTCAAAGAAGAGTCAAACTGTCAACTAAAAAGCCATCATAGGGAATTCATCAGTGAAATAGTGTACCCAATTTCTTGTTGGGCTGGAAGACTTCTTTACAAAGGTGCTGGTCCTTGATTACCTTTCAACAGAGTCTGTGGAGTACTTCTATAGAGATAGGTTCAAATGAATAAGAAAACAAACAGTCAAACAAGCACTGACTCAAGAAAAAACAGACTTCAACTGACTAGACAGAACCAATCATGAACAGTTTGCAGTTCTCCAAGGAAAGAGCATGTGAGGCAACACATTCCAAGAATATACAAACAATAAATGAGAAACAAACCAAAAAAATAAAGACATTTTTGAGGAAATAAGCAATACAGAATGAGCTGGATTTGGCCAGGATGGAGATAATTTTCCTCCTTGTTGCTAGCATGGGACAATGTTTGGCATCTGTGCTGGAAACAGTGTTGAATACACAGGGATGTTTTTACTATCCTTGAGCAGTGCTTGCACAGGGTCAGTGATTTTTCTGCCTCTCACCTCACTCCAGCATCAAGGAGGATGGGTGTGCACATGTAGCTGAGATGGGGCACAGCCAGGAGAGCTGACCCCAACTGATCAGAGGGGTATCCCATGCAATATGATACTGTGACCAGCAATAAAAGCTGAAGGGAAATAGCAGAAAGGCAAGGGAGCACGCAAGAAAGGGAGGACACTTTTGGAGTTATGGCATTTTATCTTCCAAAGTGACTCTCATGCATGATGGAGCCTTGTTTTCTCAGGAGGCTGAGCACCTGCCTGCCTGTGAGAGGCGGCAAATTAATTCCTTGTTTTGCTTTGCTGGTTTGCACAGGTTTTTTGGTTTGTTTTGGTTTGGTTTTTTTAACCTATTAAACTGTCTTCCTCTCAACTCAAAAGTTTTCTCACTTATACTCTTCTGGTTCCTTCCCCCATCCCACCAGGGACTGAGCAAAAAGCTGCATGGGGCTTATTGCTGGCTGAGGTTAAACCACAACACAGAAATAAAGAAGGAAAACCTAACTTCAATGGAAACACAGATTAATTTAAAAAATAAAAATCTACAGAAATTCCAGAAGTTAAAATGAGGAGACTCAAGACATCTATTTAGAATATTTTTAATATGTAATGACAAGTCAAAAATAATTCTGATTTGATGGTATTGTTTTAAATAAAAATTCTCAACTGCCCATGATAAACTACATTTTCAACAAACTGTTTTTGTCTGTGAATCTGCCTTATGTGTCTGGGATGCTGATAAAATCTAGTTTATTTTCACTATACTAAATATTCAGCTGAAATTCCTTTTTTTCCCCATGTTTATACTCTCTTTACAACTTTTTTATCTTCTATGTGGACACAATTAAACTAGAATTTTCAAAAATTTTTAACTTTAGGAGCTCCAAATGCCTAACACTTGCCTCAGAATATTATTAAAAGTAGATTCAAAGTTATTTATTCAGTTTCTAACCAAAATGAAACAGTTACATGAACATTCATTTCATGGATGGTATTTCCAATGTATGGTATTTCCATTTCCTGTCCAATGCAGGCATAGTTTTTGCATATACCTATCTAGTGAGTTGAATAAAACCTGAATAACCTAAACCATAATAGAAACTATCAAAATGCAGTTCAATAAGCTCTTGATAAATGTGATGTTCCATTAATTATTGTTTCTTCTTCTATAAGGTTGTACTAATTAAAAGAACAGTATCATACATACAGTCTCACAGATCTCATAAAAGTAATGCAACATGCATTATTTTCAAAAATTTTTAGTTTTCAACAATATGACTGAGAATGCTGTGCATCTTATTCCTAGTCTTCATTTATTAATGACATGAACTTTCAAAGTTATGTTTCCCATCAAATTATTCTTCTTTAATATGATCCTCTGTATGCAGATCTAAATTTGGTAATTAGAAAATTGGTTATACTAGTGAAATAAAATATGCTTGATTGATGCATCTAACAGTCTGTCTTTGTATTGTGATGTATTACAAATACTTTCCATTCCCATCATTAATTAAAATACAAACAATAAAAGTCAGTAAAGAAGCAACAAATCTTAGTAACATCTTGAATATATATCTACAGTGACAGTGAAAATAAACAATAGAGTTTTGATGGATATGGCTTAACTTCAGAAACTGTAAGTTATTTTTCTCACATTTTCAAACTGAGTTTCACAGAAAAAAACATTTAGAAAAGATGAAGAAAACTAGTTTTAATGACATTTTCATATCAGACAGTCTCATTTGCCAGAATCACTAATGATTAATAAGTGATCCTCCAGGACACTGAATATATTTGGTGATAAGCAGCCTCTCAACTCTCAGAGAAATACAAACTGCGAGAATAGCCACTTACAGAGCTCATTTTGTGTTTCGCAGGATCAGGTCCTAAATGAGCTTTTCAATTTATTGGTTCCACACCAGAGCATTTTTCCATTCAACGTTTATCAAGAACAGTTATTCATATTGAAAATGGTTGCACCATAGGATGTCATGCAGCTATAGTAAATAGCAAATAGATTATTCAATTACTCTGTACCAGCAGAGACAACAAAGAATAGCAAATATTAAATAAGTTCTCTGTTGTATATGCTTACTTTTTAAGACTTCTGCAGCATTCTAAATCTGTTAACCTTTCTTGTGGCTCCTTCTTTCTTCCGGAAAGGTTGTGTTTCTGACAAATTTGACATTGGCATGATAAATTAGTTGTATTTGTAGATGTTGATTATAAGACCTGTTTAACTTGCTGTCCACCATTCCTGTAATGCTAAGAGATGCCTGGTAGCATAAATAAAGACAATTCCCCTAAGCAAGTAGCAAATGTTGTTAATGATAAAGATGTCACCCAAGATGCTTTTGGCCCCTGCACCACATGACTCATGAGCAATTCATGACAAATATTAAAATATTATATGATGTTTTAAAGAACATAAAATTATATTTTCTTTAAGAAAGAAAGTTTTCAAATTGATTCCAAATAACTGAATATAATTCTGCCTTTTTTCATTGCTATAGAAAAATTCTAGATCAGAGCAAAATCCAAAAAGCAATTAGTCATGTAATTTCAATGAAATTACTTGGTGTTTTATATTTTATTAGCTATGGCTTTCAGAACTACAGAGGTTCACATTCCTTTGGTGGTTTTTAACAAGCATTTTACTAATTTATTTAGGCAGCAGAGGTTGTAGAAGCCTCCACTGGTTCTGGAAAAAAATATAAACTTAGTGGGCTGCCAACCAGTCAGGTTTATATCCAAGGGACAATTAAATGAAAATTTCAAGATAAATATGCAGTAAAAATATGTTCAATGGAGATAGATTTTCCCTCCAGGAAGTGTCTTTTTGAGAAGTCAGAAAAGCATCACAGGTCAACTTTGAATGAAAGGACCCAGAACATGTGTTATTTTATAACAGAAATGGATTTTGATCTTAAATCTGCCATAAAGCCACATGCTCTTTAGGGCTACCTATGAAATAGTACTTACCATAGGGACAGAGTGAGTTATTCAGAGACAGAGTGTCAGTGGAGTTCACTGAAAATTTACTGAAAATTCACTGAAAAGTCATTAACATGGGACAGGTCAACAGCTCATGGCAATTATGGAAGAAGATAGAATTTCATATAATCATAGAATACAAAGATGGAAGGGGACCTCAGCAATCTTCTGGTCCAACCTTTTGTGTCAAAAGCCCAGTCTAGGTAAAGTGGTCCAGAATCCCGTCCAGGTGAATCTTAAAAGTGTCCAGTGTCAGGGAACCCACCCCTTCTCTTGGGGAGATTGATCCAGTCACGGATTGCTGTCATTTTGAATTTTTTTTTCTCTTGTGTCCAATTAGAATCTACCAGGAGTAACTTATACACATTGCTCGTTTTTGGCTTGTGATTCCTTGCAAACAGAGTCCACCTCTTTGTATCCATGCTTTAAATACTTTAACATGGTGATAAGGTCTCCCCTCTGCCTTCTTTGCTAAAGGCTGAAAAAACCCAGTTCATATGACAGGCTTCATAAGAGTTTAATTATCTTTGTGGATCTTCTTTGGACCCTTTCAACCTGTCCACACATGTTTTGTGTAGCAGGGACCAAAATTGTACACAGCATTCCATGTAGTACCTGACAAGTGGTGAGTAGATTGGGATATTTCATCTCTAGTAGGGATGTCTTTTTTGATGCAACCCAGAATCCTGTTGGCTTTCTTTGCTGTAGAGGGTGACTGGTCACTCGTATGGAACGTATTGTCTACCAGGACCCCCAGAACCCTTTCCACAGAGCTGCTTTTTAGATGGGTAGATCCCAGCCTGTGCTGCACTCCTGGATTATGTTTTCCCAGGTGCAGAACTTTATACTTGTCCTTACTGAACTTCATAAGGTTAGCCCATTGTTCCAGCCTGTCTAGGTCTTCAGGGTGACTCTCCCAAAGTGCCCACTTCCCCACTTGGGTGTGTTCTGCAAAGCTCCTCAGAGTACACCTAATGCTGTCATCCAAGTCACTTATGAAGATATTAGAGAGTGTTGAAAACAGTATTGATCCTTGGAGGACCACCTTTCCCACTTGCCAAGGAGCTACTTAGTTAGTTGGTATTGGGCTGTCCATGTAACTTCAGGAAAGAAAGATATCTCTAGAATTCTCATCAGTCAGTCAGAAACAAAGTAATCACAGAAGATATTTATGCAATTTGTTGAGTAATAATTGCGTTTCTTAGCCTGAAGCACCTATAAAATCGTATCTGAAACTAAGTGGTGGAAAAGTAAGGAGTAAGAAAGGAGGAGAGGATGGGTTTGGGAATAATGAGTGGAGATGAAGGTCTGAGAAATAAAGTGAAGATAGAATACCAGTTTCCAGTTCAGCTATCCCTTTTCAAACTGTTTACTAGTACAGGCAGTCTTTGAAGTCAGACCAGTCTCCTGTGTCTTTTCTCTGCTGGTGGACAGATGATAGATTTGCCACTGTGCCCTCGCACCAACTGCATCCAGCTGGTTCTTTTTCCAAATGACCTCCTAGCTGTGCCTATTTGCTGTGTATTTCTAGTCCCTTGATGTTCCATTTATTCAGTCCTGTCATCTTCTCCTAATGTAAAGCTTGTGCTCTCCTGACAGGGGACGTCAGCATCAAAAATCTCTTTCTCTAAAGCATGACCAGTTGAATTTGTACTACAAATGTCCTTGCAGATACAGTAAATCCATTCTATTTGTTACCTTCATTCTTTATAATCATGTGGGATTTGAATATCATGATTAAGAGCAAGTCTTTATTAAGCCTATTTATAGCCAACATAGTCAATAGTTCTTTGAAATAAAGTGTTTTGCTGGCTCTCACCACTAAATCTGTGTAGGTAGCAAATACAAATGTAACCCCCACTGAAATCCTTACTATTCAGGTCACAATACATTCTTATAGATCAGCTCAGACTGGATTTTCACATGCTCTTTTATGCAAGCTTCAGAGCAGGATTTTGGGATGAAGCATTACAGACCATATTTTTTCAAAATCTTTTTTAACATACAAAGATATAGAGTTTCAATCTGTCATTTTTTTGTTGAAAATCATTGTGCTACAAGGTAAAGATAAAATTTAGATGAACATCGAAATGTCTTAAATGCTGAGAAATGCTAAACCATGGATAAATCTATACAGCTTGAAAAAAGTGCCTGAATGAAATCTTAATATGAACCATTACTTTTAGAGACATTAGATGACTACAGTTAAACTGAAACATTGACTAAAAGCTTTGATAAAACAATCATTACAAGATCTGGTTGATACTAGACATAAGGCAAACAGGTAAGGTGGTTGGTGCAGAATATCAAGCCAAATGGAGTCCATGACCTTGGAGGTCTTTTGTAACCCTAATGATTCTATGATTCTAAGACTTTTAGATTTGCTTTCATTCAGGTTTTTCAGTAGAAATAATCTATCAGATAGGCTTTACATAACAGTCACAGCTGATGGTTCCATTTGGTTTTGTTGTGAAAAGGATAGCATATATATGAATATAAAAGTGACCAGAATAATTAGCCACATTTTGACCTGAGGTACATACAAAAAGATGAGATTCCATTGGTCTGAGCTTTCCCCTTCTGTCTGCAACTGCTGCTACAGAGCTGTGACAGATGCTACACAAATCTAAGCAATATTAAATGTTTTCAGTGGTGAAGTGAGGAGAAGCAGAAAGAAACTCACTGAGAGAAACAGCAGATAGATGATTAGCATGTTGCCCATGCAGGTCTGCATACTGACTCTTGGCTTTAAGACCTCCTGAGGAGGCTGCAGCTTTTTGTTGAGAGAGCAAAGAACCAAAGTCAAACCATAAGTATGTCTTCTCTACCTACCAAAGCCTTCACTTTGCAGGAAACAGTGTTTTTTAAGTTCTTGTTATAAGTAAAATACAGTTTTGTATCACATCCTTCAAAACAGTGGGAAAAGCAAACAGTTGTCTCAGGATAAATGAAACTATATGTACACATACCATTGCCCATTGCTTCTGAATAAAATATTACTTCACTTTTATCAGAAAAGTGACTCAGTGAAAAAGGAAAACAGGTTTTACAAGAAAATATGTCAGAGGAGCTCCATTTTTACCCAATGACCACTTTGACTGGTCCTTTGAATCACTTTTTGAGCCTGGTAGCTGCATAAGTTTTCACCAGCTTTATGGTATATCTATACTGTCCATGTCTCAACAGATTGTCAAGAAGGATGCTGTTGAAACTTCCTGTTGCTAAAATCAAGTGACTTCTACATCCATCCCCTCATTCACTGAGCCCCTTACTTCACTGTGGAAGCCAGTCAGATTGTTTAAACATGATTTATCCAAGAAAAGACACTTCAAGAAACATAAAAGCAGGTCTCTGGTTTCTTAAAATGACTATTAAATCACATTTATAGCTCTAGTTTTATATGCAACCAAGATAAACCTTAAAATAAAAATAGTTGATAAATCCAAATATATTTAACAAAGATGGTGGGTGCCTTGAAAATAGTTTTATGTACTACAATTAAAGACTAGTTTGTCTCTGAACCAAAAGTCCCCTGATTTTTTGAATGATTTTTGAGTCAGTTGGTATTGAGTTTCCATATTTAAAGATTGATAAGTGTTTGATTTGAGTCTGTTGGCTGAAGAAAGATGCATTTCCTTCCTGTCTTATTTAGTAAATAAAGTTTAATTTCCCTATAGTTTCTCAGGAACCATGGTAATGTCTTTGATATTACTTTTCCTGGTATATAATAGCTGGAAAAAATATCACTGGCACAAGTTTCCATAGAGATCTTATTCTTTTAAAGTATTTTAGTTCTCTGCTTCTCTGTTGTGAAGATGACAGTTCACTAACTTACTGTGGAAGATGAGGGCTATCACTGAAAAGTAATCTGTATGATACTGAGAAGTGAAATCCAGACAAGTCTTTTAGAATATTTACTTTTATATATGAGCGTGATTCTGAGTTTTAATACAGAAATACAATTTTGCTTCTATGAACTTTCATAGTCATGCATGTTTCAGAAACATGAATAAAGGATAGTAATTTAATAAAATGTCTTTATATACTGCAAGCAGTAAAATCTTATGACAACTCATTTTTATTCTGTTTGAAGAGAGCACTATAACACTGCTCACAGAAATTTCAGCAGTTGTCATCCAGCCCTTCTTGTCCATTGCCTCTGCAGTGTTTGCACTGCCTTCAGTTCATAGACAATATAGAGTGTGTACAATGATTAAATATCAATAAGAATTTTGTACCATGTTCCTCCTTTCAGCATTGTACACAGTGTCAGGATTTGAGTTTCAGCTCTTTTATGGATTTTCATAGTTTCAGGGAAGGATGAGATTAAGATAGCTAATGAACAAATATTAATGAGAATTAATTAGCAATTAAAAATTAATATCCAGCCTTTTAGCAGCCATTCCAGCTTTTCAGGTGGCATACCATGTAGCATAAACATCACCATTTCTTCCCCTAAACCCCAAAACCAGTATCCCAAACAGAGTAAGAAAAAATGGACTAGTAGAGTAGAATAGCATAGCATAGTGTAGATGGCACAGCAGGGCATTGCTTAGCATGGAATGGAACAGAATAGAGGTTTTCTCCTAGTAAATTTCAGCTGCTGTTTTGCTTTGTTTCATTTCCCAGGCTAACTAGGGAAAGATCTAGCTCCGAGTTCACTAATACCAACTTCCTTATTACCAATGCCTGACAGCATCTGGAAAATAAGACCTAAGTGCAAAGAGGATGAATATTAAAATAGATAAAATCATTCCTTGCAGTAATTAAAAGCAGCTACCTAGGCATAAATTGTTTGCTGAGCATCCTGGAGCAAAAAATAATTAATGTTTTATTTTCTTCCTAAAGATTTTTTTTTTGTCTGCAAGAACTTAGAAAATCTGTTTAGAAATGTTATTTTAAAATCTAGAGTAACAGTACCAAGTAGCTGCCCTGCTTTGATGTCAGCAGCAATTCTGTTTCTTTCTGTCAAAGGTAAAATAAATTAAATGTTTTTGTAAGTAAATAAATGGAAACTGTTCCAATTATACTAATCCCTAATGGTATGTTTGTTGCTGTGAGAAAAATCTGATTTCAAGCCAAGTAAATAAGACTATTTGGATTAGTTTAAAATGTATAGGTAAGATCAGTATCCTCATTGTTATGAGGACTGCAATTACATTTCTTCTGCAAAATGAAGAGCTTTGTGTGTTTGGCTTTAAGACTTGCAGACTTCATTTCTAGAAGGATATTTTCCCACTTGGTTCTGAAAACACTATTCCAAAAAACCTTTCAGTTCATATTCCATTTCTTCAGAGACTGTGCCTGTGAAATTTTCCATATGCACCATAAAAGTCAAGCACTTGTTTTTCCTGATGGAAATCTTGCCAAGTGTTGGGGTATTTTTTTTCTAGAAGAATATTTTTTGACTGTTAATTGGTGTAAGAAGATTATCACAGAATCACAGTATGGATAAGGTTGGAAGGAACCACAGTAGATTATCTGGGCCAACCTCCCTGCTCAAGCAGGGTCATCCCAAAGCACATTGCACAAGGTTGTGTCCAGACAGTTCTCTAATAGCTCCAGCAAGGGAGACTCCACAGCCTCTCTGGGCAACCTCTTCCAAGGCACAGTCCTCAGCACACGAAAGAAGATCTTTCTCATATTCAGGTGGCAGTTCCTGTGCATCAGTTTCTGCCTGTTGCCTTTTATTCTATTGCTTGGTTTATGCAACATTTATTTTCTTGATGGATTAAGCAACAGAACAAGGTTTGAATGGGAGGTTGATTTGACCAATATTTGTCATAAACCCATCACTTTTTGCTTTTTTTTAATCTAAAAACACTGGGCATTGACTATCTACTAAGGACTGAACTGTCACCTAGGTGAGTACAATGTCCAAAGGTATTCAGTTAATTCACACGTTTGAGGCACAAACTAATTTCTCTATGGAGAAGAATAAGATCCCTCGGGGTAAAATGAGATGTATAAAAGTGCTGTCTCAACAATCTCACTAAACAGTATGACAAATGCACACAGGGACACCCCATTGCTGCTGCATGGGTTAAGCACCACAGAAGCAGGTTTGTGAGCATTGTGAGCTCACACAGCCTGGTGGGAACCTTGTACAGAGCTGGCACATATGTGCCTTTACTGAATGGTAGTTACCCATACTGAAAAATGTGAAAAGAAAAATCTCAGCAGCAAGCAATATTCTTTAGTTTTCAATTAGTCAGCAAAGGATTATACCATAAATTGTATCAGCATAACAAGAGTTTGCAGAAAGATTTCTAAGGCTTGTTCACAAAAATATCTGTGCTTCTCATATTTAGAGATCATCATACATAGTATTTTCTTTTCTTAAAAGTATTATAATGATATTTTTTTATACGCAGAAAAGCACAGAAAAGTAGATACCTGAAAGTTTAAAGACATGTATGAATCTGAAATACTAAGCATTTCAAGAAGAAATCTCTTCATTGAAGATAGGTAAAATCCTTCTAAATCTCACTACATTCACATCTGCATCATTAACTGTCTCCATACCTTTAATGTGTATTAGGGGTAAAATATTTAGGTACACCTAAAAAAGTCAATGAGGTGCTCTTTGCATTTTAGAATCTAATTAGGGATAAAATATAGTCCTAAATGAAGTAAAGAAAATTGCATGAGAACTATGCAAAATTTCCCAGGTGAAGGATATCTATGTAAATGCTTTTGATGTTTTTTATTTTCCCCAAATGTGACTTTTAAATGACTACATTTCAGATTAAAAGAAGATACACAGAGAACACTATATTAAATCATAATTCATTATGCAGTGCCAGCATCTTGCTACATCTACACTTTATAACATCAGAGTATCACTCTAAGAGCTCTAGGACAGGTGGATAAGCCAATAAAAGTTTATGTAAAGAAGAGGAAATTGCAGATGAAATAAATGTTGGTTTGCGGTTTAGCAGATTCTGAATCCAATGGATGTAAAGAATAGATGGTGCTGTTCATTGCCTATAGTGAACTTTCAACTTAAGATAATGAAAGCAGGAAAAGAATTTTCTAAAGTACACAAATAGGAAGTTTAAATTAAAAAACTCTCTGTTGTGCTATTTCTTTTTTTTTTTTGGCGAGACTTGGTAGCAGTACTTCCTGCACTGAAGAAATCATGTTCTTTTCCATTGACTTCTTTCCATGAGAACATGATAAATTTAGGGATCTGCTATAGGGAGAAGCCTGCCTGTGGTTTTGTACTCACTGGGCTCAGAGTTCTAGAAAAGACAGTTACATAGGCCATACCTGAGAACTGGTGGGGTTGTAAGCACCCTTGATATGTCAAACTGTAAGAGATTACATCACCTGTGTGTCTATCATCGCAAAATTTACACTGCTGCTGTCATACAGCACCACTTTTAATTTGCAATAACACTTTTAAAAGTAATTTTAAAAAACCCTGCTTTTGTGATATCATGGTGATGTAAAAGCAAAATTTTGGATTTGAAGCTCTTCTTTTTGATATATGTATATCTCATATCTCCACTTTTTATAGTTGTCCTATAACTTCTCACAATTACAATTTTTTTTAAAAGACTAATTTCAATTTATCTCACAAGATGCACCCAATACTATCTTATTGCATTGTAAAAAAAAATAAAATGGTTTAAATAGATTTTTATTACAGTCATCATAAATTGCTATAATGTACAACTTTGTAAATCATCCTCTTACAAAATGTTTTGATATGCCACCAAAATAAGAATAAAATTTAGATATGAGAAATGAGTTTTGCATTGATTTCATAACCCTATATGGCATTATTCTAAAAGAAAAAAAAGTGCATTATTCTCCTCTAAAATTCTTCTTTGACACATTTGCAATAACTACTTTGTTTTCAAGATGCCAGATGTTTTTGACAAAAAATTAGTACACACCTATGTTGCATAATTAACAGTATTTCTTCTGAATTTGAGTAATTTGCTGATGATCAATAACTTGAAAGTAAACTTTGTTCAAAATCCTGTCATCTCTCAGCACTGCCTTTCATTGTAGCAGACAGATCTTTCCTGTTACTGGAAAACTTTTCATGTCAGCTTTATAATGAAGCTTTAAATCTTGTTGGAAGCCACAATTTTTCGTCCATTTTTTCTAAGGACCTGGTCATCACACATGTTTATCACTCAAATGAATACCAAACGTGTGAAAATATTCCTGTGTCTCATGGGTTTTTTTGTCCCAATAAAATGAATACTGGTAGGAGTTTACAGCAATTAGCATAAAAGGTTTGTGTTTTCAAGGAAGTAATCTTTAGGCCACAGGTGGCATTTTCAGCTCGCTTTGAATTCTGGAATCTTCAGTTCTGTGATTTTTAACTAGAATAGACAATAGCCTAAAGAAGGTTGTTTGCTCAACACCCCAACAAAAGCACAGATTTTATGGCTGTTGAAAGGTAAATGTAAAAATATTAGGAAAAGACTTTTTAATACTTTTTCAAATTGTCCTTATCTCTTTGGGTAAAAATTTATTGTGGAAGTTTCAAAGAGAAAATTTATATCTGTAGTGACCCTGAAGGAGGTATCAGAACTTTGTCATCTTTTCTGAGTGCTTTTTCAGTTTATAGATAATTTTCTCAAAAGTTGATATGAAATGAGACCAAAAAGTCAGGATGATTACTCCAAAAGAAAAAAATAAAAGGAATGAATGGAGGAAGGAATAAGAAAAGAAGAGGAAAGTAGTTAAATCAATGTATCTTATTTTAAAGTATGAACATTTTAGGGTATAATTAAGTTTTAGTGTTCTCCCTCGCATTAAGGATCCTTTTCAATTTTCCTCGACTGGGTCCCTACAGGAATCAAATGGGATCTGAGGTGACAATTTCTAATTTTATAGTTTTTCATGATGTTGAAATACTGTTGGCAAGAGATCATAAGGGAGAAAAGGATCTGCAAAAATTACTAGTAATATTACTGATAAGGTCAGATATTAAACGAAAATTTCAGAAAACC
Source organism: Leucosticte australis (assembly GCA_025504685.1). NCBI lineage: Eukaryota > Metazoa > Chordata > Aves > Passeriformes > Fringillidae > Leucosticte > Leucosticte australis. The sequence goes on along the minus strand of JANIJU010003063.1, from coordinate 17,226,153 downwards.
CTGTGGTATTATGCAAATTAATTGAGAAATGACTGAAAAGCATAGTTCTTGTGCAGCTACCTGCTAATGAGAGGGGGAAGAGGCAATAAGTAAGCTGAGGGATTTGAACAAGAAAATACATCTTCACAGGAAACCTATCAAAAGCAAATTCTCATGACACAAGTTTCAAGTTCTTTATGACCAACAGCCTGATTTCAATTGATTTGGAGAAAACTAGTGATATATAGTAGGCTCAGGAAAGCCATGAATACATTCACATTAGTCCAGTGAACATCTAGTTATAACATGTCAGACAGTCTTATTAGTGATGGTTCTTCAGTAAGAAAAGGTTACATCAACTCACAAGTAGGCTAAACAGCATTCTCTACACTTGCTAGCAATACATAAACAAAATTAGGTACTTGTTAATGCCACTACAGTATTGTGTGTTTACATTAAAAATCAATATTTTCTTTTGCATCAAACAGAGGTGACCTATCCTTGGCAGTTAAATGTTTCAGGGTGGTGGATATCCTCATAAATGAACAATGTCAGAAAATAATTTTTTTAACTTTTGGTTTTCTAAAAATGCTGGTGTAGTCTTTATTAATCTCTAGAGTGGAATTATTTCTCTCATAAAGGCTGATCCCTTTTAGCTGTTTCCTTTATTGCAGGGGAATGACATGTCAGGGAAAGCAAAACAAAGGGAAGCAGCTTTCTTCTATGCTCAAAATAAAATAACCCACCAAAAAACACCTCACCCAAACCAACAACCCCAAACTGTCAATATCCTAGGAAAGGCTGGGTTGTAAAGATTATTGCATAAAATAATACTTATATATACACATCATATATATGTCCTCAAGAGCCCAAAATATAGTTTGTGAGGTTCTACTCTCATACAGCTTAATGAATGACAGAAAAATACAAGCGTTGCTGCAAAGCTGAGAGATAGTCCTAGATAACTCACATTTCTAGACAGATTTTAGTAACTTCCATAACATCTTCAAAACTCTTTTTTTCTGATCTAAAGAAACTGATGTCATCCAGCAAAGCTGAGAGATATGACATCTGAAAATTCATGAAGATAACATCTATGTTGAGAGAAGAATAATGACAGAGTTTGTGGAGGTTGTTTTACAATTGCTTTCCTCCTGTTTCAATTGACAGTATGTATGCCTTAAAGAACTATTGATTAAAATTAGGTGAAGCAAGATAATTTCTCTTTTGTTTACTATTTTATATATAAATACATGCTTGAAAAAGAAAATATGATGAAGATTTTTTTTCCTCTTACCTTTTTTAAACAGTATAGTGCCATACAGTTTCTCTTCTTCTCCCTAACATAATGGTTTATGATTGGGAAACTTCAGCAGCCTTTTATAAAAGTAATAATAATAAATTGTTATTTAACTTGAAGTTTTTATTTTAATTTTTAGGAGTTTTTTTCTTTCCTTTATCTTGCTGCTTGATTTCATGAAAGTCTTCAGAAATAAGTTGTCTGGAGATTCAATTCAATTTCATTTGGTTTAGAATAACAGTTTTGAGTCTCCCTTAGTTCTTTAGAAAAAAATAACTTAGAGAATTATAAAAGTAATGAAAAAGAAATTGATGTTTTTCTTTAAACCTGTCAGTTTTATGGTTTTTTAAATAAGCCTTAATGTCAGGATAAGGGATTTAATTTACACCATGAAGATGGTGTTTTCTTGGGAGGCCTATATATTCCAAAAGGTTTCAGAAAGCATAAGCATATGCAAGATGATAAACTGATATATATTTTTTTCTTATATTGACTGTAACTAACCTTTTGAAAATATTTGATTAGCATCCACATGTCTGCATTTTACAGACTTATGAACCAGAGATAATTTATTTGCATTTATATCTCCTTTCTTGCATTATGTCTTGTTAATTCAAAATTTTTTATCAAAACTTCAGTTATGAGCAAGTTGGTGAAGTGGTATTCATAGAAATCACAAAAGTAATAACTTTTGAAGAGAGTACATACAACTGGCTTGTGGGTTGCTTAGGAAAGTACCTACAGTCATTAAAATAATATGCAAAATTAGAAGTACAGATTTCTGAATTTTGCTTCAATTATTATTAGGTCTGAATTGAGAAATTAGGTAATTTTTAGCTTAAAAAAATTAATATAGTCTTTCATTTTCCTGATACAGACAATATGATACCATCTTCCTTTACAGTTTTATGTGTCATTTTGCTTTATGAATATTTACTTTCCAAAAACCTGATTCTTCACCATTTCTGATTCAGAGAATTTCAGAGAAATTATCTTTTCTCCATTGTAACCCATTGATTACACTGTCCATATAAAAAAAATATTACATAAATGTCAGAAATGTATTGGCTATGGAAATGCTTAGAAAGGAAAGGCTTTGTTAAATATTCTTTGTGAAGCCCTGTTATGACCTTACTGATTCTAAATAAAAATTCAAATGGCACCATAAAGAAAACAAGGTGACAGCATTTTCAGCCCTGAGCAACAGAAACCAGTGAAACAAATTGTCCATCCACTGTTGGGCAGCCATTTGTGAAATAGGTAATTGATTATTTAAAAGAAAAACTGCATCGTAATGTCAGCACATGAGAGAAGGAAAAATCAAGGACCTGTGACGAAAGGACAAAAATATCACAGAATCAGCTAGGTTGGAAAAGACCTTTGAGATCATAGAGTCCAACCTATGACCTAACACCAGCTCGTCAACTAGACCAGGTCACTGAGTGCCACATCCAGTCTTTTCTTAAATACCTCCAGGGACTGCAAATTCACTGCCTCCCTTGGCGGCACATTCCAATGCTGAATCACCCTTTCCCTGAGGAAGTGCCTCCTAACCTCCAACCTGAACATCCCCTGGCACAGCTTGTGTACTTTAGTCCTATTGAGAATTGCCTGGAAGTAGAGACTGACCCTCACCCTCTTACAGCCTCCTTTCCGTGGCTGTTGAGAGTAATAAGGTCTCCCCCGAGCCTTTTTTCCTCCAGGCTCCCTCTACTATGTAGTAAGCACACTACTAGGTCAGGCAGTGCTGAGCATCTCAGGATTGGAAGGGTGCAACTCCACCTGTTTCTTTCCCGTTCCCTAATGCTCCTTAGCCTTTCCACTCCTTCCTGAAGCTCTGCCACCAGACAGAGCAGCCCTGTCCCCTGCTCTCACCGCACCAGATGTCCCCTGCTCTCACCGCACCAGGTGTCCCCTGCTCTCACCGCACCAGGTGTCCCCTGGGCCGTGCTCGGGTGCTGACAGCAGCTCAGGCACTCCCTGCAGCCAGAGGCCCGAACAGCTGCGTGCTTGGGGGGCTCTGGCTGGCTTAGCACACTCGTGCTGCCACCAGCAGTACCAGCAATGGCTTTTGACAGCTTGTAAATCATTCCTGGGTCTAGTCAAGTTGGGGGGAAAAAAACCAACAAAACCAAACACAAAAGCCTCCAGCCAAACCACCACACCCACCTAACACGCAGCCCCCCAGCAGGAGCTGCGAGGATGGCTGCGCCCTTCCTGCGCTCCTGCCTGCGCACACTGCGCACCACTCCCCTGCTCGCCCGCCTCCTGCTTGTGCTCCCCAGGGATGTTTCAATTGCCTGCAAATGGCCCTGCGACCACCCCTTCCTCACCCGAACGGCTGGCAAGAGCCAGCAGAACAAGGATCTTTGACAGGTAAAAGAAAGAGAAAAGAAAGAATGGGGAAAAACATCCCAGGAAAAGAGAGAGGAGACTTAAGGTTTGTGGTTTGGACCCTGCGGTGAGAAGGCTTAAAGTTCTTACGGTCCCCCTGTTCTGTATGTTACAGAATCATATAGCCACACATTACAGAAATGGAAAAGACACTTTTAGAAATATTTGCAGTAGGTAAATGTAATGATCAATGTATAATTAATCATAATAATATTGTTCCTCACGCCAGTCAATGAGAAGAAAAAGCACCTTTGTTGGTAAATTTTTCTAATATACTTATTAAAACCTTTGTAATTCTCCTATTTCTCCATATCACTCCTGTACTAGACTCAGTACTAGTCTGGAAGGTATCTGTCACCTCACAGTTGGAACACCTTCAAAGCATTTACTTAAGTATTCCAAGGGACTAATATCCAGTTCATTAACAGAACTACCAACAAATAATTCTCAAAATTAAATGCTTTATAGAATATTTTCTTTGAGCTATTACAAACACATTAAAATACACTGAAACTTTTAACATACTAAGATGGACAAGGTTTTCCATTAATACAAATATCTGCAAATCAGAGGAAAGGCGTGAAATATGATCAAGTGAAAAAACATGTCACCAAAGAAAATAATTTAGGACAAATTATAAAGACAAATGGCCACAAATAGTCAGCAGGGGATTGCTGTGTTGTCCTAGCATCTCTGGGGAATAAGTTACTGAAACTGCTGCTTTCAGCAATGACTCCTGTAGGACAGAGCAAGAGAGAAATGAGCTTGCCCTTTGTTCGGAGCAAGCAGGTACAGGCCCTTCTTGACATGTGGTAGTTAGGGCAGTCCCATTGTTCTCAATCAAAACAGTGATTGTTAGAAAGAGACATTTGCAGATTAAATTTCCCTTTCTTTAAGGCCACTGTAAACTCTTCAGTATCCTAAATAGGTTAGTTAAGATTTTCTTAATTTTTCCAATTAATTTCACTGCACACCCCTGCATAAATGGCTCCAAGGCAGCTGCATCTCTGTCTACTCAAGTGTCTGTAAATTTTCCACTGTTCTCAAAACAAAAACAAATCTCAGGAAACCTACAAGTCTTGTTTTTCCATTAAAACAGAACAATTTTTTTAAAAAAGTTCTGAGTTCTTGTCAATAGGTATATCCAAAAAATATCAACCTGACAAAGCCTACATATTTTCTAAATATTTTTCCCTTCCAACTTCATCAAGACTTGAAGAAAAAGAAGAAAATGGTTCTACTGTGAAATAGAGAATGCAGAATTTCAAGGACTGTTCCTTCTTTTGAAAAAAAGTCATTATTTGAAGAATTACCAATGTAACTGATAATAGCTTCAGTTCCATTTATAATTGAAGTAGCTGCTTGAACAGCCTTCAGTATTATGCAAATGTGCTGCACTAGAAGAATTATAAAAAAGGCAAACTATAGGGTTTTATCTAATCTAAAAAAATTAAGATTTTTCTGTCCAGGTTCACCATTTTTCTTCTGTGGTTTTACTTCTACATATGAAGGCAAATGAAACCTCTTAAAAGCAGTAATGTCTACATTTTATTGTAATATAAATACAATTAATTTTATGACAATAATTATTCTGAATGTGTATTTCATTAGTTTACCAAGTAATTAAGCAGGACTTTATATATTATTGAGATTCATTCAAATTTGTCTTCAAAAAAAGTATTGAAAACCAGAAAATTTTCTAAAAAACAATTTAAATATAGTAAAATAATACATGCTTTTCACCTATTTTTTTTTCCTTTGAGTGCTTTTTTTCTCTTTTATCTTGATTTTGCAATTAGTCTTAATATCATTACATATAATGATAAAAAGTTAATTGTGTGTTGACTCAAGAAAGTGTTTGTTTTTTACAAAAAATTTCCGCAGGATAAATATTACTCTACATATATAAAAAGCCACAATAATGAGGTTTTTAACTTTTTTTTTTTAGATTAATATTTACTTCATATTTGAGCTAGTTAAAACTAAGTAGCATTTGGGATAAATTCAGTTCTAATAAATAGAAGTACTAAGGTAACTGAGTAATTTAAAATTTAAGTACATATATGTAAATATGAAGACAAAATATATCATAATATTGTTTTTCTAATAGAGTAGAGTTTAGTATATATTGTTTTTATTTTGGATGCAAGCAGTTTTATTACCTGAATAGTGTACAAAATGTAAATACAAGCTGGTTTCTTTTGGCTGTATATTTTAAAATTTTAAGGTTAGAAGTTGCATGGTAAAGGCACCCAGTGAAGAGGTGCTATCTGTTCTGGTTTTTTCCTATTTTTTCAGTGACCTCCATAGAGTATTATTGCATGTGTTTTTATTTATCTATTATGAAAATATATATTTGTGATTTTGGGGTGAATTCTTGTGTGAAATGCTAAAAGATGACCACTGAAAAGACCCAGCACTTTACAAAAACTGCAAACTTAGTTTTCCATTAACATTTTCTATTTTGGCATCTTAAAAAGAGTGGAAGTTGATTTCAGCAGAACATCCTGTGGGGAAATTAGTTCATTTTGCTAAAGTATCTTAATAATTACAGTGACATCAAGGTTAATTGCTTAATCTGTATTGCCATAGTGCAGTCCTGTAGAAATCCCAACACAATCTGTTCTATAATTAGTGCCAGAATACCCATATATAGAACAAACAGCGGCCTAAAAAAATAAATAAAAAACTCTGATATGATTAATAAATAAGATTTACCAGAGTGTGTGGGTTTGTGTGCATTTACATCTATATATACATACATACAGAGGGAAGGGGTAGATTTCACAAAACAGAGGTTTTGCAAACACAGTATATTAAACCCTTGAGGAGATATAAATAGCTGAGGTAGAAAATAACTTCAAGCAAGATGTTTTATCTCCTTACTCTTTTCCAGCTCCAGAATGTAATTGCTAGCCAACACCATCACATTTGCATCAGGTCCCTTGCTTTGCTGGTTCTATGTCAGAAACTAAGTGGTCAGAGTTTAAAAAGTAATTGTGAATATCCTTCTACTTCACCTTTTGGGTTAATTTCAATAACACTGCCTATTGCTGAGCTTACAGATTTGTATTGCTTTTGCACGCTTCATTAGCACATGATCCCATGTGGATTTCTTGACTGCTCAAATTCTGAAGATGTGCCATACTGAGGGACAATGTGGTGCCCCTGATAACTCAGGATGACATGATGGTTCCCTTCCTGCTCTCTTCTCATTTTTGGAAACTGTGAGACCATTTGCGCATTACTCCTTCATATAAGTCATTAGTTCTTGCTGAATGCTTATTGCATCTGAGACACAAGCTGTGAGTTACTCTGTGTTAGCTAATATAATTTTCAAATAACCAGTATCTGCAGTATCTGCAGACAGAAATCAGCAACTGGATCTTTAATAGTTTTCTGTGTCATTGATATATTTTAAAATGGTTATTAGAAGACGTTTTCAGGTCTTTGTGTGTTGTGTAGCAACACACAAAAAGAATTCTGCTTTTAATGAAATGAATTCTTAAAAAAAACCCCAATTCTACAGACTATATCTCTCCCATTTTTCCAGAAGTTTGGATAAGTGAATCACAGCCAATACTAATCTCAAATATGCAGCTCTGAAAAATATGTCAATGGAACAAAACATGTTTGGTCATCCTTTATTGTGTTTTGTAAATCGGAACTGAAATGTAAAGTCTTGAAAATATACTCTTACACATCTTAAGGTAGACATTCCATTTTCAGTGTTAAGGCCATCACTCAGAAGTTGGCATCACTGTGATAAAGCCTGGTAATAGTTTACTGCTTTGATACTTAGACTTTTGCTTTAAGGGAGTTGATGAGTCAAATTACCTTTAATTTTAAAAAGGGGAGAAATATGTCCTTACTGCTCGAGGGCATACTCTCCAAGGAGGGATCATTAAATAAGGAAATATTTCCAATGACACATACTTTAAATTAAGCTATATGTAAATTTCAAAATTTCATTTTCATTTGTCTTACCAGCATCTATGTATTTATGTAACTTATTTGAGTAATTGTGAAGAAATGTATCTTTACATAATACAGATGTCACAGATAGATACAGCTATGGAAATGTTTAAGGTTTGTACCTCTGAACTTGCCAACTTCTAAAATAGTAATTTTTTAAACTAAGACAATTATGTAGTCAAAAATAAAATTAAAAACCCTTTAATTTTCCTACATTTTACTTAGTCATAGACTCTTTTTCAATGCCTAATCATCTCCAGGGAAACACGAATTAACTCTCCAGCATCTTCAGCTTTTTTCATTTCAATGTTTTTTCAAACAAACACCACTTTAATTTTGAACATTCATACTACACAGTGGGAATTTAGGCAATTTACAAGGCATTTACCATAGCAGTTGAGAGACTGTTTAGAAATTTCACAAGAATCTCTTCCACCTCCCCATAAATTCTGTTCTTTCCACTCCCTTTAAAAAGGCAGTAAACCTGATAAGTTTATTTTGGCACTCAAGCTGTAATTATTAACCTGCAATACTGTCAAAGAAGAGAGCTGAAGCTTAGCACAGCAGTGAGTCTATACTTTTAGGTAATTGCAGCTTTCTTTCTCTTTTCCACACAAGTCAAAACAGTAAAAACTTACAAAAGACTGAGAGTCTAAATAATGCTCTGAGCTTTTAAGAAAGTTTATTTTAAAGTGCTTGTAGCTGAATAATATTATTTGGTTCTTTGTTTTCCTCTCTTTGTCACCATAATTACTGCTTAGAAAAGTTTTATAGCTCATGAGATACCATGATGATTGATATCAGGTAGACACAGGAAAACTGCTTCCTAGCTTTGTTGATTACTTACTGCAATTATTGAACTTTATTTTTAAAGTGCATGGGTCCATTTGGTTAGTGCTCTTTCACAAATTTCTTTGGTTTTCTTTCAGAAATATATACAAGAGAAGTTGAGGTAAGACCTCATTAAATAACAATTAATTGATTTTAAAACTGCTAACAAGCTGATTGTACTTCAGATTTCTAACTTTTGATTAGAAGTGCCCATCAGAAACAGGTGACTGTGACGTGTTGTGTGATTTCAGATTTTGGTAAGAAAAAAATATTTTTATTAATTTGTTTTCAAATCACCAAATATAAGATAATAAAATATTTGTAAGAAATAGAAATACGCATTCATATTTAACTAATACTAAGCAAGTTTTTTGGTGGAACTTGAGTGTATTACATTAAAGAATGTGTTTACAATGTTCCTGCTGCCATTTTCACTGTGAAAGATACCTGCTGTTCAGCCTTAAAAGGTCACATAGTCTTGGCTTCCCTGACTTAATCAATATAAACTACATGTCTCTGCATCAGAATAAACAGCCACTGCTGCCTCTTCTCCTGCTTCCAGATGAAGTACTGTGCTATTCTTGATCTCCTCCTGCCTCTGAGTCAGTCTTTTCCCACATTCATAGTCAGTGCATAGGGTGACTGTAAAGACAAAGAGAACACTGGAGCAATGTTAATGCAGCTGTGTATGACTGATTGGACAACCTCAGCAAAAATTGATCTTCCCATCACCCCTTCGAGTCCACTAATGTCATGTTGTTTTTTCAAAGAGACTTAAGGGTACTTGATAGACTCATTCTCAGGTATTTCATTCTCACCCCAGAGGGAGTAAAGGGTAGGGTGATAAGCAAGGTCACTGACTATTGAACTGAAATTAATTAAATGATGAATGGCCTATTAAGATAATTATTATCATACAAGTATTTCAGCACATTTCTGAAGGCCTCCTACTCAGTGCAGGATCATATTCAGCTGGGTTTTGGTTACTTCCAAAGGTGGAGATGATACAACCTCTCTCAGCAACCTCCTTCAATATTTGACCACTATAACAGCATTTTTGTTATGGTTGACTGGAATTTTCTTTAATTTATGCCCATTTACTTTTGTAATGTCACTGAGTGTGACTAAGAAGAATCTGGCTTTATCTCCTTTACTCCTATCTATCAGAAATTTGTTGACATTTTTTCTGTATCTCTTTCAGTCAAGCTTGCATGAATATTGTGGGGTGTTTGAAAAGGGTTCAGGGGTTTCTTGTTTCATTGCTTAGTTGGGTTTTCTGTATGTTTTCTATGTGTATATGTGGTTCATTGTCTTTATTTCTCATGCAGATTGCACATGTTTTAGAAGGAAAGTTAATTGAGGTCAGAAAATAAATTCTGAGACTGCATTATAATTATTCTATTAGATGGCAATGGAAGAGAAAACATTTGAGGGCAAATTTCAGATTATATTTATTTTGGTCCATTGTGTTACAGCTTTAAATGATTAAAAATATTTAGTATGTATTCCTATTGAATTTGGGGGTGTATTTAAAAGAGACTGGGATTTTTAGTCTGCTGGTAATTTTAGAAATTACTTTGACAGAATGGGGAACACATTTCTTTAAAATCGTGATGAAAAGTGAAAACTGTAATTTAGATCTTTTCAGATCAATCTGTAGATCTGTTGAGTAATACATTATGTCTTTTGGTGTAATTGTTGGGAATATGTACAAGAGCATCTGCATAATTGGAGGAATTTTGCAAATATGTTTCTAAGAAGTTTCTATAGGCTTCAAGTATTAAGAAAATTGACACTGACACATACATTTTGTTCTATTACCGTTTCAACTCCTCTAAGTCAGTAACAAACTTTTTCTCAGAAAAATAGCACCTGGTTTTTGTGCAAGGCTGTTATTCCCGGGTCCTTTTGTCTTGAGCTATTTTGTTAATCAGATATGTAATAGAGTTTTGCAAAAATAGTAGTGGTACAAAAGTATATTTCACAGTTCCAGAGTATGTAATGGGAAGTATCTGAGGTCAGAGTTATTGTCAAAGGAAAAGGATTGTGTGTAGCATGAGATGAGCATCTTCTGGGGACCTACTGAATCATGACTATTTACATCCTGATATGGTGTTGCTTCATTCTGGAGAAGAAAAAGGGGATTATAGTTACTGATAGATATAAACAAACCAGCCCAAATAAATGACTATTTTTCCTGTTTGTTTTTTTTTATTTTTTATTTACTTTATTTTTTCTGAGTTAATTGAGGAGTACGGTGAATATTTGCTGCCTTGTCAGGTTTGAAATCAGGACTATTATATAAAAATAGAAAGATTTTGAATGGTTTTTTTTCCCCTCAAAAATTCTTTGTTTATAATAAATGAATAGCACAAATTGCCATAGTTATTAAAAGAAAAAGCAACAGAGAGATATTTCACGGTCTGAGTTATACAGAAGGTCAGACTAAACTATCTAATTATTTCCGTCACTACAAATTGAAATCCATTATTGCACCTGAGAAGACAAAATACAAAACTGAAGACTCACAAAGGAGACTAATGAGAGGGTTTAGAATTTTGACTAAAAGTATCTCTTTTAGGAGAAGCAGCATCCTATAGTCTGTTATCTTCCCAATGTTGTTTATCTGCTGTTGAGGAATTCACCTGATCTAGGTAGCTGGGCTCGAAATTGCTCCTGGAGGTGCAGATTGGGCTTGGGTGGGAGCCCGAGACAAGAGGCTGTGAACTGTCAAACTTTGGGGTGATGAAGGGAAGCAGGATGGGTGTGCCAGCCAGGTGAATGGACCCATCTTTTGGATAACACAGGGGATGCAAAGGGGCGACACTAGCGGTCTGGATGGACACAGAGAGGGGCAGGAGTGGGGCCCCAGGAGCAAGAGCGAGACTTGCTTGGACTGTGAGGGTGTAAAAGCCATGGGGTTCCTTTGTTGGGGGTCCCTCCTCAGCAGCACCAGCTGGAGCTGTTTCTGTGTCACTGCATGGTGAATAAATGGCTTTAGGGAATGAGACACCAGAGACTGTGATGGGAGCCTGGGGGTCGAAGTGGTGAGGAAACCTGGTCTGCCTGGCTGGGAGTGGGGAGTGCAGGGAGTCAAGGGGGCTCCCCTCGGGCACTGGAGCTGCTGCTGCTGCCAAGGGGCTCCAGTCCCAGCACTGAAAGTCTCTGGCCTTGGGAGTGTGACTGACAGAGAGGCTCGAGAATGGTCGAGCCTCTGGGAAGTTTCCTTAAGAGTTCCATGATAGAGTTTCTTATTTTCCAGGTTCCAGCAAAGAGAAATAAGTGTCATCTAAGTTGATTAATCACACTGAAATCACATTAATCAGGAGATGATTCAAAAAAAGAAATAACAATTAGCTTTCCTTTAGGCTTTGCTTTTGTTTGGCTGAGGTTAAATGAAGAAAAACTCACCACCTGGTTTGGGCCTTTCTGTATCCTTCTTAAAATGAGGTTTTGATTTCAACTTTTTTTTTTTTAATTTTAATTTTAGAAATATAGTAGAAACTTAGGTACAGGGGAAATTAGAGGTTCACTTTAAAGGAGTTGCAATCTGTACTTGGAAGTCTGGTCCTTAGAGTTCTGTATCACACAGTCTCAAGTCACTGCAGAAATAATGGAAAGAGAGAAGGAGGAGTCTACAGCTAAGAAATTCAGGGCTAACAAAGAAGCCAATCTAAATTTTAAAGAGATGACTGTGCTGTTTATAAAATTATAAAGGTTTGTTTAAAGAGAAAGTAAAAATGCAATTATAGAAAATAAATGACCAAATTATGAGTTCAGAATACATTATTAAGTTTCTCATAGAGCATAATTATAATTGTGTCATTTTCTCAGTTATATTCAAGGTTGTAGCAGCACTTATATTACAAACCCTATATTTCAAGGGTTTACAACTTGGCAGCAAGAAATTTACTTAGTAGTGGAAATTAAGATACTAAGTGTCAACCACAGAACACATTATTCTCCAGTGTTACTTATTATGCATGGCAGTGTAAGACTAGAAAGGACAAAGGCACTGGCTGGGCCAGAGGTCTGTTATTTTGGCACTACAGCTACAGTGCTGTGGATCCCTTACCATCTTCCTAAAATTGGCATAAATATTCACTAAATAGGGATGTTAAAATGTTACTGTTTGCTATGATGCCAAGTTCCCCCTTTGGACTTTTAGGTACTGGAAAATAACAAATTATATGTTCAATATTTGCACCACCTTTGACAAGAAAGGATTACCTTTTGCTGTTTTTCTTTTTTCTCTGGTTTTGTCTCCTCATTTTGGTTGCTATTGGTTTTCTGTGGATTTTTTTTAATAGACATATTTTTAATACTACAAGGGATTCTCAGTTCATGCTGTCCTATTTTTTCACTTTTCCTAGAAACTGACATTTTAGTTTCAGTCCAGGAGTTTTCTTTGTTATCTGATGTTTTGCCCTTGATTTTATTATTTTCTACACACAGAAATACAAATCACGTCTTTATATTAAATATAAATATAAAAAATAACATTTAAAAAGAAGTGTCAGTCTTCAGTTAACAGTTCCCATTTAGCCTCTGTACAAAGCAACCCTGTAAAAACTACTCTGAAACAGAATCAGAATGATGATTTGCTTTTGCATATTCTGAAAGTTTAACTGAAGTCCACAACTCAAAGAATTGCTGAGGTAGTTACTCCTGGCTTCTAACAGTTTAACTCTACAAAGAAATTGGTTTGATGAAGGCTGGTAGTAATGTATATCTATAATCAATTGTACTGCTTGAGTAGGGGTCATTTAGGTTTTCAAGTACAGAATTAATTTCTTTAGGAGAGTGCAAGTATGTTCAATATAATAAGAACACTTAAATATTTACATAATGGAAAGACTTTAATTATTTATAAAACTGATGTTTCTTTTTGACATTCTGTTTGGGACTTTTTTTATTTTTCTTATCATGTCTGTTTTTTGGGGTTTTTTTGGAAACTGTCATTGCTGAGATATTAATTTCTGGGACTAATTTTTACTTATTTACATTTTAAATATTTGGCTGGCTTTTAATTACTATGAGAAATAAGTTCTTATTATTTTATTTTAACCTGATAAATTCTGACTTCATTATTCAGTCTAGGAATTTGTCTTTATTTTTAATTCTCTGAACAAATTTTGTTGCATATTTTTATCTCTTCATATATATATTGCAGTTATAAAAAACTCTTCAGAGAGACCCACCTTCATACAAGACTGCAGTATCTGAGTTTTATTGTTGCATATTAAAAAATTTGCTGTGCAGCACAAGTAGACATGCAAATAAGCTTTTCTGTTGAGTGTGCATATTATACTGGTAGCATGAAGATGCAATATAAACTCACTGAAAGTCAAAAGGAAAGAGTTATTTAATCTCTGACAAAAATATCTACAAAAATCTATGACATTTTACCAGAATTTCTTTCCTAAGAGCCCCCATCTGTCCCTATTTTATTTTTAGACCACATTTCAGCTGTTGGTTTTGTATTTAAATGTGGTGTTTCTCCTGCTCCCTCCACTTGCAAATACAGTCACATATATTAGAATGCCTCACATAATGTGAATAACATTCATAAGAGCAACAAAAATATCTCAGAACTGCTTATTTGTTGTCCTAGAAATAGTTATAAAAATTATACAAACTAAAGTGACAGTAAATAGAGATTCATAAATTATGAAGACTAGAAAGCCTATTTTGGAAGTTTCTTCTTACACAAATTGTGAAATTCAGAACTTAGCTTTTCTGAGAGTATGCGTGTGCAACCTACAAGATGGTGCTCTTCACTTTTGCTACAGACATTTTCTCAAGAAATAAAACCCATATTATGGAGCAGCTTTCTGCATAGGCCTGCACTGAACCAGTTAGATTGCATCAGGTAAGGCATCATGCAGGTTTCTCAAACTAAAGAGAAACAGGTTTCTCAACTAAGAGTCAGCTTTGCAAAGGAAGTAGCTAAGAAAATTTCAACATTAATTTCTTCTTGATGGGATGGAGCTGTATGACTTTGCAGCCTTCTTAGACCTGGTCATCAATTTGTCCTGGCAGCTCTTATAAGCTGTAGATATCATATTAAGGATTTTTTTTTTGCTGAAAATATGAAAGAGACACACTCAAATAATCTACGTAAATAAAAAAAGAATGATCTGTTTAAATTTGTTGATCTTGGTGGCTAGTGTGATTACTGCAATTTTTCACCTGTAGTAGATTTGATGTTTTAGAACATAAGTTACTCTTCTCACTTGTTTACACAACAGGACTGATTAGATAATTCTGCTACACTGCAAAGAAATTATGAGTCCATAATTTCACTTTAATGCTTGGGTCAGGGTGTTTGAAAACTGCAGAGTGACCAGTCATAAGAAAGAAAAGACCTGAGGCATCCATGTGTGCTGAGTCTACATTGCCTTGTAGCAGAATGTTTGGAGATATGTGTTTCCTTGATCAGATGCTAAAAGAATATATCTATCCCATTTACTGCATAAAATACTTCTATGTATTGTATGTAAATTTTCCTGCTAAATGTGATAAAATTTGCTGACATGTGTAGAATTGAATCAACCAAACACCATTTGCTGCCTAGAAGGAAGTTATTGCATAGCAGCTTAAAAATATCATAGCTAAGGTAATTTGAAATCAGCTCATAGAAAACTATTTAATTATATTTCCTCTTATTAAAGAACACATATTTGATCTTCTATCTCAGTTTTTTTTTGAGCCAGTAATAATTTTTGCCAGTCTCTCCCAACTACTTGTGACCAGCTGCCAGCTGTATGTAACTCCATTCACCACCACCACCACCATTCTCTGGGCTCGACCACTCAGCCAGTTTCTAACCCAGCAGAGAGTACATGTTCTCCAGGAGAAAGCTGTAACTGAAACATGGAAGCAATGTTCCTAAAACAGGATAAAGCAGGAACTGTTCAAACAACATACAGATCACTTAATGAATACCCTGCTAGAAAAGAAAAAAAAAAATTACCACCCCCAAATTTCATAATACAGGAGAAGAAAGCAAAAAAGCAAAAAAAAAAGGGTAAAGGGGAAAAAAACCCCAAAACTCTGCAGGAAACCAAAATGTTCTCGGTAAACACCAGCACAAAATACAGGTGTGATCAACATTAGAAAAATTGAAGGTAGAGTTATCACACACTTTATCACACACTTTGATCAGCAGCCATATGAAGCAGTTGAGAAAGTGTTGTTGTATGGATATAAACAGTCCCAAGCACAGTGTGTTTGCACTAATACACAATGTGTATTCTAAATATTTTTATTGCCTTAGGAGTTCATCCTCATTCTGTCAAGTCAGTCCTGAAAACTGGCCCAACAGTCTCTATACTGACATAAATCTATTTAGGCAAAATACTTTGGAGGTTTGCAATGTACTAAACCTGGATTCAAGCCAGAGAGCTACTGAGGAACAAACTTCCTGTGGTAAAACCTTTGCAAGTAAATATGACTTCTGCTTCCTACTGAACACTTGCTGGATTGCATAATTGTGCACAGTGATCTTCACACCCTAAACAAAGCTGATTTTCTGCTATGCTTGTGCAGATGGCAAATAATTTTAAAACACGATTGTATCAGCAAAACCTGAATTCTGCTAATAAAAATAACAACAGTAAAGGAAAAGTCCTGTTTAAGAAAGATGTTGGCTCACATAATTGACAGTCAATCTAATAGTTGCTATGTGTTATAGAAATTTTAACCATTTTAAGTGAGAGATATTTTATTCAAAGGCTTAAAACTTAGTTCTTATACAGTAAGGAAGACATTGAGAGATCCTGATGAGGTTAAAGGATTGCATCAGGTTTTAAAAACTGCTGCATTTGCAGCCGTCCATTTCCATGAACTGAGAAATCACTTGCAATACTTGATTTGTAAAGGAAAATCATTCTTTTTTTTTTCTTATTTTATGGTTTCTTGACACCAAAGAGTGCTACTAAATATGACATGAATCTCAAAACATATGCAGGTCTTTTCCACTTTAAATGTGAATATACACGCTGGTCACAAAGTACTGAATTATTGACTCTCTCTTTTTTTTTAATCCTGCATTTTTTATTGCAGATAGAGAAGACTCCAGACTATGCCTTTAGTCTATCTCCTTTCCAGTCCAAACACATATTCAAAATATGTTCTCTCTGTGGAAGTGAAGTTCTCTAAAAAATACTCCAAATAGCAATGTCTGAGACCTATTAGAACTTCTTTAAGAACTGCTCTTAGCAAGTCCATGTCGAGTCAGCATTGGCATTTTTCCCTGCTGTGTTACTTTAATAATCTGCAACTCCAATATACCTGATCTGCATTTGTACTGCAAAGGCAGCCTGAGCTGGTAAAAGCATCTCAGCAGGTTCAGTGTGCATCAAATGTGTCCTTCTCTGGAAACTGAAAATTATAATTTCTTTTTATATAAGACCAGTTTACAATTGAAATAAACTATAGTCTTCATTTTTAAGCAATGTTACTGCTTTGCAAAAGAAATAACTGATTGTAACTTTCTGCAAATCACTATAGAAGAGATCTCACAAGGAATGTCATCTCAAGGACAATACATTTTGCTCAGGTTCTACAGGATTGCACAGTATGATGTGAGTTAAAATATTTTTATGGATGGCTTCTATGTGTGCAGATAATGGCGTTGATTAAATGAGTCTGGTATATGAAATCATGTAGATCATGCAAGTCAAAACAGGTGATCTTCAGTCTTGAAGTCCTTGTGAATGTGTTTTGTAGCCTGCAGATGAAGCAAACACAACTTTGCTCTAGTCAGTTGGAAAATTACTTTTGTCTTCACCAATGAGCTTTCTTTCTGAACAGTGACCTTTAAGCAAAACATCACTGAACACAACATTTTTGTAAAAAAAACATGTAAAGGATCTTCATCTGTCTTTCAAGTACACTGATATTCACTTATGTTGGATATTTCTTCAAGGAGAAATAAAACATTCACAACATTAATTTGGCTCACACAAAATGAAAATTTTAATAAATTTTAATAGGAAGACAGTTTAGGGATTTACTAATATTAAGATTTGGCATTTCATCCTTCTACTGAAGGACATAAAACTGTGTTTATTATTGTTTTCCAGGCCTGAAACTCACTGAAGAAAATGGCTTCATGATCACTTTCATTCCTGATTTCCATTTGCACCACTATTTGTTAATCTGGTGAGCCTCATGCTCAGAGGCTCCAAACTGAGGGGACATTCTCATTACACAGCACATACAAGTCAGGAGTGAAGACCACGGCCTAAACCATTTCACTCCCAATTTTTTAAATTTCACTTTTTTCTTCTTGGTTCTGGATTTCAAATTCCCATGCTCCAGAAGAAAAGATGTGTCTTAAGTCTTGTGGAGTTAGTCTGGCTTAACATACAGCTTTACTTCATCTTCCTTACATTTGTGTTCTTACAGCCCCTTTCCACTATGAACTTTCACCCAAGCTTGAAAGCACATTTACGTTGCACAACATATACTTCTCAGCTTTGTCTGTAGTTACTAGGCACTTCACAAAACTGCTGCATAATTGTGGTCTCTGTAATTGCAGAAACTTATTACAAAAATCTGTAAAATCTGTAATTGCAAAACTTATTACAAGCCATAGGAATAGGTGTTTTTCACTGACAAAACTGAAGATGAAAACTTGACTAACATATTAACAGTGCCCTGCCCCTCCTGTGAACATTTTTAGACCCTTTGTTTTGACACAAAGTTGATCAGACTTCTCTTTTGTTTGCAGAAATTATTGGAGCTTTTTTGAAAGCAAAAATACTTGGCCCATTCCTAACAATTAAGATTTTGTGCTGCTCGTCTCAGGACTAAGCAAAGTTTTCAAAAGTTAAATTTTTTGTCAAATGTTGTTTCACTTTTTCTTCGAGACAAATAAATGCTATATTTCTGGGATGGAGGTTTTCTGTTTGCAAAAGGTGTTTCTCAACTGTCTCCACTGTATGCCATTTCCTTTGATTGTAAAGCAGTGTTACTATTTGATGGTGAGAAATTTGTTCTCTTTTTAAAATTAATCTTGGGATTCTTTCTTTCCTAACAACCCTTTAGTTAAAAAAAATATTATTCTTCATTACTCTTCATTGATATGTTTTACATTTCTGTGTGAATAACAGATAATGGATAAATGCCTTCTGGTTTTTATTTTGGCTATTCTCAACTGACAGCACAGTAAATTACTGTCTCCAGGACAGAGAGTCATAGAATATCTCAAGCTGAAAGGGACCTGGAGGAATCATTGAGCCCAACTCCCTGCTCCTCTAAGGACTGCTAAAAATAAATCCTATGACTAAGACCATCGTTCTGATGCTCCTTGGACTCCCAAAGGCTTGGTGTCATGACCTTTCTCTGGAGAGCCTGTTCCACCCTCTCAGCAAACAATGACATTTCCTAATGTTCCACCTTCTCAGCAAACAATGACATTTCCTAATGTCCAACCTGAACTTCTCCTGATGCAGCTTCATCCCATTTCCTTGTGTCCTACCACAGAGAGAGATCAGCATCTCCCTCTGTGCTGCCAACCTTCAGGAAGTCATAGACTGAAACGGGGTCAGCCTTATCCAAGTTGAATAAGCCAAGTGACCTCAGCTGCTCCTTGCAAGTCTTGCCCTCAAGGCCTTTCACCATTTTGGTCACTTTGCTCTGGACATACTGTGCACATGTCCACTGTGCAAAGCCATGCTTACTAAAGCATATCTTAGAAACAGTAATGTTCATCATTCCTTGCAAATGTTGAAATCATGGTGATGAGGTGAATGATTTTAGAGGTTATTGACAGAATTTCCCCACTCTTCTTCATGCTGTGAAAAGCTGAGTTACTGTTAGGATCATTGTAAAAGTCTCACTGCAGCTCTGACATGCCACTGAGGGCCATGTACAGAGACAATTTCACCACTTCTCCTCTTTATCTATGAAAAGCCTCAAGATGCCTTTTGGGCTTTTGCCAGTTGTTAGTGTACATGTCATTTATCCAAGAAAACATATACTTTTCCTTTTACACTATACTAAGAAGTTACAGTGATTATGAATACCCAAAATCTGTAGTGAAATGATGATTTATATAAATCCCTTTTAGTAAACAGTGCAAAAAAGTAATATGTTCAGAATTTATTGCTCTTACCACTGCTTATCAAATATCCTAGATATAAATATATAAGTGAATCTGGATGTGAAGAAGTTGAACAGGTTCAGTCTGAAAATGATATGAGCCTTCACATGAAGTTGTGAACCAAAACATTTCACAGTTGAGTGTGTGTCAATCAAATGGCTTCAAAATATGGAGAAGTTGAATACGTCAAGTATTTAAGTATTTTAAAAAAAATAATGTAAGTCCCTAAGTCCTAAGCAGCCCATGCTCAGGCATAAATTATATTTGTAATTAAATTACAACTTCATGCACAACTCACAATCATTCAACTTTTGACTATAAATGAAGAATTGGGTCACATGCGGAAGATGCTAAAAATGTTTATTTATCATCTTCTTTCTCTGTTATTGTACCCAATGTCACAGTGATATTTACTCACTACCTCATTGCTTTATGACTTTCACCAGAGGCTTAGTGTGTTGCATGATTTCGTAGCTGGATTCCAGGTGAATGTACAATGGCCATGATGTCTAAATGTACAGATCCTCTGAGTGGGAAGAATGCTATTTTAATATTATCTCAGGATGAAAAGGTTTTCTGTTTCAACAGAAGGCCAGTCTTCTAACTATAAATGAGAAAAAAAGTTGAAAAAATGTGATTATTTCTTCTCTTTTAAACATGATTTAAACTATTTGAAACAGAACAAATAACAAGTAAGAAGAAGTTTTGTGCCTAAAAAGACAATGCAGTAATAGAATGATATTTTGCTGTGTCTCAAGATGTTTATTTCTTCTTTCTTCATTTTAATATCAATAATTTAGTCTTCACACAGTACAAATGCTTGTGTTAATAAGGCATTGCTTGCAGGCTAATATTTCATGTATGAATTATAAAATGTTCATGCTGTAGTGGAGCTAAACTTGATATAAAAATCATATGAATTTTAAATGACAAAGTTACTGGAAAAGGAGATTATATAGGCCAAATTAAAAAATGCCCTCCAAAATAGAGTGTCATGCTTTCTTTTTGCCAGAAGTTTCTGATTATAAGTATTATTATTAGAACTTGAAATTAAAAATGCTACTGTACATTAATACTGACAATTTTAAGGTACAACATTCTAATTATATTTATTATTGCTCTGTTAATTATTTTAACATTATTTTGATCATTAGTATAAAAGTAAGTGCCAGATAGTTTTAAAGAATATATTATTTTAAAGAAACTGCTATATTTTATAATGGCAAAATTTTTACGAGATATTACTGATTACACTACAGATGTTCCACTGAAGTAGGCACCATGTAAACATCATATGAAACAGGAATTATTTGCTCCAATGGTGTCAGAGATTAAAAACCCATGCCAAAATCTAGGAATTACGGTGCTTCAGTGTTGGATTATCTCATACCCTTAAAATCAGTGAAAAAATCAACATTTTTTCAAAAAAAGCATGCTCTTCAAGATGTCTCAAGTTACTTATTTCAAATTTAAGACATCCAGTTTATTAACTTTTGAAATTCAACCCACACTCAATAGATTTTTAGTCCTTTTCTGATAAATTATTATCTGGTGGTAGTCATGAACTAATAGTGTTCTCGTAAATATTTATGGTTTTTTCTATATTTACTTTTTGGATATTTTAAATAAGTAGATTTTTTCTTTATATCAGCTGTATATCTTTATATCAAATTCAGTATTCCTGATTCAAATTTCAACATTAAGTATTCAATGAATTACAGGAATAGAAGTTTAATGACTTAGAAAATTATGATGTAGCCTTAGAATTTCACCTCCACTACATTCAAGTCACTCTTCCCAAAGTTCCAATTTCCCTATCAGAAAATCAGGGTAATTATATTTACTTACAATAAACAGAGCAGTGAGGCTTTATGCTATTTTGTGAAGAGGTTTAATATCCTCAGGTGGAAGGAATTAGGGAAACAAACAGAAATTCTCTTGCAATCTATGAATACAATTGAGGAAAAAAGGAATAAGATGGCTCTGCTACGAGGCACTGAAGCACGAGCACGGCCAGTTTTGAGTTATAGCTCTGCTGCACACTCCCTGGCAATTCTGCCTGGTCCTTGGCTACTTGTGTCCCTATTTGCTTGGCAATGGTCAGGACTTCTGCTTTTTGGTGCTGCTGGTGGTGTATCTTCTATCCATGAGTTAGGTGTGTGTGTTTGTGTCTGTGTTTGTGAGAAGCTCTCTGTTGCACCTCATGCTGTCCAGTCACTCCCTGTGAAAAGGCCATGCACGGTGCCAGTGACAAGGTTACAGGAAATGGGTGAAAGGCAGAGTAGCCTGTTACAGCTTTCACTCTTCTGGTTCTGGGCCAATGGCTGTGCACAGTAAGTAAAGCTTTCCTTCCTAAAAGTGCTGCCATAATCATGGGCCACAATTCCTTGACGTTTTACCAAACCATAGGACTCTATTAGGGCTCTGCTGTCTGAAAAGAATGAGTCAACAGAAGAACCCAGAACATGCTGGTTTATATTTAATTACTGAATGAGGAGCACTAAAAACTGTTTTAAGATCTTTTTAAAAGGTTAAGACAAGACTCAAAAGACAGATATCCACCTGAATAAACTCCACATCATTTAGGAACTTCTGTTTTAGCAAGTATATTATAGAAATTTTGTTGTTTTATTATTCTAATTCTTCATTAAACTCCCCATTTTATTGTATAGAGATTGTCATATGCTAACAGCTGTTGTTTGAACCTCTGTGAAAACATCCCAGCAATATTCTTATCCCATATACTCCTGCATAATAGTTAGTGAGGATGAAATTATTCTCAGAATTTTCATGATTATGGCTTTTCCAGTCTCCCAAACACACTTTAGGGAAGCACAGTTTATTACCAAGCAAGACTTTTTTTGTCTTGCCAGTGAGAAGACTAACCCCTATGGAAAAATGCACATCTTCAAAGGAGATACTAAAGAGTGTAATACAATTTAGTTACCTTCTTTCTCTTTGTGTGCTTTTCATAAACATATACTACATAATATCCTACTGAACAATATGTTTATAAACATATTGGGAAAAAAAATCAATTGTTTTGAATTTGACTACTATTTTTTCAAGTAACTTTGTTTCAATAAATTTTGTTGAGAGATGATAAATGACACTTATTTTATACAGATATAGAAAAATAATTGAACTAAAAGATCAGCTCATAAGCTTGTAAGCTCACAACCGAAGAGTCAGAGCAAAGCATTATTGATGATGAGCCTGGTCTTGAATAAGTTTGAAAACAAGGCATTGTTTACTTTCTTTTGGTGGTCTAACTAAAAATTAAACATTCTATGGTACACGAAAGTTTTTACAGCTTTGTTTTGCAACTCTCTTAAATATCATATTTAGTACTAACATAATTTTCATTATATTGTAAGATGGTAATATTTCAGTATACCAATGCCATTTTGCTAAAGGCAGATAATTTCATTTTGGTTGGTATGACTTTTTAACATAGTGCCTAGTGTTAGTCTAGTGCCAAAATGTTTCTAGGTAGCAATGCAATGGAAATCACACTATGGAAAGAAAGTAATTACCAAATTTTATTTTGAATCTTTTCTCTGATTATTTCATAAAATATCTTAAAAATATTATAGTTTAGTGTATGATATGATGGCAGTATTTCAAAACAGTACTATATAAAGGAAGATACTACATTGGAATTTGTTTGCAAAAGTGAAAAAGACAGACCTTTTGTGAAGTTAAAGGATGATAAGATATTAAAAGAAAATAAAGAAGGACCATGCACTTGAAAGCAAAGTTATGTAAAAAATTTTTATGCCATGTTAAAAGACAGAAATAAATTAGAAGTCTACTAAAAGTAGCAGAAAGCTATGGTATGAGATGGGTGGTTTAGACAAAAATACTGGGTCAGGAGATAATGAAGGAGAAGTACGCAGAAAAGACAACAAAATACAAGTTCCCTATGAACAGGTTGTGCTGAGAAATATATGCTAGGATTACCTTCTTCTTCCCTCCACCCCAAGTCTCAGTTTCTGCAGCACCATCTTTACCTCCATTTAGCTTTTTTGAATAAAACTTTACTTGAGAGAAAGAAATTTATGCAAATATGTTTAAAAGCAGACTTCAATTCCATTCAAAAATTTCAAAGGCATATGAAAAATGCAAGGAATATTTGTTTGAAAAATAATTAGAATTCTCTTTTTATAGTCATTATTTTTCCAAATAATTGTTTTTGAATAGTTGGTTGGAAATAGATTTGTCTGTAATGAATGTCTGATGATTTACTTACCAAAATTAACCAAAAAATGTTTCATTAACTTCATTTCTACAAAGCCATATGATCATTTGTGCAAACTGAAATTGAGAAAAAAAGTTCTGCAGATTAATAGAAGTGACAAAAACAAATTTGGGAAGGGCATGTGGAAAGAGGCAGGTTTTTCTGATGTATTACAACTTTTTTCTTCACTGTGAATACATTTATGTTGCTTCAGACCAAATTTTGGAAATAATATTATAAAGTTCCTATACAGCTCTAATTACCACAATTCCTTTTTTTTTTTTTTTTTTTTTTGTTTGGAGACTATAATGAAGCACAGGACTGAAAGATACATTTTGCATTGCTGCAGTTGGAGTATTTATGTAACACATCAGTGTTCATGTGCACTGTGTTGCCAATAAGGTAAGTGAACACATGATCTTAGTTGTGGGTAGAATACAGGAAGCAGAGGAGTAGTAAGAATGAATTCGTTAATCAATCAAAAGGGAGAAAAAGATTCAAATTATCTTGAATATTTTTGCATAGTTTGTAAAAGGAAGTCTAGCAACATTTTGCTCCCTTACTCCCAGATTTAATTCTCAAAGCTGTCCCAACTTAAGTTTTGTTCTCCCAGTCCTTTGTGAAAGCTTAGTTCTGGCTGGATTTTATAGTACAGACTGAGAAAGAAAAATTACATCTGAGAATCACAGAAGCCAATGAGGTAGCTTCACCCTGCAGGGCTCTAGAAGTTCTTAATTTAAACTATGAATCACTTTTGCCACAACTGAAAGGCAGAAACTCTTAAAGTGGCATCCTTTGGGGGTAATTCTGCCTTTAGTTCTGCACTATATAATTCAGACATTTGGAACAAGTTAAGCATGTGAATCTCTGATGGTGGCCACTGAACTTAATACAATTGCTGGTTATTCTATCAGGCTAAAGGAAACATGCTTTTCTACCCTAAAGTCTTCATTTTAATGGTAGATCCCCTTTAAAAGCAGTGAAAACTGCCAAAAATTACCAGTCTGCATATGGCTAGGTTTGTTCTTCCTCTTCTTTTCCACTGCTGTTTGCAAAGGTAAATATGGAGACAGTGTTGTGAGTATAATACAGAAGTAAAGAATATACTTTGTAAAGAATAGTTTATGTTTTTTAGATGACTGGATCTGCTTAATAAAATGAGTTTTATGCTTTTCTCTCATGCTTCAAAGATAAAAAATGTAAATGGTAGTATCTATGCATTCTTATGTATGGCTGATAACACCAGGTAGATGATTGGTAATAAGTTCAATAGGGCCATTGCAGAGGGTGATTGAGAGCAAGACCTCAAATTGTACCATCCTTCTGTAGAAGACTAATGCCTCTGAGAATGTTCAAAGGGAGCAATGTCTGTGCTTGCCAAATAATGTAATTCAGGCTCTCTCAAAGTAGATATGTATTAGGATTGAATCTTAGAGTTGGGTCATACCAAAAGTCAGGTTTTGAACAGAATCAGGACTGCAGATAGCATGAAGATTTAATATCCAAAGCTTTGTATTGATAGCCTTTCTTTAAAAGTAAAATTAATTATCATTAAATTAATTTTTAATTTCCAATTTAATTTTTATAAATACCTAACTAAATAGAGTTTAATTTAAAAATCAAATTATCTGATTCTACATGTCAGTG
Source organism: Leucosticte australis (assembly GCA_025504685.1). Taxonomy (NCBI): domain Eukaryota; kingdom Metazoa; phylum Chordata; class Aves; order Passeriformes; family Fringillidae; genus Leucosticte; species Leucosticte australis. The sequence goes on along the minus strand of JANIJU010003063.1, from coordinate 17,200,674 downwards.
TGTGCTCATCAAAACTTCAAAATCCTTCTATAGGCCTGAAGGACATAATCTCAATATATCTTCCCTTAAGGTTGTGATTAAAAGCTAGTGGCAAGAAAGAAAGTTTAGGTCAGATCCTTCATGAGAATAAAATCAGTGGGAAAGAGATCTGCTTCATTTAACTGCTTTTTTCTTTAAGGCCAGAGAACACTTTCTCCACTTGTTTTTGATATACATTTAATTATGTGAACTTTTTAATTCCACCCTCCCTCCAAAAAAAAAAGATATAAAAACAATAATAATAGGAAATTTAAAAAGAAAAAAGAAACATCATGAGTAAACAAATCTGATAGTGTTTAAACTTTTTTTTTTTGCCTTAGGAAACTTAAGTTAAAGACAATAGAGTTTTCCTCCTGAATTCTCATCCCCATTAAAAATATCTTACTAGATATACAGTTTGTCTGTTAAGGTAATATGTTTAGACTGCACATTTTACAAATTAGTTTTTCTTTTCCTGAATGCAAAAAGAGTTTTTTACTGTTTTTCCACAAACATTGCTGCAACTGTATAAGTATTTCTGTTTTCTGTATATCTAGTCACAGTCATTACCAAAATAACACAAAATAACATGCCAAAATCTTTAGTAGGCATTGACTTATAAAAATGTTATTATTTATTTAAAAGTAATAAATAGCCCCATCAAGAAAAACTGTTGACTAACAGCTTCATTAAACTAATGAAATATTTGTATGAGGTTTATGAAAAGCTCTCTAATGCAAGTTTTTATGTCTTAAAGATTCTACATTTTTTGAAAGAAATTACTTGAAAGAGCTGTTTTGAATTTTAATTATTTCTAATGATGAAAAACACGTATCAAAGTAATGTTTCCCGTAATAAGCTGTTTCCTCTTTCATACATGCAAGAAAATTACTTCCCATGATTAATTCATTTATTCAATTAATTTAAATAGAAATTCTTTTGGAAATATAAACACCAGTTTTCAAAAATGAGATGTATTTTCATTTTACATCAGGTATTTTGTAAGGTGTCTTGAAGTGACAGATAAAATTAGATAAACTCTTAGCAAAGATATCTATCAAGGAGCTAGTCATAAATGAATACTAAGACATAAGACTTGAAAAGCATTCAACTGTTCAAAAGAGAAAAAAATTTCAATCCAAAAATAGTCTATTTTCTTTTACCTGAACATAATTATATAAATAACTAAAATATTTGTTATAATGAAACTGTCTCCCTTATGGAATTAACAGTCTTATAAATTGACACCAGACTTGCATAATGGTTGAGGTTAGAAGGGCCTCTGATTATCCAGTCCAAGTCTCCTGCAATCCTTTCTTTGCTCTAGACCTACCCACACACCTCAGGGTTCTGAGACTTCTGGAAGAAAACCTTAACAGTAAGGCCAAGGTGAAGGAACAAGCTGATTTTCCACTACTCCAATTCCTCTGGCACCATCTCCTCTGCCCCATACAGCCAGGGCCCCTATTTTCCAAAGTTCCTTTTCCTGCTGATTTCCCTGTAGAAGCCCTTCCCACTGCCCTTCACAACCTTTGTCAGATTCTATATCCTTTAGCCTCTTAAATCTCATACCCACATGCTCAGACAGTGTCACTATATCCCTCCTGCTTTTACGTCTTTTGTTTTAACTAAGGTTTGAGTTCTGGCTGGATTTTATAGTTATTTTATTTTTTCATCCATGCAGGCCTCCTGCCACCTTTGCTTGGTAACAGTGATCACAATGGACCATCCTTGATCCTGAAGGTGAATCTGTACACACAGACACAAGAGCAAACCCTCCATAAAACCCATGCAATAAACCAGCATTCTTGACCCCCCCTTCACTCTGGCAACCATTGAACTCTTACAAGCAGGTCTCTGAAGAGGCTGAAGTCTTCTTTCAGGAAGGAAAAAGGCTTCTGAGGTATTTTAGAGAAGGTCCAGTCAATCTCTGTAGCACCAGGGACAACAATCACTGCTCCAGCTTCTTTATTCTCAACACAAGAAGTCCACCAGTCTGCCCATCTCCTGCAGACAAGAAATATTCCTCCTTGCCACAGACATTCCCTACATCTCTAGTGATACTGAGCTGTGTCCTCCCTGAGAAATTTGGTCTTGGCCAAAGTCCCTGATGTTACAGGCACAGCTGCTGCAGTGGCTGCTCTGCAATGCCTGATCCTGTCCTGAGCAGAAGTCCTGACCCCTCTCTACACAGAAGGCTACATCTGTTAGGTGCTTCTGTGAGCCATGGTCAAACCAGCTCTTTTTTGGCTCCCTCCCTTGTACCTGCTGCAAGGATGCCTGACCATTCCTCACCAGCAGTCCACTGTTGTCAAGGGCAGCTCACAGAGCTTGTTAGAAGCTGCTGGAGGCTGGCTCATGGCACCCCAAGGTAATACATCTCTGTCAGCAGCAGGCGCTTTGATATTTCTCAGCGACCTCCCACAAATTTTACAGTGATCTTGGACAAAGTTCCCAGAGGACCTAGAAGATTGCAAAGCAGAGCCCAGGAACTGCTCCACAAACTGTTGGCTTAAAAGCCCTACTTGCCTTAAACATAGGATGAGGGTAGATAATGACCACTGAGATTAGATATGATTCCTGGAATGGACTGCAGATAAGAGTCATTTTAGAATAGCTGGTGATTTACAAGCTTTATTAGATTTTTTTGGTTTTTTTATCTCCTAGACTGAAACATAATTAGAAAATTACAAATATTGTTATTCATATTGTTGCTGCTACGTGTAAGTACATAACAGAAGAAAATAGTATGACATGATGATGATTAATCGGGGAAATTCTAATGAAATTGTTATTCAAATAAAGGTCAGATTTGTTATCCATTTCCTTCATGTAGATGAGAAACATCAGGTTAAACAATTAGCTATTTATATAGTATACAGCTTGGACCATAATCACTAAGTGGTGTTTGGAGCCAACACTCAATACTATTAGCCTCTAATGAGATGACACTTTAAAGCTCAAATCACATTGTACATTTAGGGAAAAACATGGACACACACACTCATGCTAGAAAAGCAGCCAGGGGAATTACTTTTCTAAAAACTTCTGAGAGACATAGGTACACCACTTATCATTGTACATGCCAATAAAGAATCACCCTCAGTTTAGCTGGATGAAAAACCCCTTAAGTTATTTTGAAAATTTGGGCATTATATATGCAAAGAAAGTAACAGAAATCAGGCAGAATGTAATTACATAAATTAAATAAGTATACTAACTGTAAATCTAACATTACAGGTGTCCTGCAAGACTGCATAACTTAGCCAGGAAAAATTAACCATCCTTTGAAATATATTATGCTTATATAGGAGAAGATGATATAGAAACTATGCATTCAAGATAAAATGTTGCTATGGAAAAGAAAACCCTAGGATCTGGAGCAATATATTTAAAATAAAAAATCTGATGATTGTATAAATAATCACAAAATACACTTGAAACCACTGCCACATCCTCTCTGGACATTATTTCAATGACTTCAAAGGAAGCTAGGCCAGCAGAGTATTTGCTTCTTAACAGTTTTCTAAACAAAGGTGATAATTAATTCCTGCAGTGCTGCTACCAGGCAGATCAATTTTTTAGCTTGTATATGCCTTAAGAAAACACATCCCTAAAGAGTAAAAGAGAGCTACTAAACAAAGCTACATAATATGTAACATAATATGTAACTTTTCATTTCTGGATGTAATTCAATTGAAGGTTGAAGTACAATTAGGCTTTAATAGTATTATATCAATGTATTTTTATCTCTGTTTAGGACACTTTTTCTGTGCATTTCTTAATAGATTGTATCTAGTAATTTAAATGTCATTTAAAAAGTTTTTTGTTGGTTTTACAGCTATGGCATGAAATTTTGTTTCCTCCTTTTCCAGTATCTATGCAGAATTTTTATGGCAAAACTTTAAATAGTCCTATGGCTTAGATACAGAAACAGCTAAACCCCCATAAAGTACATTGCTTAGCACAAGCCTACCAGCTCTGGAAAGGCAAATTATTCTATATGGAAAGTATTGGTGTAAATATGATCTCAATAAATTAAAAAATAGTGGCTCCTGATGTACATATCCAAAGTCAATAGGCTTTTCCTGATCAGCCCTGCTGCTACCTAGATTAGACTTCTGATAGGCCTGTAGTTTCCCTACCTGCTTCCTGTCAGAATCTTTTCTGACTCACAGAGGCAGGGACATCCTTCTAAACCTTCAGGAGTCCTATCTGACAGCTATTGTCTAAAATCTAGAGAAGTTATCAGAATATTGATTTCTCTGAAATAGAGCTGACATGTTGGGCTTAATTCGGTTATATAAATATAGTAACTAGTGGCACGTGAGATCCCCTTGGTTGTCTTATCTGCCCTCTAGTTGTCCTTCTAACAGGCTGCAGATCTCCTGAAGGTTGTGAAATATTATGAACAACGACTGTACCATGAGATATCTCTGATGATCTACTGCATTTCAAATAATGTATCTCTTTGTAAACAACTAAATCACACATTTTGACATCCTAGCTTATGTACCTGCACATGTAAATAAATCTTTGGCTCTAGGCCTGCCTGCCTTGGTTTACTAGCTCTTGCTACCTTATCCTAAAACCATGCTAGTAGGCAATAGGAATCTCATAAATACATGTGCTTTCCATGTCCTTTTGCTGGATTAAAATCAGATCAAAGAAAATCTCTGCAGCCCTAATAATTAACATTAGTATAAAATTATGCAACGACTAATTTCTGATTTTTGAAAAAGTTTTGCACTTCATGTAAATAATTGTTATTTGAAAAACTAAAATGTTCAGAATCACCCATGTGCCATGATAACTCATTTGTTCTTTTTTTGGGACCTCAGCTCATGAACTTCCAGTCAAGTCACATCTTCTCATATTCCTCTGCCTTCTGCATTTGATATCCAAAGAATCTATACTGCAGTCTTTGCCCCTGGATGGAGACACTTTTAATTTTCCTTTTTAGATTGCGGGAGAATCTCTGCTTTGGTGCCTGGAGCATGTCCTCGCCCTCCTTCTTCACTGATGTCTGCAGCACTGTTGAGAAAAACATATTTTCACTCCTGTCCCCAGCTGCTGTTGCACAGCAGTATTTCCCCTTTCTTAAATACATTATCCCAGATGCACTACCACCTTTACTCATGGGCTCAGTCCTGGCAAGCAGCATTCCCTCTTAGAGCCAGCTGGCATTGAATCTATTGGACACTGGGGATGATTCTACTCAGCTGCCCAGTAAACATGTAAGGATGCTTTACTCCAGGGAAATTTCTATCTTTTCTTAAAATCAATGAAGTCCTTCTTTCCTGGGTCCTTACTGAGGCACTGTATTCCCAGACTATTATGTTTGTTTCCTGTAGAGAATTTTGTTAGGGAAAGATCTCAATATGCGGCTACTTCCAAACTTCCTTGGGGCTTCAGAAAAGAAAAAGTCTCTACTTTTTTAAAATTACAGGGGGTTGGAGTAGCAGATTTGCTGATTACAGAAAGTAGAGCGATAACACTGCTGAGAAATTCTGTAAAAATTATAGCAAAATAACTTATTAAAAGAATGCATGACATTTACACATTATTTATAGCTTTAATAAGAACATCCAATGCTTTAGGATTCAGTGAAATAAATTTTCTCTATTGGAGGGCAAGCAAGCAATGCTAAAGCTCTTAATTAAAGCTCTTAATTAAATTCATATAGAGTTTCTGTTTGTTTGGTTTTGAGTGTCCCAGGTTCTGCCCCCAGTTTATTTATTTTGCCCTTATGTTAAAAGAGACACTGGGACTTATAACTACTGAATATTCCCTGTCTGCATGAAAATAGTTACACCCCTGAGGTTTTTTCATTGCTAGCAGAATACCATATTGAATTATTGTGTTCAACAAAGATATTTTTTCAGTCTCATTTTCAGTTCTTTGTGTTATTACTGCTGTTTTACTATCATCAAATAGTTTATATTTTCATTACTTAAGGTGTTAAATGCCACTGGTTTATATTAACAACACCAAACCCCAGATTTCACTGTTATGTTCAATTATTTTATATGAATATCCGCTTTTCACTACCTAGCAATTTTACTTGCATATTGTTTATTTACTCCCTCAAAACAAACAAACAAACAACACCCCGATTTATTTTGGCAAGTGAAAATCTAATTTAAAGAAAAGCAGTACTTTCGTGCCTGGAGCATGTTTATATTCCAGCTGTGAAAAAATGTGCAGTCTGTTTCCAAGACCACAATTTCACTAGGATTCATTCTGTCATGCCTTATGAAGGTATAAAGTAAGATAATTACTTTAAAATGTTACATTAATCATACAGATAAAAAATGAGCTTTTTGTTTCTTAAGAATTTTAAATCTGAGTACTTTCCTTTATAGGAAAGTTAGTGATTTTTTTTTTTTCATTTGCCCACACATTTTTCAGTATAAAATTTTGCTACTGATTGTGTAGGAAGTGTTCCTGATCTGGGTGAAAGAATGTCATGCAGCTCAGGTAGCTAGAGAGTCACTCAAACTGTTGAATTTTCACAATGACTTGTTAATATGTCTCTCTTCAGAGCATTTCATAAGCATTGCTACCCATAAGTACAGCTTCTGAAGTAAATCTGAGCTGTGTAATAAGCAATCAAAACAAGGGCTCATGCCTGGTCTACTTGAACATCTCAGTGAAGATACAAATTGCTGTCAAGTATGGCTACAGGAAAAATGTCTTTCTCTCTCTCCCTTTCTCTCTGTAATTGTTTCCTGATTAACCAAGTATGTTAGGATATTTTGATTTTTAAAACAAGGTCTAGCAGTGTTAAATTAGGAATTACAGGAAACTGTATAATTTATTCCTCCCTATGTATTTCTGACCATAATAAAACCACTCTAATGCTCTTCCAATGAAATAATGAGATGATACTGAAACATAAGTAGATGATCAATAAATAGATAGATAAATAAATTATAGATAAATAGAATAGAATAATAGACTATCCAGAGTTTGAGAGGACACACAAGGATTATTGAGTCCACCTCCTGAATATTTTAGATATTAGGTATTTTAGATTTCTTCCTTAGGCAGAGCTCCACAAAATAAAAAGAAGCTTCTTACTTGGAAAGTGTTTTCATAATTACATTTTTGTTCTTTGATAGTCACTACAAACTGACAAAAATGTTTAATTAACTGTAGATAAAGAGGCAGTAGGAACTAGATGGAAAAAAGTCCTGGTATGTTCAATGGAATTTCCTGTAAAGGTGCTCAAGTCCAAAAATTCTGAATGAAAGTTCTTTAGTTATTCAGTCTCTGCTCTTCCTGAGATCAATTATCTTGAAAACCTGATGCCAGAAACACTGAAAGACCATGCAAAATACTTAAGATGGCTATACCCTCAAAAAAATAAAGCTGAGATCCCTGATATTAGATGAGTCTATATAATAGTGTACCTTGCTTCTACATGCCTGGAGTACTAGAAGAGAAAAAGTGAAAGTCTCTGCAATGATTTACATTCTCATAATCATGAGGTGACTGTTTCAAGTAAGGATCTGGATTGATGGACTCTTTCTGGATGCCTTGCCATGTTCAGGAAAGGGTGCAAGGCTCTTGGAAGCAGAAAAGGTTCCAACCTGAAGCCCTGTGACTCAGGGTCTAACTGAATTCTTGATTCAGTTCTAGAAGAATGCCTGAAGGTTAGGCTAAGTATACTTCACTTAGTATAAAAATAATCCTATAGTGTAATTATTTAGGTGTGTACAAATAAAGATATATTTGATGTCAATTAAATTAGCAGAATATTTAGAAAGCCCCTTTTGTCTACATTTAATAGACTAAATAAATTCTATTTAATTGACTGTGCAGCAGAGACCTTTGAAGGAATTTTATGAGAGACAGGTGGAGAAGATTTTTAGAGTAAAATACCCGTGCCATTTCTGGTTTTTCTCTCCTGAAATGATTCGCATCAAACTGTTCCACAATTCTTTTGAAGAAATACTATCTGCTAAAGGTCTTATATTTTAACATGTATTGGCAAGTCTCCTCTCATTCAAAAATGTTATTTGTCCTTATGATCTCTAGCAAAGACTAACACAGCTGAAAGAGGGAGTTCACAACTAATTCAGAGAACATTGCTCTGATGTGATTTTAGCAGTGTTTACGCTACATTTAAGGTACAGAAAATCAAAGCAGTATAGCTGTCATGTTTGAGTGCAGCCATAAATAGTATTCTATTCTGGTAAAACTAATTGGTACAATGGTTGGCATGTTACAAAAGCTAGAACAACGCATTCATAATCACTTAGGATTATGGAACTGAAGCATAAGTAATCATATTCCACATTCAAAAAGAAAGAAAAGAAAGAAATGTAATTTTCTTTTCACAGTTTCTTTCAAGATCTGAACACTAAGATGTAGCCTCGATAATATTAACTAGGTTTTACACTTTTTTTTTCATTTGTTGTTGTCTCTACAGGTTGATTTTTATATCCTGGCCTGAAATTCCTATTTCTGGGTGAAATTCTCAAGTCAAAGCTAGCTACATAGAATTTATATGTCATGGAGGTATAGAGTCATGTGGGTAAGGTCCCAACATCCAGATATTTTCTGCTCCAGATAACCCACTAAAAAATATTAAAAAAAAAAAATTGTCGTCAAAAATTCTGCCTTTCTTCAGAGCACTTTGGTGTCATGTTTACCTTGTAGTAGATTTCTACAGTCTAAAAAGGAGTGAATTGTTTAAAGTCATAAGGATTAGACAGACATTGACAAACACAAAGCTCATGTGTTTGACAGGTAACAGTTTTCTACTAAATGGCATGTGGCCATAATTGCTCCTTTGTCTCAGTGAAAAGAAAAAAATCAAACAAAACAGCTTTCCATTAAAAAAAAAGCACCAGGTTTCAAAGTATACATTCTAATCTTATACTCATTTTTACACTCCTGACTAACATGGAAGAAACACAAACTCTGGAGATAACTTGAGCAATTGTTTTTCTTAACTTAAAAAAAATACTTCTGATTTAGTCTTCCTTCCTGGCTGCTAGGAGCTACATTAGTGCTTGCTTACTTTTTTTTTTTACTCTGTGGTTATCAGCAAGTAGAGCTCTTAGCCATGATTTTTAAGTTATAAAAGTTGTACAAACCCATGCTTTCCTTTCCAGGTTATCTGCAATTATATGGAAGTTAATTATTAAAGGAGCAACTGGTTTCAGTTTTTTCTCTGAGATATTATCTGTGACTTTTGGAAGGTATTCATCTTCTGCATAAATCTTGGAGATAAACATAACCAATGAATATTTTGAAAAATAAAATGAATATGCTCAGCTAGCTTTTTCTTTCCTTCTTTAGTAACTTCTTATAGACTATTAGCTCAAGTGGTGTATGCACAACATCCAAGGAAATGCCAGCTCATTATCATCATTGGTATCAGCCCATTACGTCTAAATCTATCATTTCTAATGGCTTAAAAATACAATTACATGCCTGTTGCTAAATATGAAGCTTATTATTGTATTATTAGTGATAAATTAATGAATTATGCCTCTCTTCTATATAGGAATAAAAGGTCTAATTTAGGTCATCAATAAAATATTCATACATTTATACTATTGAGAGGTACATATAAATTTTTAACTTGCAGAGTGAAGCAGTTCACTTTGGTAACAAGGAACAGAAAATGCATGACAGCCATAGGTAAATATAGGTAAATTATAAGCATTCTTTTGGTTGAACACAAACAGAATTTTTAAAAATTTACCTGTTCTTTTAGCATCTCACTTTCTTTTCTCTACTTGCACAATTCTTCAATGGTTTCAGTTGTCTTCTCTATTTAGGTGGAAAAATAGTAGGGCTATGGGTTATATACAGTGTACTGTAGCAGTGTACATTGCTTTATTTGCACAATGAAAATTCTTTTTTAGATAAAACATTTTGGGAGAATTTAGTTTAATTGTCTATGATATTTCATGCATAATAGAACTGAGAGAAAACAGATTTGGTCATGGAACATATATAGCATGAATTTCATGTGAATCTGTTATGATTCATTAGCTAAATTTTCTTTTAAATAAGAAAAAAAAGTGAGTTTGGGACATTGTTGCAAAAAATATTGTTATGAGAATAAATGATCACAAAAAAGATGAACATGACTTCAGAACTGATGCCTCCTTCAGTCCATTAATTTAGTTAATTCAAATCCAAAATGTACTCACCCATGAAATGTATCCATTTTATGAGAACAAGAATGAGAACAGGCATTATTTTTGAGTATATCCAGAGCCCTCTGTCAATATACTGCATCTTCAAAGTATTTCTTATTGTTTCAATACATACAATATAAAAGGGTACTCCCCAGAGTGGCTTCCCTACTTCCCCTTACATGTACATTCAGATGTCTTGATGACATATCAGAGCAATCACACAAGCACATGTGAAAGAAACATGATATCAATGAAGTTCACCCATTCTGAAAAATGTTAAAAAAAACCATGCCAAACTAAACCAAACCACAACAAAAACCCAAACAAACAAACAAAAACCCAACTAAACAGAAAAACCAAAACCAGCCAATCAAACAAAATCAAACAAAAAAAAGATCAACCAAAAACCAATCAACCAAAAAACCCATAAAAACCATAACAACAACAAAGAAAAATGAAACAAAACAAAACAGAAAACCAAAACCAAATCCCCAAAACAACCAACCAATCAAACAGGGAAAAAAAAAAAAAACCAAAACAGAAAAATTAGTTTCAGTTGTTGAAACTCTTCATGAAAAATCAATCCTTTTACTTCCAGAAAGCTTACCTCTATTAGTAAAACTTACTCTAAGGAGAAATTCTAATTTTCTCTCTCCACTCCCAAAGCTTGCACTGCTCCTGAGCTAAATATGGACAAAGAATTCTAAAGTAAAAAAGCCTTTAAATGAATCTTTGCTGCAAATATTTGCTAGATTCTATTACTTGAATTACAGAAAGAAGAGTCACTTACCAAGTAAGACCTCTTTCTATTTTAGCACAGTGCCAAGAAACCAACCAGTCAGCCAACAAACCATATCTGGATACTGCAAGTTGTTGATCAAAATAGGAATTTTCTGTCCCCTCTGTAGTCTGAATGAACTGAAGATGTACAACCTTTTTCCCACCTAGGTGATTAGTCATAAGGGTTTGTCTAACCTTCCTGGTAACTGACACCAGCAAGCCTGCTGAGAAATCTCTTATTGAGATCACTAGAGTCACCATGGCATTTGCAATTTGTAGGGCTTTGGCAGCTTAAAATTTACCAGGAGAAAAAAGATCAGATCTGTGACAATTTTTGCATGCACCTGCTGTTCAAATAAAATCCTTCTGATCATCAAATTTGTGAGTAATTCAGTTAATAAGTAAATTGGTTTTAAATGAAATGGTTTTAAAATCGGCTTATCCCTGACTGTGGTAAACCTTAAAATGAAGTTAGTGAAGCTTATACATCTATTAAAAATCATTCTGAATAATATCCAATTCACCAGACACTTACTTACAGGTTAATGTTTATTCAGAATTAATCACTGGAGTAGCACAAGGTCATGCACTGAATGAGGTAGTTAAAATGAACAACTAGGATGCTACTCCCAGGTACTCAGCAAGTCTTTGGACGTTGCAAGTCCCTTCAGTAGGTTAATGTTGCCATCTATTATGTGCTATATTCTATACTGGTTTCTCTTTCATGGCATACTTCATTACAAAATTAATTTTCTGTCCATGATTTTACATTGACCTTAACTGTATCTGTGAAACTGCCAGCATTCAAAAGAATTATCTTTTTGTGCTCTACTGAAGATTAGTTAGCAATTGTAATTGGTTGGTATTTTGACCAGATTACCCCGATGAGATTTATCGAACAACAAATATTATTAGGCAAAACGGAATTTTATCAGTAATAGTTTAGCGACTGTTTTGATGAATTATTCATTTGATTCTTATAATTTCAGCATTGTCTTTAATGAATAATGTGGAAAAAAACAAAAAAATAATTATATTGTCCACTTTGTAAAATTTCTGATCAAGGAAATCCTTATCAGTGGTGCTTTATGGATAATGAAGCCTCAGGAAGAAGTATATAGAGAGTTATTTCTGATTTAGGACCTAGGCCAGAACCAGGCATAGTCATTGTTTTTCTGTGTTGTAACAGGATCCAGCTCCATGAAGAGAGCTTTTATGTGTCAGATCAGTGCCATTGATGAGTAACAGTTATAAGAATATAACATTTTATATTTGTTCAATGAACCTCCTTTCTCGCCTCCCCTCGTTATTTTATAAATAATTTACTATCTTCTACCATAAAAAAGCCCAAGTTTTTAAACTTTCTTTGAAAAATAGACCAGAGTTGAAATGACCCAGCACCTTGATTTTCAGATGTCATAGACTAATAATGTACCAGAGTATGAGAGCAGTACATACTAAACCACACCATGTCTGGGAGGTTTATTTGTTACTGGAAACTTATTATTTACTAGTCTACTCATGGGAAATTTACTTCAACAGCTATTTCTTTCAGAAAATTTGGGATGTGCATATCTCATGTAAAGAAAATGGACAAAAAAAAATGAAATACAAAAATTTTAAGGTCCATATTCTGGCATCCAAAAGTGAGAATTTATTAAAAAAGATTATAACCACAGGGATAGAAAAAGCAATAAAAATACACAATCATTTTAAATTTACATTTACACTGCTTACATCTCCTCCTTTTTTTTTTTTCTATTTTCCCCAACAGTCAGCATTCCTTTGCTTTTTAGTGGAGAAGCTCTCAGCCTTTTATTTTTTCTGTTCTCTTTTGGTTTAGATTTGTATCTTCTTTATTAGTAGAGCCATTAGGTGATTTAAAAGTGACGTATTTGATTTTTAGGTATCTTTTTACGGACAAATAAGACAGAAAAAATGAAAACTCTTAGGAGAGAAGGAAAGTTTTAACACTTTGTGCAAGTTTATGTATATATAAGTTTGGAGGATTTATCTTGCTTAATTTTGTGTCAAATAACCTGATAGGAAAATCCTCAGATTCATAGTCACAGGCATTTAGGCAGTATCTCAGGTGGACTGTTGTCTTCATGACCCATGAGGAGTCAGTAGGGAAAAATCTGTTTGGGTTTTTATTCCTTTTTCTTCTAAAGAGAAACAATTCATCTACATTTTTATTTTAAAAATCTGCTTTCTGTTGTCTTATTTTCAAATATAACAGACCACTCACCATAAATGCATAAAGACATCTGATTAAATATTTGGACTTAACAGGTCCCATAATATCTGAAAAAATGAAGAATGTGATATCATGTTTTAAAACATACAAATAGAGATGGAATTGAGCTGGAAAGATAGAAACTGATGCTACTGAAATGTCACTTCGACCTAGCTGAGCAATTAAAGCACAACAAGTTTCAAGCTGTGGTAGCATGCTGTTCCTGCTACATTGCTCACTTTTATGGTTAGAGGACATCAAAACTGTAATTGAGAAAACACCTCATCCTAATTTTAATGAGGAGGTCACCAGATTGGATAAATGGAGTGTGGATATCTGATGAATGCACACACACAGAGACTAGAATATTATTGTGGTTAATATACTGTTTACATATCTTTAATTAAAATGCTATCTTTGCAAGACAAATGCTGTACATAATCGTGGGATTATGTGCTACTGATTCTTAGATTCATTTCTTAATGAATTTCCTGCATTTATTAAAGACAAATGTTGATCTATTACTTTGTGACCTAGTATTAACTTATTTCAGTCAGATTTTTTCCTTCTCTGGAATACTAACACATAAAAAAACCCTTCTTTTCTGTCTGGAAGGGGATAAGAGACAGATATAATATATTTTGAAAGACAATAAACCTTGTGACATTTTCTTATTAGACATTTCCCCACGGAGAGAACTACAAACCAGTGTAGATGGTTCAACGGGAAGAGATGGTTTAATAGGAAGAGATGTACAATTACTGAAAAACCTGTATTCAAAGTGTAACCAAAATATATATTGTCAATATATTTACTGATATATTGACTATGTACTTATTCCTTTCACAGAATGATTGGTTGCAATAAAAAAGAAATGGACCTGCATTTCTATTTTTATGGGTAATAAGTGGTCTCCATTCCATAGCTAATGAGAGCAGACATAGCACATGGTTAGAAAAACTTAGCTTGTAATGGCAATGCTACCTGCATCTGGGCTAGCTTAATGCAACATTGAAATTTCAATCTCTTCAATAAAATTCACATTCTGGGTTAAAGGTGAAAATTACTTCAATTGCAACCAACTTTAAAGTTACATCAAAGACCTCAGTAAGGATATATTTTCTCAAAGATAAATTCAAAAAACATGGTACATAAATGTATTGACCCTTGAGCTTTCAACTCTTCAGAGATAGTACAGTCTTGATGAATTATGGTATTATAGCAAAGAACTGAACTTTTCCAGAAAAACTGAAGTTAGAACAAATACAAGTAAAAAGTAGTATCTCTCCAAGCTAAGGAGCAAATGTTTTGATTTCAGTAAACTTATCAGTTGTATAATAAATATTTCAAACAAAAATTAAATGTTTTTACTTTTAATCATTAGCATAAAATATTTTTGAACAGAATGCAATCAGGTTTTATTTCTACTATAACAAATTAATAGGTAAACTATTTTATTTTCCAACTTTAATAACAAACCATATCTCATTAAAATATCAGTTCCTACTGAATTAGCACAGTATTTTTTCTCTCTTTACATTAAGTTTAGCAGATGTTATTGAACTGATTCTATTTTTTATATAAGATGATGACAATACAATTAGGATTTTTTTTCAAAACTGTAATTGTAAAATTGACCTTATTAAAATTCCACTTCCTCCATAATTAAAAAAAAAACTAATTACTTGTAGTAATTGGACCAGAAATGACATTTTCAGTTCATTAATATTCAACAAATTGTTTTTGAAGGTGTTCTTGCATGGTTAGTAGTCTGTCTTCAACATTTCTGTTCATTTCTTATCTAAAAGTCGTCTGGAATAATAGTTTGCATCTTAATAAGACAAGTTTCTATGAATTGATTTTATTTATAAGGTTTTTAATTGCTAATTAATGTGTGAAAATGTCTGTCTCCTGTAATATTTGTAACACATGAAGTGGAAGGTGAATGTAGTAGAACAACAATTTGCACTTTGCTGCATCGCTCTAAATAAGCATGAAAGATACCATATTTGCCATGCACAAATTCTCACTATTCTTTCTAGAAATGTCAAATCCAGGTTTAATATGTCACGGTACTGTGCACCTGAATAAAGAAGTCAATTTATCTAACATTAGAAAGTAGAGGCAAATCAAAATAATGAAGCATGAGCAATTTTATTAACCAGCAAAACACAACCGAGATCATCTCAAGGTGTACACTGTTTATATTATTTTGTGTAATGACATTTGAATTGATAGCATATATGCAGTCTCATTCTCTTTATGCACTTTTTAATATATGTGTCTGTACTTATAACCTTGAAGTGCAATTCCTTTGATGTCCCCGAAACAGTCAGAGCTCAGCTAGGGCTCAGTCACAGCTATGAAGAGATTTCCCTTCTGATAAGCTTGATCCATGAGCTGCAGTGATCACTTTTAAGGGTAAGTGTCAAATTGCCAATAAAAACTGTCAGATGAAGTGAAATGTGAAGTAATTTTGAATGACATGTCTGCATCAAAAGTTGAACTGAAATGATTTTGCACTTTCCTTTTGTCAGGCAGAGTCCTCATGAGATTTTGGAGTTTATATTTCCATAAGTTGACATAAATTTTGAATAACCCTGCTTCTGTTTGTTAAACTTCAATATCTTCAGATATTTAACCTTAATGTAAGACTGAGAAACTGCAGGTGTTTCAGGAATTTTGGGAGCTTCCAAAGTTATGTTGCATCTGAGAAAGGATGTTGAGGATGACAATATGCACTGAAGGTAATTTTTAAAAATGCATCCTTCAGAATCGTTTTTTCATGTCCTTTTTTTTTCCTAGGGAGCTTTCTTTACTCTTACAATCCTTCAGTCAAGGTTTTTCACTTCCAGATAAAAAAAAAAAAAAAAACCACTAAATTTACTAGATACAAGAAAAAAACCAAGTTTTTAAATTTGTGGGAACAAATGCTGTATAGAACTACTACTTTAATTAAAACATCACCAACAGCTAAATTTCTGAGCAATTTCTGCTTTAGCCTGTAGCCCATAGTAGCTGTGGGAAAAGAAAATTGACAGCACTCAGGACTAATCACCAGATATTCTGTTATTGAAAGGGACATCTTGGTTCTTACCTTTCAAAACAGAACATTTGTCAGAACTCCAAGTGTGGTGATGTCCAGAGTACACACCTTGCCAGCAGCATCTCAATCAGTCTTCAAACCATCCCCCCACCCCGTGTTTTCCAGGAGGAATATCATAGTTCCGGTACTCGCAAATCCAGTCCCAGAGAAACATTTTGAAACATTGCAGATAATTAATTTCCCAGTTTAGAAAGTGTATTCAGCAGGTTCATCTGTTAGTTTATAAACAGTAGAAAAGCATCAATTTAAAACCAAAAAAGTAGTACCAAATCAAACTTTTCCAGGATTCTGCAGTTTCATTGCAGTTTCTGAAAAGAGGGAGGCGAGAGATTCATGTCTGCTAATCAAGGGCAGTAGTGTCCCCCCAGATATCAAAGAATGAGGGGCAAACATCAACCTTCCACCTTTGAGATGAACATCCTTTGAAACATCTGAGAGAAGTGTCTGTTCATGCAACCAGTGTCCCCTTGTTTAGGTAAGGGTTCGTATTCAACTACTGCAACTGAAGGTTTCACTTCATGGCACTCACAGTTTGAATGAGAAAGGAACACCTAGATAGGGGCTAGACATGAGCATGGTATGTTTCCTTACATATCATTTCCGGACTGTAATTAATGCTCATGGTAGTTCAAAAGAGCTGTTAAGTAATTAGATGCAATAACTGTATTTCAATGGTTTCTTTTGTTTGTAATATGCTGAAAATTGATTTTTTTTTCATACTTCTGGTGTATGTGGAAGTCTTGCTTCTTTAGAAGCATACCAGTATTGTCAGCTCAGTCTGCTTTTTTGAGTGAAATATCATTGGATTATTTATTAGAATATTCAAATTGATTTGCAGGCAGGCATATTAACTTTGGGGGAAAGTAAAATGGAAAAAGAAAACACAAAAGGAAAGGATAGCTCCCGTAGGTCCACAGTCCCATAATGGGTCTAAAATGCTAATTCTGCCATGGAACAAAAGAATTATTTTTGCCACAGTTTTGAAATAATAATGATTTTTCTCGCACAGTAATTTCCACAACAATCAATTACATTACTCATTCTGTAGTTTATGCATAAGGTGTATAGTTAAAATTGGAAGTGCATGCCATTTGAATAACACGATGATGTAGCTGGTATATACTGCTTGCACCACTTTTGATGCTTAGGAAAAAAATAAATTAATCTGCTGTGGTCTTCATACTCAATCAGGAAAACGTTGTTAGATTTTGTAGGCTTCATACTCTAATATTTGTATGATGTTCCAAACCACATTTAAAACAGGAACCCCAGATGGGTGATTTGGAAAATAAGTCTTATAATAATAATAATAATATAAAATCATTTGGAAAAACAATTAAAAAATAGACATTATGTCTTAGGAGCGTTGTTTTGTGCAATGACTATTAAGATTTTGAAACTGTGGAAATTATGCTCCACCTTCTTTAATCTAAAAGTGGACTGGTGGACTAAATTTTTGAAGGTTTTGAAGGCATATTAGGTAGTCATAACTCATATTTTTTATGAAATAGAGTTGATTGTATTGAAATCAGATGTTGCTCAATTTTCTGTTTGTATTTATATTTGTAAATATAATATTTACTATCCAAAGGGCTGTCATGCCTTTCAGCCCCTGTGGCTTTAAAATGCTTGAGAAGATGTTACTATGTTTACAAAGGTTTAAAATAAATTTTTATTTCTATACCTATACCAGTGAAGGTAGTGGTATGTCTGAAGAAGCCAGAATGGAAGTTACCATGAGCAAACCATGTGCTAAGCAAGAATCCAATTGCCCTTCATGACTGAAGATGTGCAGCTCACTGTTGCAGAGCTCAGAACTGTTGCATTTTTACCACTGTGCTCACCAGTGCTTCCTTCTGTGTGACTGTCATGACCCATTGCTAGAGGCCACAATGTTTGTTATAAATTCTTGCCAAGCTAAACATAGACACTAGATCATTTACCAGGGAACTTGTCATTTTATTGTACAGTCGCCATAACTCTGGCAACCAGCCCACTGTTTAGACCCAAAAGGTGTTGGCTAACAAGCCCTTAATTCCATACAGTACACTTTTACAAGCGGCAGTTAACAAGACCTAATTTTTGTACTGTAAACTTTGATAAGCTCTCAGTGATGCCTCGTGAAGGCTGACCTAGAACAGAGCTAAAGAATAAAGTAGGTATTTCTTAGAAGGCCTCAATGGATCCACCTTGGGCAGCACAAGAGCCCAGCCAGGGCTACAGCCCAGGTGAACCCAAAATGGTCACAAAATGGACCACCGGTCAAGGGTCTCACACTTTTATAAGTTTTGGTCCATTAGCATATTGGAACTTATTGTCCCCTTAAAACTTCAGCTCATGAAGTCCCGTTGCTCTTGTCTTTCTCTCTTCAGCCCCCCCCTTGTTTATGCTCTTGGGCCCAAGATCTGGATCAGTTGTCCTTGGGTCCCCAGCTAGAGAAGGAATTGCTTTGTCTACCTACTCTGTGGAGAGAGTGTACTATCCCCTAATATGAAGCCCAGGCCCACACACTGAAGCAGCACAGAATCTGAAAAATATAAAAGCTAAAACATAAGGCATCATCAGCTCCTCACAAGAAACTTCTCAAAGATGCTGGCTGCCAAGACACAAGCTCTCCACTCCGACAACAAAGTTCAGCATGGAGTACAGGGTAGAATATGATAGCTATGTTTTGCCCAGGCAAAGTAAGGAGGGAGACAAAGAAAGACAGTAAAGGGAGAGAGAGAACAAAAAAATCATTCCATTCTTAGATCCCATGTTTGTCCTGCTGCGTGGATGATCCAGAGCTGGGGTAAACAATGAGAGTGAAAGAGAAGAAAAATGAATGAGGGAGCCTGATTTGCTTCCTTTTCTAGTTATTCTGGTGTACAGCTCCTACATAAACTAAATTTTCTTGCACACACACAGGAAGGGAGTCGGAGGGCAGCTGAGCCCAAGTGTCAAGATGGAGTAGGAAGTTGGCTCAGAACAGCACTGTCCCACCTCCACAAACCCTCTCTTTTGATCATGCATTTCTCTTCATAACAGTCAGAATGTTTGAGACAAAATGCGCTTACAACTGGTCCTCCACAGTAAAATTATTCTTTGATTCGCTTTCAAATAACTTAGTAAATGGGCTTAGTCCATTAGCTCAGTTTTATTCCTGTTTACCTTTCTTAACTCATTTTTTAATCTGTCAAATGCAGTCACAAGCAGATTTTATACTACTCAGTGATTCATTTTACACTGCAGTGTAGTTGCAGCTCTACATTTGAATCTGTTTCTATTTTGACATGTGTTATTTACTCTTTTCAAACACCATTTTAATTTTGCAACCCCTGGGCCCAGCTCCATGTAGATTTTTTTCAGTAATGCCAGATAATCCCTTTGCTTCTTCCTGTGGATGTTTCCATTAGCTAAGATTGCTGATTGGAAACTTTCACCTGGCAGCACCCCACTAACTTGTACTGTGGTGGTCTCTCTCCACACAGCTTTGGAAACAGAGAATGCACCCCTCTGTGCCTATATTTACTACTCTATCAGGGTGGGAGTATCTTCTATGAATCCACCCTTTGTGTTGACAGCTGATCTTCAGAACCACCAGGTAGTCCAGCAAGATTGTCTGAAATAAAACCTCAAATCACTGTAGCACATATTTTCCATTACTTGTAGCAAGCTGACCTGCTTCTCAAACTCAGGGAAGTTAAGTACAGCATATATTTGATTTAAGAAATTACAGCATGTATAGTGTCTTTCTTCATTACAGTGCAATTACGGTTACTGAATAAATAAATATTTTTCAGGTCTTGAATTATTCAAGTTTTTTTTCCCCATTTCTGTTGTATGCCACTGTACCTGCCCATGGTACAGTGCCATGACGAGCACAAACATACCCACTTGAATAGCTCTCTTCAGTCAGGAGGTCAATAGAAATAGCACACAGTGACCCATAATTGAATGCAAGAGATTTACTGAAACTGATTAAACTTTCAGAGTCACGCACAGGCAGCTACACTCATACATCTCAACCAGGCTGTAAGAGCACATCTTCCCTCATACTGACTTGCAGATTT
The DNA here is from genome assembly GCA_025504685.1 of Leucosticte australis. NCBI lineage: Eukaryota > Metazoa > Chordata > Aves > Passeriformes > Fringillidae > Leucosticte > Leucosticte australis. The sequence continues at coordinate 17,180,319 of JANIJU010003063.1, read as the reverse complement.
AAGAGTCATGTCCTAGGTCAAAGAATATACTCCTGATAGAGGAACCTGAAAGTGCCTGGATGAATAATAATAATTGCAATTAATAAAATACTTTGCACAAGGGATGGCTGATGGCATTGCCAATCTTTCAAAATGTGTTGTGGTTGAAAACAGTTGCTTAGGTCTGCACATCTTCTCTTCTTCATAATTTAAAATAATACTTTAACTTAATTTAAAATCCAAGTCAAACACAAGTCATGAAGCCAGATCCCAGACTCTTGCAAACTGTTATAAATTGAGTGACTTTATTACTTAGTAAGGAGCCCTATTACTGCATTAGATATTCAACTTTTATATAAATACACAAAAGAATGAGAAAAGAAACTTTGAGTTTCTTTTACAATGAGTGTCTTTTTCTTTTTCTTTTTTTTTTTTTTAAACGAGGAAAGCATAAACCACAGAGTTTAAGTAAATCTAAAACAGGAAACAGACAACAGTTAAAATGGTTTTGGAGGAAAAAATTCCATTATTTTTTTATTTTGAAAAGTCATCTTTTAAAAAATCAGAAATATATCTCTCCTGATTTAGGTAGACTGGAAAATAATTATTGTTTAGCACCATTTAGGCAGTTAGGATAGGATGGGAGTTTTATAAACCATGACAAATTTTAATGGACAATGTATTTCAGATATTGAGATCTTATTTTTCCTCAAATTAAAATTTGTTCTTCCCTTTCCTTTGAGTTTAGCTTGTTTATTTGTTTTAATCAATTAGACTTGGATTTAGATATCTAACATTATGATGTCTACATATGAAGGAGGGTTTTTTGTAGTTCTTTCACTTGTTAGTGGAAAAAAATTACCATTATTCATCACGCTGATTATCTGACCAGTTTTTAATATCTGCTTCAAGGTAAAATGAGACATTCTTGAAACTTTATTCTCTGAATCTTCTGATTGTGATGGGACCTTAAGGCAAGAAAGTAAGACGCAGCTATCCAAATGTAAATGAGCACAATTCATTCAAACGATTACCCACATCTTATCAGATAAGTCATCTATATACCCTTTTCTTGTCAGATATATGTAGGAGGCTGGACTCAAAAAGCAGTTGCCCTCCAAATCTCTTCCCTTCTTTTTCTGTTCCTATACTTGAACAGTCACAAACTTTTCTTTAGTTTATTCTTTACCATTATTTCCCTTCTGCAGTATCCAAAAGGGAAGCCTTGAAGATATAAACAGCTTGTCAGTTTACAAAGTAAAACAGTTATTAGTTTCATTATGCTACACTTTCATTAAGCTATGTTTTAATCAAAAGAAGGTAAAAGGCTAATAAATAATCTAAATCTAAATATTTTTACATTTGTACAATACACTTTAAATGCTATGTTAATATAAATATTAAGAATAGCTGCTCTGTCTCACACTTTAAAGCAAACACTCTGGAAGAATAACCTTTCTTTCTGCAGCAGACTCAAATTGTATCTTTTTTCAAAATGTCTCATAGGAAAAGAATAATGCAAAGAGGATACAAAGTGTAAGGAGACATTTGTATAATCATTTATATAAAAGTTTTCAATGTTTTGTGACTTCATATGGACTTGCAGTTCATCTTTAAATTTATATGTAACTAAATGGGCGCAGTAAATTAAATTCTTGTATAAACACATGAAACAGAATAACTTTCTTTATTGACCACATGACAAAAATTGCCTTCTGGCCTGAATAATCTGAGAGATTAGTAGTTTATTAAATAATCTTTATTTCTAATCCATAAAACTATATTTCTGAGTTGTAGTGTATCTTCTAATTTCCTGGATATTTTATCACAAAGTAAGTTCGTATAGATAAGCAATAGTAGCAATTGAAACAAGACTACTCATCAGAAGTGATGGAAACTGATAGATGAGTTGTTTTTAAACTGACTTTTTCAGGTGTCAAAAAGAAAAAAAAAATTACACTGCATCTAAAGAGTTCCTGAAGTCTCTTTACATGTATGCACATACACTTACACAGAAATTATCTTTTTTTGTATGCTAGGTGAATATATATGTCTATATATGCTGTGCTATATCATGTAGTATAACATATTTTATTACATTTATTTAATTAAATATATATTATGCTGACAGCAATATTTAGTGGTCACATATGTTTGCTCTATTCATATTGAAAAGTCATTATACTTTCACAGAACTTTATGGTAAATCTGTTAGCAATGCATTGTGCATGTAATATGAGAGATTCTTTTCTTTATGTATTCTAAAAAAAAAGTGCTTGCTTTTTGCCTAGCCATGCTGAGATAACCAGTACACACATTAAGAAAAAATTATGAAACCTTCTGAACCTTCTTTCACTGGGATCTTGCTGTGCCAACACACTGAACTGAGTTACACTCAGAGTAGAATATAGAATAAAAAGAATAGAACTCATAAGTAGAGTAGAACTCAGAGTCACAGAAGGTTTTGTTACCATTCTCTGCTTTACTGAAGGCATCAGAATGAGTTGCCTGTAAATGAAGGCATTCCAAGATCTTCCAGCGCCTTCATGCCTTCATGGACAATCAGTGAACTCTGTAAGGTTAGCATATCAATTGTCATTGCTGGGTTTTTCATACTGCTCAGAGCAATAGCTACAGATTTAGGAACACTGAAATACCAGTAGCATAACTATTGCTGGCTACTTATAGGTTCAGAACTTTTGTTTCACTCAACATTTATACGGAACTTATTTTTTAAAAGATTATGAACCTCTGGTCACAGCTTCAAAGGGGTGCTGTGTCATATCAGTCATGTCAGAACCAGAATAATAGGTCCATTGTTATTATCCAGAATAAAATATCCACTTTTTTCTTTTCCTGGTAAGTAGCATATAGCATTTTCAAAGATAGCTTATTTTTCACTCTGACCTGTAGTCCTTATGCTTTTGCTCTTCCAGTTCTCTCTCCCCATGCCACTGGCAGGGAGTGATCACGAGGCTGAGTGGTTCTGATTTGTTAGCTGATGTTAAACTGTGACATTCCAATGACCCCTTCAGTAATAGCTTATTTTTTACTCTTACCTGTACCTACAATTGGCAATTAAAGGCAGACCCAGTGCTTGAAATACATGTAGTTAGGTTTGAATCAAATAGATATAATACAAAAATGTTTGAGTCTAGTGTATTGTGATTTTTACAAAAATTAGGAGCAGGACTTTTGAGGATCTTGTTTCCTACCCTTTGGTTACTTAATCCTATTATTCATGCAAAAATACAAGACAAAACAATACCGGGAAAAAGGAATTCAAGTGTTTGATGTTTAAAAGAATGGTCTAAATCCTGGTTTATAAGGAGTTTTTCATAATTTCTATCTGCCTTTATTTTAATGTCTTTGTCTCCTTGTATAGAGAGTTCAAGGTTGTGTCTGAGCTCAACTTAGTTCTGAAACACTTCCTAGAGGAATCTATCTGACCAGAAACAGGCTGCAGAGTGATTACACAGCACAGAGCATTGTCTTTGGAGAAATTGGAGACTAAAAGTACCCTTGTGAATATTTTTCAACTGTTCACTTCTTTATGATATTTGAAAATAGACAATGACTTTTAATTGCTAAGATGGGTCAAAACATTTGTAAAAATATGTAAAACATGGTGTGTTTTTTCCAATGTTAGTTTTAATACTTTTTCTTGTAATGAATGGATTCATCCATATTACGTAGCCTCACTAAAATGAAGGAGTTGCATTGGAGTAGTAGGATCTGTCACTGGCCAAAATTCAGTTTCTAAAACTTGAGGAGCTTCATGGTTTTTCACAGAAAACTTGGGCAAGGAAACACATAATAATTAAAATAATTTTTATTTTCATAAGAAAATATATCAATCCTGTGCTCTTTGTCCTCTGCAGTCAGATCACTTACAGAAAATGAGTTTTCTAGTTTTACTCATGACTTTTTGCTTTATTCTCCATCTGATGATAGAATTCTCCATTTGAAGAAACATAACAATGCCCTCTATAGATAACAAATTCAGGATTATAATTTTCAAGTGGGAGAAATATAGAAACAGTGGATCTTCTGCAAAGGAACAAAGATCCTATAATCTTGTAAAATTTTTAGAAACAAAGTAAAACTGCAACAAACAAGAAGTTTCAAAAATATATAGGCAAAGTTTGTGAAAATATTTCACAAAACACTAATATGTCTTATTTAAGAAGGTAACAAGTTTCCTAAGTATGGTGAAATACACTTTGATTCTTAATGTTCCTATAGAATGGATCACAAAGAATGATATTGTGCAAGAATTCTGAAAGACTAAAACAAATATTTTCCTAAAGATGAGAGATGGTCTCTTTTGAATGCCCTTTGGAAAAAAGAAATCTCTTTTTACTGGATTAAATTAGTCCAGTAGAGGATTATTATATATGCTCACTACTCACTAAGAGCCAAGGATAGGCCTGTTTTGTTGGGCCTTGTATAAACTTGGGTCTTCTTGGCACTTCTTATATCTGTCATGAATAAGTGGTTTGGATGCTGTGGTCTTTTACTAGAAATGTCAAAGTTCATATTTACTGGGTTATATCAACACAGAAACAATTCCCTTGTATGCATGTGGCACTATGCTCAAAGTGTTTAATTTTATATTACATACATGTTTCAAGCCAATTTTTCCACAGACTACAGTTCTAATCCTGTAGCCATCTCTTTTTCATGGTGCAGTTGTGTTCTTTTCTTGGGTAATAGGCAAAGAGAGTGTCCTGCTGTCTTGGAAACAGGCCCAATCTTTGTTAACATGAAACCCTCTAGAATCACATAATATGATGCATATATATTTAGTCTCTAAGTTTCAGAGCTGCACACACCTCTTTTAGTTTACTGAAGATCAAAAATAATCCTCAACAATGATTAATAGTATTTGCCATATAAAGAAAGTATAGCATAATGGTAAAGAGAATGTTGATTGTCCTTGCAGCAAGCTCTTTGTTCACATGGAAGGCAGGTATTCCACAGCCTTTCACCATCATTATGATTACATCCCACACTCTCCAATGTCAGGCAGTTATTACTCATTTTCTTTAAGTGTGAAGTTGTAAGGGGAAAATATTATTTTAAAAAAGAAGTAATTTACAAACACAAGAGATTCAAATTTCTTACTGTAGCAGGTCATCCATTTAATGAGTTAGTGTTTAAACCCCTGTGCATTCACTTGGCAGGTAGCTGTTTCACTGTTTTGAGAGACATTAATGCTGCCCTTTTGTTAGCAAAACTGAATGATGATCATGACATGACAGTATGTAACTTAGACTTCAGATCCATTTGTATCAACCAGCAGTTTCTAGCTTTTATAATATCTCCCTCTTTACCTTTGCCCTCTGCCTTATGCTGCTTCTAGTCTTATAAAGCCCTTCCCTAAGTGGCTCTAACATATAAAATAGCCAGCAACATTGAGATCTATTTGTATACAAATATATATTTTACCAAATTTGTGTGAGAAATCAGCTCATAACAGGATTTTATGAGTTCCAGAGGCAACTCAAAGCAGGTGAAGAAAAATGTGCAAGGGGAAAGAGAAAGCAAATTAGAGAGGGATTATTTTATCTTGTCTTGTCTGCAGACTTATGCAGCATTTTGCCTAGGTTTTAAAGTTCAAGGTAGAAGAAACTGAATGCAATTTTTATTTTCTTTTTCTTTTTCTTCCTCTTTTTTTAAACTTAAAACTTATGTGGGATTTATAAAGTCCTGTATGCGTGAATGGTTGTTCAGATTCTAAAAGCCCTTTGGTTCAGTGTTTATTTTTGACCCTTTTTATTTTATATTGACAAAAAAGAATGAGGGTGTTATTTGCCTGATCATAGATAACAGAGAGCGCAGTCCTTAAGGATGATCCATATGGAAGTGTGAAGATCTGTTAAGAAAACAAACCAATTGCTCTGTCTTGTTTGTTATTTGTCATTTACCAATGTCCTGAAGCCTTCAGTCAATTTCTCAAAAAGCAAAAATGCCATGTCACAAAACAATGTCATGACAAGTCTCAGTGCCTTGCAAGACTGAATCTTTACTGAGACACCCAAAAGCCAGATTTTTTCTGGCTACACTGATTGAACAAAGATGCCTGTCAAATACATTTATACAAATCAAAGCCTATTTGTGAACAGAAATAAATAATGCAGTAACTGCAATAAATAATTCAAGCAACTGAGTGAAACAGCCCCTTCTTTAGAAGCAGTCCCACCACACCAGCACTCAGGCACAGTGATTAAATCAATGTGAGCAGCTTTCCCTGATGTTGCTCCTGAGCTATCTGATGTGCTGCAGGAAGCAGGTTTGAAATCTTTAAGAGAGTTAACAACTTTCATTAGCTCTAAAATACACTTTATCTAAAATGTTGCTATTATTAATATTAATTGGGTAGCTGTGGAAGCCAAGTTCTACTCTCTATTTCAATGATTCAACACCCTGACTTTAACAGGGCTTTACAGATAGGAGTGAGGGCAGAATTTGGTCTCTTTTGACTAAAACTATTTTCCATTCACACATGTGAGCTTGCCACTCCCCACTAAGAATAAAAATTATAATTAGGTAAATTTTGTTTGCGTGACCTTTTCTTTATGACAAACAGGAGGGCTGTGACTAATTCAAACCTCTTTCCAAAAGATGCTTCTTAATATACATATATGTCTACATATATATGTATATGTGCACTTTTCTTACTATATCTTTGTATCACATTGATTGTCCTCAAAAACTACATGTAATCTACTGTTACCCCCATAATGCTCTTGTGGGTGAAAGGAGCATACCACATATGCTATGTTTTTTTTCTGTAAGTGTAATCAATATTATGAGAGTCTGGTCATCCAAATTATCCCATTAATACAAGAAAACTTCCTTCACACTCTTTAAATTGTTATAAAAGTGCAATCTTTCCAGTACCTACTCCTATATCCTGGTATTGTCTTCATCTACCCATGTCCCTTTGGGTCTTGGTCAACAATTGTTCTCAAGAGTGGAATTGAGAAGGTTTTTGACATCCTGAGGTCTGTTCTGTAGGTGTATGCTCATGGTGGGATTTTTTTCCTCATTAGTCTAGTGGTCCACTTTGTTGTATCATTAAATGTTTCTTCACCTCTTCTGCTCCCAGCTGAGGTATGAGTGTGAAATATTAGATTTAGAAGATGACAAGATTTACTCTGTTTTCAAAGCAGTCTTTGGTGAGACAGCTTCTAAAGCTCTGTGCTTTGGTTATCCATTCCATGCTTTACCATGATGAATGCTTGTGAGATTAAAAATAGGACTTAAATAGGTAAAAAAGAAAAAAAAAAGAAAAAGAAAAATTGAGGAATACCTTGAGCCCACTACTTTCTAGAATTATCAAAATACAAACAGTATGGATTAAGTTAAAAATCTGCATGATTCTGAAAGAAAATATCATATATAATAATTTCTGCAAGAGCAATATGAATCTAGGTCACTGCACACATTGCAATTTCTTTTTAAGCCCCTATGTCTGTGGAGCTGTAGGCTTTGAGGTTCTTTGAACCCTCACCTCAACCCTAATAATGGCTTGGTGCTGACCACCAAGTTGAAATACGTGTGGAAGGAGCAATGCTGGTGCAGTGCCATGATTCTCTTGGCATGTCTTTTGCAGCTCCACTGTGCCTAGAGCTGTAGGCTTTGTGGTTTTCCTAACCCAAACAATGGCTTGGGGCTGAAGATCAGGTCCCCAGGACAAGGAGTGGCCTAGGTTTATAAAGTGTGGGAGGAGCAATATTGGTGCAGGGCTGTGGTCCCCTTGGAATGCTTTATCCAGTCCCAGTGTCCCTAGAGCTTTGTCTGAATCCTAACTCTGACCTGAAAACAAATGAATGCTTAAATCTGAGGTGAAAGCCAAACATTCCAAAGGGAGCATGGCATGACATCAGCATTGCTCCTTCCACAACTTTCTGGACCACCCATGGTGCTGGTAACCTCAGGCTCAGATTCTACTGTTCATTTGTTTCAGTGTTGTGGTAAGAGATCTCTTGGAATCCTTTTGTCTTTACAGAGGTGGAATACTGTCAGGAGCTATGTATAGGTGTAGTAGCTAAATAGCATATTTTTGGGGTTTTTTAAATCTTTTTCTCATAAGGTGTGCCTTGAAACGCTTAATGAGTTGCTGTGGGAGTCTAAATCAGGACAGCAAGGCAATACTTGTGTCAGGTCTACAGGGAACACAAAGAATAACATGAAACAAGAGTTAAGCCATTCAAAGACCCACGTTTCACCCTGTTTCTACTTATTCTGCCTTTGCCAACACCACCTCCTTCCCACATGAATATTAACCCAGGGTAATAGCAAATTTAGGGACCATTTAGCAAATTTAGGATGGTTACAAAAAGGTATTGAATTGCTGCAAGAATGCATCAATGCCTGTGTAGACATACACAGTATCCTTTGCTTTTCTCTTCACATAACAGCTAAGCATTTACATCTGTTTGAATGTAACAGGTGTTACATTCAAAACTGACCATTTTGTTCAGGTTTATAAGATGTTGGTTATCAAATGACAGTTTTAGTATTGTATTTATTATTAATTTATTATTATAAAATTATCTGGACTAAGAGGTAGATAAATCAAATATAAAAAGCCTTATAGCATATATAAACATAGGGGATTTATGTTTCATATGGGAGACAAATATATTTGATTTGGAAAAAGAATCAGTTCTAGGCTTATCCTCTTACTGGCAGTTGATTTTTATTATTTAATTTTCAGATTATTTGCTCTGCTTTTGAGCTAGTTTAAATTCTGATATAAATTCACCTAAAGAGGATATCATAATTGTGACATTAAAAAAGCTGATTGATGGAGTTAATACAAACAGAATTTTTTACACCAATGGTGATTACTAACTCTAGCCAACATTATAGTCGCAAGGGTGAGATGGAGAACCAAGCAAAAACACCTCGAATCACCCATTCAGTTAAAAAAATCCTACCTGAAGAAACAAAATATGTAAAATTATGTACATGAACTAAATGATATTTTTTTGTCTTATTTTTGCATTTAACTGCATATGTTGGATCAGTTTCATTTAATTGATGCATAGTCCTAAACGAAGACAGGGGTTTGAAAAGTTCCTGTTTTATTGTTTGTCTCTCTGTTTCTCACCAGCCAAATCTATTCAAATTGGCAAAAATTAATTTTTCTTTTCTTGAGTTCAATCCATTTTGCCAACACTTCTTACAGGTAAACAATCTCCCTGTCTTTATCTCAACCTATGAGACTTCTCATTACTGCTTTTTTCCTATTTTCTCTCCCTTCCTGCTGAATGGAGGGGAGTGAGTGAGTGACTGGGTGGGAGTCTGGTTATTAGCAACTGCTGGCCCAACAAAACCATTTCAATTGTAAACTAAGGCTGTAAAACCTGATGCACATATAAAATATATTCACTGTCCGTAGAAGTTTGAAATCGGAAAGAAGAAAATCAGTTTTAAAAAAGATGCTAGAACTTCAGGGAGAATATTCTCAATTTCCTGATCATGAGCAACATAGTCTAAATCTGTATAAATTTAAAATATAAGCTTAAGATATTCAGCTTCTTTAGAGCATCAGCATTAATAATTGCTTTTATGTCAGTAAATAATTTTGGGTCCTTTGTTCAGTGCTTCTTTTTTATTCCTACAACACATGAAATATTTGTTTTGTTAAGCTTAATTTTAATCTGTTACTGTACAAATTATATACCTAGGCACACCATTTTAGGAGTATGAATTTCGCCCTTATTGGAAAGTAAGAGGTTTTGATCTAAAGAGACCTACTTGGGTTATCAATAAACAAAAAGACATATTTTAGATAGTGAAGACCTGTGTGAAAATCATTTACATATATTTTAAGAAAGTATTTTCTCTGTTTTATAAACTAATTTATTCATTCTCTGTGAGTGTGGTTTTCAAAGATATTCTACTGTGTTTGTCTGGGTGAAAACTGGTATGTGTGTCAATTCCTTTTCATTTTCATTTCAGAGTTAATTAGGAAGTATTAAGTATGGAGGAGGGCAGGGGGTAAAGAATTTTATGAGGCATATTCCAAACAGTTCTACAGCTACTCTAATTAGATTTAACTTCCAAAGCCATATAGAAAAGAGCCATCAGAGGGAGGTTATTAGAAGAACCATGCTAAACAATTTACAGTAATTTGGAAGTCAAAGAAATAAAATGCATATTTCAGTGGGATTTATTTAAAAAAAATTATCAGGACTATGTTTTGACTCATTTTATTTCTAAAGAAAATTTGACCAAATACTTGTTAAGAGTGAGTAGAGGTTGCTTATTTTATTTTTAGGAGACAAAATCTAGGAGACTAAGAAATGCTTAATGTCTAATAATGGGTGTGTTTTGCTAATTCCAAGCTGTCTTGGACAAACATCTTGGAAATTAACACCTGGGTGGCACTGCAAAGAGTAAGCAGAAAAGGATGACTTAACCCAAACTCTCTACAGTGTCTTAAAGAGTGCAGAGACCCTGCTAGACTTGACCACTAGCAGGACTTGGTCCAATATATCTAATCTGTTTTTCAGCAGTACTGTACGAGTCACCTGCCAATTTAGCCTACACTTATTGCATCAAGCCTTAGTAGAGGCTTGATGAAGATTGACAGAAGTATTAATTTTTTCCAAATGCAACCAAATGAAAGCAATTTTATTATATGTTTATCAAAAAACAAGATAATTTTGAGATACCACCTGTCCTGGCAGCAGGGAGAGAGGGAAGAGAACAGCTGCTTTGAGCTATTGCCAGCTATCTCTCCATTTAAATGCTCAGACCCAGAGTCCAATGACTGTGTAGAGCCCTAATGGTCTTAGCAGAGTAGCCTGGTTAGCACAGATTGCTCCCATGGTAACTCTTGACTCACCTTAAGACTTTCTCTTAGCTATCACTTTATGGGCCATAACAGTTGTAAGAATTGAAGCCTTGTTAATCTCTGAGCATCCAATGGAGCTGGTATGGCAGACACGATTCCAGCTGGAGCTATAACTGAGACAGTAAGACAAAAGACAAAGGACTTTACTCAATTTGGCAAAGCCATGGCCAGAGAAAAGCAAGATAAGGCAAGGCAAGGGAAAAACATATGTGTGAAAACTGTATAAAAGATGGGAGAGGGTAAGGCTGAATTATCATAATTTCTCCAGAGGTAAATTTAGATAGCTATACCAATTCTAGATATTTTTTTTTTAAGTTATGCTTGTGTCATGGTTTCATTGTACAAGCAAATTCATAGGACAAGACATTCTCTTATCTAACCCAGTCATGTCATAGTTGTGACTTTGAGGACATCAAGGTCTATAAATAATAGCTAAGAAAAAATTATGAAAAAACAATGCAAATTATCTTAAATTTTATAGTATTAGTCCTGATACCCCTTTTCATTTTCTCTTGTGATGACTACAGCATAAAGAGCAATAAGTTAAGACTTATGAAATGGTCAAAAGCCCTGTATCTGGTATGAAACCCTGGCAGGTACTTGTGAAAATCAGACAACTAAAAGAGAGGTATAACAGCTATCAAAAAACCCTTTTCTGCCATATTTTTTGAAGATTTTTGAGCTTTATTTTTTCAATTAGTCCCAAAGATTTTTTTATCTTGTATGAAAATATACTAACTAAGCCTCCTGCCTAATCCTTTACTCATCAGCTTCAATTCTTTAGAAAACCTAGGTTAAAAATTGGTGGAGTACTTCTTTAAAATACCATATGTGACTTTAGAAACCCAAATCTTTGTGCTTTTCGCTTTTCTCTTTGACAGGGAGAAGAGTTATGGTCTTTTAATCAGTCCTCACACAGCAACATTTTAACATATTTTGTAATTTTTCTTGCTCTCCTTTCTTTCTATTTGTATTCTATTCCAGAATTTTTGAGATGGAAGGATGAGAACTGCATGCAGTCTCTCAGGCAATGAAAGAATAAAGGGTTTCCACATAATGGAATAATGGCATAATGAAATATTCTGGTTTACTCTTTATTTCTTTCTTAATGATTTGTGATGTCCAGTTTAACCATTTGAGCAATACTGTTCACTTAGCTAATTCAATTCAATTTCAGAAATAAATCTGCCATGATTCCAAGATCTTCAGTTTTTAGATAACCAGAATTTCCATTCCTATGTGAACAACTGATATTGCATTTTATTTAGTACTTTACTGTCCTTTCCCTTTTCTCTGGAACCTTCACTAAACTCAAATTTTTTCAAATAAAAAATACAAACAACTTCTATTTACACAGGACTTGTGCTTTTGTATTCTTCTTAAATTCCTTATTGGTTTTCACTCTTCAGTAGGTCAGCCTAAAGGCAACCTTTTGTGTGTCTCCAACAGTGCTGCTTCTGAGATTTTTTTGTAGTCAATGTCCTACACCTGTAGTGGATTTCCTGCTCTCAGCTGTACTCCCTTTTCTCTCACTAATGAACATGTTGTCTGTGTGTTCAGCACAGAGCAATCTCTCAGGGCATACTCTGAGCCTTTGCCCTTCCTGAGTTCAAAAAGTCTGAACATTAATATCAGCTGTGCTCTCGCTGATCAACAGCAATATGGTCCATTCTAAAATGGAATTTCATGGCAGGTTTACAGTTTACATGTGTGCTTCCAACTTGGCTTTCCCCTGGCCTGATGTATCACCTAAGCATTATGTGGTAAAGAGAATAGAACTTTCTGCTTCAGGTTATCTCCTGGACTCCAGTAGAGTGTGCATAGTGTAAACCAAGGCTGTTCTTTCTGGAATTCTGCAAGAAACAAAATACCAGAACAACAAAAATGAAACTATTAATTCTGGCTTGCTGACTTGAGGGTTGTGAAGATCACTATGATTCTGCTAAAACTGTTCTCTCTCAAGCTGCCATCCCTTAGAAGAACCTGTGTGTTGCAGTACAGGTAAATTTTAGATCCATAGCAGACTTTGAAAAGTTTATTCTTTGAGGACAAGTCAATTTCTCATTTGTCTAAGAGAACCAGGAAAACACTGCTGTGCTCACCCGTAGTAGATATAACATTGCATGGGAATGAAGAACAGTTTCACTTATGTTTGTCTTAGGTTTGGCCATTGCTGTACCCAAATGTCGAGGAGTGGAACACTATTTTCTGTCAGCAGCATCTGTCTCCTCAGCAAATTCCTCAGACAATTATATTGGCAGCTTTGGAGTAGTCTCTAGCTCTGGCATGTAGCTACCCTTGTCCTTGCAACACTGTTTTATAGTGATTCAGTTTGTTTCTGAATAATGTCTGCAATTTTTATGCAATTACACTGCTACACAAATCACTTATGGGATCTCTAAACTAATCTTTTTATGGGTACATGTAGTACTTATTAACTATTGACATGCTCCCTACCATTATTTATTATAATAAATAAGAATTACAACACAAATTATTACTTTGCTAGCCTGGAAATATTCCAGCCTTTACATTGATTTAATCCTTTTTCAGAATTTCTGCTTTCTACTTAGAGTTATACAGACATTTTTCAAACTGTTGCTCTCAAGTTTAAGCCATGAGAGTTTTATCTATTACCAGTTAATCTATGCAATTAAAACCCCGTGTAACTTGCTTAATGTTGTGTCTTACCAGATGACTCTGTGTAAATGGTTACATAATTGTTTGCTTTGTATCCAGCATCAACTTATTCTTGGAGATTAACCATGGAAAAGATATTGGTAAAAGCTTTGCAGCCCAGATTAAAAACAGAATCCTCACTGTTAATAAATATGTAGAACTTAATTTTGCATCTATTAAACCCAATTATAAGTTCTTTCCTTCAGTTCAGATAGATTAATACATTTATTATGCAAAATATAGATTTATGAATTAATGTAGTCTTACACAAAGATTTCCTGACAAATCCAGAAGTCTAGAAACCACAGGACTAAAATAACTTTAAAAACCTACCTTCTAGTGCTCTTAACAGTGCTCCCAATTTGAAACTTTTTATTCTTTTAAGAAAAAAAATTTTGAAGTAATAAGAACATTTTCTGAGAAATACTGAGATATATTTTTTTATAAATATTCCTCTATGAGAATAGAAGGAACCCTTTTTCAGTTGTAAATAATTCAACATCTCATCAAAATTCTTACTGATGTTATGGAGAATAAGGTACTTTATTACTTTAGAAATCATAGCAAAAACTCTTGCCAATTATATACCTAAAAACTTACAAAGTAGTTGTTTAGATTCTAAAGAGTTTAGAATCCAAATATTTTAATTATTAGGAAAAGAAAAGTAAAAAATTTTGACATATTAATAAATTACTTTAAATATCAAAAGTGCTGATGAAATTACATCTTATTAAAACACTGGCTATTTATTTTCATAAAAATAAATTTTCATAAAAATAAATTTTCATAAAAATAAACCTTTAAAAATTTATTTATATAAAGACTATCCACTTTTCTAGCATTATTGTCTTTTATATTAAGGCTCTTAGAAACAATAGCTAGGCATCATGTATAAAAAAATGTAAAGAATTGTAAAAAAAAAATATGTTTTTATTAAAGAAATGAGGATAACAACTTTATAAAACCTCAAATGTAATATTGTAATGATAAAAACATATATTTTTGTTATTTAACTGATTAGTTTGAATGGTTTATAGGAGGAAAAAATAAGGATATCTTAGCATAAAAATGTATAAAATGCTTACAATATTTTTGACAGATTATTGAAATAGTCATGTAAAATATCAAAGAAAGATTACACCATCAATTAATAGAAGAAGCATAAACCCCATATCAGATAGAATACATCACAGAATCATAGAATATTTTGGGTTGGAAGGGATTTTTAAGATCATCTAGTTCCAACCCCACTGCCATGGGCAGGGACATCTTCCAATTTACCAGGTTGCTCAGAGCCCCATCCCACCTGACCTTGAACACTTAATGAGAAAAGCTGAGTAATGCTTAGAAGCATTTACCTGAGGTATTCTCTGAAGATATGCACATGTGAAATGTCACTATTTCCACAAAGGGTTTGATACAAGATATTTGCTACCTACTAAGGGCTTGAATTTATGAGGATAAATGCCAATATCTTTTAGGTATTTACATTGTCATGATATGCAATTGATTTTCACAATAAAACATGTTTAGTTTTATTATTTTTACTTTTAGAGAAATCAATGACTTTTTAATAAGTGATCCAATATATTGGAGAATAAAAATATTCTAATTGTCATAATCAATTGGTCACCAGTGGCCTGCAGACTGTATTTTACAACATTAAAATTTAGGTGTCCCAAACTCAGTTTCTCAGAACAAAATTTAAAAGCTGTATTTTGCAATGGATCAGTGGTTGTAGATCAATTAATTTTTCAGTAAATCAATTGTTGCATTGATTTGTGCCTGCAAAGCATAACCCTAAAGTATTTAAAAATTAACCACTTAATGTCAGGATCCAATGTCAATACATTATTAAGGGTCAAATGCTGACTTTGATCTCACTTGAACTGTTGTTATCTCTTTATCCTATTGCAGCTTCTTTCTTTCACCAGTCCCATTCTAGAAGAGTGACCTGCACAACTGTGTTGCTGTGGCATCAGAGTCCCTAAGAAGGTGCACTCCAGAGCTGTGAGCTGGACCTTTTCCTCACCCACATGCTTGTCATCCTCTCCCACAGTGAAGCCTAGACTGAGCAAGACAGCACTTTTCACCTCATGGGCTTTAGGTGTTAATGCACTGAAAACAAATATTTTAGATAATAGCAGTTGCCATATCTCCTGGGCTATTCAGATATTACAACAAAATCCAGGATGACTCAGCTGGAGTGTTAAACAGGTGGAAAAGAATTTCACACATGCTTGCTGTTTGTTATTTGGTTAGGTTGCCTTTCAGATAGTTCAGATTACTCTGTAAACACTGCAAAAACAAATGTCTAACTTTCAAAACATTCGCAGAAAGAAATTAGTATCTGCTTTGTTGGTTAGAGAGAAAATTTTTGTTCTTCCCCCCTGCCCCTCCCCAAAAGCCATGTCTGCAAGCTATCAATGTGTTTGACCCAGCTTATCAAACTCCTCCTAGATACAGAATTTCTCTGCCACAAATGAGAACAGTTTTCAGTAGTGAGAGATCAGGTCATTATTATTTTTGAGGTTATGCTTAGGTTGTGAAGACCAAAAGGCTAACAGTTTGTAACACTGTTTGAAAACATTGCTTGCAGATGGCAGCTCTTGCAAATCGCCATTCTATCAGTATGTAATACTCCAAAAGGTCTCAACATTTAAATTTTTAAAAAAGGTTTTCTGTGATTAATCAAGCTGATCAAATAAAAATGCAGTTAAAAAAAATTGGACTACATGTCAAAAAGTGAAAACTGAAAAAAAATAGTTCATAGATATATGTCTGTGTAAGTACAGCAAAATAATCTACATATAGGATGAGGGAGGGAAGAGGCAGGGGAAGAGAAAAAAAAAAATTGAGAAATTTTCTTTTAAACACTCCATAATTACATGAAGATATATGGGTACCAGAAAGAAACCAATAGCCCACCAATTTTTCTTTTAAGTAACTAGGAACATATCCTTTCCAATTCCTCTTTGCTTGTTAATATGAAGAAAAACGGTTCTGCTACACGCTTTAACTGTGAAAAATGTCTTTTTTGCTGTTGTTGGTAGAGCACTTTTTATTTGAGAAAAAAACACAATATGTTTTTCTGTTTCTAGTTCATCATTTGTATTTCTGACTTCAGATTTGATTTGCTAAGGAAGATTTGTGTATGTTGGATATGATTTTACTATAGTTTGCTCATACATTTGATAAAAGAAAAGAAGAATTACATAGATGCTTACCAGAATATAAATGAAGCAGAAGAAAGAGTATATAGAATTTAAATGTGGGGATAAGAAACCAGCCTTTGTGTGCTCGTACTCCCGGTAATCGCATTAGCGCAGCTTGAATTTAGAAAGTGCTTTGTGTAAAAATGTAGAAAGGAGCACCTTTGTAATGCACTCACTAAGAATAAACAAAGTGAAGGACTGTAGAGAATTGCCATGGCATGTATTAGGTCAGTCTCTTCTCCCAAACAGGGATTTAATATCTCTTTTCCACCCAGAAGCAATAAATACAATTCAGTGTTCAATCAGACATCCTTTCACTTACATAAGTGTTTTTCTTTGATTTTGTAGACTGTCACAGTTAGTACCTCTGGACTGGGAAATGGATATTGGGCAGCACTTTCTTTTTTTATTATTTATGCTATCTGTGTACTTTCCCAAAGTAAATGTCCAAAGCATTCAAATACAATGTTTTTGGAAGTTGAAAGTCTAAAGAAAAATACCCAGCTGCAAACCCCAAGACAAAACCAAAACCACCAAAACAACAAAACTGAAAACTGACCAACTAAAATAATTCTTAAGTTTTATTATTCTCGTTTCTATTTCCACAGCTGAGGCACTAAGGTCACAGGCTACAAAAGTATTTGAACACCTTTGACAATATTTTCCTCTACAAAAATAGAACCAGAAATGAAAACACATGTTGTTAGACTGAAACTTTCACTCAAATATTGTTCCATACGATCCAAAATCCAAATATAAGATTTTTTTTTTTTTTACTGCAGCAGGTAAACCTTATAGATGATGACTGTTTCTCCTGAAAATGAGAAAGTGAAATCTTTACACTGAACATTTGTCATTTTGTACCTTTTCCATCTCAGTCTCTTCTCACTTCAATGCAGTTCCAACCCTTGTGACACATGGCCTGGGACAGGTCTGCAGGTCACTCATACCACATGAATATGAGCTCCCTGTGCACAGTAATTCTTCAGCATTACAGAGAATGCAGTATAGGCTAGGCTTACAGGCTTACTTTCTGTAACCTTATAGCTACTTTGAACTGTAGGTATATGTTTAAATCCATGTTTTTTCCCTAATTTACTGCTCAGAATCACAGAAGAATGTAAACTGGAAAGAATTTCTGAGGATAAAGTAGATTCTTCATACCAGGTACTGCCCTAAATTTGAGCAGAGAGTCATCAAAGTTTATAAACTCTTTGGTTTAGGGCAGGAACTACTTGGAGAAGGAAAGTGGAAATAAAGAATTTATATGGCTTCATTTTTCTCTCCCTCAAACATAAGGATTAAGATCCTAAACTATTTTGCATGATTTAAACTTTCCTAACTCTTTTTTCTTTTATTGAAAGAATGAGATACACCTATTTTTTGCAATTGGAATTGTTAACTTTTTAATGTTTTATGTTAAATAGAATATTCTTTTGGCTGGAACTTAGAGAAAATTCAACATAAATTTCTTTGTATTTCAAGTGCAATGGAATCATTATGTTCTCAGCATAAAAATACAGACTGCAGTGCACTAAATGTGGCAACTAGGAAACTGGCATAAAACTGTTATGAGTAAAATATTCCAAATTCCCTACCTTTTTCCACCACAGTCTATATTAATGGAGGGGCAGCCCAAATTTTTAAAGTGATACTTATAAAAAGAACAGTTGTGGTGAGAAAGACCTCTAATTCTTTATACCAGTTTGAACAACAGTTCAATCAGCTGCTTCAACCAGACTCTTTAAGAAAATTCTGTGAAAGTAGGGGGAAAACCCCCATTAATGGAAAGATTTAAGTTGACGGATTTTAAGTTGCTGATGTTTATGTTGTCATTAGTACCAAAATAGCCCAGGTGATGCACAAGAAACATGCTGCATTAAAAAAAAATGAAAACATAAAAATATTTTTAAACTGCCTACTAAACATTTATATATATATATACTCAATCCTGTTAATGCAAAACTAATGGTAATTTCAAAACACAATCAATTATTATGCTGATTTCTTTTACTGTGCTGAAACAAACTATTAACATACACAATGCATCATTAAAATGGTAGCAAACATTAATCAGAGAAAACTAATTCCCTATAATATTTTAGAATGGCTTGATTTTTTTTTTTTACTGCATCTTTAGTGTTGAGATTATTCTCTATATGACTTTCTAGAACAATTAAAAAATAATTATCAGGGGTGCCATGCATATTACATTCAAAGTGACTGAAGAATGATACTTTTGTCATTTTCATTTTGTGTTAACCATAGGTATTGCACCTGTGATCATTGCAGGGAAATGTGATGGGTTTTTTCCCAGTGATGTTTTATGTTTTGTAAACTGTAAAAGTAAGACATTACATTGGTTATATGTAACATCTTTGAAATGCCTTTGTTTTGAAACTATTTCAGCTTGATTTAATTTCTAAATCCAGGATGAAAGTGTAGTTTCTTGATCTAGCTATATCTGTTCCTTGAATTGGTGCCAGAGATGTTACATCCAGGTGTATTTCTTTAGTCTATCTAGTTTTATTACGCTATGATGCTTTGCCCAAGAGATACTGCAAAAAAACTGATGGTATACAACAGTGTCTGGGTCAAAACAGAGCAAAAGCACACAAAATATTCTGCAGTTCTTTGAACACTCAGTCCTAGAAATACACATAAAAACTACATAAGCATCAGACCAAATATTACATACAGCCTGAAAAAAAAAGTCTTTCTGCTCTTATTCCTTTCCTAATTAGTTTCACTCCCAAGGCAACCAATTAATTATATCCTTTGAAAATGAACTTTTCCCCCCCTCAATTCATTCAAACCCTTACTTTCCTCAGTCTTCAGGCTCTGGATTTTCCATTTCAAAATTTAAATCACTTGTAAACACTACAAATAAGAAAATTCCTTATATTTTTAATGCTTATTAATGCTTTATTCCTTACATTTTTAAAACAAACAGAAAAATAGTCTTTTGAGTTCTCCTTTAAAAATTGCTCATTCTATGTAGCAAAATAAATGTAGATATCTACCTCATAAAAAGGAAATTACAGGGAAATTTGAAGTCAAAAGCAAAAAATAAGAAAGGCTTTTTTCCTACGAAATTTGTGTGTGTTTTAGCTTAGTATATAAAAGTGAAAAAAATATAGCAGGCTTTGATACAAGTTCACTTCTAGTCACTTAATAACATTTCACTCTTTCATATCTCAGATATACAAAGAGAAAAATAGGGAACTGAATTTAAGTCCTGCAATGTGCCTGCATGCAATCTCCAAATTAATTATTTATTATTTCTGCTTCTGAAGCATCACAACATGGATACATGAACAGACAGATGCAATTTCAACAGTGATATACTCACTGCTTGGTGCGTTGCTCTCATAAGAACAAGAAGACAAACAAAACTGTCTGCAAAGCAAAGATTGCAGCAACAAAATTGCTATAGCATTGCCAAAACTGTTTGAAATACAATTTGTGGCTTGACAAAAGGCTGAAACTTTTCTATGAATAGGAAAAAAAAATGCAAAGTATGAAGACTTCAATGCTGTAGAATCATAGAATTGCTTGTGTTGGAAGAAACCCTAAATATCATCTGGTTCATAACTAACGATGCCTTGCTCTGTGCTGTATAATCTTAATATATAGGAAGAATGTTTCTATTTACAAGCCAAAAGAGTATGTTTCATTGAAAAAAGCCCAAACCAACCACCACCAACAAAAAAAAACAAAACAAAAAAAAAAAAACCCTCAAAAAAACAACCAATAAACCCAACAACCCCACCAAAAAACCAATAAAAATAAAACCCAAAGAAAAAACCCCAAAGCCAAAAACCAAACCAAACAAAAAAAAAAAAAAAAAAACCAAAACAAAGAAAAAACCAAACAAGCAAACCCTAAACCAACCAAATAAAAAGCCCCCACCAATCCTGAACAACCAGGTTATGAAATAGGCTAATGGACCAGTTTAGGGTGACTGTACTATTGAAATCAGGAGATAAATAGTCTAGATCTTTGCAGTTCAGATGTGGAAAATACCATGAGTCCTTGTTTTGTTTATAAGTAAAAAAACTCTAATTGAGAATTCAGTGTAAGTACTACCTTTAAAAAAATTTGTAACTACATTAACACTGGACCTTCAACTACTAACTTGTAAGTAGTTTTTATGCAGTTATTAAACTCCTGCACAACAAACAATATGTCAACTCACCTTGATAGCAGCTTCATCAGAAAAATCACTTTATTATGTATATTCTTCATGGACTAGTTATTATGGTTAAGATTCATTATCTAGACATACTGACTGTGTGAAAATTACCCCAAATTCATAAATTGTTCACAGATAAAGATATTCAAATCAGAATCAGAAGAGTTTTTAAATATTGAAATACATTTTTCCCCATTTCTATCTGAAATTGGATTGAAATTGAACATGAAAAATATTGAGGTTTCAGTCTCTTTCACACAGACAAAACCACATACATATGTTGTTTTAAAACTCCTCTTAAAAAAAGAAAAAGATAAAATATTTTTAATTCTTTTCACTCTAATTCTGTAGTAACTTTTGAAACATTTAGATAACTAACTTATTGTAACACTGTGGAAAATTACTGATAGTTTTACTTGAAAATGTCAAAGACAAAAAGGTTTAGTCATAGAATATCCCTATAAATCTGATTTCCCAGATTGTAACTCAAACTTCAGTGATGCATTATGAGAAACCTTATTATGTTTAAACAGAATGGACCAAAACCTGCATTATAGAAAAACAATCATCCTTTTTTGTTTTCTGTAATCTGCTATCAGTATGTGATATGCAATATGAGTAATATTATCACTTTTGTAGCATCCTGTTTCAATTTTTTATTCTAGCAGAGGTGCTTTAGCTAAGTAGAGGTTCATTTTAGCATGTCAGTGAGGATTTTGGTGTAGCAAAGTACTCAAGCTTGTCTTTATAGACACCTAAATGATTAGTCCCATTCAGGAGGGAATTAGTAGGAGTCAGTAACATCCAGTGTGAAGAAAACCATACAATTTATATTAGAGTGTCTTTACCAGAGTCTTATTGCATTAAAATGCAGCTGAAGGTATGAAATATATGAACTCTCATGAAAATCATTAGAAATCAAGAATTTAATTACCATTTGATATAGGTAAAACTCTAAAGGCTAATACTATTACTCAACAAGTTTAATTTGATGTGCCATGACCTGTTTATAAGACAGAGAAAACCTCTTCCAACCTATGTGTGCAATCTGTGTTATAGGTGCTAAGCTGAATGCCTTCTCTTTTCCAGGTTTCAGATTTCCAGTTAATTTAATTTTCTACTGATCTGAACAGCTTGCCATACTTCTGATATCATACTTTTCTTACTTCCATACCTTTTTGAGGACAAGAACAAGATCTGAAAAACATAAAACAAAGGTGCCTGGTGGATGTCTGGAGTATCAAAATGTTGTCTTCCATTTTGCTATCTATCAGTTTTCCAAAGATTCCTACTTGATTCAAAAAGTAGAAAAGATAGAACATGAAATTGCAGGGAGACCCGATCTGAATGCAAGAAAGATCCCAAAATGCAATTTCCCACATCAAAGCATAATTGGAAGCTAAAATGACAATATAAAAGAGGATTTCACTGATATTAAAAAAAAAAAAAAAGGATTTAATTATGTCAATATTTAATTGTCTTTTGTTAGTTCTAAATAAGGTGATACCAACAAAGATAGTTGTGAGTCAAGGAGTGTAATGGGGACATTTTTGATGGTGAGAAATAAAATCCCTTCTTAATTTTAGTCATAACTGTAGGCAGAAAAATGTAATCTATTTTTTTCACTGATGCACGATGAAATAGATCACATGGACATTAATTAAGTTTATGTCAGTTCTATGTTCAAACAAGGAAAGAAGTTGTATGTTACATTTGCTCTCTGGTACCTAACTGAGATGTGGGAAACATCTAGAACACCACCTACACTCCAGCTCTAATTTACATAGAGAGGTGTGAACCTAAGAAGATGTTCTATTGATTTCATATTTGAAACTACACTCTGAATTAGAAAAGCAAGAATTCTTCATGAAGTAACCATCTCAAATTCTTTACTCTCCATATAATATTCTTTTAAATTTTTAGATTTTTCTTCAGATAAGACAATCAATTTGCCTGACCAGAGATTTATTATCCTCAGTAGCAAGGATACCTTAAAATTGCACAATGAAAGAATGCTCTGCAAAAACTCTTACTGGAAGGAAGGACAGCAAGGGGGGAGGAGGAAAGAGAGTGAATGAAGCAGATCATATTGCTGTAACCAGCATTTGTGAAAAAGGTTCTTGGGTTTTTCCTCTCCTTGCCCCCCTTACAATTGTACATACATGAAAAATGACACTTTCTGACTCAGGTTTTAAATAACTTGGTTGAGATCAGAAACTGCTGCCATTCAGTATTTACATACAGCTCTTTAACTTGCTTTATTAAGAAAAGTGACTGCAATTGTTCTGAAAAGACAGTCCATGCTTGATATATCTTGTAGATTGCCAACAGGATCTAGCTGTCAGTTTTCAGATGAACTGATTGCATACATAGTGGAGTGTTACATTCTGCCAAATAATCCCAAACTTATACAGTTGATTTTTTAACATAAAAAATAATACTTTTCCCCTTGAGATAATGTCATCAAATACCATCTGTGCTGCCTGCAATTTTAGTCATAAATCCTTGTATTTATCAGAGAGTCGTTTTTCAAAATAGCTAATTTTCATCTCAGATTCAGACACACACTTATTTCTTTGCTTCTTTCTTGCTGAGAAGTCTGATATAACAGTCTCTCACTGAAAGGGTTTGGCATTTGCCCAAAACAAAATAGGCTCATCTCCTTGCAAGGAATTAGTTTGCTTAATAGGTCTAGAACTTAGAATCATTAAATGCAATATAAAAACATTCCCTTCATGTAACAGAAACTATTAAAAGGCCTGTGGGAGGCAACATGGCAATGTTCACAATGAAATTAATATTGAAACTAATAAAACTCTGAGGGGAAAATCATCATGCAGGTAGAAAAAAATCGAGACATGGATATATGAGAATGGAAGTAACATGGAAACAATATTAAGTTTGAGCATAATTTGGGGCTTTTTTTCCCAATTTCTATTGAAAGTACCAGACCAAATTAGTGAGTATGTATGACAGGAGATATATATGGGTTAACTGTTACTTAGAGTATTTGTCATGTATGACAAATTTCATACATAATTTTGTTGCAACTGAGGTATTTAGAGACCCCTCAGGAGAAGCTGGTACATCATGAAAATAAACAGTAAAAAATCATTTTCACCCCAAAAAGCATCTTTTTTTGTTGTAAAAAAAAATATTTTGCAACATATCAAAGGAAACTTCAATTTTTTGGTTTTATCCCTAAAATCCAAAGGAAACATACATTCAAAACAATCACTTATTTAACCCATATTTCATCTGTTAATCCATGAGAATGATATGAGAGACATCAGAGAAAGCCTTGCTGAAGTCAGGATAAACAACACAGCACCTTCCTCCTCTGATGAGCTAGCTAGTTCATAGAACCAGTATTGGGTCTGCATGGACTGGTTTTTGGTAGGAGGGGGGACTAGAGGGGTAATTTCTGTGAGAAGTTGCTGGAAGCTTCCTCCATGTGTGGCAGAGACAATCCCTGGTGGGTCCAAAGATGGACATGCTGCTGGCCAAGGCTGGGCCAATTAGAGATGATGGTAATGCCTCTGTGATAACAGATTTAAGTAGAAAGAAAGAAAAAAAAATATTTTGTGTTACTTGGGGGTTGTGTGTTGGAGACAGACACACAACACAACACACAGATCATCATCAGCAAACAGCAATGAGTTTATTATGGCTGCCCCTTTAATAGGGGCTTTGATTGCTGTTTGGAAGGGACTTTTCTCTGCCCAGCTCTCTGCCCAGTGGTATACCTTCATCTAAGCTGGAACAGGGTTGGCTGCCTCTTTTCTAGAATGAGCAAGGTCGGATGAATTGGACTAGTTATGGCCAGATTTATCTTGCTCTGGTACAGACTAGCTGTACTGCCACAATTTTGCAGTTGTAATTGTGGCCAGAGAAGAGTGGAATGGG
This sequence comes from Leucosticte australis, assembly GCA_025504685.1. Classification (NCBI taxonomy): domain Eukaryota; kingdom Metazoa; phylum Chordata; class Aves; order Passeriformes; family Fringillidae; genus Leucosticte; species Leucosticte australis. The sequence continues at coordinate 17,155,469 of JANIJU010003063.1, read as the reverse complement.
AACTTGTAACAGGAACAGCTCTGCAGACACCAAGGTCAGTGGAGAAGGAGGGGGAGGAGGTGCTGCAGGCACTGGAGCTGAGATTCCTCTGCAGCCCTTGGTGCAGACCGTGGTGAAGCAGCTGTGTCCCTGCAGCCCATGGGGATCCCTGGGCATGCAGGGATCCACCCTCAGCCCATGGAGAGCACTGTGCTGGAACAGAAGGCCCATGGAGTGTGAACCCCACTCTGGAACAGCCCGTCCTTGAAGGACTGCAGCCCATGGAAGAGTGGCCCACACTGCAGCAGTTTGAGGGGTACTGTAGCCTATGGGATGGACTCCTGTTGCAGCAGTTGGCAGGGAAGTGTTCTCATGTTGGAGAAGTTCACAGAGAACTGTCTTCTGTGGGAAGGACCCCATGGTTCAGAGGGGGAACGATTGCTATCCCTGAGCTGTGGAGACCATGGGCAAGGAACTGACCATAACCCCCATTCCCTGTCTCCTCGTGCCTCTGGGGTAGGAGGTAGAGCTGGGATGCTATAATTTGGAGTAAGCTATCCTTGAAAGTCAGACAGCTTTCCAGGGTCATCTCCCATAGGATTTTTGGAAGTAGAGTCTTGAGTGGGGCAAATTATGCTCCCTTAAATCCAAGGCTGTGATCCTTCAATTTTCTGGTTTTATCCCTAAAATCCACTATTTTACAGTCGCTACAGCCAAGACTGTTCCCAGATTTCACATCTAAGGCCAGTTCCTCCTTGTTTGTAAGTATCAGGTCCAGAAGAGCATTTTGTATTTTTTGCTCCTTGGTCACCCATGTCAGGAAGTTATCAGCAGCACTCCTGGAGCATAAAATTAATTCAATCTTCTTTCTGAATGGATTTTGTCTTGTAGTCGATTTTGAGCAGCAATGAAATTTCATTTTGCTTCAACACTCATAACTGTGAATGCTCAGAGACAGGATTCAGTTCAAGATAAGGACAGCCAAGTGAGCTTGTTGCCTGTCCTTTAGGTATCCAACTTGGGAATAAGTGTATTGTTTTTTTATGTATAATTTAATGTATGAAATATGTTTGCTTGGGCTATTACAATACATTTAGAATCTAGGAAGATTTCCATATGTAAGTATCTACATCTAGACGTCCTAATTTCAAACTCATGTCAGACAAGATATGAACTCCCACTATGTCTTCTTCCTCAAATGACATAACACAGGATGCTAGTTTATATTTTTGATCTTCTGTTGAATACAGCTGGGAAAAACAAAACAAAGCAAAACAAAACAAAAACCTAAAACAAGCCCACACCAAAACAAAAAAAGTCAACTTAAAAAGTAATGAAAGGAACAGATACATTTAAATGTATTAGAAGACAGAATGATTGAAAAACTTTTGCATTTGAAAACTAACTTAATGATTTTATGAAATTATTTTATTTCCTAAGTAAAATATGAATGCTAAAATCAGAGAGGAAAGAATGAAGATAATTCAGATTAAGCAATAAACAAAACAAAAATGCGACAAAATAAAAAAATACAGAAAAACCTAAATAAGTTTGCTTTGTAAATCATGCACAGAAAAGCATGACAGCAGTTTCCTAGATGTAGCAGAAAACTGGAAAAAGTAATGATCATAAGAGTCATGAAAAATGATGTACAAGAAGTCTTCGATGTGACCTACATGCAGACTTCCAGTATCCAAAGAGGGCCTGCAAGAAAGCTGAAAAGGGACTTTTTGCAAGTGTAAATAAGGAGTCTGGATCTCTGTGAAAATATTGTAAGATCAGAATATAGCACAAGTTTGGCAAAGTGCAGAACAAGCAGTGAACAACAGCACTGCTGCTGCTGAAAATCAAGAACTCTGAAAAAACTAATAAATTATTCATTGCAAACATCACACAGCATAGCAAAAGTTACTATTTTTTTTCCTCATTACTGCACATGATTTGAACTTTTTGAAAGCAGACTCCAAATTAAACAGCTGTTCATAACATGTGGAGAGGGAAGAAGTGGTTCCAGTAGGGATCTCATGAAAGCTCTCGATGCTTCTTTCTCAAGTAATGAACACTTCATTGCAGAGGAAAAAGCATTACCTCATTGTATGAACAGCAAATAGACAAGTGCATATTATCAATTTCACTGTCCTGGTAAATGGAAAAATCTTGAAAAGACATGAAGGAAAGTCCTTATTATATTAAAGGCTATGTGTTCATGGCTGAGTCTATGCAGATTTGTTGCATCTATATGCAGACAATGCTTCAGATTCTTAAACAGGCAACTAAAAAGTTGTAATTTGGGTGGTTTACAGTGTAAATTCATTTTCCATGCATGAAAGACTGAGGATAACAGAGAAATTGAGACTAAATATATTGCCTATTATTTCCTTCTCCATCATAATCCTTTTTTGTCTGTCTCATTATGCTGCATTATCTTTATTTTGGATTCTTTATGTGCATTTATTATGATAAATCTTCTGTCATTTTGTTCTACTATTAGTCAATTTAACCGTCAATCTGTGCAGACATTTTTCAGATTAAAGCTGTGTTTTAACCTACATTTCAGATTTATTGGAGCTGAAACATTTTAGCATGAATTATGCCTAAATAATATATATATAGATATTGTATGCACATAAAATCTGCTGTAGGTTTCAGAATCAAGGTGGAAGACAGTTATTGAGAGATAATTGTTGCTATTTATGGGAAATGGGTTCTCATCAAAAATAGAGGTTAAATGAAGAAGTTAGTTCTTTCCTGGGAATGAAATTCACATTTCTTTTTAAAGTGACAGCTTTCAATAGCAATAAAATCTAAATTCAAATTTGCTATATAGTAGACCTCTTTCCTTATTAAACTTTTTTTTGGACTTAATAAAACAAACTTCTTAAAGTTTACTTCTGCCCATGCTTGGCTTCCTTCCTAAAGCAAATGTTTCTGGAACCTTAGAAGAAAATCCCTTTAGCCATTCCATAATTATAAGATTATGAAATATATATTCCTATATAAATGCTAAATTCTGAATACCAATTTCTTGGTGGAGTAGATCATTGAAAACCAAATTTTTTAACTTCCAGTTAGGATATGTAAATATTCTAAGGGTGAAAATAAAATAATCTAAAGGCCCCACAAATATGTGAAAAAGGTAAAGAAGGGATTTTTCCCAGTAAATATTTCCTAAATTATTTTTTCCTTCATTTCAGACCTTGAGGTAAAAATTATGATGGTCAGATACTTTTATAAGGAAAAGGATTAAAATAGAAATTGTAATGAGTCCAGATGATTTTGTGACAGTACCACTACTGAGAAAAGTTTCTGTTCCTCAGTGGCAGAGCAAATTCACATCTACCTGAAAGAATGGTAGCCATTCAGAATGACAGGCTATATATTAAACAAAAAACAAACAAACCAAACACCCCCAAAAAATACCAGGTAAAATTAAGTATCATTAAAGTTGCTAACTTTAAATTGGGTTATTCTTGAAAGAAATAACAGATGAAGTTTTCGATATAGACATTCAGAAGAAAGCACTTTTATGACTATTATCTTGGAAAATGCTAAAAGAGATGTTACTGGTCTAATGCATTTTCTGGTTTAAATATAATTGTCAGCTGATGTTATATTTGAGACACTTTTTTTTGGATGATAATTTCAAATTGTGTGTTCTGGATCAAACTGAGATCAAATGTGCAAAGACAGTAGCTAAGGAGATAATCCTCATTCAGTTCCAAATGTCAATTTCTATATTGACAATTCTTGATACGTGGAATACAGAAGCTCTTTAAAGAACTACAATGCGGTAAGAAATAGCCATTGATGAAAAGGTCCTGTGATAAAACACATTCTTTTGCTGAAGCTCTTGTTTTGAATGTGCTAGGAGAAGTACAAATATAAGAACTACATTAAAAGTCTTGAAGAAAGATTATGATTAAACTTTCCCGTTTTCCATTCTTTGGGTATTAAAGGAGTACCTGTTTTTCATTATGTGGCACTGATATAATTTGATTTTCTCTAGCTATTTAATTCTTGATGAAACATTCTGTTTGTATTTTTCTAGACTGTTTCAATTTACTTTTTAGAAAAATAGAAAAAATGAAATGTCTATAAAAAAATAGCCATGACTAATGGCTTACAAATTGGTGACAGCAGGTTGTTTAAGATAATTGTGCAGAAGTAACTGAGGCAAGAAAGAATAAAACTCTCCAAACTACAGCAAAGCCAGTGTGAGATCTACCTAGAGAGCAAATCTTCTAAACCCAGCAATTCATTCTCTTCTATTTTTCTCAGTGCATGTGTTGCCTTCAAAACAATTCTACCCAAGAGAGATACAATTGCTGTTTTAATTACAACTCACAAAAGAGAAAGCAACAGATGTATAAACATATTTTAAGTATTTATTAAATATCTGCTGAATTGTTATAGTCCTGTTGGCTCATTAGTAAAATCTCCATGGATTAACTACTGATTCCCAACACCTTCATCTACAAAGACATAGGGAAGATTTGCATTCTCACCTTATGTACACTCATTATAATTTCTTTTATATGTTGCTAATTATAAGACCTTATATTTCTTTGCTCTTTTCCTCTTGGTAAGGTCTCACAGAATTGCTGACTATAAAAGATCTATAAAAGAATCCACTGAATAAATATACCAACTATTGAGTTCTGTTTCAAACTGATCAAGGTTAAGAAGCATTGACTAAAAAATAAAGCAAAAGCAAAGTAAAAAGGGGTGAAGGAGCAGGAAAAAAAAGTCTCAGTTCTTGGAAAATTAAGACTGTTAGGATTTTTCTTATAATGCCAATGATAATTGTGATCCCACACCACAGAGGTTTAGAATTTCCTGGAAGAATATTCTTATTTGGTATTATATTTCTGAATATTATTCAAGACTTACAAACAGTTAGACGTGATAATTTCTTCATATGCATAATCAGGAATAACTACCACATATTTTCCATAATAGTAAGTAAACTTTTCAGAGGGCACATTGCAAATTTCACTTTCTGGACCCATGAGGGATTGTGTTAAAAGTGCACGACCCACTGGAGGGGAAGACAGAGCTTTTTCCCACTTATTTTCCCCACGATCCCACAGAATGACCAAGGTAAAAAAATAATTTAATCTACATTATCATAATCTCTCACAGCGCTTCATATCAAGAGAAATTAGTAACTTCTTTCTGTAGCTTTCACCCAAATGTGATAACTATCCAATATTCATTTTGTTTTCCTCTACTATTCATTTATTTCCTCTACTGTTTAACCATTCCATAGGTTAGTAGTACTTGAACCATAATGCCCAGGAATGAGTCTGTCATGGCTCTGTCTCCACCTTAGATGGTATTGGCTGTATTGAACTCAGGGAAAACTTCTGGTCTCTTTTCATGGAAGTCACCCCAGTAGCTGAACTGCTGCCAAAAATCTTGGATTGCAAACACTGTATCGAGACTCGTATTGGATCACATTTCTTTGGTGTCAATATAAATTCTACAAGAATGAAATTTCCCAATCGTACCTAAAGATCACATTTGTACCTTGATGTCTGCAATACCCTACATATTGGTTGGCTTGCATGTCAAAACCAGAATTTTAGGGTATTTCTGTAGTGATGATCAGGTAGATGATCAGTAAGACAACATACCTTCTGAGGCAGTGGCTTTTCCAACTACTAAAGTCACCAAGCATTTGCTGTTTTTTTTCTAAAATAATATACTCAGTATATCAAAAGTAACATTCATAGTATCAGTATACCAGAAGTAGCAGTCATAAAATTCAGAATCTTTCCCTTTAAGGGGACATATTGCTTCATTTCAGTCATCTCCCTGGCAAAACATTTCATTGTGCTCCATTACTGAACAGCAGAACCTGTAGCAGCCATGTGGGTGCTCTGATAGACAGGGCAGGATACACCGGCCCCCAGCTGCTGTGACTGGTGAAATGCTCAGGTAGACTAGGTATGAGGGACTAAGCAATTAAAAATAGCCAGCTTCCTTTGGCTTGGTAAATTAAATTAAGATGGGAAGAAGTTCAGGATTGCAAGCACATTTTTATCACTACTCATTTTTGCTGTCCACCACATGGGATGATACATCATTCTTTCATCAATATTCAGCAAAATTGGCAGAAGGCTCACAGACATTTTATCGCCAGAATTACTGATTCATTTTCTGCAAAGCAGCAATCCCAGATCTCTTGTTTACTACAGGAATTGCTTTGGGGAATAATTTTAATAATGGCATAACTTGTGGTTAGGGGACTAATATAACTAGAGAGGCAGAAAAAACATCCTACTCAAAAGTGCAAAACAATTGTGACTAATGAATGGTAAATGTAAGCAAAAAATTCCATTGTTTAGTATGTGGCAATGCAAGCATAAAAATTCTTTCCAGACCCGCATATTTAGATTTCCAAAGGATAGAAACTGCACAAAACAAGAAAGAGCTATGGAATATTGCCTTCTAACACAAGGAATTCAAGAATGCATAGTAATTTGAATGATTGGCTATGCATTTTGACAAAAGAATGCTTGAGGATGAATAATCTGCTGACTTTCTGCACATCTTCAAATATATCCCAAAAAAGTTGGGGGGGAGAAAAAAACCAAAACTTCAAAATAAATATCCTAAAAAACTGTATATATTTTTTTTTCCAAACAGACATTCTATAAGAAGTTTGCAATGAAATCTTACAAAGAACTCAGATGACAATTTGGATATAAAACAATCTTTCAAACAAGTCAAACCCACCACTGAGAAGCAAAATGTCCTTTTTTTTCCCATCAGTGTTCACTGTGGAAAAATCAGGACGGTTCTTTCAGTGGCACTCTTTTTTATTGGAGACTCAGCAGTTGTGCCTGAAATTGGCTGTAAAAGGGGTTATGAAGCAGACTGACAAAATAAGCAGTAACAAATTGGAAGGACTACATGGCATTCACTCAAGTGTTCTAAGATAACTCAAGGATGAAATAGCCAAATTACTAATGGTAGTGTGTAACTTCTCTCTTCAAAACTGCTGTTGCATCTTAGGACTGGGAAATGATAAATGTGAGGCCAGAGGAGATCTAAAAAATTTCTCTCTGTGGCAGGTTGTGGCATAGTTGACAGCTAAGTGACCAACAAGCCCTCTCTATCACTCCTCCTTCTCTAAGAACAGGGGGATAAAATAACAAACTAAACACTTGTGGGTTGAGGTAGGAGTAGGGAGATCACTCAGCAATTATCTCCATGAGCAAAATAGACTTGGTGAAATTAATCTAATTTATTACCAATTAACGAGCTAGGATAAAGAGATATATATTTTCATACCTCTCACTCCCAGTTGCTGGGAGTGAGAGGTATGAACAGCATTTTTACCCTTTTTTCAATAGGTTATCACAGAGGGACTGGCAACATCATTGCTGAGCCCAGCTTTGGCCAGAGGTGTGGCTGTCTTGGAGCTGGCTGGAACTGACTCCTTCAACATGAGGGCAGCTTTTGATATCTTCTCACAGTAGCCAGCACCTGGGCACACACACTAATTACACCTGAATATACAAACAAATAAATAATTAGAAAGAGGAGGTAAAATTAGGAAGACTTCTCTTCCAGAGCATTGAGATTATAATAGAGTTGTGTTGGCAGAATATTTTTTTACACTCATTTGTAAATAACCTAAGAAAAGAGATCAACAGTAAAGTGACAAAGTGTTTCCAAGTATGAAGTCATTCAGTGCAGGGTGGACAGAGTTCTGCTTTGAAAACTTTGATGAAACCAGTACGAATTTGAACAACTATGTTAAAAAAAAAGTGAGAGGGAATAAATTATGATAAACATGAATTAATTTACATGGGGAAAACAATAAAGGACACTGAGCTGGCCCTATTACCCAGGGGAATATTTTGGTTTTGTGACAGTCATTTCTAATGCTCAGCAAATGTGAGAAGAGATCAGTTGTTAGAATGTAATAAAGAAATAGACAATGAAATAGAAAATGTCATTATTCCATTGTATAATTTCATGTTTCAGATATGTTTTGAATACTATACAACTTAGTCCCCACACCTCAAAATGATAAAGTAGAATTAGAAAAAGTTCAGGAAGGAGCAAAACCTCTGGTTAAAAATGTGTAAACATTTCCATATAAGTAATGATTTAACAAGGCAGAACCGAACAGGAACCTGTATGGAATGTGGGAAATAAAATAGTAAAGATGAGAAGATTTCCAGAAAGCTGTAAAAGCAGGCCTTAGAAACAGAAAGAACAGAAAACTTAGAGCTAGTTGCAGCTGCAAAGTATGGAAGTAGAAAAAGTTACAATAGTACAGCAAGCAAGGACATAAAACGCTAACTTGAGTTTTAGGCTTGGCTAAGATAGACCTTAAGACTGCAGAAAATATATGCTGAGCAAGAAGGTTTTAGGCCTAATAATGAAGCATTGTGCATTGGTAATAGAAAGCATGCAAGCAAGCATTTCAGTAACACACAAACAAGTTTTCCTGGATTTTTTATGTGTGTTTTAGAACTTCTTGGAAAAATGGCTGAAGAATTGTCTCAACTTCTTACAACAAAAGCCTAGTAGGTAAAGCTAAGCATGATGAGACACTTTCTAATAGTAGGTATATTAGGATAAATCTAGACTAGTCACCTTGATTTTATTCCACTATTTTACCTCTAAATCTACCTCAGTATGTTAATTTTCTTTTGAAAAGGAAAAAAAAATTATAAAATCCTCTTGCTCTTTCAGCTCTTTTCTCATTAAAGCTAGTCTAAGTATCTTCTGTCTCTTCCATTAGAGTCAGACCTAATCATACCCAAAAGACCAACATATCCATTGCTGTTCAGCTGCTGTAGTGCTCTTCACTCTGCGGGAAGTAAGATTACTTTATCAGCAGGAGGTTTTCTGCTAAATCCATTGAAAAGTTGATATCCTTGAGGAATATTTTATATAATTATACAGAAGAATCAACAGAGGCAAGTGTCAGCAAAGCCAGCAACATTATACAGGGGTACAAATAGAAGAACATGGATCCTACTGGAAGGGTTGTCAGTCTCATGGAAGAGTTGAATGTTTTGGTCAAAGAACTGTTACTTGTATTTCACAAATCTTCTTGATTTACTTTTTAAATTGTTTTCCTGTTAATTTGGTTAGAGAAAAATTAAACGCAGCTAAGTGACCTACTTGGCCACCTTTTGATTTGCATTCTATAAATAAAGGATATGAACTTCAATATAAAGAATAGATTTTGTTCTATTTTCCAGTCCTACACTTTTCCTCCCAGTGATTCTTATGATGAAAGCAAGCCCTGTCAACTCTTATGAGCCTCACACATAATGCTTAACTTAGTCTAGGCATTCTTTTCAAAAAGTTGTTCCTCAATTCTCTGTTAAGAGCAGATCCAACCTCGACAGAGTTTTCTAAATAAGCAGAATAGTTTAGATTTTAGCAGATACATCTTGCTCTGGTAGGTGGAGCTTACTGTCAGTGCTAGAGAGATTAAGGAAAATCCATCACTGTCTGTCTGTGACCAATGTTCAGCATTGTTCAGTTTAGGGTTTCTTAAAGATGAATGTTTAAAAAATCCTGAAATTATCAAGTAGTACACTGTTGGTTTTGGTCAGGTTTGATTTTTTTAAGTAGCAGACAACATGCCAATTTTAAACTATATCCATTCTTATTAATGTAAGGAAAACAATCTCATTACATTTTTTAATAAAAACCATATTATAAATAAATCTATTCTAAATATTCACTAGAAAACAAAGTGTATCTCTTTACTGAATCTGTATTTTTGCTAATTTTCAGATAGCTTTTTTTTTAAACAATAAATTTTTTCCTAAGAAAAGACACACATCTTTGATCAAACAGTGTTAATGAGAAAAGAAGGTGTTAAACCAGGTTTTTCTCAATCACTATTAGACAAAAGTGTTTTCTTATGTTGAGAGTATACAAAGATAACAATGTGAAGAGTGTTCTGAGAAGACTAAACACAAATTTTATTTGAGGCTTAAAAAATACTTTGACCCAAATTCTTAAGCATCCATTCAGATTCCTTAAAAAAATTTAAAATACTATTACTAACTCCCCTTTTTAATAACCTTTTGAATGTTAGCTTTTTTTAACTGACTTGAATTTTTTGCCATCTTTAAGTAGGTTAATTTAAAACCCTGGATTCCTACCAAATTATAATGTCTCTCCTATTTTCAAAGTGCTCTACAGGATATAAAATGTCTGGCTTCTGTTAAGTATTACCCACATACATTAAGGAGAGTAGAAAGTAGAGCAAAAATAGTCTTAATTAAAAATAACTTGCATATAGATTATAGATTGTAGATTGTGTAGATTGTAGATTATAGATTATGTGCTGATTTTAACCAGTTTTTTTCTGTCATGATGTGACTGAAAGTGTCTGTGAAAATTTTAGAGTGAAGTATGAAAATATTATTCCATTAACCGGCACTATCAAAAAGAACTTCTCAAAACCACTGGCTCTGGAACACCTCTGAACCTCCATCTGTATGGATCAGGCCAGGGACCTGGCAAAAAATTTGTAGACATCTGACTGGGAAGGCTTTTTCTGGTGAGTGAGCTGACCTGTGCAAACAAGTGCCATACCCTCTGTAAAGAAAGGGAAAATCACACCAAACCTTACAGTGAATTTCTTGGGAGCAGTGCCATTCTTGGGAGCAGTGAACTTTCAGATCTCAACTCCATCATGGAACATCATCTTTAGGATTTTTATTTAAAATATTTTTTTTCATCATTTTAAGCAATCTTTTAAAACAATAGAAATAATAATTTTTATCCTAAGATTTCAACAGTTATGATCTCTAAATAAACATTGAAAATTTTACAAGTATATTTTATATCTTAGTGTCTTTTAAAGTATATTATTGCTCAAATATTCACCCAATGAACAAGCTCTAATAAAGAGTAGTAATAATTTATCAGAAGTTTGATTAATATCAGTGTTAATTTTTTTTATTTGATCACCAATGAGGTAAAAAAACAGGAAATTTATTTTCATCATACTTATAGTAATCATTAAGATAGATTTTGTCTTGTTACACTTTGCTATTAATTGTCAGATTTTTATTTAATTTCACTTTCAGCTGGCTGTGGCATTGGTTTGATCTGATTAAATCGATTTAATCAGAAAGGCTTTGGTGGATTAGATTGTGATGACTTGATAGAGTTACATGCAGAGTGACTGTAGCCCATGGACAAAGTTTATGGATGTCAGCTAAAGAAATAAGAGATTCCAAGATCTCCATAAAAAAATCACATAAGAAGTACCTTATTTTTAGTTTTGTTTTATTTTTCTCTTCCCATAATTTATTGTTTTGTTTGGTGGATTTTTAGGGGGTTTTTTTTGCTCATTTTTCTGTTCATCAACTATAAAATTAAATATAGTCATAATTTTGTAGATATGGGTTTCAGCCATAAGGAGAAACAAAACTTATGGACAAAACCAAACAAATGGACATAGCTAGAGCTCTGGTAACACTGCAGAAAGATAATAATTGTGGCTATAAATTTAGGACCTATCCAGGAACCACGCAATATACAGAGCTCAGGTAATCTCCATTATTTAATTAAACAAGAGGATAGTTGGACTTTACTATCTGAAATGTAACTGAAAATAAAAAATTATAAAATTAATTGTCAATATGAAAGAAAGCAGCATGGTGGTGGAGGACCAGACTCCAACATCTGATTTTTAATTATATGGGGTTTTTTTTCTTTTTTTTTTTTGGCTTCCATACAAAAGTTTCTCATTTTACTATGTGTTGCTAATGGCTTACTGAATGGTTACTCCACAGAGAAACAAACTAAGTTAAAATAAAAAAGTCAAGAGGAAAACATCCTCTATTTCAATCTAGGTGTAGCCATTTATAGCATTACTTTTATATTCCTCAGTACACAATCTAAAAATATATACTGTGCGGGTGCAATTTTGTACACTCAGAATTTAAAAAAAAATCGAGATATAAAAGATTTTTTTTTAACGTGTTTCTGTTAGTTTGTATATTCACTTTTCACTTATACAAGAATGAAGTTATTGAATGCTGCAGTTACTGCAGCATTGCTCTTTGGGGATGAGCAATCTCTGCCACCAGTAACATCCTCTGAACACGGACAGGTATGAAGGCTGCACGGCACAAAAGGTACTTAAGCTGTTTGGCTACTGACTAATTTCCCTTTAAAATAAGATGATTTAAAGAAGACAAAGGATCATACAGTACTTTTTAAATTTAACAGTCAAGTGCCAGTGTAGGGAAACCTTAGCTACATAACAAATTATACTTTGTAGCAATGTATAGGAGTTGTCACCTCAGAGGATATGGACACTGGAAATAGATTTTTTGTATCATTTTTCTTTTTTCCAAAGAAACTTTGTTTAACTTTCTTTAATCTTAAACTACCACTTGAGCTTTTGTTCAGAGAAGTTAATTATTACCTGCTACACTGCATGGTTTATAATTGCGAGAGGTTATTTTAATCTCATTACATATAGAAACCTGAAAGAAACAGCTCTTCCTTCCTGCATGTTTGAAAGAGACTTCTAGTTTGTATCTGTTTGATTACAAACTCATTTATACTTCATACTTTATAAAACACTATAATCTAATTATAATCTAATTAAATATTACAGAACCTAGATCCAAGTATAACTTGCCATTGAGCATTATATGTCTATGTATCCTTGACAATTTATTTGTTGCCATAAATTCTTTGTGAAGTTCCAGAATATGTGACAAGAGCAATTGCCTCTTTCAAGGTGACTTAAAGGGACTGCTGGGACACAATACTTTGCAACTTATCACGACACTAATTTAAATCATCAACCAGAAGATGGTGGCCACTCACTACTCCAGTGAATCTAGGCTGTTTTACCTAAGAGAGAGATGAGTCCTAGGTGCATGATGTTAGATATTCTAAACAGCTATCGTCAGCATGTGAAGTTATTTTTAATAGAATATATATCAAATTAAACCAAATAGGTAAGTCAGGTAGGTTTTGAACCTTGAAATTTAAAAAATGAAGAGTTCTCAAACAATCAGAATATAACTTATTGGAAATTTCAATTTTCCTGTGTTACTGTTGAATGACTTCTTATTAATACTGTCACAGGTAAAACAACACCATACTATTTGCAGTTTTGGATTATTCAACTGGTCTACCATTTGTTCATGGTATCCACAGCTTGATTCATTTCTGCAGTTTAAGGACTTTGAAGCATGATTCCTCTCTTCCTCCCTTCTTTTAAAAGATTAAATTTTCTCTCAAAAAGCAGCTGGTGAATTATCAATAATTTTCATGTGCTTGAAAGTGATTGAATCAACATAATCACATGCTACAAATGAACAGGTGTTGGAAACATGGCTTCAGACACCTCAGAAAAAGATTAAACCAGGATGAATAAGCTCAGCTACAAAAGGTAACCTTTTTGGCACTCCATCAGTTTTAAAATACTAGGACATTCTGAAAATGATTTTATTCAAAGCATGAAGAATTGATTACTATAAATCAAGTTCCTTGTAAATCTCCCTTCAGCATACAGTATTCACAGAATACTGGTAGATTTATTGACAGTCCTGAGAAACACTGATGAGAGAAAATTCGGGGAGGGGAGGGAGGGCAGTTTTATGAAGGCATTTTTTGAAACACTTGCTGTACCTCTATGCCTTTGTTTTAAAATCTAGCATTATTAAGAGTTTTAAAATAATTTTAAAAGGGTGTGCAAAGCTGTCTATTTCCTCTAATTTTTTTAACACTGCGGTTACAAGATAACAACCTTGGTTTCTCCCCTTCCTTAAGAGCAGCTTTCAGTGCTCCTCTGCAAATAAGAATTCACTTACCGGAGCAGCAGCTGTCCGAGTATGTGACTGGCAGAACATGTTATCATTCCAATACAGACAATGACTCTTTAACTGGCCTTTTGTCAACAATGCTAAGATTTTTACATAACACATTTACCAACCAGACTTAAAGACTTAGAGAAAACAGTGAAGACAAAATATATTTATCTTAGTCTATGAACAAAGCTGTATATAAACTTCCTCACTTGAGGCAATGTGACGAATAAGACAAATAAACAGAGGCTCTGTACTGGCTGTCTGAGATGTACTTCAAACCATGGCTGGGTTTATGGTGATTATTATCTCTAATGCACCAGTAAAAGGACTTTTTCAGCTATCCCAATTGGTTCTCATTTCCTAGTCAAGTCAGATCAAAACTACATTTTTTTTATTCTGGCTCATGTAAGGGCACTTATCTATGCTGTCCAGTATGTGAAATCAACTGATATGTAAGAGATATTATCATATACTATTTTTGATTGTACACAGTGGAGATACCTATATATAAATGATAAATATATTTAATTCTACTCTTTCTATTATTTCTAACACAAATTCTTATACAGTAAGCTCTGATTTGTGCTGTAATCTCTGTCACCCAAAAATCAAGACCTTGATTTATTTTATTTCTTTCTCTGTGCACATTCCCATTTAAATTCCATAGCTGTATATCCTGTCTCAAATTCAGGTTCAAGTGGAGATAAGTTGTATATATTCACCACAAAACTATCCTCATTTCCCATAAAGTGTGTCTGTGAAAAACTTAGCTTTTTTCTGAAAACTGAATTTAACAGTGCAGAAATAACATGACCTGACTTAAGTCACAGAGTAAGAAACTCATGTTTCTACATGACCAGGACACAGTTAAGATCCTGTGCCAGACACAAAACAGCACAATGCCATTGACCTGATGAAGGAACTTGACAGTTCAGGTTAGGATATGTCTATGATAGGTTCTTTTCCTCTTAAATAGCTCTTTGGCTCTCTACCCTGTCTCTCCACCTGATTGTGGTATTGTTTCTGTGGTCAAGATACATGTAAAAAGAGTCAGACACTAAACTTCATCTCAAAAAAGTTTTCTGTTTGCATAAATACTTTCTCAGTCTAGGCCTGAGTAACCCAGAACAGTATGAGAGACAGAACAGCTGAATTACAGATATTGTCCCAATACTCAGTGTGATGAGACAGACTCCAAGGAAGTTATAGGAATTACATTAAAATCTTATTTTATTCTTTAGAGTCTGTTAAGTTCTGGGTTTAGTCAAAAAGCAGTTTGGTTCCGAGGAATTATAGACAGGGCTTTGTTTCATGTTTAGGCATAATGGCTTCTAATTTTGAGGTTTTTTGTAAGCAAAAAAAAATATGAGACTTCCTAAGAATGTTGAAGATACAATCCTATCTATCTTCTTCAAGGAAAACCATGATAATTATATATAATAAATTTTAAAAATATATTAAAAACTGCAATTACTTTAGGCAAGAAAAAAAAAGTGAGTTTTTTCAAAATGTATCCCTCATCATGACATCTGTAAATCTTATGCTACCAGCAGGATTTTCCAGTCTTTCCAGAACCATGTACTGCTGCCTGTATACTCACCTCTGTGTAGGGTATGAGGTCCTGGAGCAGGAAGGACAGACATCAGACCTATTTCCTGTGTAATTCCATGCTCTTTCATTATAAGCAGTCTCCAGTAGAATTTCCTTCTTCTTCTTTACATGGTCAAAGCACACATAAAAGTTTATTATAAGAAAACTTACACCAACATAGAAAAAGATATAAAAAATTTGCATGCCAAAAAGAGCTTGTGTTTTCAGAAAGAATTCTTTAGTGCAGTTCATGTTAGTAGAATAGATAATTATAAATGAGTAAAGTGATACCTTCCAGAATATTTTTCAAAGCTCCCTGAGTTTATGGTGCACTGCACATACCTCAGCTAGATTTGATGACTTTTGCTTTCTAGAAATCTTTGATGGATTTTGCTCTCTCAATATCTGCCTACATTTCTGAATTTTCAAAAACTTTAAGTATTTGTCTTTGGACAAATATTATTTTCTCATTAGCTGTGTAAAGAAGGAATATCTCCTTTATATCTCCTCTGCCCCTAAAGTTTTGTTCTGTCTTGAGACCTAATACAAAATTGTTCTACTGTGTGGTTAAAATGTTCTCAGTCAGAGTTGTTCAGAAGAACTGAGATCACATTAAAGAGATTAATTCAAGACAAACAAAATAAAATAAATTTGAAAAAAATGGAAAATGTGTCTGTATACTGCATGCCTAATCTGTTTATAACTTCTTATATTTCAAGGATGGATAAATGCTGAACAAGACACTCTAATAATTAGACAATCTAGCTCAATTTAAATTTCTCAACTATACCTAGCAGGTATAATTCTGTATCAGTCTACCTCAAATTATTCCAAAACATACTCTGAATCTTAATCAATTCCTCCACAGAAGGATGAAGCCAATTGAAAAGAAGCAATATTAGTAAATGTAGGGAACCATTGCAGTTGTAATAATCCAGCTTTTTTCCTTAAAAGCCCCACCCACATACATACTTCCTCCCCTCTCAAAAGGCTGACCACTGAAAGAAGACTACAAAAAAACAAAAACAAAAAACCAAAATCAACCAAACAAAAGAAATCAAAGCAAGAAGGGGGAATTCCTGTAACAAGTGAATGAGAGAAGCTGAGCTTTCATCAACTTTTAGAAGAATAAGAAAGGGTAACAGTGTATCTATCTTCATTTTTGTTTCCTTTCACAGCTCCCACCCCATCCCAGGCTATAACGCCTATTCTCTACTCTTTTTTATAGCTGTTTCTATATTTTTCTCATGGATTTCTCATCAGATTTTTCTTTCAAAAATCTTTTTTTTTTAATGCCTGAAAACACATAATTTCCAAAAATAACTTACCAGTGACAAAAATTAAATGTTTGGTTGTGTAATAACATCTCAAAAATACCATTTTGTGGAAAATCATAAGATTTATCTCAGTGATTTGGAAGAATTTAAGCATGGAGGAATTCTGAAGATTTGAAAAATCACCAGGAACTGGCAAGAATTTTAGTCATCTTTATTACTTTTTATCCTTTTCATTCATTATTGATACATGAAGAATAAAGAGCCCAAGAAAAAAGGGACATGAGTTATTGCCTGCAAAGAAAACCATTATTAAATTCATCCCACTGTTTGTGGAAGTTTTTATACAGCCTTAGGATGTTTTTGGTATGTGTTTCAGCCAGCATATTTTAATTTAATATTTATATAATTAATTTTTCTTCAGCAAAGTATGACACAGTATGTCATACTTCAAAGACAGCCAACATGCAATCTCCTGAAGATGAAAGCTAGGACAAAAGTTATCCAGCACAACCTCTTTCCATAAATATGTGCAATATATTATTTCAAATATAATGCACATTTTTGATCTTAATTCTTTTCGTATTATTCTCTCAGCTTGCCCTTGATTCCTTCCTTGATATTCAATGTGCCTGGCAGCTGTTTTCCTAATGGTGGGGCTGTTGGGAGCAGTTATAAAGAAAGTGGTTTCTCTGGGAACAGAAACTGTAATGTACTACGTAAAAGATTTAGAATATTTTCACTTACTTCCAGCCAGCAGTTTTCATATCTTTTCAGAATAATAGAAAGTCTGCTACTTTTTTCTGATCAGTAGTATCACTCTTAAAAATGTTCAAATACAGTTATTCCTTCTCATCCCCCCACCAGGTATTTATTACTTCTATTGTTACCTGAAGCATAATTTACTTTATATCAACTCATTTTGCAAGTATAAAAAGATGTGTTAGTTCATGTTCAAGGAGCACATTTTCTTAATTTTCAGTGTCTAATTAGACTTGAACAACAAGTCTGCACTTTAACTGCACTTAAAGGAACTTCTTGAGGTTATAATTTGTATCCTCCATCAGTATTGTTTTGCTCACTCTTTAATTCTGGCTAATTATAACCACATTTGTTAAGACTTCATAGCTATTTGATGAGGGAAAATCAGAAATACCTATTGCTTCACCCTGAACTCACTAGCCCAGAATCAGTAATTATCATGCACATATAACAGAGTCTTTTTTTCTCTTTTCTCTGTATGGTCACCTCATAGCCCTCCTGAGACAGAAACATTACCTTTCTGGAAGACTCTTGAAACAATTGCTAGCTTAGAATTTGTATTTATAAACCAGAAATCAGACTTATGAATTTTGAAAAAGTGGTTATTGAGTTTGCATATTCATGTACAACAGGATAAACATAGAAAAAGGTTCCAACCTCACAAGGAACTCATCACCCCCCTTAAGAATGAAGTTAGGATCTAAAATAGACATCTGACCATATTAATCTCCAGACAGATCTTCTGAATCTCTTTTGTCAATTTTCTAATCAGGGTTTCAAGCCATTCACTGGCACCTACCAATGGGGAGGCACTGCTTTGCCAAGCAGTCTTTCAGTGTGTATGTACATAATGTAATTTAAATTACCATAGAAAGGCACAAATAGTTTTTTGCCTCTATATATCCTATCATTGGCTATGTAAAGAAGTACAAGAACAAATAATTTTATTATGAAAATTATACATTCTGTCTTGTGTATGCTGACACTATATTTTCATAATTTTGTCTCCAATGTTTGGGTTAAAGTATTTGTTTTCCTCTTTAACTGCACATTTCATTTTTAGATACATTCTTTTTTGTTGTAGTTGATGTCTCTTTTGTCTCTTTTTCAATTTAAAAGTTTATTTTTGCATCAGTTACTTTTCATTGATTGTGAGGAGCCAAAGGCTGTGACTTGCTTGTTGTTTTTCAAAGATAAAAAATGCATTCCCAGTTTAGCAGCACAAGCAGCCTTGTAAACCACTGTCATCCTACAGAATGTTTTCCAGCACATCTTAATTTACTTTACATTTACAGGAAATTATAATATTCCCTTTACCTGATTATCCTAAAGCACTTCTCATTCATTATTTTACACAAAGTATAATCTGATTAGTAGCATTTTCTATAGCATGAGCAGCAACAAAAGATTTGCTACTCCAGGTACCCACTGAAACCCACATTTGTATGTTCATGAATCCACTTTTCTAGTTTTGCTTGTTGGTTTTTTTTTAGTGGTTGGGGTTTTTTTGGTTTTTGGTTTGGTTTGTTGTTTTTTTTTTCCTGATAACCAAGACCTGTATAATGTCCCAGATATTACAGTTCTGACTTCATCACTATCCAGACTACTGATGGAGCAATGCAAATTGGCAGTGATGCATACTTCTATTTCTTTCCAATGCTGGCAAACCCCAGATAAAATCCATTTCTTTTATTAAATTGAATTGGTTTTAGTCCTTTCAAAATTTTTATTACTCTTTTGAGTCATCAATTTTTTCTACCAGTCTTTCTAGTGTACTTAAGAAATACAGTGTACTTAGTTTCCCATAGTATCTGTGTGTGTTTTCTGAAGAGAGAGTCCAGTGATGTTTTCCAAGCTCTGGTATTCCCCTTAATGCCAGTGCATCAATTTAACTTTTTTACTTTTTAAAATTTATTTATGGTAAAAAAATGTATTAATACCTTTTCAAAGGTCACTTTCTTCAAACAGTATACCAAAACACTCAAACATCACAGATAAAACATTGTCTCCATCTCAATACAGAAGGAAAAATTGTGGTTAGTTGTCCTGCATGTGCTTTAAATCTTGGTCTCAGAAGAATTAGAACTTCCATACTGTGCAATAGCCTGCATAATGTATGGATAGTCAGATCACTCCTGAAGGTGTGGGATTAATGCTCCTTTACCAGAATTGCTATTTCTGGCAAGCAGCAGATCAGATCACTTAAAATAATATTTCAGAAGAAATATCTGAAAAATTAAGATTACACTGCAAAAGTACTTATAAGTATCAGCATTCATGCCTAATACATTTAAAGTTCTGATGCTGAACTAAATCACCAAATATTCACCAATTCACTGTTTTCAAAACAGTTAGGGCTTTTGAAATTTTAGAATTTTCTGCATGCAGGACTACTACCAATTGCTTATCTTTTGGTTAAAAGGATGAGATAAATGGTAAAAGGTTTTTATTGTTTGGTTTTGTTTTCTGTTTTTCCAAATACAGAACTCATTATCTGATCAGTAGAAATACCATCAAATAATAGAAATTATTTTTTCTTACAATCACATAATTTCTTTTACTTCAAGAGAGAATAGCTTTAGATAAAACAGGTAGTGTATTTCTGTTATTTCTTCTCCTGCTTTCAGAGCCTTTTGGAAGTGTGTCTATTACTTTGTGTATCATCATTGCTAGATACAAATAAGTTCATAGGCACTGTTTATAGCATACCTGTCTGGAATTTCCGGGCATTATTTGGAGGATTCCTAAGTCATATACCAAAATTCAATCAGTAATTCACATGTGTGCTGTGGGTCTCAGACAGTCAAACTGTTATCTCATAATCTGCCTCAAAAAACAGTCAGGATAATGGTTGTGAAATAAAACCTGAGTGTACTATTGTGTTTGTTTTAAATTGATTTTGAAACAGAATTTGTTTTGACAGATATAGTGTTTTTAGCTTGTATCAATGGAACTCATTTAAGATACTTTGTTGCTTTTTTGGGAAATTAGACTTTGAACTGATACTTGCTTTGTCATAGACAATGACAAAAGATAAGCAAGCAAAAGGTTATATTCTAGACTCAGGTAAGAAAAACACCTTTTCTTCTGGTGCAATCTACTATAAAGTATTTGTGAAAACTACTATGATAATTCAAATTTCAATTTGCAGTGAAACTTGGAGTCATCTCTTAGACTAAAACCTTCAGAGAAAACAGATAGAAGCAAGCTTTATTTTTCTCTTTTTTTTTTTTTTTTTTTTTTTTTTTTGTGTTAAATAAACAAAATTTAAAGCTAGACATATAATGGACAGACAAGTGGTCATGGAGCCCAGAGACATACCAATGTTTAGTGAAGACCACTAATAGGAAGAACTGCCTACTCTGTTACAGAAAGAGACAACCTTATGATAAGACTTCATACACTGTTGTCATGAAACTGTCACCAAAACAGGAACCTGCAGCGTGAATCAAAACAAGGGAGGATGTCTAAGGAGGAATATCTCAATTCTCAGAACAAAAATAATGGCAGGGCAAAATAATGCAATTAAAGGATTGACCTGAAAAAAGGAAGGAATAGGGTTTAATACCTAAATTATTCTTTCTGGATACTACAAGAAAAAAATTTCTCTGTTTTAAGAGCTTCCAATGCTTTAAATTCTTGTATATGCATACCTTATCCCTTTGCTTTCCATTTATTAAATCTTCAGGGGTTTATCGCATTTTTCAGCTGTAGCAGTTCTTGAAAACCTGTCATTTCCCAAGGAGACATCCTAATGTGATGAAGAGAAAAAAAAAATCTCAAGTACAGATTTCAAGCTCCTTTGTGTTTTGGACCATGGAGACTATTATTTGCCATCATAAGTTCTGTATTGATCAATGATTATAGGATGACAAATGACTCTCAAAGCACAGTAATTCAGCTTTTCTTTGTTTAAGCACTCTGGTGTACATTCCTATAGTGTTTTTCTCAAGGCAGCCCTGAGGCAGCCTTCAGGGTATGTTTCCAACACTGCAAGGCAGCACATGTGGCTTCAGAAGGAGACAACAACTCACTGAACCTTGTCCAACTGTCACTAGCTTGTTGTTGTACTTTTAGCATGATACACGGGACACTGTTTTAATGAAGATATGTGAGATGTACTAAAACCTAGCTAGCAAGATATCTTTAGAAAAGACTTCATTACAATTTTTTTTTCAAAATGCTGGTAATGATCTAGCTGGACATATCACCCAGTTTAAACTACAGTAGGCAGCATTTCAGCCAAAAATATACTGTTAAACACTGATACATTACATAAGATTTGGGCAGGCCTTTTGGTAAATTTCCATATATGAGGACCAAATGAGGGTTAAAAAAATTTATTTGTAAGAGAAAGCAAACTAACACACGTTATTTTCTTGGCTGAGAATTTATTTTCCAGTCAATCCCCAGTTCCTTTTAGCAGATCAGCTACTTTTCTGCTATAGGCTTCATGATAAGCACTTTGTTGGGATTGTTTGCTGGGTCACTGGCAGTCCTTGTCACAGAGTATTAATTCCTCTGCATGTCTGCATGAATGAAATATGCTAAATTATAGAATAGCACAGGAACAGTATTGAGAATTGGCAAATTTACTAATTTTCTTTTAAATACATATTTCTGCAAGAATGACTGAAAACTTTCAAACCAGAAAACATCTATTGAATTTTTTGGCCAAATTTCAGCTAATTAGTGGTAACTAATAACAGCCACAGCAATTTAGTTTTGAGTTTAGAGAAGAAATGAATTACTTATTTTCTCTCTCTCTCTCTTTATTTTTACTTCACTTTTTTTTTTTTTTTCTTAAGTCACCTTTAATGCTGGTTTCATTTAAAAACTAAAATGGGGATAAACTGAGGTAAAATATTTACAATTTAATAACAATCAAACAGGTATACCTTGGTTTTGTTCCTAATATTGGAACAGCTTTTATGGATTAGAGAATACTTGAACTGATTAGAAAGCTTCAACTGACAGTGGTCGTGTAAAGATGAATGAAGCATTAAAGAATGATTCAAAGAAAATTGTGTCTCTAAAGGCTGTTAGCTCTCTGTAACAGACTAAATTAAATGACACAAGAAGTTCTCATATACTTCCACATTGTTCAAGGTTATACTTTTTAAAATTATTTATTCAAGCAAGGCAGATTTTCCACTTTTTTAAAAGTTAAGAAGGGAACTAAGTTTACTGCCTATCCTGTTTGAAATGCAGAGAAGAAACTTCTAAATGGAATGGCCAATGGCTGCAGTAGAGTACATAGTGAAATTCAGTATAAAGATAAAAGCACTTTTTAAGATTCCTTTGAGGAAGAGGATGAGTAATAAAAACACTTAAAACAATGTTTTTGTTTTGCTGGACTAGTAAGTAATTCTAAAACATTTTTTGCTAAAGTGAGTGCTACCTTCTCAGGCCTTCTAGCACAATACAAAGATGCACAAATTTACCAAAGAAACAACTTCAGTCATCATGAAGAGGAACATGAAACCAAATCTGACCTTGCATATACTTTATCACCTAGTAAACTCTTGCAAGACAGCACTTCATTTTCTTTAGCAATACCTTTCACAATACCAATCTTTCATGCATGTATAGGGGTGCTCACTGCAATTACAGGGGCCACCAGAGGCTTCATATATTTATGTCTACCTTTCACTCTTGCTCTCTAATGATTTAACATAAAGTACTGAAACTGATCTTGTGACAGAGTCTCTGTTCAATACTACAAGAATAGGTAAAAAAAGTAAATAATACTGTGAATTCACCTACAGACAAATCCAATCTGTGACTGCATCATGAACACTAGCAAACAGCAAACAAGTTATTTGCTAGAAAAAAAAAATCCTGTACACTTTGGAGTAACAAGAACATCACTGTACAGATGCCATGCTTTGCTGATTTGTGATTCACAGCTATAACTTCAAGCAAATGGTTATAGGGCTGAGACTGACAATGCAGGAAGCTCAGCTACTGTAGGTACACAGCTGAAGTGACATCCTTTGCAATGCAAATGATCAGTACTTTGCTAATTAGGCTATATGTAGGATGCCTCAGTTCTTCAAGACACACCTATATTAGTGTAAAATAGGAATATGTAGATTAAGAATTAGGTATGGCATCAAAAGATATGTATGTTACTGATAATGACTGATAGTGGGGTATATGAACTAAATGAATGAAGTAAAGAACTGATTAAAAGATATGCATGATGCCTTTAATGAAACTGATCAACACACACTGAGGAGCTCGTGGTCCAGTGAACCATTAAGCTGAGCAGGTGATTCCTGCGCTGCATTATGCTTCACTTATGTCACTGTGCCATAACTCCGGTGCTGTGCTGGGTTCTGTGCATCCCCTGGCTGCAGGAGAACTTCAGCAGTGCTGTGTGCATCCCCTGGCTGCAGGAGAACTTCAGCAGTGCTCTGTGCATCCCCTGGCTGCAGGAGAACCTCAGCAGAGCTGTGTGCATCCCCTGGCTGCAGGAGAACCTCAGCCCACCCAGGGTAACACAGGAGCCTGTGGGCAGCTCCCACTCAGCAAAGCCAACTATACTAACAACCTGATCTTCCCTTTATGTAAAAGTGCTGCCACAAACTCTCACATGACCATCTTTTCAGCTTCACAGTAGAAACTATGTTTTCTTATAAGAAAATCTTGAAAGAGCTCAAAAGACCAAGATGGGGTAACTTCTCCAGGGGTGATATCTGCACAGTTCTCAACACCTTAATTAAAGGCCCATTCAACATCCCCAAAATAAGGCTTTCCAGCATCTGAGGAAAATAATACTGTAGCATCCTCTCTTTCTTTAAAACTTCAACTACAGCTGATAACTGTGGCTGTAATACATGATAATTGTTATAGTGTTAACAAAGTTAAGAAATGGCATTATAAACCATACTTTATGGAACACAAGTGCCTTTCTTACAGGAATCACAATGAACCAGGACCTTGTGGTGCAGAATAAGTCCTCATAGATGAAAACAAACAGTAGGAAATTAAGGATAAATTTTAGACCTATACAGAGAGAACAATGTCTTGGATTTTGGAGAGCTGAATAAAAAACTTAAGTGGTTTGTTTTGGTTTTTCTTTTTAACTGTGATAAAGATAGTTGGATGAATTCCTGTTTGATGGAAGAAATAAACTGAGTAGTGACTCTTAACTGGCTTGCAGGCACACTGCAACTCACCAAAAAGGGAAACATGAAAATCCAGATCCCATTAAAAAAATAATCCAATTTACTCAATCACATAAAAATATAAGTGTTTAAGTCATGGACAAAGGGATTTTATGTTGCATTAAAAAAAAATGAATAGGTAAAAACAAATGATGTATGATATGGGGATGTACTGCTAGAGTGTGGACACACAAAGAGAAGTAGGCCAGAGCTCTGTGAAGTGCTGTGAATATTGTTTTCTGAATTTTTATTTCAAATTCAAAATCATTATGTAAATAGCATTGCATTTCATACCTTTTCATTTCATTGGCATTCAGAGGATCATAGATGTACTTCAAAAGAGTATAATGTATGTATCAACAAACATTCGTTCTCACTCAAAATATGATTAAGCTAATTAAAACCAAGTAGTTCCTGTAACCAAGAACTTAGCAGGATTCACAGAATAGTTTGGATTTATAATGGGTATGAAGACTATCCTCATGTCTTTATAATAGGAAATTAGAGCAATGGAAGAGGAAAAGGGAGAGAGACACAGAGAGAAAAGACAACGATTGCCTTCCATGATAATCTATACAAAATCTTTGAGATCGTTGACAATTCTCAAGGTGATTGGCCAGGAAACTTCCCTTGGCAATAAATTATGGGAAGATAATGCTAATTTCAACACAGATTAAGTGAAAAATATAGTATCATTTTCTATGATCAAACTACATGTCATAAAAAGTTAAATTGGCCGCATAAAACTGGAAAGAGAATTAGAGAAATCACAGTTAAATACATGTCAGTAGCAGAATACTTCAGTATGTGTTTTGTGGGCAAATGCAGATATCTAGCATATAATCCCAAAATGAATCACAGGTTAGATGAGAATTGGATTCCAACAAGCCAGAAGTAAATCACTTTTGGGAAAGAAATTGAGGCAAAGGTGATTCTGTCAGATAAAGAGCAATGCTGATGAAGAACTTAGAGCACCTTGAACTGACATTTAATCAGGATCATATTTTTTTCTCCTTTGTGTGCTGTAACTTCGAGAAATTCACTCAGCCTCTTCTGGCTTGGAGAAGAAATCTTCAGTGTAAGCACAGATTTCTTCTAGTTAATTCCAGTTTGGTGTGACTTTCTTCTTCTATTCTTAGCATACATATATTGCTGTAATACATCAAAGACCTTAACTGAAGAAATAACTTGAAATAAGGCTGAGAAGTTTTCAGCTGTCTAAACATAGACATCTAGTGCTCTTTTAGGTTCTGTTGAATAATTTGCCAGTGCTGCAGCTGCAGCTTCAGATGGCACAGGTCTCCCACAAAGACAGTTTTGCATCTGCCAGCAGACATTGCATGATAGCCTAGACCATTTGGAAATGGCACATTTATGTACAGACAAGTCCACTCCTTTATGACTGATTTGTATGTCTAGGAAATCCCTAAGTGGACAAAAGAATTGCAAAAGACAGACTTATTTTTTTTCAATTTTTAACAAATGTTTTATAGAGCATGAGTATTTTGTTACTCATCAGTCATTTTGTTGAGCACTGATGAAATCACTAATATAAGCATGAAACAACAACAAAAAAATGAGGTGGAGTAACTTTTTCCATTCTTGGTTTTGTTATGATGCAGAACCTGCAGCATCTTCAAACAATATGCTTCCCCACTTACTATTAAAAAATGAAAAATGATTCAGTGTTCACAAAGATTATTGAGACACTAGCCACAAAGTCAAATCAACTGTGGGAAGAATTCATACATATATAATGGGGTTAAAATCCTCAAGTGCTGTGGCCTAACAAATTTATTTCACTCCTTGATGTCAGAAAACAGTCCCTGTAGAACCCTTGTGTGTGTCAGAGAGAGAGCAAAGTAGAGACACTGCTTAAGTGACAGGAAAAGAAAGCAAGTGAAAAGACAAGTGAAGGAGGAAAGTAAAGGTGAGGTCACATAATATTACTCTGGGTTTTTTTTCTCAGAGGACACCAGCTAGTTCTTGCATAGCAAGGGAAGGATACTGGATGAGGGGAACAAGGATGACTTGAAGGAAAGAAAGTATTGAAATGAAAGCTAGGGTTAAAATGACAGGAATTCAGTGGAGGAAATTAAGTGGGTCATGCACATTCTGGTATATATTTCTGAGGGGTAGAGACAGAAGGGCTAGCATGTGGGTGAATTCTGAAGGAAGAGTGTGGGACAAAGAACCAAGGATGCAGAAGAATAAAAGCCAGGAGTCAGTCACTTGTTACAGATTGTAGAATTTTCTAATTTATTGGCAGACAGTTTGCTTTATGGAACTGCTCTGGCCTGATGTGAGGAGGAGGTCACTTCTTTCCTAGAAAAGGAATGTGAGTGGTCAGCTCTGGGAAAGTTCAGAAGCAACCAATAAGAGAAGCAGCAAGAAAGGACAATGCTGCATAGGTGAAGAGACTGAAGCATTTTGGGTATGTTGATTTATTGTTTTTTTAAAATACAGGCAAAGAGGTAAGGTCCTAGACAAACTGAAGTCCCATCATACCATATCATGTGAGGAAAGAGAAAAGACTTCAAGAACAATGCTGAAAAGTGTGAGCAGACACATAACTAATGGATACAGATTAGAAGCCCACTGAAAGTGCTGTCAGACCAGCATTTGATTTTGAAGGAAGATGAAGGAAAAAGCAGTGACAGCTTGGCTCTGCAGTGGTTCTGCACTGATTAAGTACTTAGTGAAGGGTTAAGTACTTAAAGCTCCCTAAGAACTTCAGTCTGGGTTAAATGCACTCAGCATGTGGCTCAGTGAACGTTAAAGAGTGAAAAATCCTTGTTATTGAGGCTATGGCAGATTGTGCTCTGCAAGCTTGGTAATGTAGTGCACAAAGAATGAAGTTTTTTAAGGAGTTGCAAAAATAAGTAGGTTTGTTTATTTATTAAATTTGGTTTTTGTATCTTTCTGCATGTATAATCTTGAATTTGATGGTCAAATAGAGTATAATTATCTATCTATGAAGATATGAAGACTAAAATTGAAAATCTGTGGCCAGGAAATATTTTGTTTCATAAACTCCTCTGAGTACCCAAAGATACAGCAACAGAAAGCATTTTTGCATCATCATGTTTAAATCCTTGACATATTATAATAGACATGTCAAAGCTCTGGATATTTATTATAATAGTATTTATTTTAGTTTGTCTACTCAACGAAGATTTTTAATTGCCTTGCATCCATTGAATATGCATATTTAATTACAGCCACATTCCCACACTGAAATACATAAAATGCCTTTGATTAAAAAAATGACCATTTTTTATTTAATATGAAAGCTCAATGCCATATTAATTTAATATTCATCAATGCTCTTCAAATATAATAACCTTGCCATAATACCCTCCGTGTTTTGATTATCACTCATTGGCAGAAGAACTTAGTAATTAGCCTTGAGGTGAAATCTCTCAATTTGACTGACTTATGAGAATTTGAAAAAAAATCAGATTACCATGGTTAGGAAAAAAAAAAAAGTTGTTACTGCAATACAATTATAGATACTTTTATAATTTGGTTGCTATGTAAAGCTGTACTGGGTTTACATTTCAAAAGGTTTTTTGGGGTGGGCTGCAGCAGTGACCTCTATGAGTAGAGGTCATGGGCTGCCTCCATGACAGTTCCAAAATAGACCTGCTGCTGCACAAATCTGAGCCCATCAGCCAAGCTGGTGTGCCTCTATAAAAGCATGTTTAGGAAAGGGTAAAAAACACAGCACAATCCAAACACAGTCCTGAAAAATGGCCTGAGAAAAATGTAAGATAAACAGCACTGCAGACAACAAGGTCAGTGAAGGAGGGCAGGGAGGTGGCCCAGGTGCTGAAGAGATTTCCCTACAGCCAATGGAGAAGACACTGCTGAGAAGCTTGCCAGCCCCACCCATGGAGGATAAAGGTGGAGAAGATATCCTCTCTGCAGCTTGTGGAGGATTACAGGCTGAGCCAAGGAAAAAGGTAGGGTTGGAGACTAGGTGTTTCTAGTTCTTTGTTTTTTCATCATATTACTCTATTTTTAGTGGGAAATATACTAAATTAATTTTCCCAAGTCAGCCTCTTTTGGGTGTGATTGAAATTGGTAAAAACCTCCTTGTCTTCATCTCAATCTTAAAGCTTTTAAATTTTTTTTTCCATTTTTCCTTTTGAGAGAGTGTCTTGGTTGTTTTCTGGGAGCCACTCAAGGATAGCCCATTGCACTAGCTCTTTATACTTTAATGAAAAAAAAAAAAGCCGAATAGACATCCATGAAAAATGTGAATCACATAGACACTTTTCACTTTTTAAAAATTATTACTATTTTCTATTATATTCAATGTGCAAGAGCGCAGACATTTACTAGAAACACCAGGGTGTAGTTAGTGCAATGTTTAAAAATATAAAATGAAACTATTAATTCTACACACATAGACAGAGTGTAAGTTCATAGGTAGAGTCATATCAGTGTTAATAATTATTTGACTAGATTTTTGAGCCAGGAAATAGAATTCCTGTAAAAGAATTTATCTTAAATTCTTCCTCTTGCATGAGCCCAGGAATCTTGACAAAAAAGAGATATGTGTAGTTATCTAGAGTGTGGTAATTAATCTGAGCTAACATCAGATTTGTCAGTTTGGGATCAAGTCAGTTTGGGGTCTGGGTTAGCAAAAATTGGTTGACAGATGTCTTTCTCAAATCATTCTTAATCAGGTTTCCAGGGAAGCCTTGCAGCAAACAGGTGTTGACTTCAAAACACATTGAAGTAGAAGAGGATTAAAACCTGAAGCTTCTGGCTTTTGATGAAATATTGTATGCAGCAGATACACAATTATATGGAATATAGGTGACATTATACTCTGCAAGCTAAAGCAAACTAGGTTTGATCAGAACATGACAAGAACTTGGAGCCTTGGGCAGAGGGAAATTTTTTCATTGAATTCCAAAAACAGAATCACAAATTCCTTGAATGATAGAGGAGCAAATTTAGGGGGTTCCTCACACTACAAGTGCATATGATAAAAATTGCATTACTTACCTCTTGTGTGCTACTTAATAAGATGTCAAGACAATGGAAAAGAGAATTAATTTCCAATATCAGATTTTCTTTTTCACCATTAATCAACAACTGATTATATTTTCTTCAGTCTTCTAGAATCTCATATTAGAAGTCAGATACAAGTCACTTTCTCACTTCACTGTGAAAAAATTTCTGTCAGAAAGACTCTATTCTAGTAAAGTTTTCTGTGATATCAAAAATATATATTTGCCTTGCTTCCATCATACTACTCTTTTTATATGTAATTCTTCTGATGATTTGGTGTGAGGACCTTATAGTTATTAACATTTAAGTATTTTAATTATCTTAATTTCTTTTATTTCTCAGACCATTCTTCTAGTCCCTTCACACTATTTATTCTCCTATTTAAACTATCCTCAGTCTGTCCATATCTTTTCAGAAGTTTATGTCTGTTTACAGAAAATTCAGAGTTAACATCTCATTCATTACAATACATTGTCGTGTCTCACCTTCAAGCCTCATTGGAATATTGTCTTTAATTTTCCTTTACCTCAGTCTCAGGCTTGACTTAGCACTGCTACCTCCCTTGTTTCCCCCATCTTCTAAACAAAAAATTTACAGATGTTTATAATTTTATCTTATTCCACTGACATGGTTAATTTTATACTTTAACTATTGTTTTCATAAATTTAGTGTTTATTCTTTCCTCCAGATCAATAAATAAGCTATGATATTACTCTGATAAAATAACTGATTTTCTAGACAAAAGAAATGCAGTAGATTCACTTCATCAGGGATTCGGTGACGAGGTTCATTCAATTTGCAATGAAGTTTAATAAAAAGACCAACAGCTAAAGAAAAGAAACAGCCAAACAAAAAGCAACAACTGTTTCTTAAGGCAGTTCACTGATATTTGTTCTTGGGACCGATTTTATTTAATATTTTCATTAACAGTTTTGAAAGAAATATATAGAAAAGATATAGTGATATTTTCACATAACTACACATGTAAAACATTCTACAGAGAAAAGTTTGAATATCATAAAGGGACACCTGGATGATAGGGCAAAATTAATAGAAAAGCTATGAAATTTAGTAAGTGAACATTCAAAGTGATGCAGTTAGGGACTTAAAGAGCTATATTTAGTTTGTTATAAATGGGATTAATTGACTTCAAAATAGTAAATGAAGGAAAGGGAGTGCATGTAGTGTTTTCCTGGATTACATAATTCTTTGGCTACCAAAGCTCACATCATTGATCTGGAAAAGTGCAACTGTGGGATGAGTGGCTTCCTGTTGTTCTGGGTGGAGTACTGGCTGAAATGCAGGGATCAAAGTGTTGTAGCGACTGGGGCTACATCTGGCTCATGAATGATCACTAAAGGTGCTCCTCAGGATTCACTTCCAGGGCCAGGATTTTTAAATGTATCTTTTGATGTATTGGATGCAAGAGTTGAATTCATCATTATCGATTTTCCTGATGATACCAAAATGAGAGCTGCTGCTGATTGTCTTAAAGGACACGAGGCCTTGAGGAAGGCACTAGCTAGACTGGAACATTGGGTTGTGATAAAATTTAACAAGTCAGAATGCTGGATTCTTCACCTGGGACAGAGTAATACTGGACATAAGTACAAATTGGGAGAGGAGTGAGTGGAGAGCAGCCCTGCAGAAATGGATCTGGGCGTGATGGCTGGCAGCAGCTCAGTGTAAGTCAACAGTGTGCCCTGGCAGTCCCATTCTGGAGTCATGACCACTCATAACCACAGAGTCATAACCAGTCACTAAAAAGAGTTGTTTATCCTGCTATATTTAGCACTGCTTTGGGCTCACCTTGAATCATGCATGTGTTTCTGAACCCCACAATTTAGGAAGGGTTTGATGGTGCTTTAATGAGTCCAGAAAAGGGCAACAAAGCTGGCGAAAAGGCTGGAAAGAGCTTAGTCTCCTAAAAAGGAGCACCATGGACTTTGGAAGGAGGATGAGGGGTGAACTTGTTGCTCTCTGCAGGTTTCTGAGAATGGGAAATGGAAAAGCAGCTTCTGATCTTTTCTTGGAATCCAGTGATAGGACAGCTGGGAATGTTCAAAGCTGATTCAGGAAAGGTTTAAGCTGGATATTAGGAAGCATTTCTTTACTGAGAGGGACTGAACATTTCTTTACACTGGAACAGGCTTCCTAGAGAGGTGTTTGATGCCCCAAGCCTGTCAGTGTTTAAGAGTTATTAAGGACATATTTTAACTTTTGGTGAGTCCTGAAGTGGTTGGCAGTTGGACTAGATGATTATTGCAGATCATTTCCAACAGAACTATTCTATTCTATTCTATTCTATTCTATTCTATTCTATTCTATTCT